>OU426987.1:145416029-146658864 GCA_911387755.1 Chrysotoxum bicinctum | reverse complement strand
TGAATTAGATTTAGCTACGATATAATCGATGTGTGAGTTAAATGTCATTTTTGTATCAATAATAACACCAAGATCCTTAATTCGGTCGACTCTATTTAACTGACATCGATGTAAGGTTGTAATAGATATAAATTGAAGAACTTCTAGAAAAAGTTAAGACATTGCATTTTTTTATATTTAGTTTTAGGCAATTTTCATCACACCAACTGGAAAGAATGTTTAAATCATGCTGTACCTTTAAGCAATCCTTAAGGTTATTTATTTTAAGAAAGAGTTTAAGATCATCCGCATATATTAAGCATTGACAAAACTTAATTCTCGACACTATGTCGTCAATAAAAATTATGAATAATAACGGTCCTAGATGACTACCCTGAGGCACACCAGATGTGCAATCTATAGATCTCGAATATTTGTTTTCTATGGATACTCGTTGAGTTCTACCAATTAAGAAAGAAGCGATCCAATTAAGCATTGCTGAATGGAAACCAAAATTTTCAAGTTTTTTAACGAGAATGCTGTGACTAACTGAATCAAACGCCTTGGTGAAATCAGTATATATTGAATCTACTTGCAATCCATTTTCTAGAACATTTGCCACATAAGAAGTAAAGAGTGCAAGATTAGAGACAGTTGATCGACCAGAGACAAAACCGTGTTGATTTTCGGATAAATGTTCCTTAATTTGAAATTGTAACTTGGATTTAACGATTGACTCGAGAACCTTGGGTATTGAAGATAGTTTGCAAATACCTCTATAATTTTCAATATTATTTTTAGAACCTGACTTAAAAATAGGAATTAAGAAGGAAGATTTCCATTCATCTAGGAATATTCCCGAACTAAGTGATTTGTTAAAAATAATACATAATGGCCTAGAGATTATCTTAAAACATTCTTTTAGAATTATGGCAGGTATGCCATCAACACCAGGCTTTGAATTTGATTTCAAATTAAAAAGCGCATTTTCAACATCAAGGATATCAAGATGCATTATTCCAATATCAATCTTTGATACTTTATCAAAATTTGTTTTGGTATTGGATGTTGAATTAGAATAAACAGATTGGAAAAATGAAGCAAATAGATCCAGGGTTTGATCAACATTATTTGAAATAATATCATTAAAAAACATAGTTTTCGGTATCCCTATTGACTTTTTTTTATTGCTTATGAATGACCAGAATGACTTCGAATCAAATTTGAGCTTGTACTCTGTATCTAAAATGTAGTTTCTATATAGAAACTTGCTTAGAACCTCAAAGTCTTTCCTATGAACACAAAAGAGATTGTAGTCGCTTTCACTAAGGGTTTTTTTATATTTAGCGTGGGCTTTATTTTTCACATTTTTTAAGTGAAGGAGCTGATTATTGTACCATGGGGGCCTTGACAATTTTCTTTTAGATATGCATGGAACAAACCTGGGAAAAGAATTTATTAAAATCCTTGTGATTCGTTTCACCTTGAGGTACTGCATATAATGACTCGCCAACTAGGAAGTGCGCAGGGGTGAGCGCATTCAAATCGTCGAGGCTGTCGGAAAGAGGGCATAGGGGCCTCGAATTCAGACACGCTTCTATCTGTGCTAGAAGCGTAGCGAGCTCCTCAAAGGTTAGCCCAACTACTCTTTTCAGATGGTACTTGACCGATTTCACACCTGCTTCCCATAATCCACTAAAGTGGGGAGAAGCAGGAGGAATAAAATGCCAATCGGTACCATGATTTGCTAAGTTTTCCGCGAACTAGGAAGCGCGCAGGGGTGAGCGCATTCAAATCGTCGAGGCTGTCGGAAAGAGGGTATAGGGGCCTCGAATTCAGACACGCTTCTATCTGTGCTAGAAGCGTCGCGAGCTCCTCAAAGGTTAGCCCAACTACTCTTTTCAGATGGTACTTGACCGATTTCACACCTGCTTCCCATAATCCACCAAAGTGGGGAGAAGCAGGAGGAATAAAATGCCAGTCGGTACCATGATTTGCTAAGTTTTCTGCGATTTCCTTCCAGTCATGGCTTGCTTCTTTTAGCATCTTGGCTAATTCATTATTCGCGCCAACGAAATTAGTTCCGCAATCACTGTATATTTTCTTGCAGCTTCCTCTTCTAGCAGTAAAGCGTTTGAATGCTGCTAAAAAGGCTTGGGTTGTCAGATCTGATACAACTTCCAAATGTATGGCCTTCGTAGCCAAACAGATAAATACTGCAAAATAACCTTTAAGGATTTTTGCACCGCGAGCCTTCCAAGATTTTATTTCGATTGGTCCGGCATAGTCAACGCTTGTATGGCTGAACGGTCGAGACATCTTTACTCTTGCAGCCGGTAAATTCGCCATAACTTGTTGCATTTCAGAGGCCCTTTGCCGGAAGAAAGAAGAACATCGATGCAATTGATATTTTACATTTCTTCTTATTTGGCCAATCCAATATTTTTGATGAATGTAGGTTATCATTTGCTGAGTCCCACCATGAAGAGTGTTTTTGTGAGCATCTCTGACAACTAATTTTGTAAAATGATGATTGTTTTGCAACAAAATCGGATGCTGAGCATCGTATGAAAGGAGAGAATTCTCCAAACGTCCGCCTACACTCAAGATTCCGTTTTCATAGATGAATGCGTTTAACGAGCGGAGATTTTTAGGAAACTTGTTTTCTAAAATTTGTTGAATCTCATTCTTGAACATATCCCTTCGTGCTGCTTTGACGACGATCAATAGTGCTGCTTCTAATTCTTTGGAGCTAAGTGAAGTCACAGGCTCCAACTTCCGTCAGCACTTAATGATAAAGCGGCAACAGTAAGCGACGACTCGTAAAACTTTTAGTAGACTCGAACAGTTTAAAATAGCCTGCCATAGACAGTCGTTGTGGTTCACGTGTATGGTAAGTACGTTTACCGTGCGCTTCTCTTCTTCAGTATTGATTTCGATGGGTTGATTCGGAACATCGCAATCCCATTGTAGATGTAAGAACTCCGGACGGATCCATCAAGCTCTTAATGATTCCAGTTCTGACGGAAACACACCTCTGGAAGCTAGATCGGCTGGGTTATGAAGCGTTGCGACGTGTCCATAGCAATCGATCCCCACTAATCGCTGGATTTCCGACACGCGGTTGGAAACGAATGTGGTCCATTTGGTGGGAGTGGCTCTTATCCAGGCAAGTGAGATAGTAGAGTCCGTCCAAGCACATACTTTCACATGTGAAATGCCTAAAACTTCTTTCGTGTACTGCAACTGCGCTAAGACTACGGCACCACACAGCTCAAGACGTGGAAGAGTAATCGTTTTTTGACTTGGTGCTACTTTCGTCTTTGACAAAAGCAAATTTACGTGGATGTTGTCATCGCTGTCCAGAATACGGAGGTAAACTGCTGCACCATAAGCCTTCATCGAAGCATCGCAAAACCCATGTAACTCGATCGCCTTATTGGTCTTGCTCATCTGAATCCACCGTTGAATGCGAAGCCGCTCGATAATTGGTAGTTCTTGTAGAAAAACATCCCAATCTTTCTTCAAGGCGGGTGGAATCGGTTCGTCCCAATCACATCCAAGCTCCCACAATCGTTGCATCATGATTTGGGTCACAAAGTTTGGCTATAGTAGACAGCATCGATCTTTTGGTGGTAGCATCAGTATTATTTTGGAGATTCTGGTACGAAAAGTAGTCGTCGACCGGAAACCATTTGATACCGAGAGTCAACGTGGTTTGACAAGTTGAACGGAAGTTCAAAGTCAAGCTCTCTATCTTGAACTGGTATGTCTTCGATGAGTTCCTTCGTGTTGCTAGTCCACTTTCGCAATTAAAGCCCCGCAGATTCCAAAATATTCCTTGCTTCATCGCGTTTTGTTTGTGCATCTTTGGTAGAATCTGCTCCACTTATAAGGTCGTCGACATACATGTCCTCACAGACAACCTTCGCCCCCTCCGGAAAAGTAACTTCTTTGTCATCGGCTACCCTTCTAAGGATCTTAATGGCAAGATAAGGTGCACTTGCTGTGCCAAAAGTGACCGTATTCATTTTGAAGATTCTTATAGGTGATGTTTTCTGCTCTCTTCACATAATAAGCTGATAGTATCGGTCTGGAAACTAACCAAAATTTGCCTATACATTTTCTCGATGTCGGCCGTAAATATGACTCGGTGATCCGCCATTTTAGAACGAGATCTATTATGCTCGACTGCAATTTTGGACCCACAAGTAGACGGTCGTTGAGGGATTTCCCATCCGAAGCTTTCGCTGCTGCATCAAATACTACTCTCAGCTTTGTAGTGGAGCTTGCTTCCTTAAAAACCGCATGATGTGGCAAAAAATAATGAAATGGAGTTTGTAAAACTGCATCATTTACATCTATTTCTTCCATGTGATGGAGTTCCTGATACTCTTGTGTACATTTTGTGTATTCTGCACAAAGTTTCGGGTTGGCTTCAAGCTTTTTTCAAGATTGTCCAAAAACGATCCACCCCAATTCAGTTTTCTGTGCCACCGGTCCAATTCCATCTTTTGGGCGTCTCATTTCTGGAAGGAGTATCTGGGCACAAATGTCACTTCCAAGTAATAGATCGATCGGTGCAGGCTCACAGAGATGAGGATCTGCAAAAGAGAGTCCTTTGAGGTGGTCCCAATTGCCGAGTATCACTCGTTGGGTCTGGAGATGCCCAGTCAGCGACTTGAATACCAAAGCCTGTACGGCAGTCTCAAACGTCGAGTGTCGGGACGCAAAACGTACTTCGACGGAGTATTGCGTAGTACCGGTGCTGACCAACCCTAACCCAGATACCTCGGTAATGGTACGTCGCTTTTCTGGCTTCAGCAGTTGTGCGGCAGCTTCTGTGATGAAGGACGTTTCGGATCCTGTGTCGACCAGAGCACGTAAGAGGCGTAGCTTCCCATCTGCTGCTCGCGCCTTCACAACTGCTGTCGCCAAAAGCACCTGGTGTGAATGTTGACGATCACCATGCAACGTGTGGTAATTTAAAATATGTCCACTTGACTGGAGTTGTTGTTGTCCCCCCATTGGCTGGAATTCAGGCGCGTGCGGGTTCACGGACGCCTGAAGATTGTTTGTCCGTATGTTTCTCGCCTGAGCAGCTGTATTTGCTGCTGCTGGTTGTTGATGTTGTTGTTGTTGTTGATGTTGTTGTCGGTGTCGTTGTTGTACATGCAACAGCGAATGATGCCTTTGTTGGCAGAAGTAACAACTGCTTAAACTTAGACAGTCTTGAACGATATGCCCATAAGACAGACAGTTTTCGCATACTTTAAATCTGCGAACTGTCTCCTTTCGTCCCATGATGTCCATGTTGAGAAATTGTTGACATCTTCTCAGCGTGTGCTTACCTTGGTTGCACAATCCGCATGACAGCTGCTCAACAGCGATTGTCTTTGCTGTTGGTTTGACCGGATGCTTAACAACTTGCTTAGCATGTAAAACCTTTGGTTTGGCTGGCTGGAAACGAGGCCTTGTGTTGACAGGTGGCTCATCTTTGTTCCTGCCTGCTGCTCTAATTTCATGTTGACCAACAACTTCAAGTGTACGGAAACGAGTCTCCAAAAAGTTAGTAAATTCAGTAAAACATGGTAAGTCCTTTCTATTTCCTAACTTCTCTTCCCATAGTTTTTGACTTGTTGCAGGAAGTTTTTGGTTACACTGAGTCTCCACTTGAAATAAATGATTGCAAGAAATGTGTCATGTAGCCAATATTTCTTGTGGAGCCCCCTTACCCAGAGCCTCCACTTGAAATAAATGATTGCAAGAAATGTGTCATGTAGCCAATATTTCTTGTGGAGTCCCCTTATGTCTTGATTTTTGTTATTTTTAGACATAATTTTTTCTATTTATTTCTTGTCTTCGTAGAAGAAATAAATGCAGATATAAATTTTGACGTTTCGTAACACCTCAACTTCACTAGACACAAATTTCTCACAAGACGTCGAGTCTTGACACCAATTCCCACATTTTCACGTAACATTCCTTCATTTCATTGACAAACTCATGTTATGTTTTCACTTCGTATAGAAATTATGTCCTGTGAAGCCAAGATGTAATTTGAAACTTATTTTTCTACCATTTACTGTCTGTTGATGTACATAAATAATGTTGTTTGGTTGTTTGCAGGCCAAAATTAACTTAAAAGAATTAAACATTGAAGATAGTAAGTATTTTGATTAAATTTTTTTTAATTAATTGAGGCATTCAGAGACTTTCCATGCTTGTGGGACTACTCAATTATGTTTTGGAGCAAATGTTTTTCAAGGTCATGCAAATCTCTTTTGCTCAAAAATGGATTGACCCAAAACCTGTGCTTCCTTTTGTATTCTTCCCGTTTTGCCTCTTCCAGTTTTTCCACTGCGTTTATCGCTAAAAGCAAACGACGTGACTAACCTGGTGAGATTATGGCGAGGAATGAATAATCACGACATAATTTGCCCACAGAGTTAAAGAAATATAACCTTCAGATATAGTGTCTGATATAATGTCAGAAATAAATATTGCTAATGAAGGTGCGGCGTTAAGAAACCAAATGAGTAGGTACAGTATTTCACTCAGAAACTGGAACGTCCATATTTTCCAACGCGAGACAACATTCTCTCGTTGTGTAGAGGATATCTTGAAGACCAGAAACAGTTTCACGAGGCAAGGAGGATTGACCAAAAAGCTTCTGCATTTGGATGTGGACCAGAATGCGCTTATGGTCATACCTCTCCTTCAAAAGATCCCAAGCCTTATTGTAATTCCCTGCCTCCACAGACAAATTTTGCAAAAAACGATTTGCATCACCAACTAAACATGATTGCAAAAAATGAATTTTGTCAATGTCGTCTATGCTCTTGGTACTGTGGACGAGAGCCTGAAACCTGTCTTGAAAAGCACGCCAGGTAGTATATGAACCGTCGAATTTCGGTAGATCTATTCGAGGAAGTCGGATCCCTGAATGCGATGATGATCCACCTGTAGAAATGAGCGGCGCACCCGTATCTGACGCAGCTGCAATGATTGGCGAAGATTTCTCTATTGCGTCCACCAACTCTGCACGATATTCTACGTACATATCATTAACTTGTTCATATACTACCATAACCTCTTCTACTTTTAAATTATCTTCCAGCATACCTGCCCCAATGATGGCTTCGTGATAGGATTTTGACGTCACCAAATCGTCTTCCAACTTATTAAGACGACCTGTCGCATAAGCTTTAACCCTACAAGGTTTCAAGGTTTCAAGGTTTTTTATTGAACTTAATATATACAATTGTGAAACTTGAGGATAATATATATAGGGTAGAAACTTGTTGGCACATAGGGGGCCTAACTTATAAAATGACTTAAACTCTAAAAATTGTAATATTTGTAATGTACATGGTTCAAAATTAGCATTATGAAAATTTGTCTTGGTTTTTGACTCGGGTTGTTCAGTCCCGGTTGTCCAGTTGGTGAGCTTTAACCCTACGTTCTTTCGGAGCCTTTTTAAAGTTCGTAAGATCCTTTATAATTTATAGTTCTTTGTCTCAGCCATTTTAATTATATATTTTTCTTTTAATTCAACAGAAAACAACCGAGACAGGTTTACGACACCAAAAAAGGCAAACTTACTGCTTTGTGTGTTACTGCTGATGTAGTTAAGATGAAATGCTGGATTTTCGAGCCTTCGCTGATGTCTTCAAGATGAAAGTAGTTTAAGTTAAGTTTTTAAATTAATTTTAAGTTAAACTAAGTTAATTGTCTAATAAAATGTTTAAAAATCACTTGATTAAATTGATTATTTAAAATGCTAATTTAAGTCATGTGACTAATTTGATCAATAGTTGTTTGGATCTTAAAATTAATTTTTGTCTGTAAAAGTTATTAATAGCACTCACTGCAAACACTTTTGTAATGTTAATTGTTCAAATAATTGTTTTAATGTTCATAAAAAACGGTTCGAAAAGGACCAAGTGTTCAAGTCTAAGTTTTTCCAAAAAAAGGAAAGATAAAGAAATAAAAAACGCAACCACTTTGTAAGAATAATCTTGTAAATGTAATTTTTTAATCATATGACTCGGTGTATAGTCGTATTGTATAATAATTTCATTAATTATTTGACATATACTTTTTGTAGCTCATTTGTGGACTGTATTTGAAATATGTAATTAGGTTTGTTTCCTTCATGTGTTGAATTGTCCTCTCTCCGTAAATTTGTTAATATTTCTACTTGTACTTTCGTACAGTTGTAAAATATTTATGCGCGAAACAGATTAAACCAGCAACAGCACCAGCATCGTCAACAGCAAACAGCACGCTGACCAGCAAACATTTCTCAAACACATTGTCACCAGCAACGTCATTTCATCTGCTTGACATTTCATATGAAAAAAAAAGCTTTTCATTGTGGTGCCACTGAATATTGCAGTGAGAAAGTTGACAACACCGCACCAGCAACAGCAAATTTAGGACTTTGGCCTAACGACGCTGGTGGCGTTGCTGTTGCTGTTCTAATGTGTGTGGAACAATTGAAATACATTGGCTCTAAATTAATGGCGGCCGCTGTTGCTGTTGACGGTGCTGTTGCTGGTTCAATCTGTTCCGCGCTTTAGCTTCTAAAAATAGTTTAATCCACACCAAAACCTTGGTTAACGTAACAAAATCAATTATTTTAAGTAAGATAGATTACGGCTTATTTATATATGCTAAATCTAGTTGAAATATTGGATTTTCCTTAATAAATGTATTCGACCTAACAAATTTACTGCATGTCATATAACGGGATGCGTTAGTTGCGCTGCAAATAGTAAACTTCCTATAAGTTCTTGATAAGGGATTTTATTCATTTCTTTCTCCTTCGCAAAACTGCAGTATTCTTGTTAAATAATTTATTTTATTGAATGTATTTACAATAAATAAAACAAGTACATATGTGTTGTATTATACTATACTACAGTTGTGTTCATAAAAATAGCAGCGCTCCCCAAATAAAACAAAAAGGCTTTCATTATCAACGTTATAATATATTTCACTTAACTTCTAATAGATTATGTTAGGTAAGTGGGATGACATTTGATCTTGTTACCGTCACACTTAGATCAATGTAGATCCATTGTGATACCCTAGGGTTTGTGACCCCTTTTATTGAAACCTATGATAATCCTATGTCGATCAAGCCCGTTAAGAGTATGGATGGGTTACAGCAAGCTTTAGCCTGAAATGTCAGAGGGTATTTCTAAAGTGTTGAAATTTCTAACGTCACATAATAGCCTGGCTAGGAAGAGGTATACGCCTTCTCGGGGGTATCCCTTTCCTTTACCTTCACTTGAGCAATCATTCCCCCCACCAGACCCGTAGGAGCATGTGGCTCCTTGCAACGCCTGGTAGATGAGTTTGAAAAGTCAGTTTTTGGTGTATATGTTCGTTTGTTTGGTCGTTAGTTGAGTCGAAGAGGCTGTTTACATACCAAAGAAGATTTTACCAATCTTAGGTAGATGTGGCCCCATCGACCCACTGATGCAGAGGCGGATCGTGAATTTGTGGGGCCCTGGGCTGAAACTATTTAGTGGCCTACCTAAGTACTCAACTAATAGCCATGTTAAAAAACTGTGTCTATAGTGATATATTATTATTATATATTCTATTGCACAAAAAAAAACAAAAACATAAATGTTACTTAAATCTACGCAAGCATTAGTTGTGCAAACGGCGACCTTATTGCTGTGGTAGCAATCTCTTCCAGGCAACCTTTGGGTGAGAGTGAAAACGAAATAGTGATATATATAAGAATATAAAAAAAACAATGAAAACATTTTATTTATTTATTATGAATTAGTAAATGAAATTGACAGATTATGTGTATGACATATTATATAAATTATAATTAATAAATCAACCTTTCTGCATTTCTGTGCTGCAAATTCCTTAATTTGGTCATCACATTGCAAGTGTTTTGTTAGATCACAATTTATCGAAAGAAGTGATAAATTATTTAGTTCGATGGTTAAAAAAATCTTTAAAATGTTACAGCAGTTAGGGAACACGTTAATAAGTTTATTTTCATACACGAGCTTAAAACTGTCACTGGAAGAGGTGTACGATTCTGGTTTAGATTGGAGTAAGTACGATTTTAATTGACTGCACTCATTCACTAAATACTCGTCTACGTCTTCTGGATAATAATGAATAATATGACGCGCACTTTCCAAATCGATATTTTTGTTTTTCAAATCCATTAAAAATTTGAATTTTTTGCTATGTGTCTCTTTCTATTGACAGTGACATTAGCAAACCTTATTAAAATGACTCTGATTAAAAAAAATACTTGGCACAACTGTTTTTTCGCTCATAATTACACCATCCTATCAAATTTCACCTAATTTCGTCCAGTAGTTTAGAAGCAAATTAGCTGTGACAGACAGACGGGCGCACGAGTGATCATATAAGGGTTTCGTTTTTCATTTTTTTGTACAGAACCCTAAAAATACCATAAAGAAGAAAAACATGATTTATAAATATTTTTACTTACCAAATAAAAGCAAGACATCTTGTATAAATAAGCAAATATTACTTATTTAGACATAACTTTTAAGTTATCACTTTGATGACGAGAATAAAAGTGCGGAAGAAAAAACAAAATCACGTCAGGCGTTACGTAAAGCAGCGCGGCGGGAAGTCCCTCGTAAAAGTAGATAAAAAGGTAGTAGCCTATATGCTGATGATCTTGCGTTATTAGCGACATGTAAATTCTTACCCACTATCAGCGAACAGATCGAATACGTACTTTCTAAGGTTAGTAGATGGACTAGAAAGTGCGGCCCGATGGTTAACCCGTCAAAAACAGAATTAGTCCTTTTTACAAATAAGAGGAAAATACCAAGCTTCAGAATACCTTCAATTGAAGGCACCCCACTGAAGATTTCAGATCATGCAAAGTATCTTGGTGTGATTCTAGATAGGAAATTAAACTGGACTCTTAACACTAAGGAAAGAGCAAAAAAAGGAATGATTGCATTCTACTCCTGTAACAGAATCTTTGGGAAATCCTGGGGACCTAGCCCAAAAATTATCAGGTGGATGTATTTGGCGATAATCAGACCAATACTATTATGGTAATTTGGTATGGTGGAATGCAACGGAAAAAAGCACGAACCTCAAAACTCTGACAAAAGTACAGAGACTTGCGTGCATTGGAATTACGGGTACCATGAGATCCACACCAACAGCAGGTTTAGAGGCGATACTCAACCTGATACCCCTAGACCTTTTCGTACAAGAATCCGCAGCATATAGCGCCTTAAGGCTAAGCCAGACTAATACCTGGAAAAACAGTGCAATAGGACATGCTCAAATTCTTCAGAAATATTTGGGTGATACTATTACAGATTATACAACACCCGATCTTGACTTTTATAAACCATTCCAAACTGCCTTTCCAAGCAGAGAAGAATGGCTGAACAACCAACCCTACGCCAGTGAATCAGAAATAGCAATCTATACTGACGGCTCCAAAATGGACACAGGTGTTGGTGCAGGCTTTTTCTCAGAAGCCTGCAATAAAAGGTGGAGTCTACTTGACACCTGTGATACCACTAGAAAAGTATGGCCTTGCTTTAACAAGCAGAGGACTGACAAAATTATGGAGCTTAGTAAGAAGTCCCTTCGCTCTCTTACGAGCATAATCACCGGTCATAATTTACTAAAAATCATAAATTTAAAATGAAACTAAGTACATATGACATTGATGACTCTGTCATTGCCCGTGACTATGCCACCAAAGAAGGAAATGGCTTGGTAGTTAATTCTTTGACAATTTAGAAAATCTTTCTAATATTCAGGAATTCACATATTGAACTTCGTCAATGCCTCAAAATGGCTTGACTGATTAACAGAACACATATAGGTTTTTATCAGAAAAGAGTGATTACACTCACGGGTAACACAATGGCTCTAAATTGATCTAAGTATGACGATAGTTACATCAATTGTCAGCCCAACAACCTAACCTAACCTAACCTAAGAGTAGAAAAACTACACCGATCAAAAACAAACGACGGGGAATCCCCGTTCCGTTCCATAGACGCGCACATACACTATTCGGCATCAAACTGAGCACGATTTTAAAGAGAGAGAGAGTAAGTTCGCGCAGCGCTTTTTCCAGGTAAAAGCGACGCGTGAATTTACTCTCTCTCTCTCTCTAAAATAGTGCCATCTAGTGTTACGACCGCCGAGTTGGATGTAGCCCAGCTGTTGAAGGCGCGCACATTCAATTTTTGGTTGTGCAACTGTTTGGGTTACTTGGAGAAAACAGATGAACTATTTGGTTGAATGTCCGCGTAAATATATATAATTATCTGTTACATAAAACAGCGAACTCATTTTAGGCAATCGTTTGGTTTGTGTCGGGACCCAAACTTTTTAGTTGCTCGAATCAAACAGTCGTGCAGCAGAAAGTTGAATGTGCGCGCCTACCTTAAATATGGGGCAAAAGTTGCGGCAAATTCTCCTTAAGGCTAATTCCTGCTATATATGAAAAATAATGAATATTCGACTATTTTTGAATAAATATACACAGCGATACAATATTTTGATTTATCCTCTAGTGGCAGTCGTCATGAGTGTTCGTTTACACTAGGCAATTTTTTTAATCACTAAAGCTTTGTGTTTATTTCTGTTTTTATGTCGTGACGGCTACTTTTTGGTTAGTGATAATACAGTCAAATACGATTGTTACTCCTTGTTTCTGGATTGAAATTAGGCTTTTAGGTTTCTATAACAAGTTTTCAATGGATGTATAAAAATCTAATTTAAATTATAAGTTGAAACTTGTACAGCCCCATCTGTCGACAGGGATTGGTATCAAGCAAGTTTCACGTGTCACCTGGTTCATGAACATATCCATCGAGAATCGAAGTTCGATAGGGAGCAATAATGTCATGCCAAGTTCAGGTTTTCTCACCCATACCAAGGCATTAACCGATCAACGTGTTTCTCATTTAATATATTTGTTTATGTATGCGCACCATAGAGATGTGAATCGGATGATGTTATTCAGTTAGGGAAAAATCATCCGAGAATTTTTTTTGAATAGTTTTTGCCCGTTTTTGCATACTAATATTAAAAGAGAGAAAAAAAAAACCTCGAGTGTTCGTGTATTGAGTATTGGGTTTGTTTTGACAGTTGGTAGCAGCACTCATTAAAGGCTTATTAAAACAATTGGACATCAGCAAACTCTAGAGATTCCGGAGAAATAAGAATAAAGAAGTCAAACTTAAAAATAGTTAAAACTTATATATTAAATCAATCCAAATACAAAATAAAAAGAAGAATAATAAAGTTTATACGGTGCGTTGTTTTTGCCATTATGTTTTAAAAGTAAAGTTGCGATATCTTCCACAATTTCCTTTAGAAATTCATTTACGGGAGTGCCGTCCAAAACCCGCCTATCGTGTTATTTTTAAATACAAAAAAAAATTTATTAAATAAAAATCAAAGTGGTGAGTTGTAAGAAAAAAAATGGTTTTATTGAATAGTGTAGTAATTGAAACAAAATTTTAGGTTATTTCTCGGCGGCCCTTAGAAGTTCCCAGTAGGGGGCCGCCACCGGTGTTTTTTTTGGTTCGAAGCCTTTACCTGGATCTTTTTTGTTCGAAGCTTTTCCCGAACTTTTTTTTTGAAATCTTGTTCTGAAGTTTTTCTGGAGATTTTTATGAGGAAGAAATTAATTGGAAGTGTTCCTGTTATGAAACATCGACCTTTTTTTTTTGGGCCCGAATTGTTCCCGAAAAATACTTGGACTCAGCCAACTTCTGGTTCACCGGCCTTTACAAATTCGTTGAGACTCCGCTGCCGTAACGTGATGAAACCAGCAAAGATAAAGTCGGTCAGAGTGAGTCCTAGTAAAGAAAATTAAGAAAAAGAAGAAGAAACAAAAACAATTAATGAATCTAAACTAAAATTACTTATCATTTAAAAAAAAACAATTAAAACAAAAAAACATAAAGAAATTATCCATATATAATTAAATTCAAATTTGTGTGTTTGTGTTTGTCTCATAATTATATTGTCAATTCGTATGTTTAATCGGCGTTGAAGTTACTGCCAGTTTGTTTGAATTCCTTTAAATTTTCATTTACTTTTCAGTCCTCAAAATTATTAAATGTGAAACTAAAAATCAGTTTCGAGTGCCGCCGCGAGCTTAAATTATCCACCTATTGTGTTTGTCCTTAGAAATAAGCTACCTCCAAAGAGCTCTCTAGGGGTAGGGAACCAGGGCTACGTTTTTTTTTGTTTTTTCGTTCCTGAATTTACCACAAACCGTACACCTTTGGTGCAGTGTGTAACGGTTCGGCACTGCGAGGTCCGATTCTTAGTTGTTTCTTTTTGATTCGTTTTTTTTTGGAAATTAACTTTCTTTCCTTTTTATGTTTCAATTTTGTTTGCTTTGATGTTAATAAAACTTCAGAACGCCTATGGCTGAAAAAAAAAGGTTTCTGTTTTTGTATTTCACCTACATAAGTGAAGTCATGTCGTGCTGAAAGCAACTTTTTCAGGGGTGCCAAGGGTAGCTGAGTTTTCGGTGAAGATGGTTTGACTTGAAACCGACTATCCGCCATCATTGGGGGAATTCAAAAATGGCCACGAATTCCTATGGTTGGGTGGGTAATGGCCACGCTGCTACAACACCTGCAGTGCCCTGATGTGGCAATAGTCCGTCCGTTTTCATAACTAGTCCGTTTTTTTTTTTTTTTCCTAGTTCCCTCAGGCCTGATTTGTGTTTTTGGCTGCAGGCGAGGTTAAGTTTCCGGGGGCAAGATCCCCCCCGTCCGACGAGCTGACGCCGTGCATGTGCAAGCAGGCCGCGTCCCCGGGACTTGACATTCCATCCGTTTTCCTAACCTCTCCCTTTCCTAGCTTCCTACCCTTTCTCTTCTCCCATCCTACTTCCTTACCGACTCCGCACCTCCTCTTGCCTCGCAACAAAATGGCGTCCGTCTCTTTCTAGTCCGAAATTTTCCTGTGTTGTTTACCTAACCCCAATACCGACACTCCTCCGCTCCTCTTGCCTCGCAACAAAAAATGGCGCCCAACGTCGCTAAAGCGGTTCTCCAACCTAGTTGGAACGTTTTTTTTGACGACATAGTTTTTGTAGTCTTAGTTTCAGTTCGTTTGTGTTGTATAGTCCCCAACCAAACTTGCTGTGGATTTTTAAACCTCGTAAGTCTTTATCAGGAAAGTCTCAGACATACCTAGATAAATCGCGACGAGAGTTTGAAAATTCACAGTGACTGCGGTTAGTAAATGTTATGCGTTTGTCTGGTATTACTGGAGTTTTTGACAAGGGCGTATGTCTGCGTCAGGAAGGTCGTAGACGAACCTAGACGTATCGCGACGTTCCTTGGCGAAAGCTTGAGTAGTGTCAGATAGCGTATTTGAGTATCGTTTTTACCTATTCCCATCCTTTATTACTTTTTTTTACTTTTCTATTTCTAATTTTCAATTTTCATTTCTTATAGTCTTGTCATTTTTTACTTGGACGATTGATTGTGCGTGACGTTTAGTCCAACATCATCGTTCCAAATTTTTGTTAGTTTTACCTTACCGTTTCATGTCTTCTAGCAAGGTCCTTAAGACAGTCTAGGATTGCGGGAACGGTAAGGGAAAACTTTGTAATGTGATTTGTTAGTGTTTCTAGTAGTTTTCCTTTTATATTATTGTCACATCAGGGAAGTTTCTTTCGTCCGTCTGATGTCCTTTTTTTTAGTGATGTCGTAAGTAGAGTCATACCATGTCGAAAAGAAACCACCGAGTAGAAGCAACCCGAAGCACCCCGCAATTCATGATACAACAACAACATAAATTCGTAATTTGTTATAAAACAAATCTGCTAGTGTGAAACATTATTGTTGTTTTGAAACTTTAAAAGTCAATTAACTTTATAGTTAATTCAAAACCCGTTTATCCCTTAACAACCTTTTGAAAGGAAAAATATATTTTTGTTGAAATTGGTTTAATTGTTTTTCTGTTTCTGTTTTCTTTATAGTTTTTGTTTAAGTCAAATTTTTCTTAAGAGTTTAACTTTTTCTTGGCTAAAGAGTTTAAATTTTTAAAGTGAGGAAAATTATAAAATTATAAAATTTAAAATCTTTTCAATTTTTTTAGGTTTAGTTTTTGAAAAATAAGTGAAAGTTAGATAATAGTGATAGTTTTTGTTTTGAAACATTTAGTTTGAGAAAAACTTTATTTTTGAAAAACTTAAATTTTGTTATATACGTTTTCGTTTAAACGTTTTATTTTCGTTAGGTTTTTGGAATCGTTATTTCTTTATTTAGTAATTTTTCAAGAATTTTGTTTTCTTTATACTTTAATTCGGTTTTTTTATTTAGATAAAATTCTGAAATTAAAGAATAGTTTTGAAAATAATTCCTTCTTTTTTGTTAAGTTTAGTTTTTTTTCTAAGAGAAAAAAATACGTTAAATTTTTCAAATTAGTTTTTGTTTTCAAGTTATTGGTTTTCGAAAAGTTCGAAAACATTTGATTAATTACATTTTTTTTGTTTTCTATTAATTTTCCTTTTTTTTTTGAGTTGTGTTTTTTTGTTTTTTTTTTTTCAAATTTAAGTTCAAATACTTTGTTTTCGAAAATTTTGGATTGTTTTTCAAAATATTTATAGTTATTCATTTCGTTGGTTCATCTTAATTCTCGTTTGTTAATTATACATAAAACAACTTATTTTCGTTATTTATTTACATTTTTCTTTATTTTTTTTCCTTTTTTATTATTTTTGTTAATACATTTACATTTTCAGTTTGAGAGATACTTTTTTTTTGGTTGATTAAATTATTTTGATAATTTTTTCAATTAGATTTCGTTTAAATTTACTTAATTCTTTCATATTTCGATACATTCTTTTCATTCTGAAAGTTTTAGGTACTTATTTTTTATATTTTTTTCTGTTACAAATTCGTTTTTCTTAAAATTGAGATTACATCTATTTAGTTTTGGAAAATAGGTTTTCGCAAATAGAAAAAAATACTTTTTGATTCGAAAACTCACCATTTTTTTTTGTTGTAATCCGTTTTGTAGTTGAGTTTTTCTTTGTTGATATTTTAAAGTTGAAATTGAAAATGGCACAAGGAGGTGGAGATGAACGCGATCGCATCCGTAATTTGATCAGGGATGCTGAAATAGAGGAAACAAGAATAACTAGGTCAACTACACAAAATTTAGATTCAGGTGCTAGGCACCGAGTATTACATTCGCCTCTAGTTACTGATAGACGCGTCCGATCCACATCTCAGATTGTAGAAAGTTCTGCCGTTCCTGCTACAAGTGTTCAAAATACGAGCGCTCATACGTCTGACATATCAACCCCACCTTACAGTGAAATAAGTAACGCTGGGGCTGCATCTTCAGCACCTCGGCAAGAAATTTTCGGTTCACCCGACGACACAGTCAGGCAAAACATTTATAGGGAGAATGAGGATAGGTCACACGATATTCCGTCAAACCATGGTTCGAGGAGAATCCTCGAAAGTATAGCGAGAACGTTACCTAGAAGTACACAGAAAAAAGTTATTTCGGAAGATTTACAATATTTTATAAATATGGGAATAGCTAGAGGAATATCTACCTGTAGAAAAGGACTGGAACAGGATGTGACGGCGCAGTTAAGTGTAGAAATTGAGAAACAACTTAGTGGTTTTCTCGAAAAATTGAGTTTGGCAATTCCAGCTCCAGCCGCAAACAACCCGTTGCCTAGACAGCCAAACTTTCCAGCAGGGCCACCGCCGACGTCAAATTCTCTGCCAGCAGGTCCGGCACCGATGCCAATTTACAACCCCACTCTTTCAGGGCCACCACTACCGTTACCAAATCCGTCCGTTAATCAAAATAGGAGTGCCTTCGTACCGGTAGGTCAACAGCGTAGAACTAATCCAGTTTCAGTAGCTTCAGAAAGGTCTTTCCAACCTCAGACCAATCCACAAGTTTTTGGGGGCTACCAAACTCCGTTCACTCCGTTTCCGTATCCACCACCAGTTATACATCCAGTTGTGCATTCCGGATACAAAACCCCTATTAAGGTGGATAAATGGGGCTTGAAGTTTGACGGTCTGTCAGACAAGTTAACTGTTGAAGATTTCGTGTTTAGAATCGAAAAGTTACAGAGTCGTTATGCTTGTTCGTGGAACGAAATTTTGAGAGATTTTCACCAATTACTCTCAGGTTCAGCATACGATTGGTTTTGGCAGTTCCAAGTTGATAAGGAATTCGATTGGCCCACTTTAAAAGAGGCGTTATTGAGTCGATACCAAAACCCTATGACCGATCTTGAGATAGTTCGAAACATACTCGATCGGAAACAGTATTCCTACGAAAGTAGCGAAGAATTCTTTGCTGCCATAAATAAAATGAGGTTTCAATTGAAAATGCCGATTCCAGAGACAGACATGGTCAAAATCATCAAACGAAATTTGAACGAGAAAATCCGAAATTTAGTGTTTCCGCAAGCTATCTTTTCTCTCGATCAGCTTCGATTTGTATGTAGGGAAGCGGAAGCCGCTCTTCCGAAGAGAGAACGGGACTTCCCCGTACCAAAATCAGCTGGTAGGCCTCCGAATAAATTTGGTGTGAATGAGTTGGAATATAAAGAAGAATACGAGCCTCCGGATGAGCAACTGGCTGCTTACCAATTTGGTGGGGCACGTTCTAAAAATCCACCCAGAAGATATACCGACACTACATCTCTAGTGTGTTGGAATTGTAAAGTTCAAGGCCATACGTACTTTGACTGTGAGTCCGATGTTAGAAATTTGTTTTGTTTTAAGTGTGGACTGGAGAGAGTAAAGACACCCAGTTGTCCGCGATGCCACCCGGAAAACCAAGCGAGGGACGCGAAGGCTCTGGGGGAATCGCGTGCCACCTCAATATAGAACCCCCTTTAAATAGTAAAGATAAAATAGAAAATGAAGAAACTGAAAAAGAAAAAAAGTTAGAAACTCTTCCAAAAGAGGGAGAGCAAAATATTAAAATTTTAAAACGCGAAGGAAAGGTTGAAAATGAAAAAGCTAGCGTTAGGGAAAAACATTTGTATCAAATAAAGCCCTTACATATTCGGCTTAAGGAATATGAAGAAGCTAAAAATAGAATTTTTAATAATGCGATTAGCTTACCTTCTAAAAAAATCTTAAAGACTAGGGCCAGATTCAAGGCTAGAAAGGATACGAAGAAAAAAATATCTTCGACAATTTTAAATTTAGAATCGGATCCTCGGCCTTATGCAAAAATTAGAATTGGTTCACGAGAATTTTTAGGATTGCTGGACAGCGGAGCCAGCGTTAGTATTTTAGGTAAAAATTGTAAACAATTAATACAGGAACTCGGTTGCCCAATCATTCCCTTTTGTTCAGGAGTTAGGACCGCTGACGGCAAGAGTCAATCAATCGTGGGCAAGGTTGAAATAAAAGTCCAATATAAAGATAAAAGCGAGGGGCTTACTTTCTTCCTCGTTCCCAATTTGGATCAGGAAATCTACCTTGGGGTTGACTTTTGGAGAGTTTTCCAGTTAGCTCCAGGGATCATAGGTAGTATTTCGATCGACGAACAATCGGATTCCTCAAATGCTCATCAGTTGAACTCCGATCAACAGGCCAGGCTGGATGCGGTCAGGCAGAAATTTTTATGTTTTGAACGGGATGGTCTAGGAAAGACGGCGCTAATGGAGCACGTCATCGATACAGGAGATGCTCTCCCTGTGAAACAGCGTCACTACCCTGTGTCTCCAGCGATACAAGCAATACTATACGAAGAACTGGATCGGATGTTGAGTCTCGGCGTTATCGAGGAGAGTGAGAGCCCGTGGTGTTCGCCAGTGGTTCTCTTGCGGAAACCCGGCAAAAATCGACTTTGCTTGGATTCCCGTAAGGTGAACTCACTGACGAAGAAGAATGCTAACCCTCTCCCCCATATCGAGGGACTCACCAGCCGATTTCCGGACGCGATCTTTATGAGTAGTATCGATTTAAAAGAAGCGTTTTGGCAGATACCGCTGGAGAGACAGAGTAGGGAAAAGACTGCATTTGCGGTACCGGGGAGACCCTTGTACCAGTTCACAGTGATGCCGTTTGGGTTGTGTAATGCAGCTCAGCGGTTGAGCCAGTTGATGGACAAGGTGATCCCTGCACGACTCAGGGAGCGCGTTTTCGTGTATCTCGATGATTTGCTCATCATGGCGCCGGATTTCGAGACGCATATTGCCCTGCTATCCGAAGTAGCCGACTGCTTGCGCAAAGCTAATCTCACCATCAACATGAAGAAATCAAAATTTTGCTTCAAAGAGCTAAAATATTTGGGCTTCATTGTTGGTGGTGGGAAGTTTAAAACCGATCCTGCTAAGGTGGAGGCGATTGTGGATTTCCCACTCCCGAAAACACCGAGGCAGGTTCGGCGGTTGCTTGGTATGGCAGGCTGGTATCGTAAATTCATAAAGGATTTCTCGACCCTGACTGCACCCTTGACTGACCTGTTGAAGAAGAGGAGCGAAAAATTTAAGATGACTGACGAGGCGCTGAGAGCATTTGAGGATCTGAAGAAAGCGTTGATCTCGGCGCCAGTTCTTTCGCGCCCGGAGTTTACAAAAAGATTTTATATCCAATGTGACGCTTCGGACGCGGGAATTGGTGCCGTACTGTCTCAATTGGACGAGGAGGGAGAGGAAGTCCCTATTGCATATTTTTCTCAAAAATTTAACAAAAGTCAGAGAAACTACAGTGTCACCGAGAGGGAGTGTATGGCCGCGGTGATGGCTGTGAAGAAATTCAGGCCGTATGTCGAGGGTATGGACTTCACTGTCATTACTGACCATTCCAGCCTTCAGTGGCTCATGTCCATGAAGGATCTGAGTGGTAAACTGGCAAGGTGGAGTTTGTCATTGCAGTCCTATACCTTCGACATACAGCACCGTAAAGGCAGCCAACATGTAGTACCGGATACTCTTTCTCGGGTACACGTAGATTCTCTGGCACTTGAAGATGTTGCCCCGTTGATTGACTTAGAGTCAGCGGAATTCCTATCCGATGAATATTTAGATCTGATAGAGACGGTTATCGAACATAAGGATGAGCTTCCAGATTTAAAATACGAAGATAAATATGTTTATAAAAAAGCTTTTAAAAAATTAGGCGAAGAAGAAATGTCCGAACATTCTTGGCTCCTTTGGGTTCCTTCAGGTCTGACTGAACAAATTATTAGTAAGGCCCATGATCCTCCTAAGTTTGCTCACGGTGGCATAGCAAAAACATTAAACCGGCTTAGGAACTATTTTTATTGGCCTAATATGACGGTACAGGTCCGTGAATATGTTTCTAATTGTATTGTGTGTAAACAATGTAAAGCGTCTAACCAAGTTTCTCGTCCCCCTATCGTAACGTCTTATTGTAGTAATCGTCCTTTTGAAAAAATATACATTGACTTTTTAGGCCCTTATCCGAGGTCCAAATCAGGAAATGTATACGTGTTCGTTGTTTTAGATCATTTGTCCAAATTTGTGTTGTTGAAAGCTCTACGAAGTGCGAATACATCAAGCGTAATTAAATTTTTAAAAGAAGATGTTTTTGATATGTTCGGAGTACCTAACATTATTCACTCCGATAACGGCAAACAGTTTGTAGCGAAAGAATTCCAAAATTTTATGACTAAATATGGCGTAAGACATTTTAAAACGGCGTATTATGCCCCGCAATCTAACGCGTCGGAGAGGGTTAACCGCTCGTTGTTAGCTGCTATCCGATCATACCTTAAGGACGACCAAAGAAACTGGGATACGCACCTCGGCGAAATAGCGTGTGCGTTAAGGACCGCAGTTCATAGTTCTACTGGTGTATCACCATATTTTGCCATGTTTGGCACTAATATGATGATGCACGGTAGTAGCTATGAACTTGCAAGAAAGTTGAACGCGATAGACGACAACGAGTTGTTAACTCTGCCCCGACAGAGTCGATTGCAATGCATTCGAAATCAAATACGCGAAAACATTTTGAAAGCCAATGAAAAATCCGCGAAAGTATATAACGTCCGTACAAAAAAGGTTCAATATTCACCCGGACAAGAGGCGTATCGAAGAAATTTTGTATTGAGTGATTCCTCAAAATACTTATCGGCAAAGCTCGCTCCAAAATATATTAAATGCCGAATAATTAAACGAGTGGGCAATCAAATGTACGAAATTGAAAACCTGAATGGAAAACGAATAGGTATATTCCACGCGAAAGACTTGAAACAATGAGCAAACCGATAAAAACTTTAATTAACTCACAGACATGTTGATGAATTTATAAAATTATTCGTTTATTCACTGGAAAATTATTCGCTAATCGTATTGCTATCCTTAGGTGTTGTTAAATTATTTATTATTTGTTTATTTATTACTGCCCGATTCTATGTATATGTTAATTTAGTTTCACTTAGTGCCTCATAGTTCTTAGAAAAAAAAAAAAAGCGCTTTGGCGCACGAAAACTTTGAAAAAAATATTTGTTTTGTAAAGATTTATGAAACACCCCATTTCGCTCAAGTACCTGATAAACTGTGATAAAAACAAACAAATTCTAGGTGTTACTTAATATCGTATTTATTGCATGCTTATATCTAGTCACTTAGTTATTTAGTTTTTTTAATTTTATTTATATACTTATTTATTAACTTTTTATTTATTAATTCTATTATTTTCTAATTGACTAATCTGTGATATAATAATCCGCAAAGATTATAAACTAATCGGTGATAACTTATCCGCAATGATTTAAAACTACTGTGATATTTATAGAATTAGTTATTAAGTTAGATCTGTGATATTTACTTTTTTTTATTTATCTACCCTTAAGGTTTAGTCATTTACTGTATTTTAAAATCTGTGATATTAACTTTAAGCTTTTATTGATTAACTGTGATAATAATTTTAAATTTTTACGTATTTATTTGCATGCTTTTTGTTCCTATTTATTTTGGTTATAGACCACCATTTGTCTGCATGCTATTTATTCATGTATTTTTCGTTTCACTGTTTTTTTCTGCATGTTGCACAGTTACTGGCACTTTTTACTAATAAAAAGCCATCAAAAGAGCACTGAAACCACTCACCAGAGAAAAAAAAAAAGGTTATCCGACAATACATGGGGGTAGGTCCAAATTAAAAGCAGGGTGATTGACCTTGCACAAATTATATGCGTGCTGAAATAGAGTAAACAAAAATATTAAAGAATGTAGCTGTTTAATAGGCACGGTACTTACCTTCACGGTTAAGAATTGGCGTCGTCGGTGAATTGTGGCATCAATATTTTTGCTGGAACTATTTTTTTTCTTAGCCCGGCATAGCGTGGGTTGCTCCCCACTGTGAAAAAATAATTAAAATATCCTGGGAGACCAAAATTCGTCTTCTCTGATTATCTCCTTTAGCTCGAGATAAATCGAGCCGATAATCTGGATGCTTTTTGCTTCCGTCTGTGTTGTTCTGTTGTTCGTCTTTGCAGTTATTGGTAATCTGAAAATAGAAAATAATAAAAAGCAATGAAAAAAGTTGAGTCAATATAAATAATGGATGTATGTACTTACTTGTGAGTTGAATCTATGCATCCAGCTGCTTTGTGTTGGGCCAGTCAAAAATAATCTGAAATATAACCAAAACTATTAATATTCCATGCGAATATCATTTGAATATTCCTAAAGCGACAATTTAAGCTAAAATAACTACAAAAACAACTAATAAAATTAAAACACTTACCAATTTGTTTGTGACTTCTTCGTTCTCGTACTTGTTCGTTGCAAATGGCGATGTTGTTTTTATTGTTTGATATCGTCGTTTTGTTAGTCTGTGGACTATGTCATCTATTTTTTTGTTAGTCTGTGGACTATGACATCTTTTTTTTTGTTAGTCTGTGGCTTTGGCATCCATCTTGTCTTTTTTCTATGGGTAAGGCCACGGGAAAAAAAAATTATAGAGAGACAGCAAAAGTCATTTCAACCGATTTTTCCAACTCTCCACTCATGTAAACGTAACTAACTGGTTTGAAAGGTCCATTTGTTGGGATATTGGCATCAGAATCCATATTCACCTCACTTAAATAAAATTCAAATGTCTCCAAAAATCAAAATGTTTATTTTCAAGGGTATGGCGTGTAACTACGGCGTCCTTTTTTTTGTTCGTTTTCTTGGAGTGTATCCAATAAACAAACAAAATTTGTTACGACCGCCGAGTTGGATGTAGCCCAGCTGTTGAAGGCGCGCACATTCAATTTTTGGTTGTGCAACTGTTTGGGTTACTTGGAGAAAACAGATGAACTATTTGGTTGAATGTCCGCGTAAATATATATAATTATCTGTTACATAAAACAGCGAACTCATTTTAGGCAATCGTTTGGTTTGTGTCGGGACCCAAACTTTTTAGTTGCTCGAATCAAACAGTCGTGCAGCAGAAAGTTGAATGTGCGCGCCTACCTTAAATATGGGGCAAAAGTTGCGGCAAATTCTCCTTAAGGCTAATTCCTGCTATATATGAAAAATAATGAATATTCGACTATTTTTGAATAAATATACACAGCGATACAATATTTTGATTTATCCTCTAGTGGCAGTCGTCATGAGTGTTCGTTTACACTAGGCAATTTTTTTAATCACTAAAGCTTTGTGTTTATTTCTGTTTTTATGTCGTGACGGCTACTTTTTGGTTAGTGATAATACAGTCAAATACGATTGTTACTCCTTGTTTCTGGATTGAAATTAGGCTTTTAGGTTTCTATAACAAGTTTTCAATGGATGTATAAAAATCTAATTTAAATTATAAGTTGAAACTTGTACAGCCCCATCTGTCGACAGGGATTGGTATCAAGCAAGTTTCACGTGTCACCTGGTTCATGAACATATCCATCGAGAATCGAAGTTCGATAGGGAGCAATAATGTCATGCCAAGTTCAGGTTTTCTCACCCATACCAAGGCATTAACCGATCAACGTGTTTCTCATTTAATATATTTGTTTATGTATGCGCACCATAGAGATGTGAATCGGATGATGTTATTCAGTTAGGGAAAAATCATCCGAGAATTTTTTTTGAATAGTTTTTGCCCGTTTTTGCATACTAATATTAAAAGAGAGAAAAAAAAAACCTCGAGTGTTCGTGTATTGAGTATTGGGTTTGTTTTGACAGTTGGTAGCAGCACTCATTAAAGGCTTATTAAAACAATTGGACATCAGCAAACTCTAGAGATTCCGGAGAAATAAGAATAAAGAAGTCAAACTTAAAAATAGTTAAAACTTATATATTAAATCAATCCAAATACAAAATAAAAAGAAGAATAATAAAGTTTATACGGTGCGTTGTTTTTGCCATTATGTTTTAAAAGTAAAGTTGCGATATCTTCCACAATTTCCTTTAGAAATTCATTTACGGGAGTGCCGTCCAAAACCCGCCTATCGTGTTATTTTTAAATACAAAAAAAAATTTATTAAATAAAAATCAAAGTGGTGAGTTGTAAGAAAAAAAATGGTTTTATTGAATAGTGTAGTAATTGAAACAAAATTTTAGGTTATTTCTCGGCGGCCCTTAGAAGTTCCCAGTAGGGGGCCGCCACCGGTGTTTTTTTTGGTTCGAAGCCTTTACCTGGATCTTTTTTGTTCGAAGCTTTTCCCGAACTTTTTTTTTGAAATCTTGTTCTGAAGTTTTTCTGGAGATTTTTATGAGGAAGAAATTAATTGGAAGTGTTCCTGTTATGAAACATCGACCTTTTTTTTTTGGGCCCGAATTGTTCCCGAAAAATACTTGGACTCAGCCAACTTCTGGTTCACCGGCCTTTACAAATTCGTTGAGACTCCGCTGCCGTAACGTGATGAAACCAGCAAAGATAAAGTCGGTCAGAGTGAGTCCTAGTAAAGAAAATTAAGAAAAAGAAGAAGAAACAAAAACAATTAATGAATCTAAACTAAAATTACTTATCATTTAAAAAAAAAACAATTAAAACAAAAAAACATAAAGAAATTATCCATATATAATTAAATTCAAATTTGTGTGTTTGTGTTTGTCTCATAATTATATTGTCAATTCGTATGTTTAATCGGCGTTGAAGTTACTGCCAGTTTGTTTGAATTCCTTTAAATTTTCATTTACTTTTCAGTCCTCAAAATTATTAAATGTGAAACTAAAAATCAGTTTCGAGTGCCGCCGCGAGCTTAAATTATCCACCTATTGTGTTTGTCCTTAGAAATAAGCTACCTCCAAAGAGCTCTCTAGGGGTAGGGAACCAGGGCTACGTTTTTTTTTGTTTTTTCGTTCCTGAATTTACCACAAACCGTACACCTTTGGTGCAGTGTGTAACGGTTCGGCACTGCGAGGTCCGATTCTTAGTTGTTTCTTTTTGATTCTTTTTTTTTTGGAAATTAACTTTCTTTCCTTTTTATGTTTCAATTTTGTTTGCTTTGATGTTAATAAAACTTCAGAACGCCTATGGCTGAAAAAAAAAGGTTTCTGTTTTTGTATTTCACCTACATAAGTGAAGTCATGTCGTGCTGAAAGCAACTTTTTCAGGGGTGCCAAGGGTAGCTGAGTTTTCGGTGAAGATGGTTTGACTTGAAACCGACTATCCGCCATCATTGGGGGAATTCAAAAATGGCCACGAATTCCTATGGTTGGGTGGGTAATGGCCACGCTGCTACAACACCTGCAGTGCCCTGATGTGGCAATAGTCCGTCCGTTTTCATAACTAGTCCGTTTTTTTTTTTTTTTCCTAGTTCCCTCAGGCCTGATTTGTGTTTTTGGCTGCAGGCGAGGTTAAGTTTCCGGGGGCAAGATCCCCCCCGTCCGACGAGCTGACGCCGTGCATGTGCAAGCAGGCCGCGTCCCCGGGACTTGACATTCCATCCGTTTTCCTAACCTCTCCCTTTCCTAGCTTCCTACCCTTTCTCTTCTCCCATCCTACTTCCTTACCGACTCCGCACCTCCTCTTGCCTCGCAACACTAGCTTGCCGAGGACTGTACATTAGTAGATTGATCTCAGGGTTGCCTTTGCCAACCTTATGGTAGGTTTTCTAATTTTATTTTTTTTAAATTCAAATTAACGCCTATTGTTTTCAAAGGGGTCTGGGGCCACCTTGTGACCTCGGGGCCCTGGGCTGCAGCCCATACAGCCCTTAAGTAGATCCGGCCCTGCACTGATGCTCGTGCTCAACATAGGAGTGGCAACCGCAGGTGTATAGGCGAGGTGCCCATTCTCCGTTGGTGCTGCTCTCACAAGAAACACGTGCGTCGTTGTCATTTACGTTCGTACTACACTGTCGTACTGTAGTTGAAGGCGGTTTTCATAGATCAGGAATTCTCAAGCCATTTGGTATCGTTAACAAATTTTAATATGATTTTGCTTGGAATGTCAGAGAGCTAATCTGTTAAGTAGGTCGTCATATACCTCACATCCTCTTTAATCTTTTATTGATATTATAAGATTTACCAATCAATCAATAGTAGATCTTAGATATAATAAAAGGAAAGAAATAGTATGAAAAGCAGAGCCTTCATACATTAAATAACACTTCGAATACCTACATTAACAGTAGTATCGCCTTAGCAGAAGAGAATTACAGATGCATGGGTGTATAATATCTCGCACTTGAAGATAGGGTACACAGACTTGTAAATATACATAGCTTCATATGTTTAAGGGATTTAAACGAAGATATTAGTATATAAATTGTGATTTGCTGTAGTGGTGGGCTTCAGGTTGATTTGAGGATCCGAAAGGAGAATCTGAAATAAAGAAGGAAAAGAGAAAATAAGAAAAAAATTAAGATTAGGATTTTTGTCGCTTGAGAGTGGTTCTTGGGTGGCTATGTACACATATGGAAGTATGTTTCCAAATGAAAGTTTCCAGAATCATTCTCAGCGACAAATAGTAACTTATCTTTATCATTAGTTGCAGATTTGGGGCAGTAGGAAGCGTCCTTGGAATAGGTAACTAAAGAAGAAGAAAAGAAAAAAATAAGTTTTAGCCAAACTAGAGAAATGTAAATAAACTTACCCGTTTGCGTCTTAGATGTTTTTGAAGTTTATTGCCCTAGCCCAGTTTCCATCTCAGGTTATTGGTTTTATTTTATTTAGTTTTTTTGTTAAGTATTTCTCTCTTATTGGCAATTATAAAAATTTTTAGACACAAAATTTGTTTTCGCAATTTGTAAAATATGATGAAATGTCAAACACAAGCCAAATTTGACCGACAACAACAAATGGACGAAGCTAGGTAACGCGATCGTTTGGCGAATAGAGGAAGCAACTAGGTAGGATACTAAAATAGTACGAAATAGTACGTAATAGAAAACCTGTGATAGTTATTTGTGCAATATTATTAATATAAGTAGGTTAAATGAGAGTTACCATAGACTGATTAGGTTAGGTTTATTTATAATTTAGTTAATTTAAATAAGTTCGTGTTGATAAAATAAGCATTATTTCAAATAGAAAATAATACTAAGTAGTGGATTAAGCTTACGATATCCCGAAAGTATTAGTAAAATTCGAGGCCGACAGCCATGACCAGTTAAGGTACTAGATTAGTGACTGGAAAAAGTTTAAAGAAAGTTTAAGGAGGAGATAGAAATTAGGCTAATAGGTCAATGAACTGTGTTGTATTTTTTTTTGAATTTTTTTGCTGTCATACTGAAAGTGAAAGTGCTGATGCAAAGTTCGAGCTCTATCATAACAGTACGGTTTGAGAATAGTACACCGGGAATAAGAAAATTATTTTTTTTTTGATAAATTTGATTTTTTTTATCCTTAAAGACAAGGTGAAAAAGGAGAATTATTGCCAAAAATTACTATAACTAATTCAGAGGTGAACATTTGAAAAATAAGTGTAATTCGATTTAAACCAAAATTTAATAACTTTTAGAATATATGTATATATATGTACATACAAGTATATATATATACATCTTCCGAAGAAAGTGAACTTAAGTGGCCCAAAGGAGGATAGAGTGACGATATTCGTTAGAAAATATCTACTTAAAAAAATTTTTTTTTTTTTTTTTGTCTCTTTTTGATTATATTCTTAGTACTAACCTTGTAGTCAGTAACATCGGTAATGAACCTACATTTGTTACCAGAAACCGACAAGAAGTGCTAGACATCACTCTTGTCTCTGACACTATATTAGATTAGAATCTTTTTTAGATTCGATTAGAATATATATATCAAATGATGACAAATTGGAAAGTATCAGAGGAACACTCATTCTCAGACCATAGATACATTCAATTCAGTTTAAATGATGTACCCACCACACGGCCAGTTTTTCGCAATTATAGGAAAACAAACTGGCAAACTGATATTCTGAAAAGATCGCTTACAGCCGAATCTTTAGATATCCCCTACAATACCTCAGATCTAGATAACAAAGTCAAGGATCTGACACTAACCCTGAACAATGCAATGAATATTTCCTGTCCTCTCCTGCAAGTTAGAGGAAAAAAGAAACCTTATTGGTGGAATTCGGGATTAGAACTGCTCAGAAAAAGTTGCAGTAAACTCTTCAATCGAGCTAAATACACAAAAGAATCCTCAGATTGGGACTTATATAAAGAATCCTTAAAGATTTATAAGAAACAATTGAGGACAAGCAAAAGATCTTCATGGAGGAACTTCTGTAATAAAATAGAAGATACATCTGAAGCATAAGGAAAATCCTCTCAACAAATCCAGTCATGCCAAGCTCTTTGAAAATGTCAAATGGCTCCTGGACAAATTCATGTGAAGAATCACTCAATTTGCTACTTGACACTCACTTCCCAGGTAGCTCGCAAAACATTTGCAAAATTAACTCACTAGAGTCAAATAACAAAGGTATAAAGATCCGAGGGTTAATAACAAGGGACAAACTAAAATGGGCAATTAACAGCTTCGATCCATACAAAGCGGCAGGACCAGACGGCATAATACCAGCCGAACTGCAAGTTGCTTTAGACATTATCTTACCCACATTAGAGATAATAATGAACAGTTGTCTAAACCTGGTTCATATTCCCCTTATATGGAGAGAAGTCAAAGTAGTCTTTATACCCAAAGCTGGTAAATGCTCCCACGTTACGCCCAAGGACCTAAGACCTATCAGTCTATCGTCATTTCTTCTCAAGACACTGGAACGATTGATTGACATTCATCTGCGTAGTGCTATAAAACCAAACCTTTTTTCTACAGCACAACACGCTTACTGCAAGGGAAAATCAGTAGAAACAAGATGGAGTCCTATCCCCACTTCTATGGAACATGGTAGTTAATGATCTGCTAATAGACCTAGAAGAAGAGGGATTCAAAGTGATTGCATACGCTGACGATATTGCCATTGCCGTATCAGGAAAGCACCCTCAAGTTTTAACAGAACTTATACAAACCGCTCTCAAAAAGCTACTAAAATGGACAGATCGATGTGGCTTAGGTATTAACCCCCACAAGACTGAACTAGTCCTCTTCACAAGGAAATACAAAATTCCTCAACTAGACCCTCCATCGATTAAAGGTGTTCCAATCACTTTCTCAGATCAAGCTAAATACCTGGGTCTTATTTTAGACAAAAAGTTAAATTGGAAACCTAATATACAGGAGAGAGTAAAGAAAGCCACGGTAGCTCTCTTTTCTTGCAAAAAAGCCGTAGGGAACAAGTGGGGCCTGTCTCCACAAATTACTCACTGGCTATACACTGCGGTCATCAGACCGATACTTACTTACGGGGTGACCGTATGGTGGACGGCCTTAGATAAAGCGACTAATCGCGATAAACTAAGCAGAGTTCAACGTTCAGCGTGTATGTGCATCAGCGGAGCTCTCCGCTCGACACCTTCCGCTGCACTAGACATACTACTCAACCTGACACCCCTAGATATTTACAGCAAACAAATGGCCGCGAGCACAGCCATACGTCTCAAAGCCATCTCTCAATGGACCAATAACTCTATTGACCACACCACCATTCTGAATTTATTCGGAACTCTACCAAGTCACTCTGACTACATCACTCCCTTTTTGGTCTTCGACAAAAACTTTGAAGTCACCATTCCCTCAAGGTCAGTTTGGGAGGAAGGGTCTTTGACAGATAATAAATCAGTAAACTTTTTTACAGATGGATCGAAGACTGAAAACGGAGTGGGTGGTGGAGTGTACTCAGATGGACTAAACCTTAGTCTCTCCTTTCGCCTACCAAACCATTGTAGCGTATTCCAAGCGGAAATTCTGGCGATAAAGGAAGTATTGTCCTGGCTTAAAGAAAACGTGGTATCTAACACGGATATCCGTATCTTCTCAGACAGTCAGGCTGCTTTGAAATCCCTCGCATCAGTCTCTGTAAACTCCATTACAGCCCAAGACTGTCGATCGTCTCTAATGGAGATGGCCAAACAGTTTAACATTCACCTATTCTGGGTGCCGGGTCACAGGGACATTCCGGGGAATTGCAAAGCCGACGAACTCGCCAGAATTGGAACAGAAACGCCTATCTTACCCGAAAAGGCAAATATAGGTATGCCCATAGCTACAAGTAAACTTATGCTGAAACGAATCGCTCTGGAACAATCGAACACAAGATGGCTTAATACTACCACTTGTATGGCGACCAAGCGGATCTGGCCTAAACTGGATCTGAAACGGTCAAAATGTCTATTGTCCCTCAGTAGATCTCAGATCAGCTCCGTCATAGGTGTCATAACTGGACACTTTCATAGGTAGACACGCCGCACGTCTCGGTGTGCTATCAAACGATTTCTGCAGGAGTTGCTTGGACGAGGAGGAAGAGGAGACAATCCCACACCTTCTTTGTACATGCCCTGCTCTCTCTTACAGACGCAAACTTCATCTGGGAGAACATTTCTATAATGAACCAAGCGATCTCATAAACAAAGACATTAAAAGTCTCCTTCGCTTCATCAGAAGCTCCAAATGGTTTTAACTAGTAGGAAACCTTTTTTGTTCCTTATTAGATCGTGGTATCACAATGCACCTCTAATGGTCTAAGTGTGTCAGACGCTTTAATGACAGCCACTTTAACCTAACCTAACTTAAAAAATTTTAAAGCACAGGTAATTAATCAAAAAAAAAAATAAAGTGATAGACTAAAAATATAAAATTTCCTTAGGTTAAGGGTAGGAAAAGTCTCTTGCGTATATATGTATATATATGTACGTAGATGCATAGATATACTTATACATATATATGCATGTAGCAGTAACTTAGGCCCATTAGAGACGAACCTTGGCCTCTGCTAACATAATTGGAATTGAACTTTAGTTCCCGATCAAGTTTCTGGACACTTCAGAGTAAAATAAAGTGAATGAGACCCAGTATATTGTAAATACTCACTCCTGCTCCTGCTGTAAGCCTATTCAACACCAGGACAAAGAAAGAGGTGTTTTCGTAATTTTTTTGGAACTACACTGAAGTTTTTTTTTATTTATTCGTGAATTTTTTTTTTATTAATAATTTTTGATTTAGTTTCTTGAATTTTGATTTTTGAGTATTTACCTAACTTAGTTAATTTACCTGTACAAAAAGGACATCAAAAACGAAAATCACAAAGTGAAACAATTTGTATAGTGAACAAGATCTGCGCGAGATTTATGAAGTATATTTATGAAGATAAATAGTTATATTGTAAATTAAAGAGTGCGCGATTTAAAGGCTTCAAATTGGAAGTCTCAATACTTACCGTCATCAAGAACGTGCTGCCGGCAGAACTTCGTGGGACGAGGAAAAGTGAGTAATCTTTTAACAAATTAATTTCCTACATATATAATAAATATACACTCAGATAAATATATATGTTTAATTGATCGGCGCGAAATAAGGCAGATACCAATAAGAACAACAAAATTAAATACCACTTGGGGTCGATTTGTTTCATCTTTCTTTTTTTTTTTATTGATATAAATCCTTTTTATTGAATTTCCTTTTTTTTAATTTTCATTAATTTTATATTTTGTTTATATTTTTTTTTACACTTACGGCCTATGGCCAATATTAAAACCGTTAAATTTTTGTATTTTTGAATTTTAAAATTGCGTTTTCATTGTAATAATGATGTGCTAATTCACTTGCGTCAGTGTGTAGAGGCCAGGCTAGGCCGGCTTTCTGGAAGAGAAGAAAAAGGACTATGTGACATTATAGGACGATTAAAGAACTTTTGGGACGGATACGCGACGATACGAACATTTACGATGAATTGACAAAGCGAATTTCTCACTTTTTAGAACGAGTACGCGACGATACGAACATTTGCTATGACGAAACAAGACGAATCACGAACTTTTGGGACCAGGGACGCAACAATATACTAAAACTACTATGAGATAAGGTGACTAGGAAAATATAACGAAACGTACTTTTGACTACAATAGGATTATGACTGGAGGTTATGTTAGGGGCTATCTCCAGAGATTTCGGCCAAGGAGATAGCGACGGTTGTATCTTAGATACAAGGGTGGGATGGCTGACCTTTGACACTAACATCCGTCAATGCTTTTGACGATCGGACGAACCACTGTATGGGAGAGACAGTGGGGTTGAGTTCGAATCTTTTTTGGAAAGAAGATTGTTTTTGGTTAGATTTAGTATAGATTAGTTTAGGTTAAGATACATAAGATATTCTTAGATAGAATTTCTTAGTATCCAAAAGGATATACATACATTTAGTGAGTAGGGTTTTAGATATAGTTAGAATTAAGATACTCAATCTTCTGTTCCAAGGGATATCGACTCAAGCCTCATCCTTTCTCACATATAGTGGCATAGGTCACTAGATTTGTGTATATCCTTTTTAAATATTTCTGTCATATACTATATCCTTTCCCCTTCCCTTCCCTTTTCCTTTAACAAGGCATGGAAATTTTGTTTGCTGAGTGAGAGATACTTGGAGAGGGGCAAGAACCACCCCCATCCTTCGAGCTAGGCCGAGCGAAGAGCAAGCATGCCGCCGCCCTTCTCCAATATCAAAGTAACACCCCCGTGGTAAAGCTCAACTCGCAACACCTCTTAGTCGTTGAAGAATTGCCTCCCTAGATGTCTGTTTCTTAGATGATATAGCGCAGGGCAGTGACACAGGTAGTGTGGAGTGTCCTCATGTATCTCTTCGTCACCGCTTCCTCTGCATAAGTCATCCATACTGAGTTTAATCTTTTTCTTGTGGTTACCGAGTTGGTTGTGACCTGTGATAATGCTCACAAAAAGAGATAGAGACTTTTTTTTCAGTTGGATGATAACTTCGGTCTTTTGTTTACTGAAACTAGGCCATAATTTTCTGGTTGTAAGACAGGAATCGAGAGACATCTATCTCTTGTTTGCTAAGGCTAAAATTTTACTCTTGATGATTACCTGTTTAAGATTGCAGGGTTTGAACTGTTTTGTCTGCTTGATTAGGACCAGCTCGTCAGCGTTTTCATTTCCTGGGACACCCCTGTGACCAGGAACCCAGCAGAGTCTAATGTTGTGCTGTGTACCAAGAGCCCTAAGCTCTTTGCGACAGCAAGTAACAAGCTTCGATTTGATTTCAATGACAGAAATCGCTTTTATTGCCGCTTGGCTATCAATGAAAAAGGTGATATCAGCTTGTGGTATTGCCATCATTGAGAATTGTTTCGCAGCCTCCGTCACTGCCAGGACCTCAGCTTGAAAGACACTGCTGTAATCAGGAAGTCTGAATGAGCTGGATAGTCCAAGGGTTTCTGAAAAGAATCCTGCACCAACACAAGTTTCCATCTTCGAACAGTCGGTATATATAGATATCATCGATTCGCACGTAGATGGCTCATTGATTTTCCAGTCCTCTCTGCTAGGAAAGGCGGTCTTGAACGGTTTGTAAAAGTCTAAGCAGGGTGTTATGTAATCAGTACATACCATATTTCCTATTTATTTCTGTAAAATCTGCGTATGACCTATCGCACTATGTCGCCAGTTACACGTCTGGCTAAGTCCAAGTGCGCTATTGGCTGCTGATTCTTGTGTAAATAGATCTAGGGGTTTTAGATTGAGTATGGCTTCCAGCCCCGCTGTCGGGGTGGACCCCATTGCCCCAGTAATTCCAATAAATGCCATTCTTTCTACCTTGGTCATAATTTTAAGGTTGGTAGGTTTGTCTAGTGCATTCCACCAGACTACGTTACCGTATGTCAGTATAGGTCTGACTATGGCCGTATACATCTTGAAAATTTTAGGGCTTGGTCCCCAAGTTTTACCAAATATTCTCTTGCAGGAGTAGAAAGCGAACATGGCTTTATTTGTTCTATCCTTAATGTTGAGACTCCAGTTTAATTTCTTATCCAGGATCACGCCGAGATATTTAGCGTGATCGGAGATTTTGAGTTGGGTCCCGGGAATTTTAAAAGTCGGTAGTTTCCTTTTGTTCGTAAAAAGAACCAGTTTGGTTTTTTGCGGATTAACCGCTAGACCGCAGTTTTTAGTCCATGCATTCACTGTAGATAAGGCATTCTCTATCTGTTCGCTAATTGTGGAGGGAAATTTACCTGTCGCTGGTAATGCTAGGTCATCAGCATAAGCAATTACTTGGACTCCACTATATTTAAGTCTCCATAGAACTGCGTTCATCACGAGTGTCCAGAGAAGCGGAGAAATCACTCCACCTTGTGGAGTCCCTCTAGAAGTAGACACTTTAATCTGTACTTCTCCTAGCTCCGAGTTGATCTGTCTGTTTTTTAACTTACACATATCCATCTGATGATGGTATTATGTACATTAAGATTTACGAGCGCTCCTTCAACGGCCTCGTTTCGGACATTGTTAAACATTCTAATAACAATTTAAGGTATTTCATTTATATTAACAGAAAAAATTAAGATTGATTTCTTACCGTTACTTTTATCAAAGTAAAAAGCGTTTTTAAAATTTATGGCTGTTCACTAAAATAGCAGTGCATCTGAATGTTCTGAATCTATAACGCAAAAAGTTAGAAAAACTATAAAAAAGTTATATGAAACTATATTGATATATTAGCTTACCATTAGTACTTCGTAGCATAACCATTGTTTTTTATAACGGAAATGCATCTGCGTGGCATGGAGTCCACTAAGGTTTGACACCTCTCGACTTGTATTGCGTTCCACGAATCTCGCACTACTTCCCACAATTCTTTCGAATTCTTCGGTTTCGCTTCATGAACCGCATTCTTAACATCCCCTCACAAATTTTCAATGGGGTTAAGGTCAGGGGATTGAGCGGGCCACTCCATAACGCATAACTTGTTTTCCTGGAACCATGATTTGGCCCGTTTTGAAGTTTGCTTTGGGTCATTGTCTTGTTGGTATACCCAAACCAACGGCATTTATTCTTCAGCGTAGGGTAACATGACCTCCTCGAGAATTTTAACATATTCAGCTGCATCCATTAAACCCTTAATGGGATAGATAGGCTCCGCCATGCTTCACTGTTTTCACAGTGTATCGTGAATTGTTTGCTGCATTTTGTGGTCTTCTCACATACTTCCGACGACCCTTGGATCCAAAACTTAGTTTTTTTTATTTAACTCCGAGTTTCTTCGTTGCAATGTTGCAATGGAGAATCCATGTCTATTTCTATTTTCTATTTCTATTTTCACATGCAAATAGTCGACGGATTCACATAATCTCTTCTGATGGCAGTACTAATTAAATTTATCTTTCAAATGGTATATTTTTTATTGTCGTGCGTTCAGTTTAAGTATATTAAAAAGGAACTACAAAAAAAAGTGTTAACGTATGAATATATAGATATTTGGTATTATATTTATATTTGGTATGAGCCTTATTTTTCAAATTTTTCAAGTGAGACAGTCTCTTATTATACCACGGAGGCTTATGTCGTTTTTATTTGGCAATCCGGAATCTCTCTCCGATCCGGAATCCCAACTGAACACTTTTGTTTGCTTCTGATAATTCTAAGGTTTTGTTTGATTGTATATGTGAAACATTAAATGCGTACAATAATCAAAATCAAGAAAAATGTTGTTTGAAAGCAGGGTTGGCCGAATTGTCACTTTTTAGAAATAACTACATTTGTTAACGTCTGCTACGTAGTTTATGTAATAAATGTAGTTAATTGTAGTTTATGTAACAAATTGTAGCATTGCTGTCAATTAACTGTCAGTTGTGCATTTGAAATATGAATTTTTAAATTAAACGTTCAGTTATTCCTACAATTCTTCATCCTTATAGTAAATTAAACTTTTTTTTACAAACCCTTATTAGATCATAAAAGTGCAAAATTGTTTTTTTTTTCCTTTATTATATTGATTTTTTATGAATTAACTATATACATATGTATGTAGCAGACGTAACAAATTGTAGTAAGTTAGGCTGGTAGTTTCTTCAATAAACTACGTGTAGTTAAATACTACGTTTATATGCAGTATCGAAAGATCGAGTTGGATTAGGGTCGGATTTTCGACCCACATTTCTACTCGACACCGCTGAGCGATTGGGATCGAGTCGAACGAAGCTCATTTCAACTCAATACAGGCATATAAAGGTTCGAAGCGAGCTTCAAGCTCGCTTCAACACCTCATATAAACGTAGTAAATCATGTAGAAAATGTAGTGTAGTTAATTCGGCCAACCCTGGTTCGCACAATTTGGACGCCAAAAATCACAGCTGTTGAGGTTGACGTTTAAGTATATGAATGTGTGAGTGCTTCTGGTTTTGCTTCTGATTTCAAATCCAGAAGCAAATTTCTCTTCTTTTCAGAATCAGAACTGTCATTTTTTCCCAATTGAACACTTTCAGAAGAGTCCGGAAGGCTTCCGGATTGCCAAATATTTTAAATTTTGGTGGGGGCAAAACCCCCATTTATTCGGCTTAATACAAGCTAATTCTTAATCTAACTTAAAAACTAAGAACTTAAGCTAAGGTTAGTGAGGGGGAGGACGGTTCAGAAGCAGGAGTTTTAAGGAAGGAGTGCTCAGGTTAAAGTCGAAGAAGCATATGTTTAAATTAACAGCCCGTAGCATGCGAGAGACAGGTTCGTTGGAGCCGTAAGAGGTTCGGTGGGTGGGTATATAAAAGAGACGAGGGTTTCGTGTATTACGGGGATTAGTATTGAGAGAGATGGAGTTGTAGAGCGACATGCAGTCAACGGAACCGGAGAGTAGTCGATGAATGAAGAGAATGTCTGATATCTCTCTTCGTTCTTCCAACGAATTCAGATTGATTAGTTTAAGTCGATCTAGGTAGGGAGGCAGAATCAGAGGATTGTTCCATGATAGACCTCGAAGAGCAAAGCGTAGGAATCGACGTTGGATGCTTTCGATTCTGAAAATATGAGTAATTTGGTAAGGGCTCCAAACTTGAGAGGCGTATTCTAGCAGTGGACGAACAAACGATATGTATAAGGAGCGGGTTACATAGGGGTTGGAGAATTCCTTGGACCATCTTTTGACGAAACCGAGCACTGAGTTTGCTTTGAGAATGATATCGTCTATGTGAGTGAGAAAATTAAGCTCTGGGTCACATATAATGCCAAGGTCACGAATATTATCAACTGTGGGTATGGGTTGATTATGGAGCAGGTAGAGACGGGGAGGAGATTTGTTACGTTTGCGTGAAAAAGTAATTGATTGGCATTTGACGACATTAAGCTCCATGCAATTTTTTAGACACAAACTGAAAAACTGTCTAGATCTAGAATAAGCGAAGAGTCATGTGTTGAGGAAATGGTCTTGAAAAACTTGGTATCATCAGCGTACAGAGAGACAGAAGAATGTTTGATGACCCTATCAATATCATTATTAGCAAGAATAAACAAAAGTGGGCCGAGGTGGCTGCCTTGGGGGACACCGGAGGTAGCTAAGAAAGGGCATGAGGTGGCAGATCTAAATCGAACGCTGTAATAACGGTTTTCAAGGTAAGAAGAGATCCACTGTAACAAAGAGGGTTCAAAGCCGAGAGTGGACAATTTGAAAAGAATAAGCTTATGGGAAATTTTGTCGAAGGCCTTGTGAAATCGGTTGAGATTACATCGACTTCGTAGCCTTTTTCTAAGGCTGAAAGGGTGACGGATACAAATTCAACAAGGTTAGTGGTTGTAGACCGGCATTTGAGAAAGCCATGTTGTGAGGGGGAGATGAGAGATTTGCAGTGGAAACTTAAGGTTTCATACAAAATACTTTCAAAGAGTTTGGGTATGTGTGAAAGTTTGGCAATGGGACGATAATTATTAACATCGCTCTTCGGACCCTTTTTGTGAATAGGGGTTATGAAAGATAATTTCCATATCTCAGGAAACTCTCCTTTATTTAGGGAAAGGCTGAAAATTTTTGAGAGGGGGAGAGAAAGGATGGAAGAGCATTTTTTTAGAAGTATGGCAGGGAGACCATCTGGACCAGGATTGAATTCATCGTTAAGTTGATTCAATTTATATTCGATGAGATGGGGATCGACGGAACGAGGGAGAAGCGGTCCAACAGAAAAACTTTGTAGATAATTGAAATAGGCTGAATCAGGAACAAAGCAGTCATCAGCAAAAGATTGTTTGAAGAATGTAGCAAAAAGGTTGGCGATAGTGTTAGGATCGTTTGATGTTTCGTTATTGAAAGAGAGAGTGGTTGGGTAGCCATCGGATTTTCTTTTGTAGTTAACAAACTGAAAAAATGACTTAGGGTCTTTGATAAGGTTGGATTGCGTTTCCATTAGATAACGCTGGTAAAGGGAATTGTATAGCTCGGTGAAATGGAGATAAGAACCCAGATAGTTAGAGTAGTCAGTAGGAGAACGAGAACGGAGGTAAGTTTCCCACAACTTATTTCTTTTATTTCGCAGAGAACGAAGTTTGCGATTATACCAGGGTGGAGAAGTAGACGAGGTTTTGTGGCGGGAAAAAGGAACATAAAGAGAAATAGAGTTAAATATTTCTCTGTAGAATAAGGATATGGCATCATTTACGGTTAAGTTGTCAAAATTGAAGGAGACTTTGTTGAGGTATTCATTTATTAGACGATAGTTTGCTTTATGGAAGTCGTAAGAAGACAGATCCGTAGGAGGGGTGGACTGTAGTGGAGAATCGTGAAAAAATGAGACAAGAAGGGGAGGGTGGAAGTTGTCGATGGTTGATAGAAAAAGGGGACTAGGTGAGACAGATGAGTTAATGGGGTCTGTTGTGAAAATAAGGTCTAGTTGCCTACCCATGAAATTTGAGATGCCACTAATTTGGCAGAGGCTTGAATCAGCGAGGCTATCTAAGAAAAGACATTCTTTGGCAGATGTGGGATTGGAAGCAATATAAAACGAAAGATCGTCTGATGGAGACCATTTTAAATTAGGAAGGTTGAAGTCACCGAAAAGAATGATCTCATCATGGGGGTCATACAAATCGGTGATGTGATCAATCGTTTTAATTACAAGTTCATAGGATTCGATGGTTTGTGAAGGTAAGATGTAACAACAGACAACGTAAAGTGACTTTCGGGGTAGTGAAATCTTAATTGACACATAATCAAGTATAGGGGAAGAAGATATGGCAATGAGGGAAGAGTCAATAGTATTTTTACAGCAAGAAGGACGCCACGGTTAGGGTAATCATTGGTGGGTCGGTTAAGATCGTCATCGCGATAAACGTTAAAAGTAGAAGGGAACAATTCTTGATTTTTGATGCTGGGGATAAGGTTCGTTTCAGTTAGTGCGTATAAATCAAAGGGTAAGGCATGAGTTTGTTGCAAAACTGACTGAGTTTTGGAACGAAGGCCTCTTACATTTTGATAGTAGAAAGAAAAAGGGAGATTTTTGGAAGAAGGAGAAGCGGAGGTTGGGAAAATATTAGAAGCGAGAAAACTTATCATGGTCAGCTCTGCTACGTTGAAGGTGCGAGATCCGCTTTGAGTGAATATATTGTCCCAAGGCCTCAAGGTCATTCGCAACTTTTTGTGGAGACAAATTAAGAAAATCATGGTATTTCATGAAGAGGTTCCTAAGACTGGGGACATCGGTGGGGAGACCTTCTTGTTGAATCGAAACCATTACACTTGTTTTCGTTTTACCTTCAAAGCAGACGGAGTCCGGTTTATTGTGCAGATATGCCAAAAACAGACGAATGTTTTCGTAGGTTTTTTTATCTCTAAGCCTAGAGAGAGCATAGCGGCATTCAGTGGATTCACTAGATTGTTGGGTGCATTTGACTGTAGGGGGTAGAAGGGGATCAATAAAGGAAGATGAAGGTAAGATTGCCGTTGGGAAAGTTGTAAAAGACTGAGTGGTGATTAAGGGAGGGGTAATTGATGTCGGGGGAGAGGTAGAGTGGACTGAAGAATAAGAGACGGGGATTGATGGGTTTGGTGTAGAAGAGGATATGTGGTTAGGTGTTTTAGAAGTTGGCGAGGGGTTAAGAATATGAGATCTGCGAAAATTAGAATATTTGGCTCCAGAATTGAGGTTGAACTTTGAATTAGAATTTGTTGGGGGTAAGAGATGAGTTGAAGGAGTTAGGTTAAAGGAAACCCTTTGACCTTTAGGTTTAGATGGATTACCGGATAGAGATGAGTTCTGGAATAGGGAACGAGAGAAGTTAGGTATGATGCCCATTTTGAAGGACCAGTTATTAAGGTTTTGTTTATTTCTGGATGTCGACGGCTGATGTGGCTTACGAAAAGGGTTTTGACGTTGCTTTGGTACAGAGGTGGAGTCTGGTATGGATAGGTTAGATGAAACATGTTTCTTAGAAGGCGAAGCGATCCACTAGGGTGGTGAAATATCCAGGCGTACTTTGAGGAAAACTGGATTTTATAACATCTGGACGACATCCGATGACATTCAGAGACAGTGATGGAGAATCGACGCTTAAAGTAAGACTTGACCCAGGTTACATTGGCAAAGTGGGGAGTGTTTTTCAAGCAAAAGTAGCTATTATTGGCGGTTTCCAATTTGCTTAATCGATTATTCCATTCAGTAAGGTTCCAGGAGACGCCAAATTTTTGTATCGTGGGTGGGGACGGACGTGTAGAAGTGACATCGGTGACTGTTGGTCGGACGGGTGGTAACTGACGAACAGGAGGAGAAGTTACATCAGTAATTTGTGAGATTGAAGGAGTCACAGCGTTGGTTTCAGCGTTCTGGATTTCCTCAAGGATAGATAGACTGTTGTGCACCATTGCTGGTTGTGGTGCGGGATATCTGGGTTCGTCTAAAATATCCTTCAAGAGCAGCCGTAATTCCTTCGAATGGTTGTTTAAGCAACCCATGTCCTGATGTATCTCCATCGTCCGTTGACCATTGCTGTTAACGTCATACCCGATAGAAATCACCTCTGCAGAGACTCTGGACATCAAAGTTGTGACATTATGAAGTTCATCATAAATACCGTTAAGCAAGGTTAGATCCGGTGTATAACGGGGAGAAACTGCTTTAGAAGAGGTACCTTGCAAGCAAACCTCAATGTCGGATCGCAGGGAATCGAATTTGGAAGATAGATTATTTTTAAGTTCAGTTATCGAGTTATTAAAGGAATCTGGCAGTTTATTAAGAGAGTTTAGCTGCTTTTCAATGCTTAAAAGCTTAGAAAAGGATTGCGAGGAGCTATGTTGCCATTGTTGATAGAGTTCTTCAACACTTTTAATAATAACATCAAAGCTTTTGGAAAAGTTTTCGATCTTTTTGATGCACGCGTTATAATCATTAGATGAAGAGTCACTAAGGCATTTAATGGCAAGCATGATATGGGAAAGGGAGATGCCTTTACATTCGTCGCAGAAGATCAAAAAATTTTTTTTGAAATCATTCTTGGAAATGAATGATCTCTTTCCAAGGCCAACACAAGGGGGGTGAAATATATTACCACAAATTCCACTACAACTTATCCACTCAGCATTGGAATCGGTGTTGGCACAGATTGGATTTCCGCACTTGAATGACATAGTTATTTTAATTTTTTTTTTTTTATTTTTTTTTATTTTTTTTTAATTATTTTTAACAGAATAGCTGCAGTGACGACGGTACGGGTAGGAAGTTAATTAAGTGGGACAGTATGTTGTGGTCAGTGAGTGGTGAATCACACGCGTTAACAAAATGATATATGGGTCGGTGAATGAAAATGAAAAATGATGACACAAGAAACACGCGTTAATTGATTTTTATGTAAATATTATAAACGGGGGCAACAAAAAAAAAGACAAAATATTCAAAATATTGTTTCGGGGCGAAAAGAAAATGCGACTGAGCATACGAACGATCAACGGGTAACTGTCCACCAAATAAAAACGACATTAGGCAATTTTTTTGTCTGAATTAAGGGTACGAATATCTCAAATGCAGTTTTTAGTATGCCAACAAATTTACTATGCATTTGATTTGTGTTTAAATTTGCAAATTTAAAATTCCAGTTAAATGAACCAATATAAGAATTTAATTCAGTAAAGTTTGTTTTAGCAAAATTAAATGATTTAAGTGAATTAGTATGTAGATGTGCGTAAGTATGTCGATGTAAGTCGTGAGCGAGACCGTTGAATTAAAAGACCATCGTTCTTCTTAATATCTACTTTAATTCTAATCTTCTTTAGTTATGTAACAATACTTATTAACTTTGTATATACTCGTAATAAATTTAGTAAATAACTTTACACTGTACAGTTGGAATCAAAATCATTTTAAGATAATTCAAATTATAAAGGTTGTGTGTTTAGCATTTTAAACCAAATTAAAATGTTTTATGATGAGTTGGTGGGTTGACTCGACACGAGTCCCTACAAGTATTTGATTCTAAATAATCATAGTTTTCAATACAGATCATAATTTGCTTATGGTGAATAGAATCATTAAGAAGTTCAAATGGCGCTTCAAAAACATTTGCTTTAAAATCATCGGTACAGGTAAAGACTAAATCTAAATATTATTTATTGAATAAACAATATTGTTAACTTGACTAAAATTTAAAGAGTACATGGAACCAAAAGTTTATTTTCGTTTGACCAATACCAGTTTATATCCGAAAGTTTAAAATCGCCAATATTACAGATATTATTAGATTCAGAGCTTATTTTAGATATAAAATCAATATTTTCAATATGACATAAATATTTATCTAAGTTACTTTTTGGAGGAACATAACTAGCAATAAAATAGAAGGATTTCGAAGACATCTGAATGGAAAAACACAGCTGCTCTACATGTTGAACAGGTAATTTAATTTATCTGCCAGCCGAGGCAATACGAGTAGCTATCATTGTATTCTATAAATTCATTTTATTCAATTTTATTTTAGAAGAATGAACATTTTACTCGGTTTAAATGTAAATCGAATTTTTGGAGTTCTTTTAAACATGCATTTATGTTGAATTTGCATTCTACAAGCGACTGGACGTGTATAATAATGTTATCGAATTATGACTCTGTTTTGGGAACATCCATATTTTTTGTTGGGTGGACATGAAATCAGCAAATAGTTTTTGATCCATTTTGATATATATATATACATATATTTTTTACTTTTTTTTATTTCGTCGCCAATTTGTCGTGACCAGGGTTGCGAATTTTTGAATTAAAAAAACCATAAGTCATAAGTCTGTAGATGATTTGTGAATTAAAATAATTTAATCAATAAGTTAGTTAGTGACTTATGATTTAAAAAAAAATTAATTCATAAGCTACTAAATGACTTATGAATTAAGAAAAAATTAATTCACAAGCTACTAAGTGACTTATGAATTAAAAAAAATGAATTCGGCACGAGTACGATAACTTGGCCGCCAAGATTTGATGACGGATTTTTGTAGAGAGGTCAAAAATAAGCACTTTTTACTATGGGAGGGGGGGGGTCTATCTCCCCCGTTTAGGAGGTAGGGGCACTTTTAGAAAAAATGGTTTAAATTGAAACAAAAAATATTAAAAAACAACGGAAACACCTACAATAAAGTGCTATACTGCGTTTGAAAGCCAGAAGATTGTTCTATAATCCTGCATTTAAATTAAATTACTCATATCAATAGTTTTTGAGAAATTCGCATTTAAAGTCCAAATTTTGATAAAAAAACGTGAAAAAAAAAAAGTTTAGACCGGTTGTTTTCAAAATTGTGAAATGAAATTGTAAATTAGCTTATATGTGTTTTATGTATCTATCAGTTCTTAATCGAACACAAAAAACGGCATGGTTCTACGTCTTCTGGTTTTTGAGAAAACCTCCGTTTAGGAGATAGGGGCACTTTTAGAAAAAATGGTTTAAATTGAAAAAAAAAAATATTAAAAACAACGGCAATACTTACAATAAAGTGCTATACTGCCTTTGAAAGCCAGAAAATTTTTCTATAATCCTGCATTTAAATTAAATTACTCATGTAAATTGTTTTTGAGAAATTCGCATTTAAAGTCCAAATTTTGATAAAATAACGTAAAAAAAAGTTTAGACCAATTGTTTTCAAAATTGTGAAATGAAATTGTAAATTAGCTTACATGTGTTTCATGTATCTATCAATTCTTAATCGAACACAAAAAACCGCATGGTTATATGTCTTCTGGTTTTTGAGAAAATCGAAAATAACTAAAACTACTTTTCTACAAAATGTTTGATATTTTTTGCTTCCTTACATAAATAAATCAGTGCTAGCTTCCAACATTACAATATATAAACAGTAAAGTATGTATGGGGGGGCATGCTGCCCCCTGCAACCCCCCTGCTTGGGCAAACTATAGGATTTGGGGTGGGTGCGAGGTTGGGTGCATGCAAAGTTTCTTTTGTATTCACAGAATCTGTATTTAAAAAAATTCAAATTTATTCTATTTATCCAATGTCCACTAAATACATATAAAATACAATAAACGATCTTGAAAACCAAAACAAACTTCTGACCATGTTCACCAATACATGGCACTATTTTTCTATCGAAAATACTGCCTAGAAAGGAAATATAAGGACGACTGGGGTTCGCAAATAATAGAGTTTTTATCAGATGTAAAAAAAGTTTACCCTTGTTATACCGATGGTGATATATGTGAGCGTTTACAGTTGAAAGACATCGATCCTCCCACCCTTCAGAGCGAAAATTTAGAAAGTGTTTTACCGCCAAAACATCCTCGGCTTCCCACCATAAAAGAGTAACTCAACGAACTCGACAGTTATAGTACGGACGATGGCTTTATTGACGAGACTTACACACCTTTTTAATACATTTTGACCATTTTTAACTAACTATGACTGACTAACTTCTGACTAACTGACAAAATAACTGACCCAGATGCAATTCTATCTCCTCATGGTGCATTCTGGGTAATGCTAAATGAATTGCGGTACTGAACTAACAAAGATTCATTATGTTTATTAACATTAATCCTTAAAATGGAATCACCGTCACCACCAAAAATCAAAAAAAGTAGTTTTGGTAATTTTCGATTTTCTCAAAAACTAGAAGACATAGAACCATGCGGTTTTTTGTGTTCGATTAAGAACTGATAGATACATGAAACACATATAAGCTAATTTACAATTTCATTTCACAATTTTGAAAACAACCGGTCTAAACTTTTTTTTTCACGTTTTTTTATCAAAATTTGGACTTTAAATGCGTATTTCTCAAAAACTATTGATATGAGTAATAAAATTTAAATGCAGAATTATAGAACAATCTTCTGGCTTTCAAACGCAGTATAGCACTTTATTGTAGGTGTTGCCGTTGTTTTTTAATATTTTTTGTTTCAATTTAAACCATTTTTTCTAAAAGTGCCCCTACCTCCTAAACGGGGGGAGATAGACCCCCCCCTCCCATAGTAAAAAGTGCTTGTTTTTGACCCCCCTACAAAAACCCGTTATCAAATCTTGGCGGCCAAGTTATCGTACTCTCCCCATGAATTCACTACCTATAAGTGACTTATGAATTAAAAAAAACTAATTTACTAACTATAAGTGACTTATGAATTAAAAAAAATTAATTCACTTATGACTTATGAATTAAGAAAATTTAAGTCAGGAGCAAGTTAGTGACTTATGAATTAAAAAAAATTAATTCACAAGCTACTAAGTGACTTATGAATTAAAACAAATTTTATTCATAAGCTAGTTGGTAAATTGGAAATGTTTAAGCTTGTTTTGACTACATAATTATTCAATTTATTAACGGAAGTAGATTTCAAGCTCTTTTGTCATAAAATTATCATGCTAGCTTATAAATTTTCCAATTAATAATTTTTTAATCAGAATTTATCCATTAGCTTATGAATTAATTATTTTTAAATTCATAAGTCACTAGGTAACTTTTAAATTCAATTTTTTTGTTGTGAATTATTTTTTTAATTCATAAGTCACTTACTTTCTCATGACTTAAATTTTTTAATTCATAAGTCACCTAGTAGGTTCTGAATTAATTTTTTTTTAATTCATAAGGCTGAAAACACACCGGATCAAGCAAAAAGTGTTTTTTTGTTTTGTGAAACAAGAGAACATTGGCCCTTAGTAATAGACGTTCATAGAATCGGTTTTAAAGTCACTTTTTGTTAGATGTAGAAAAGTTGCTTTTAAAATTTCGTAGTAACAGATCAAATTTACAAAAGTCTTATTTATACCAATAATTGTGACTCATTTTCATAATTTCGTTATTGTGAACTGATACACAAACAAATTTCTATTAACCAGGACCCATGTTCTGTAACTCAGGCGATAACTTATCACATCGTTAAAAAATGAAACTATTCATTCCCCTCTTATCGCGTCTGGAAAGAAATGGGTTTCTGTAACTTAATGCGATAAGTTCAATTTGGGATATTTTTTGACTGGAATTTCCATTGGAAGGCGATAAGTCGATCTGTCATTTTTACATTTTTAAAATCAAAACAGGCTGAATCAGAGTCAAAAATTTGCACATTTTGAAATTTAAAATTAAAAAAAAACTTATTAAAAAAATAAAATGTTTGTTGGACGGATCTTAGTCGAAGAAGCGCACGAACGCCGAAATAGAATGCGAATCCAGAGAAGAAATCTGCGTGACACGACAAATCCCTTCGATATGCCTGAAGAGCGGTTTCGAGAATTATTTCGATTTAGCAGAGACGTCGCACAAATTTTGTTGGAGGAATTGCGACCACATATGGCTCAGGGACAACGAATAACTTTCATCCCCATCCCCACTCGAGTTTGCTCTGCTCTACACTTTTTCGCGACAGGCTCATACCAAAGAGATATCGGTCATGATTTTTGTGCGGCTATGAGCAGATCAATGATCTCTCGTTGTATCCGAGAGGTATCTTCAGTGCTTCAAAACAAGCTAATGGATAAATGGATAAGATTTCCTAGCGTAGAGGAGTATGGACCTATTAAGCAGAGGTAATATTCTTATCTTGATAATTATTCAATATATATAATTTCTATTTCTGTGGGCTAAAATAAAACCTATAATAATATATTTCAGGTTTTTTGAAAAAAACGGGATTCCCAGGAATAATTGGTGCAATTGACTGTACACACGTGCGCATTAAAAAGCCAAATAGAGCAATTGAAGCGTGCTATCTAAATCGCAAAGGTTATCACTCAAAAAATATTCAATTGGTAAGAAATTACAAACTATATTGAATACATACAACATGAATTATTTACTTTGTTAAAATTTCAGTTTTGTGATTTTGATCTTAAAATACTTGGTGCGTTCGCAAGATTTGCAGGTGCCACACATGATGCCTATATATGGGAAGCATCTCAAGTAAATAGCATACTTCAAAGGCGTTATGAAGCTTGCGAGCCCGGAGAGCACAATTCATGGCTTTTAGGTAAACAATAAATATTTACATTTGTTACAACGTTATTTATAAGTAGTAATTCATTTTATTTAGTAACGTTATAATATTAAAAAGAAGTATAATAAATTGGAGTATGTATTTTAGTGGTAGAATATATATATTAAATGGTGATTGTTCGGCGGTGGGACTACGACTGGGCTCCCAAAGTAATCGTCCAATAATTGTCACATCAACATTAGTGTAGGTACAGTGTTGTTATACGGTCGCAAGCTGTCATAAGGGATTTCGTATACTACATTTCCTCCCACTCAAAGATAGCATCAATGTGAGACCTGGAATCGAACGACAGGTCTTCGTTGTCTGTAAGAACGTCTAGGTGTTTGCACAGCCGGAATCACCGACGACTTGGCAGCTGCATTGTTGTCCCTTGTTTCTGTTGCTTGAGGAACAATCTTGCTTACTGTCGATGAGACTGAAGGAATATTAGTATTATCAGAATTTATACTTGCCTGATTTGCTGCAGAACTTTGAAGGCCCTTATTCATGAAAAACTCATCCAAGTGATTTTCATCCGAGTGCTGAGGCCTCATCTGGTTTTGGTGTCGCTTAAGAACTCCAAAAACTGTGGATACGAGGTATGTCATCCGCCCAAGTTGCTTTTTTACCCTACCTCGAATCCAGTTTGGTCCTCTTGAGAAGTTCTTCACTACCACTGGCTGTTCGCTAACAAAACGATTAAGTCCTCTGCTGCTTTGTAGTTTGTTTTGTCGAGGGAACATTAACGCCAGAGGAATTTTAGGCTGACGACCATGTAATATTTCTGCTGGTGATTTCCCGGTAACTGGATTCGGTGTAGATCGAAAAGTGCTTAAATGGTGAAGTAACGCATTATTCAAGTCTTCTCCTCCTTCCATAATCTTCTTTAATGATGCTTTAAAGGTCCTTACAAAACGTTCAGCCTCTCCATTAGAGGCAGGATGGAAAGGTGCTGACGTCAAATGTTGAATGCCATTTGAAGAACAGAATTGCTCAAACTCGTGGGACACAAATTGTCGACCATTGTCCGAAACAATTGTATCAGGTAGTCCTTCCAGCGCAAAAATTCCTTTCAGAATTGAAATTGTGGCAGATGACGTTGTTGTGGACATTTTAACAACGAACGGGAACTTAGAAAATGCATCTATACAGACCAACCACATGTGTCCAAGAAATGGACCCGCAAAATCCAGATGTATACGCTGCCATGGATGATCAGGTGACGGCCACGACGAATACTCCTTCCTTGGGCTACTGCTTGTTTCCTGACATTGTATGCATTTTGCTGCTCGTTCGGTTATGGCCTTGTCTATAAATGGCCACCAGCAATATCTTCTCGATAGCTGCTTCATTCTTGTGATCCCCCAGTGTCCATCGTGGAGGAGCTTCAACACATTTGGCTGCTGCGATGCTGGAACTACGACGCGAACGTGCTCAGCCTGAAGTAAAATAATATTATTTTCTATGAAAAGAGAACACCTACGGTCAAAATAAGGTTTCAACTATTTATCTATAAGATTAGATGAGTCCGGCCAGCCTTGACGTAAAAACTTGAGCACTTTGGATAGAACGGGATCCACGGCTGTGGCACTGGCTATGTGCTTGGCATCCACTGGAAATGCTTCAATCACTTCTTCAAATTGAACATGCAGACAAGAATGTTCGCTTGCATCAAATTGCTCATCCTGCCCCATTGGTAACCGGGACAACGCGTCTGCGTTTCCATGTTTACTTGTAGGCTTGTATCTGATGCTATATTGATAACCCATCAGGAACAAAGCCCAGCGCTGCAATCTTTGAGCTGTAAAGACAGGTAAATTTTTTTCAGGGTTAAATATTGAGACCAACGGCTTATGGTCCGTATACAAAATAAAATGTCGACCGTAAAGATACTGATTAAACTTCTGCACCCCGTATATGATAGAGAGGGCCTCCTTCTCTATCTGACTATACCGTTTTTGATGTATGTTCAAAGTCTTTGAAGCGTGTGCAATCGGCACCTCCGATCCATTGGGAAGTACATGAGAAATGACGGCTCCTATGCCATGAGAGGAGGCGTCCGTAGCCAGAATTATAGGCAAATCGTCCTGAAAGTGAGATAGCCTCGTTGCGTCTACTAGTTGTGATTTTAAATATTGAAACGCTGACTCTTGCTCTTTCCGCCACACAAACGTTGTATCATTCCTGCGGAGTATATTTAAAGGAGCACTGATTTGAGATAAGTTTTTAATGAATTTATTATAATAATTGACTTTCCCCATGAAAGCCTGTACATCTTTCACGTTAGTTGGACGTGGCAATTCTTTAATCGCGATAACCTTGGAATCTGAAGGTCGTATACCTGACTCACTAATGATGTGGCCTAGAAATTCAATTTCTGTCTGCAACAAAATGCATTTTTCACGGTTACAAACCAGACCATATGACTTAAGCCTTCCAAAAATTTCGCGTAAGGTGTTCAAGAGCTCGTGAGTGGTTTCGGCTGCTACAATTATATCATCTATATAGTTTCCACACTGGCGAACCCCCGCAATTACCTGTTCAACTAATCTTTGGAATATTGCCGGAGCACTAGCAACTCCAAACGGCAACCGCTGACACTGGTACAATCCCATGACTGTGTTTACGACCATAAACTCCTTCGATTCATCATCCGGCTCAACCTGGAGGTAAGCGTCCGACAGATCAATTTTTGCAAAAAATTTGCCACCTCGCACCTTGTATAACATCTCTTCTACTCTTGGTATAAGCGCATGTTCTACTTCCAACTGCGCATTTAAAGCTTTGAAGTCCCCACAGATTCGTACTCGCCCGTCACTCTTTGGTACCACGACGACGGGTGCTGCCCAATTACTAAACTTAATTGGTTTCCAAATTCCTTCTGCAACAAGGCGCTCCACTTCCTGTTTAAACGAATCCATCTGAGAAAAAGGAATTGGACGGCTTCTGAAAAACTTTGGAGACGCTTTAGCTTTTAGTTGTAGATGGGCTTTAAAAGGTATGCAACGGCCTAATGATTTATCAAAAATGCTACTAAATTCATTACATAAATCATTTACCTTCGATTTTAAAGTGACGTTAGATATATTACATACTACCTCTTGCTTCATATTAAGCCCAAATGAGTCTAGCCAGTCTATGCCGAGAATATTATTAGCCGCTTTAACATCAGTCACAATGAGAGGTAGCACCATTTTAATCGAGTCGTATTCCACATTGACGAATGCTTTTCCAAGAACGGGCACTGTAATGTCACCATACGCCTTAAGAACAATGTCTGCCGGCTGCAGCTGGTTACATTGCAACTGTTTAAATTGCTCTCTGCTAACCATGGAACACGAAGCCCCAGTATCCACTAAGAAATCCATAAACCGATCATTTATTTTAAGTTTTAAAATCATTTTATTGCCTTTTCGGACTGGCTGACTTTGCAAAATATTCGTATCTTGTGTCGATTCACTTTGTTTGTCTAAATCTACCACGTTAATAAAATCGATCATGTGACTGTCCATTGTCTCAATATTTTCCGTTTTTTTCGACACGTTAACCGACTGTCTATTGCGAGAGCGATTCCTACGATAAGAATGCTTGTTTCTTTTTTTAATTCTACTACCCGTTAAACAAACTGAGGCGATATGACCAGTACCGTTGCAACTATAACAGTCCGCATTACGAAATTTACAACTGTCTCTATTGTGGCTTACCCCACACCGCGGACACGATTTAACTGGCTCCGTTATTTGACCGCTACTTTTCCCTCTACCTTCACTCATCGGACGATTTTTACGCATTTTAATTGCGTCTATACGAAAAATTTCTTGCTGTTGAGTACTTTGCCCTTTTACATTTTTAAGGACACTTACTGTGTTTTTCGTGGCTTCATAAGATTCTGCTATCAAAAGTACATCTTCCAGAGTAGGGTTCGGCTTTTGGAGAGCTGCCGTACGGACAGCATCGTGGGGAGTATTGATGACTATGGTATCCCGCAGCAGTTCATCAACAAATTCTTGCTTGCATTCTGGTTTAGAACAAACATACTTACAATTGCGGGATAAACCACGTAGCTCAGCTACCCAATCTGCATAGCTTTGGCCTTCCCCCATTTTTGCCTGAAAAAACTCATATCGTGCTGCCAATATGTGAACGTTGCGTTTAAAATGTTCAGACAATTTATCTGTGATAACCTTAAATGACTGATCCTCTAATTTGTCCCCAAGTAATTTTTGAGCCAATTCAAAAATCTCAGAACCAACCCACGAAAGAAAGAACGCCCTTTTTTGCTGGTCTTCCTCTACCGAATATGCAGAGAAATGTTGCTCTAGTTGCTTCAAATATGATTCCCAGTGATGCTTCTCTTTCTGGTACTGATGAAAAGGTGGAGGCGCAGGTGTATTTGATGGAAGTCTTCCCAAGCCATCCATAACCATACCTGGTTTCGTCACTTTTTCCATCCATTCTCTTTGACTGGTCATCAAAGACTTCAGAAAATTTTCTTGTTGTCTGAGTAGCTCCTTTAACTCCGCTGCTTCCATAGCTAACACACAACCTTTTCAGCAGTAAACTGAACTGACACGTGGAAAGAAAGTAAAGAAACCCAAATTAATTATGTTGGAGTGAAGGTATAAAATTTGCGTATCGATATTATTTATGATGCGTAGCTCGATTTTTTTGTATTAAAAAAAATTTGTTTCTCGTCGCCAAAATGTTACAACGTTATTTATAAGTAGTAATTCATTTTATTTAGTAACGTTATAATATTAAAAAGAAGTATAATAAATTGGAGTATGTATTTTAGTGGTAGAATATATATATTAAATGGTGATTGTTCGGCGGTGGGACTACGACTGGGCTCCCAAAGTAATCGTCCAATAATTGCCACATCAACATTAGTGTAGGTACAGTGTTGTTATACGGTCGCAAGCTGTCATAAGGGATTTCGTATACTACAACATTCTTATAATTAGTTTTAATTCAACTTTTTTAAAAATCTAGGTGATTCCGGGTATCCGCTGCGACCCTGGCTGATAACTCCATATCGAGCTCCTTCATTGGATGAAAATGGTAGGCATTTCAACACAATACATTCAAAATCACGCAATTGCGTCGAAAGATTGAATGGTGTGTTGAAGTCTGTGTTTCGGTGCCTAACGCTGGGACTGTCGTATAGTCCAGTAATATCTGGGCAGATAATAAATGCATGCTGCGTACTCCACAATATCCGATTAAATTATGGGATTGTTGATGAGTATTTATTCGATGATGAGATCATAGAAAATGAAGAAACAAGCTCCGTGTCCGAACCCATCTTATATTTACGCGCTGCAACAGTGATACGTGACCGCCTAAGGTCATCTTTCTGTTCATGAGTTTGAAAATTTATGATTAATTTCATTTATAAAAACAAAACAAAATAAAAAAAGCTTAAAACGGTTCCAATTGTTTTCTTATTCCAAAAATATATGCAAAACATATTAACAATTCGTCCCAGATGGCTAAATATACAAATTTTTGTCCAAACTGAAAACGGACTTTAAGGACGCTTAGAGGATCTGAATTCAAACTAAGAAACGTTTGAATCATCCAAATCGACTCAGTAGTTTCGTATTTTGTTTCATTTCAACGCACACCAAACGAAGCAAAAAAAATAAAACGTTTTGTTTTGTTTTATTCTGTTTCGCTTGGTGTGTGTTCAAATAAAAAATGTTTTTTTGACTATCGAATCAAAAACGTTTTGCTTTATCCGGTGTGTTTTCAGCCCAAGTCACTAAGAAGCTTATGATTTAATTTTTTTTAATTCACAAGTCACCAACTGACTTATGAATTAAATTTTTTTAATTTATAAGTCAGTAACTAGCTGCTGAATTACATTTTTCTTAATTCATAAGTCACCCACTAGCTTTTGAATTAAAGCCAAGCTTAAGCTAAGTGACTTAAGCTTTTGCAATCCTGGTCGTGACTTTATTGAAACGTTGAATATAATTTTAATAATGAGAACTCGAGCATGTGTGTTTGCTACAAAAGCCAAATCCAATTTATTATCAAAGTTAAAATGAAGGCAGATATAACAGTTAACAGAGAGAGAAGGTACTCTGTCTAGTAAGGAGTGAAGATAAATAAATATAGGTAAATAAATAAATATAAATATAGTTTTTGAGTCATTGTAAAATTCTTGTTATTTTAGAAATTCCTATATTTGTTCAAAAGCAATGATGGTTATATTTTGCTTTTGCATCTTGATTTTAATATTTGATAGTTCATCGTAGGTACTCGTAAGTATAGGTTTTGGTATTATATTGAGTTTACTTAGGATTAATGCTTCTGCTACATTGGATAGGTGGTTACTGAGTACGTCGATATTGAAATTAAAGTTCTGTTCAACCAGCTGCACTGGACTACTCGGGGCAGAAAAGTGTAGCTTTTTTGTGTTCATTGAGAAAATTTCTACACTGTCTTATAGGCTTTTCACACCAAATTGAAATTTTGGATTTCAACAACAAGATTACGAAATCTCGTTGAAGCGTTCACACTGAACAGAACCAGGATTTCGTTTGACGTTTCTATCCTCTTGCCAATTATTAATATTATTTTAAATTTCTTGTTGATTCTGACAACACGCGAAGAAAAAATGAATCCTGAAAAACTAAAAATGATTTTAATACAACAAACAGCTTTAGAAAATGACATAATAATTAATCGGTACAAAAGTAAGCGCCGTTTGCTTATTTTAAAACTTTTACTGCTTGAAAAGAAAAAAAAATAATTTTATAAGCTATTCAGGAGCGCAATCGACCGAAAATGATGTGGACAAAAGTGAGTTTCTGTTAATATATTCTTTCAATAAATTTAAAATATAATGGTTCTATGTTTGTAGAAACTTCACTTTTTGGGAAAAAGAAGTTGTAGAAAACGATGAAGAGTACTTCAAGCAGCACTTCAGAATGTCTCGCCGCACATTCGACCTACTCTGTTTGGAACTGAAAAATCTGGAAAAACAAGACACTAACTACAGAAAGTGTATTCCGTTAAATAAAAGAATAGCTATTGCAGTATATGCGTTGGGGTCTTCTGCTGAGTATAGGACAATTTCTGTTGTTTTTGGTGTAGGAATATCTACCGTCTGCGAAATTGTCCGAACATTTTGCCAAGAAGTTTTTAATATTCTTCAGTCAAAGTATTTATGCTTTTATCCACTCACAGAACAAAAAATAAAAGAAAATATTAGTGGATTCGATAAACTTGGTTTTCCTCAATGTTTTGGAGCTATAGGTAATAAGTTTTTGATTAATAAGGTTACATTTCTGATATTAATAATTTTTTAAAGATGGTTGTCATATTGAGGTTCAACCTTCTGCACAAGATAGCGTAGACTACTATAACTATAAGGGTTGGTTGGTATTCAAGTGTCTTGCTAGCTGTGGTTGATTATCGGTAATTAAACTTGAAATATCATTATTTTTTATTTTTTGTATACTCAATCATACTATATATAGTTACTGATTTCTCTATTTAAGCGTGGGAAGCCAAGGTCGCTGCAACAATGCCCAAATTTATGAGAGCTCCTATGTTAAGCAACAGCATCAGAGTCCTGTTTTAAAAGAAATGTCGAAACAATTATGCGGTGTTGATGTTCCTGTAGTTTTGATTGGAGATTCAGCATTCAGGTTTTCAGATACCTTAATGAAGCCATATCCTTTCTCAACTTCTGCATCGTTTGAAGAAAGAAATTTTAATTACGCTTTGTCAAAATGTCGTCGAGTTGTAGAAAACTGTTTTGGACATTTAAAAGTAAGATTTCGGAAAATTGGGAAAGGCCTTGACAACCATATTGATAACACGTCTTTAATTATAAAAGCATGTTTGTTCTGCACAATTTTTTAAATGAAAACAAAGATCACATAAACAATCAATGGCTACAAAATTCTAACAACAAATCGGAACGAGAACAACCAGAACATTCAACATATATAGGTGACTTTGATTCAACAGCAACAAATATATGAAATGCTATCAGCAGGCATTTAGGTAAAGAAAAACTTATATTTGAATTTTTTTTTATTTAAATATTCTAATACACCTTTGTGAAATTGCTTAAAAGATTCAACGTATTCTTTAAGAATTTTGTTGCGTTTTCGGTATTTATCTCATTTACTTTGTGTACCATTTCGTGAAGGTGCTTGTCAATGATTTTAAGTTCATCGTTTAAATCTGCTTTTCTTTTTCTAGCTCGTGGCTTGGATGTCGAAGAATTATCCATCGAGGAAGCAGGAACACTTGAAGGAGTTTCCGCATTTGGCTGGGAAGATAACCAGTTTTCCTTTATAAATGTCAATGAGGAAGATGGCGATGAATACGTATATTTCTGAAAATGAATATAGATACATAGATTAAAATAACGATTATAAAACCGAAAGTTTGTTTTATTACCAGAAGGACGGCTGTCTTCAACAATTTCTTCTAAGTTATGAAGCCGGAATCCTCCTAGAATTTCATTTATTCTTGAATAGAAACTCCATTCAGATGGAGAACCTCCGGATGGACCAACAAGTATTTTTTCTCTCCTAAAATATACCGATAGAAATACATATGTAATTAAAATAATAATTCTTCTTATTAATAAGCTGCGTTAACATACTTGTATTTGTTGGTTAGATTGTGAAGCTTTACTGTTATTTCCTCTGGAGTATATTCGATCGACCGTCCTTGAAAAGCTGCAGCCATTTCCTTATAAATATGCCCATTTCCTGCTTCCTCGGATGTCATATATTTTCTCTCCCCACAATTCAATGAGGTACTCCTCGTCTCCCAAATTCCCTACTTTTTTTTTCTTTTTTCCCATTTCCATTTCCTAGAAGTGCATTAATTATTATTCTTAAATCATTTCTTTTATTAAAATTTTGCTTTGCAAGAAAACTTACCAGACCAGACAGTAAATGGTGTTCAAAAAAAAAAATACGTTTTTGAAGTTATCTACCTTTTCGCTTGCTGACAATTTGCTGACAAGGCTGAACATTTTAAAAGGTTTGTTTGTTTGGTCAATCTTGTTTTTCCAAGTAGATTTTCAGGAGATTTTGTCGTAATCTAGTAGATTTGGAAATCTGAAAATGTATGGGAAATATAGTAAATTTTGAGAAGATTTCGACTATTTTGCTCTAATCTAGATTTTGATTTGGTGTGAATAGCGTATTACACTGATTAGCGTTCATTGAGCTGAACTAGTGTACTCTAGTTCAGAATATTTTGCACGACCATTTGAGTTAGTGCAGGTTGGTGAAAACTGTCAAAATCAGTTGATGTCATTTTTGGATTATATTTTGTTAACGAATAAAGTTGATTTTTTCCGCGCTTTGTATTTTTGATTAAATTTTTTAAATAGTACTACATATATTAGAGCTAACTTCGAGTGAAGGGCAATTTCTGGTGATTCAGTGTTCTCCAATTATTACAATAATATCGTAATCTATGTATGTACATAGACGAAGGATTCCGAGCCCAAGTGTTTGAAAGTTCGATGAAAAATGGTGAAGATGAGGAAGAGATTTTGTGCCTAAAAAGCAAACAACGTCGTCGCAGGCACTGGGAATGAATTTCGCCCCTTTGTCATCGACTTCAGCGCAGGCATAAGGCATTTTACTTGCGCCGAATTTAATTTGTTTTCTTTTTTTTAACATCTGACGTATGACGTTTTTGCTTGAGTTTACTCTGACAGTTTTCATGAACCTGCACTGCACTATACACTACTCTACACTGGCCTTTTTCTGGTTGAACACAATTTAAGTTGATTAAGGTATTGTGTTTCTGTTAGTAAGTGGTGTTCTCTTTTAAAGCGCGGAACAGATTGAACCAGCAACAGTACCGTCAACAGCAACAGCGGCCGCCATTAATTTAGAGTTAATGTATTTCAATTGTTCAACACACATAAGAACAGCAACAGCAACGCCAACAGCGTCGTTAGGCCGAAGTCCTAAATTTGCTGTTGCTGGTGCAGTGTTGTCAACGTTTCCACTGCAATATTCAGTGGCACCACAATAAAAAACTTTTTTTCGATATGAAATGTCAAACAGATGAAATGACGTTGCTGGTGACAATGTGTTTGAGATATGTTTGCTGGTCAGCGTGCTGTTTGCTGTTGACGATTCTGGTGCTGTTGCTGGTTTAATCTGTTTCGCCCATAATTGATTTAGCTGAGGTTTTAAAGTGTTCGTGTTCTGTTCTCTGTTGATGTGCTCAGTTATGTTTTTAAATCTTTCAATCATTTGAAGGTTAAGAGTGTGATCATTAGTTAATGTGTGTGTTAAATTGTTAATGTTATTGTTGTGTTAAGTATTTGTTGGCTCAAATTTCCAAAACGTAAGCACGAATTTTCACACGCAGTTTTTTTTATTCGATAGATAATCACTAAAAAACACTATTTATCGCAATCTTAGAGTGAGGAAACAATTATTTCTATTTTTAATTAATTTTTAAAGTTTCACTTTTTCATACAAATTGAACACAATAATGGCTGCGATCCACATGAAAAACTTTTTTTTTTGCTTTATTTTGACGTTTCTCCTTTCTTTCTTTGGTACAGTGTTTTCGTTTGTATATCTTTTTTAGGAAATTATTCATTTATTTAAGGGAAATTTTGGGGAAATTTCCTTTTTTTGAATTTGAATATTTAGAAACAATAATATTTACAATATTTTGGAAGTACAAAAGAAACTTTGCAGGCACCCAACCTCGTACCTACCCCAAATCCTATAGTGAGCCCAAGCAGGGGGGTTGCATACATATCTCACTGTTTATGCGCCATAATGCTGGATGCTAGCACTGATGCATTTATGTAAGTAAGCAAAAAACAAAAAGTAGTCTTAGTAATTTTCAATTTTCTCAAGAACTAAAAGACATAAAACCAATCGATTTCTTGTGTTCGATTCAGAATTGATAGTTATCTACATTGAATTAATAAACCAATTAAGCACTTTTTTTTTAAATTTTAGGATTTAGGGGGGTTTCCTCACTCTAATATTTTAACCCTGTTGTATTGAGACCCATACCTAACTTTAAAAAAAAAAAATCAAAACTCAACTCCTGCTTACGTTTTGGAAAGTCGCCCCTATTTGTTTGTTAATATTGGATCTTGGATGCATCTTGTGCATCCATGTTTCCTATAATGAATTTTATTCCAGTACCAAGCCCATCTATGAGGCCGCGTTTTCTTCTAAAAAGTGGGTAGAGCGTTTTTAGTTTTCTATTACGTTCTTTGATTTTGAATTTTTTGATTTGAAAAAAGTAAGTGACAGTGCTTCTTTTTTTTGTAATAAATTTAGACGACTATAATTTATTATGTGTATTAGATTTAGATTATATTGTGTTTTATTGGTTACAATTGATTAAGTTTTATTACATAGTTTACAAAAAAAAATTGCCGTCCGGCTAGTTGACAAAACATAAAAATGAATAGGATAAAAATTATATTTTTCATCATTGTAGCTAAAGATTCTAGTGCCAAATACCATATGTATATGCACAAAAATTTTTTTTAAAAACTTTCATTTACAATTCTATTTCTATAGGGAAGGACCAGTCTGCAGAAATTGAATAATTTTCAACGTGTCGCTTCCAAAAGCATCCCTTCTTATTTCTTTAAGAATTGAGCATCTTCCGATAAAGTGGACAATATCTTCTCTTTCATTTAAATTGCACAAAGAATATATAATCGGTAAATCATCTCTATGACGGCAATATTACCTTGCGATTTTTAAGCCCATCGGAGAGAGACGTGTGTGGTGGCGGGGTTACATAAGGCGGAAGATGACTCCAAAAGAGAAACTAAGGCTCGTATTCACAGAGCGCTCCTAAACGGCTCTTAACTTTACGAGGCTCTTAACTTGAAATTTCTGTGGGGTATTCACCAACCACTCGCAAGTGTTTTTCGAAGTTCGAAAATGAGAGCCACTCTCTCTTGTTCAGGCATACCCAAACTGTGAAATGTTGTGGAATGTTGGTTTTGACAGCAAATGGATACTCTTCTACTTGGCATTGCTCACATGGATTCGAGTCAAATGCGTGCGTGGCACACGCACAAGCGAACAGACTTTCGAAGAGAGCGCTCGTAGATCTTCACTAATATTGCTTGGTGAATAGGTTTATGAGCTTCTTAAGTTATGAGCGCTCGGTGAATACCGGCCTAAGATTAAAAATCGCTTCCGTGTAAAAGCAGTATATGCAGTACGAAATTCAGCTGCATAAGTTCTCCCCGAAGCTTTACGATCATTGATATTTCAGCAATGCTGTTATCATCTCTGAAATAATTCGTCTCTTCCAAGTTATGCTTTAGTTGGCTGTAAAGCTGCCTGTAGACAGATCCTGTGCGTCATTTAAGTAGTTCTCTCGCTGTTTTAAGTCTACTGCAGAAATGAGCTTATAAAGGAAAGCTTTATGTGTATTAAATTTTGGTAATTTGTTTGTCTTGAGGTTCCTAGTCGGAGTGTTAATAAGCTGTGGTTTTTAGGAATGTTGTAAGTTTCTATTATTTGTGTGTTTGAGCATGGTAATCTGTAATAAGGTTAGCAAGATACTCGTAGAAAGAAAGTTTTAGTAATTTTAGATTTCTTGCATTTTTTTTTTTTTTTTTGAGTTTACATTTATGAATTTTCTTTTTATCTTTTGTTGTCTTTTTTTACTAAATGTTTTGAAAATCTAGGAGTAATCTTATTTTTCCTACATTATTTTCTAAAAACACTCCCATTTTCAATTTTCTTTTCAGGTTCATCTATTGATTTATTAGGTTTTTCAATTCTCGCGTTAGTTATGTTAGCGACCTTTTCAAAAATATTTGGGTATAATTCGTCATGGAACTCGTTCAGCTTCCTAAGGTATTCATGTTCCTTAGTAGTCCAGTCAAAGCGTCATGAAAAAGGGCCTGACCTTGCGCGCAGAGGCATGGTCAATTTTTTTTTCATGGATCGATAGGTGCTTATGAGAAAAGCTTAAAACCAAATTTGCACCACATGACAACTTTTTTTTACCAAAGTTATTGGTAAAAATGTGTTTTGTGTCATTTTTTGGTAATTTGCGAATATCTCGGCTCCACTATCTCGTACAAACAAAAATTAAACATGTATTTATTCCTAATAACATTATCTATTATGTTCTAAAAAAAACATTTGTTTAAACAAATGAAAAAAAAAGTTATAGTAAGTTAAACAAATTTTTTGTTGTTTAAAAATCACTTTTTCGTGATTATTAAGAAAAAAGCTCATTTAACGATGAAATTTTTATAGTTTATTGTTAAAGTTCTTGTAATTCCCTACAATTTAAAAAAAAAATTCAACACTCTACGATGAACGAAAGCCGAGTAATAAATTATTGAACATAGGTAAGTCAGCGCACCCACGCATTTTATGATTTTATGTTTTAATTAATATCTCAGCTCCAGTATGTCGCAAAGTGAAAATAAAAAACTGTATTGCTAATAACAATATTTTCTATCAACTTGCATTTAATTTAATATGTTTGAGCAAAAGTATAAAAAGTTACCGTTGGTTTCAACGTTTTTTTCTTGTTTTTAATACCTTTTTTCATAGTTATTGAGAAAAAAACTGTATTTCACGGTAAATACTTTTCAGTTTTGGATTTTTGTTTTATAGTACTGCTAATTTTCTTCAAATTAAAAAAAAAAATAGTCCATTACGACAAACGGGAGCCAAGATATTCATGATTTAAAAACTTAGGAAAGCTTACAATTTAGTATTTTAACCTTGTAGCTTGTAATTTTGGTGTCGCCAGCAACAAGAAGCAACAAATATGTGTAAGTATGTGTGGGGTGTTTGAAGGATACCAATATATCTTGTTGCTGGCGACACCAGAATTACAAGCTACAAGGTTAAAATACTAAATTGTAAGCTTTCCTAAATTTTTAGATCATGAATATCTTGGCTCCCGTTTGTCGTAATGGACTAATTTTTGTTTTAGTTTGAAGAAAATTAGCAGGACTATAAAACAAAAATCCAAAACTGAAAAGTATTTACCGTGAAATACAGTTTTTTTCTCAATAACTATGAAAAAAGGTATTAAAAACAAGAAAAAAAACGTTGAAACCAACGGTAACTTTTTATGTTTTGGCTCAAACATATTAAATTAAATGCAAGTTGATAGAAAATATTGTTATTAGCAATACAGTTTTTTATTTTCACTTTGCGACATACTGGGGCTGAGATATTAATTAAAACATAAAATCATAAAATGCGTGGGTGCGCTGACTTACCTATGTTCAATAATTTATTACTCGGCTTTCGTTCATCGTAGAGTGTTGAATTTTTTTTTAAATTGTAGGGAATTACAAGAACTTTAATAATAAAATATAAAAATTTCATCGTTAAATGAGCTTTTTTCTTAATAATCACGAAAAAGTGATTTTTAAACAACAAAAAATTTGTTTAACTTACTATAACTTTTTTTTTCATTTGTTTAAACAAATGTTTTTTTTAGAACATAATAGATAATGTTATTAGGAATAAATACATGTTTAACTTTTGTTTGTACGAGATAGTGGAGCCGAGATATTCGCAAATGACCAAAAAATGACACAAAACACATTTTTACCAATAACTTTGGTAAAAAAAGTTGTCATGTGGTGCAAATTTGGTTTTAAGCTTTTCTCATAAGCACCTATCGATCCATGAAAAAAAAAATTGACCATGCCTCTGCGCGCAAGGTCAAATGACGCTTTGACTGGACTATAGTGTAAGTAAGAGTTTTGCTAAATTTATGGGGCCGTCCGAAGAGAAGTTCGTATGGTGTAAACTTTGTCGCGGAGTGGATCGCGTTGTTATAAGTAACTAAGGTTTCAAATAATATTTCTTCATGGTTAATAGAGTTTATTTTTTTTTTCCTTTTGTAAAGATTAGTCTGTATACTTCTGTTATGGTAGAAGGAAGTCTTTCTACGGGGGTTGCTACTTGTTTGTTGAAAAGAGGTGTAATGAAGGTCTATTTCGTATTGTCTACAAAAATCTTTAAAAATGATGGATATGAATTAAGATCCCTGGTCGCAAACTATTTTCTTTGGGATTGCTTATAGGCTTACATAGTTTTTAAGACAAGTTAGTATAGTGACGCTGCTTTTACAACTTAGCATGTAACCACACCCAAACTTCTGTTTGTTATATTTATAAATTTTACATTTATCGCAATTGTTTAAAGGTTTGACGATTTTGTCTTTCATATTGGGGAAAATACCTTTCTTTTCAGGTGTAGGACAGATTCATTGATTCCTTGATGGTTTGTTTTCTCATGGCAGCCTCTTATAAGTTTTTCTTTGTCTTCTTTCATGACAGGGGGTGGCCGTGGCGCGATGGATATGTGCTCGCCTGTGAACCTCATGATCACAGGTTCGATCCCTGCCGTCGTCTATGTCGTCTTTAATTCCATTAAAAACCTTCTAAAATTGTCATCAATGGGTTGCTGGTTTACTCATTGCATGTTGTTCAGGCATAACACTAACAACATGTAATTGAGTTAAACTAGTATGCCCAACAAGGATGAACACGAATAAAATAATGTGAATTATAAGCGATATAGAAATAAGACACGGCATTCTCTGCTTTAGTTCAGATGCCATCCCTGGAGATAAAATATCTGAGACAACAACCTTCAATTTCAGAACATCGTGCCACACATCTTTCCTATCCTTCTTTCTCTTCCGTAACTTCACGCCCGCGTTGTGTTGAAACATTTAAAGGGTAATCATAATCCCTTGAGCGCGGGTAGATTATAAAAAAAAAAAAAAAAAATCTTCACTCGTTTATAATGACACTCCTTTGTCTTTGCTATACAGTATTATGACTCCTCAATATTCTTGAGAGCGTAAATGGTAAATGGTTGGAAACATAACGACAATAATGTTTTTTCTTCTCAAAAAAAAAAAAAAAAAAAAACAAACATCGGTCAGACGGACATTACCATTCACAACAACAGAAATATTTTGAAGGCATTCACAATAGCACAATATTACATATATATCAATTTATTTTCACAATTCCGATTTTTAATTCAATTGATAAATTCTATCAATCATCAATCGGTTGATAGTTGAACTTCGCAATAAGGGTGCATATGTTATCATTTTTATAGCATTAAACTACTAAACATACCTACTTTTTCCATATAGACCGAGAGCCCACAGCAATTTTTGGGTGATTGATAATAAAAAATAATTAGCATAATTATATAGGCCTTTTATAGTTATTTATAAATGTGAACATCTTGCATACTCTAGTGGGCGCAATTGTGCATTATAGTGCATCAAGTATGCAGTTCTTTCCAAAGTCTAAAAAATTGGGATACAAAATTTGCCATAACTTCAAAATGAAGAGCTAAATGCCCTGATTGCAAATATCGAGGTCCAAAACGTTTTGAAGGTGGCCTAAGAAAGGCGTCTGGCAGGTAGAAGGCTGTCTGTAAAACGTCTTGGACCTCGATATTTTCAATCAGGTTTAGCTTTCAATCGCGACGGTCGTTTCTTTCTTTTGCCTCTATCATTATATGTAAAATCTGCAATAAAGCGGAGCCTATCGAATCTGTTTCGTGTGCACTCTGCAATTCATTAATGCACCTAAAATGTGCGAAAATTAAAAAAACTGATTATAATATCATTAAATCTAATAATAACTTTTTTATAAAGTGCGATATATGTTCCACTATTGGTTTATCTAACTACATGAAAAACATTGATAATTTCATCAGTGGTATAACATTGAATTTGAATTGCCTTAGACGTGAATTTCCTAATTTGTTTTCTATGAATAACAACAATACCATGGAAGTAATGACACGAAGCCAAAATAAAGAAAAGTGTATTGAACCCACGGTTAAATTACCCAAAAAGTGTTCTGTGGTTAAATAACAAAACAAAAAGAATACGGACAAAATTTCATCGTCTATGATGCAAAATAATAATTCTCAACTTAATGTACCTCCACCTCCGTCTAACCCTTCGTCTAGCGGTTCTCTTCCAACGCTAATCACTAGTCTAGCCCTTACCTCAGTGTCTACCCCTTCTACACCCTTACCAACAGTGTGCCCTCTTTTAATGTCTACAAGTATAGATAAAACAGAGAGTACAAGAAATTAAAAAACCGGTTTGTAACACTGTTGATGACATTTCTACTGCATCGAGACAAGGTGGCTCTGTTGGGTTGAACGAAGAACCATGTGAAGAAGACGAAAACAATAATAATAATAACGATACAAAATCAATGACTCCATCGAATGCATCTAATGACGTCATAGTTGTTGATATCATCAACACTGCTGACACTGCTGTTGCTGCTGCCGCCGCCGCTGTCGCTGTACCTATTTTTGAGGGAGTAAATAACCCACATAATTTCGTAAACAAAAAATCGAATTGGAAGTTTAATGGAAAAAAATCAAAACAACAACATCGTGAGATTATTGGAACAGGTGCAAGTTCTCTTAATGCTATAGTTCCTAGAAAGTGGCTACATGTTTCGAAGTTCCATTCTAAAACCCTTCCTGATGATTTAGTGAACCATATCTCTGCTCAAATATTCCTGCAAATGAGTTAAAGTGCTACAAGCTTATTAAAAAAGACATTTCTGCTTCAGATATTAAATTTGTTAATTTCAAATTGAGTGTTCCTGCAGACTGTTTTGATCAATTACTGAGTGACGGAACTATTTGGCCTAGATCAGTTAAAGTTAAACAATTTTTAAACAAGCCAAAAAACGAATTTGTTCATCAATCGGACGATCTAACTTAAATTCAGTTGGCGTTATCACCAATCCAGAATATGATAATTCAACTATATATGCAAGATATCCAGACTATATTGCTGATTCATCTTTAAATAGCATACAATCTCCAAGTAAAATTTCTTTTTATTATCAAAATGTAGGAGGTATAAGAACTAAATTAGACTATTTATATTTGATGTTTGCATCTTGTGAATATGATGTAATACTGTTAACAGAAACTTTCTTGACTTCTAATCATTTAACATCTGAATTGTTTGATTCTAGAAATTATACAGTTTTTAGAAAGGATAGATGTAGTTTATTAACAGGTATGGAAAGAGGAGGGGGTGTTTTGATTGCCATACGTTCTTCTTTATCATGTAAACAAGTTGATTTATTTTCAAGTATTGATACCTATGAATTTGATATTGATCAATTAATTGTAACACTTTTTTTTAATAATAATATTGAATTATTTCTTATATTAAGTTATATTCCACCAAATAGCTCTCTTGAGGTGTACAATATGCATTTTAAAAATTGTAAAATTATTTTAGAAAATCTTAACAACTTACAACATGTTATATGTTTAGGAGATTTCAATCAGGGTAACATTAACTGGTTTCTAGATTTAGATGATAAATATTTAATTCCATACAATGTTAATTCAGAAATTGAAGAAAACATCATTGATTTTTACAGTCAATATAATTTAATTCAAATCAATACTTTTTTTAACGATAATTTGAGATTACTTGACTTGATTTTTGTTGATAAAGAATTTGATATTTGCATTGAAAAATCTGACTTGCCACTAGTCAATAATTCTATACACCATGTTGCGTTAGAAGGTAGCTTTCATTTTTATGATTTTATTAAGAAAAATAATGTTAACAATACTTTTGTTCCAAACTTCAGTAAAGCTAACTTTGATGCAATGAATGACTATTTTGTTAATTTTCCTTGGGCTTCTTCTTTCTTATACGAAAGCGACATACAATTAGAAATCGCTAATGAAAATCTAATGAAAGCTATCAAAGAAGCAATACATCGATTTGTTCCAAGTAAGACCTTGAAAATGAGTTCAAATCCTGTATGGTTCAACAAAAGATTAATAAATCTCAAAAATAAAAAAAATAAGACTTTTAAATTGCATATAAGAAATTATAACAGCGCTGAACTAAGAGAAAATTATATTGTCATCCAACGCGAATTTCATATCTTAAATAAATTTTTATATAACTCGTATATGTTCACGATCGAATTTAACATAAAGAATAATAGTAAATGCTTTTGGAATTTTATCAATTCTAAGCGAAAAACTACCGGTTATCCAAGTTGTATGAAATTTCAAGATTCAACAACCAGTGATAGATATTCATTTAATATGCAACCTATTTGCTAAATATTTTCAATCTGTTTACTCGTTAGACTGCTTTTCTAATCACGAATTACCAATTGTTTCCAAGGTTTTCGATATAGGCTCTATGGTCTTGGATGTCTCTGAAGTAGAGGAAGTACTTCTTGAACTTGATGCAAGTAAAAATGAAGGTCCTGATGGTATTCCACCTTTAATATTGCTTAAATGTGCTACTTCACTGGCTAAACCACTTACTGACATCTTTAATGCATCACTATCTGGGGGCAAATTTCTAGATTGTTGGAAAATATCGTTTTTAACCCCTATATTCAAATCTGGATCAAAACAAGATATTAGAAATTACCGGCCTATTAGCAAACTTTCTGCAATGCCTAAATTATTTGAAAAACTTGTTTGCAATAGGTTATCTTTTCAACTAAGAAATCATATATCGGAATACCAACATGGTTTTGTGTCAGGTAAATCAACAGCTACTAATTTATCTTTGATGACTAATTACATCATAAATAATTTTGAAGATCACATACAAACAGATGTTATATTCACAGATTTTGCAAAAGCATTTGATCGTGTGAATCATAGGGTGCTTTTACACAAATTGTCTTCGCTTGGATTTCATTCTAAGCTACTGAGTTGGTTAAAATCTTATATCTCTAATAGGACTCAGATTGTAAAAATTGAAGATTGCTGTTCTGATAATATATTTGTCACATCTGGCGTACCTCAAGGTAGTCATTTGGGTCCATTATTATTTCTATTATTTATTAATGACATACCTTCAATTTTTATATCTTCCCCATGTCTTTTATTTGCAGATGATCTAAAGTTGTATCGTAAAATTAAATGTTTAGCAGATTGTCAATTACTTCTTGAAGATTTACTTAGATTAACTGAATGGTGTCAAAGTAATGATCTTCATCTTAATGTATCTAAATGTCAAGTTTTGTCTTGTGTCAGACATTCTACGCGTATTGTATTCAATTATAAACTAAATGATGTATGTTTAGAACGCGTTGATCGTAAAAAGGATCTAGGAATAATCTTAGATGTAAAACTCTCGTTTCTGCCACATATTGATTATATGGTCAATAAGGCTAATCAAATGCTCGGTTTCTTAAAGAGAAACACAAGAGAATTCAAAGATCCTCATTCGCTCAAATCTCTTTTTAACTCTCTAGTAAGATCTGTTTTGGAATACTCGAGTATAGTTTGGAATCCTTTTTACAGAAATTCCTGTAATACACCCATGTTCTGTATTCCGAGTGAAAGTGAATTGAAAACGAATTTCAATTTCACTTGAAATGAAAAGGCATGTTCTACATTCCGAGTGAATTCAATTCACTCCGAATTTATTTGTGAAATGTCAAAATCAGCTGAAAGACAATTTGCATCATTTATTAAAACATTGTTTCTTGTGCATAACGAAAATAGATTCACTATTATTATTAATAAGTGGTAGAAGGGACGAAAAACAATGATAGAGAGTTTGTGGAAAAGTTTTACGTAGTAAAGCCATAATTTTAGATCTTCCAGAAGCAGCGTATGTAAGTAAAAAATGGGGAATGAATTAACATGGTCACATTTGAATTGTTTGTAGTTTCAAAAGAAGCTTCAGACTAAGCGAAGAGACATTTGTTTACATTTTTGAAATAAATCCCTTAATAAAATCGACTTCAATTTCCTTAAGCGGGAGCTCTTTTGTATTTTCTTGTAAACAACAATTTATCAATCACTCAAATCAAAATCATTCAATCAAAATTTCAAATCTTTATTTACACGTTTATCAATTTCACCAAATAAAACTAAGTGAATTGAATTCACCGTAAAACGCTATGCATTCGAAATGTAGAACACGAATTTTCATCTCCGAAAACTCAATTCACAAACTTCATTTCGGGTGGAATTCAGAACACCAACATTTCACATTCGGAATGAACAAATCACAAAAGTCATTTTATGCGGAATCCAGAACATCCAAATTCACTTTTGTTGCTCGAATTCACAATAAGTGAAATGCAGAACATGGGTGATAGAATTGAGAAAGTTCAAAAAAGCTTTACTAGATATTTGTTCTATAAATTAAATTGGCGAATTGACATGTCAACTTACAACACAAGGTGCTTATTATTTGGTATCAAAACTCTGGAAAGTCGACGTTCTTGCTTCTCTGTTATGTTTATCAGAGATATTTTAACGTATCACATAAAATGCCCACATTTATTAAATCTTGTTAAAATTCGAGTTCCTCAAAGAAATGTTCGTGATTCTAATATATTATATGAATTCTTTCATCGGACTAACTATGGCCTGAATGAGCCAATTACTCGTTGCATCAGGGAAACTAATGCTGTTTGTTATAGAATAGACATTTTAAGAAACTGTTCAAGAAAAACTTTTAAATTACATGTTTTAAACGAAATAATTTTGTAATGAAGTAACGAATCAAATGTAATTGTTAAGTTTATTTAACTAAAAATTTGTTATTTATTTAATAATAAACTAATGTATAATAATTATATCTAAGTCTATAAGAGAATATTATCTCTGATTGATGATAAATAAATAAATTAACTCTACATTTTGGCAAAGTTGTTATCACAATTATTTAGACTTGGAAAGAACTGCATACTTGATGCACTATTGCTCCCACTAGAATATGCAAGACTTACACATTTGTAAATAACTATAAAAGGCCTATCTAATTATGCTAATTATTTTTTGTTATCAATTACATCCAACAATTGTTGTGGAGTCTTAGTCTAATAGCTTAAGATGTATCACTTAAATAGTATATTTGTATTCAAATATGCAGCAACAAAAAAAAGGTGTTTGGTAAACCTGCAAAAATATTCGGCTCTATTGAGGTAACCGTCGGAGCGGAACTTTCTCCGCAACGCATCCTTCGTCGGAGATTCAATTTCAGTTCGAAGTAGCTTTCATCGGAAGAAATTTTACAGAAATCCAGCGACGCATTGCGATGGATATAAATTTCAGACAGTGATGTGCTAATTAACCGATAAATCGAAAATGCGATATATTTTCGATAGTTTTTTATAAAATAAACACCATAAGCGTTTTAAACCTTATAAAAAGTATTTTTTTTTTTTTTTTCAATTATAATGCGCTAGCGTTTTTAAGAAATGTAATTAGATGCACTGATTTTTAAATCAAAGCTATCGAATAAAGTCCCCTCCCTATTTCCAAACGTATGTTTTTTGTTTCCATTTGAAGTGTCAAAAAAAGAATAAATTGAAAAAAAAAAAAATTGAAAAACAATATTTTATATTTATTTGACTAATAGGTACTTTAATCACAATGGAAATACATACAATATCAAAGCACAAAACAAAAGATCACGAAACTTTTTTCCCATTCAAACATCCATTTGTCTTGGTCCCAATTAATTTAACTGATTGGGCGAGATCTTCACAAACACAGCTACAATTTCTGATGTCCTTTTGGTGTTATCCGCTCATATTGTTGTGAACTTGTTTTTTCGTTCTGGTAACAGAAGTTAACGCAAATAAAGTTAATTTCTTTATTACTGACATTTTAATTAACTATTTCTCTAAAAAGAAAACACTTTCCACAACAAGAACTTGTCGGACGATTTCGGAGAAAATTTTGTTTGTGTCAGAAATAAGAGCATTAGAAGTGCTTCATCGCACACAAATGGCATGCGTTGAATTTCGTCGGACAGAATTTCCGATCAGCTGATCGGAGAAATACCATGAAGCAAAATGTCTCCGATTCGTAGGAAATCGGAGAGAGTTCCGCTCCGCTCAGTCTCTTATATAATAAATCTCGTATAAAATAAATATTTTATTCTGGGTTTCATTGAAGAGTAAATTAATAAAAAAAAAGCTTAAATAGGTAGTTGTGATTAAATTATTTAAAGAATTGTATTTGTATTATATACAAAGCATTTTCCAAGGTTAACCACCATAAGCTGAATGCAGGCCTTAATTTTAATATGAATCGAATTTGATAGCTCAGTATCGATGTTAACGAAGTTAAAAGCTTATAAATAAATATATACAAGCAATAAATGCTCCCAGTGTAAATACTTAATAGTGTATAGATTTCTCAATAGATATACTTACTTTAAGTTTTATTTTTATTAAGTTGAAAAGCGCACATTCATAAGAAAACTAAACGAAGAGTTATAAAATTTATGAAATATTTTGTTTTCATTTATTGTTATACTATTAATTTGTATTTTACAATTTTTTGATTATTTAATTTAATTATTAAATACATTTAGGTAATTTCGGAAAGATCAAACATTATTAAATTGTTTTTGTATATTATGTATTATCATAATTACACTCAATGATTTCTTTTCTTTATGACTTACATTTAGAATAAAGTTAAATAAATTATGCTAAATAAAATTGAAATTGTGTATTGAAAAGATATAAGGTATACAGGCAAATAAAATAATTGATGTAAATTGTATATGTATATTAAAACAAATGGCTTACTTATATAGTTAACATTAGTCATTAAATTATATTACGATTTTTACCTTTTCCTTAAACATAGTAAACTTATTAACCTCCATATCCGTTCCGCACATATAAGCAGTTCCAGTATGGGGTTGTTCTTTAATTAATTAATAAATAAATTACTTATATCATAGATTCGTAAATTTAAGGATTAAATTGTTTACTCAATAGATTTAATACAATTTACTTGTTTTTTGCACTTTAATAGCTTGTCAGTTATTTTTGTTAGTAATAAAAACGCAAGTATCTTAAAATACAGTTCTTTATAATCTACTTTATCAAATCATTACAAGGTTACGTCACTTTGTGAAAAACAACTTTCAACTCCCTCCATTTTTCACAAAAACCAATATCATATTTTGCGATGTTTAAATTTGTTTTATCTTCGAAACTGTTAAACAAACTTTCTTTGTTGAAAATGTAAAAAATGCTCCTTGTTATTTTTTTAAATGGAAAAAATGGTTGGTTAAATTTTGTTAAAAAATATTTTATTTTGCTATGGGTTATGTTTACCTCAAGCAATCAAATAGAGCAGAACTGTAAACAAATTCTTTTAAGACAAAAGTGAATGGGTTGTATAATTTCACGTTTATACAAAATTTCAACCGACATTTTATTGACACATCATAAATATTTTCCAAGTTTAAAAAAAATTGTTGCAGCGAATATACTGACTACTTTTAGTTTATGTAAGCATATTTGTACTAGTTCTTGACGCTGACTGTGTTATAATAAATACCATTAAAGATGCTCAATTATTATACCAGTTCGAAACGCTATACAAAAATGTGTTCGAAGTATCTAACTAAAATATAAAGGTATTTAATAATTAGTCTTTGGTTATTTGAAGTTAATAAAATAATATTTTCAAAAGTTGTCTTTGAAATATACAATTTATGGAAGATCTCTTTTTGAACTTTCTTTAAAAAAAATTGAGAAAAATACAAATATGAACAAGAGTAGGTATGCTACTTACAGTTCCAAAGCATGATGGCAACTGCCCTGGAAGGAAACAACACTTTAGGACAACGTCTGCAGGGATGAGATAACTCCCGTCCGATACGACTCTGCAGCCTGAAAGACTTCCTTTCAAAAAAAGGAGACATTTTGTTGCCGCACCTTGCATAAATGGAAACCACTTTTAGAATTTGAAATACTTCAGTAATAAAGAGCTCAAACTAAACTAGTAAAACCTCTAAATTGCGCTGAGTTTAAAAAAAAAATGCTATATAAAAATTTAAAACTATGAGCTTATGTTGGTTTATTCATACACCTACTTCAATTATCGAAGATCAATCAATGGATAAATCATATAAAATGATAAGTGATTACAAATTATGGCTGATACATTTATTTTCAACTTTGAATTAATCAATATAAAGCGATTGTTTTATGCTCCGAGAGATAAAATAGTTATTTTCATTACATATAATTTGCCGTTACAAAAATACATTAAAAAGGTTAACAAAATTAAAACAAAACAAATTAATATTGTCAGATAACATTTTAAGTTATAAAGTAAAATCGGAATTTTCAAACTTGGATTTACGATGATTTAATTAATAAGCCGGTCGATCTTAATCAAATCAAATTCTCGTTGCACATACAAATTAGATTAATAAAATATTTTTGAGACAAACAAAATTTAAAATTTAGAATTTACAAATTTAAATCTTAGTTCAACAAAAGCTTACTACACATTATTATTTTTATACAAATAACTATCAAAGTTGCTTGTGTTATTGCTTTGGAGATTGTTTAAGCTTGCATTAGAAACTTGATCAGAATTATTTTCAAAAGATGGTGCGATATGTATGCTTTCTGGACTCGCATTAGGCAATTGCATAGCATAAAGACTCAAATCGACTGGCATTACTGTTTGCTGTAGGGATTTGTCACTTACGTCCGCATTAAGTTTGGCCACAGATGATGAACGCATATTATCTTTGTTTAACGTTGAAAATGCTTTCTGATCTGCTACAAGGTTATTTTGTTGTATTGCTGTAACAATTGGTGATGGGATTTTTTCAATAATAGTAGGAGTTGTCTTTGGAAGTTTTTGCTCTTTTTGCCTTTTTGGATCCGTCGAATCTTTTGGTACTTTTGGTATTCGAAATAGCCTTAAAATACTTGTTCTCGATAGTTCTTTTGCTCCAGATTTGCTAACATTATTTAAACAATTTTGACCAACCTCAGAAGACTTTATGTTTAAGTTTTCTACATTGGTTTTATGATCTGATCCGTACGATTTAAAGAAATCTGTAAATTTACTGACAAAACTCAAGTGTAGTTCTTGGTGCTTTGAACTAATGCTTTGCAGCAGCGGCTGTTTTGCGTTTTTTGGGCCTATTTTTGTACAAAAAAGAGATGCAATATTTAAAGAAAATAAGTTAGTTAAAATGTCAAATATAATTTTAATTAAACGATTTATTATAGATATATATATATATATATATATATGTATTTTAAAACTTTACACGTAAAATACACTTATAATATTGATAATATTTACATATGCTTAGAATATAAATTGAAAATTAATTCTGGGATAATTTGAATGGTAAAAAATACGATTATAATATTTAAATTCTTTTTTTTTCTGACTAATGTTCGTTTTGTTCAATATTTATTTCTGCGAATTTGAAAATAAAATGCAAGGAACCAACACTCGAAAAATTTGTAGGTTAGGTTTGAATGGTTTATTTTCAAGAATCGAAGTTTTTGCATGAATCTAGTTAAAAGAAACAGAACCCAAAACTATAAAAACCGAATTCAAGAGAAACAAGCTAAAAAATAACCCATGATTTTCGTCTGCGGCTGTGACTATGAACGCCTTGTATTTTTGTATTTATTACTTCAAAACCCTGGATTGGTTTAAAACCTAGGATTGACACTTAAAACCAAAGGAGAGCTGCAGAGAAAAAGTCTTTATGTTCTATATTCTTTTTCTCCATTTTTACGGCGTTATTTATTAGATTTCCTTAGCCACTTGTCTAGTAACACATAATTTTAGTTCAAAATAGAAACGAAACGTAGGAATCGAACGGCTATATAAAAGTCAGACAAAGTTTCTAAAGACGACTGTTACAAACTGTACGCTGATAAATTCTAGGGGTTTATCTCGGTGTAATCGTGCAGAAGATGGTTTGCTCCAGTCGAAATGAATGTTTTAATTTATAATAATTCATAATTTGGGAATTGGCAAAAAAAATTCCTTCTGGCGAAAATCAATTGATTTACATAAAAGAGGATTTTTCCTTTTTACGAATATTAAAGCGTTATTTTTTGTCTTGTGGTAATCTCTTAGTTTAACCGGTCAATCCTAGGACTTCTACTAATTCAAGAGTGTTCAGCAATGTAAACTTAATATACATACGAGTACATATATGGCTCTTATTGTGAACTTTTATCGAAAATCGATCATCGAAAATTTAAGATATCTGAAGTTGTGGTATCAGATGTCATCAGATACATATGTTGTCACAAGTGGTAACAACAACATTAACGAATCAAACGTTTTGATACCATCGACTTTAATCGAATCGACACTATAGCAATAAGTTTAAGATAAGCAATAAGATAAGGTTTAGTTTTATACACGATTGCTTCTATATTAATTTGAATTTTTATTTAGACAAGTTGTCAAATTTTTAAGTTAAGGAGATTCTTTGTATGCAATGGTATAACTTCTAAGACCAACTGCAATATTCGATTTCTTTCACGGATTTGAAATAAATCCAACTACCCATGCATACACACCAAATTTGTATGAATAAAATTCGTATTTTTAAGCCTTTTTATGTTGATTTAATAAAAGTGTTTATACTTTTTTTAATATTCTTTAAGTCTTTTACAAAAAATTAAGCTAAAGTTCATCTTGTTTATATTATTATATTATATTTTTATAGCCCTTCTAAAACTTTGTCGAGATAATTAAAAAGATATATATGTATGCATGTAAAAATATATATACATACATATGTATGTATGCATGTCAACATATACTATTCATATGTATGTAAGTTTTGTATTTATAAGAGAAATTATAAAATTTAGTAAAGACAAAGTTGGTTCTGAATTTTCAAATAATGTAAAAAAAACTATATATTAAAAAATTATATATTTTTTTTAAACTAAATCATGTATAATCACAAAAATTTTGCACATTATTTTTCTTCTTCACGAGTTATAGAAATAATAATAAGAGTGTTTGGCTAGTTTGTGTGAAAATTGTTGATTTAAGATAGGTTAAAATAGACAAACAACTATAATGGATTAAATAAAAATATTCATTTCTTAATAAAAAAAATAACCGACCATGCAAAAAATGTGTTTGGTGTTAAAGAAAAATTAAAAATCCACATACCTCTGTTTTTTTTTTTTTGTGAGTTAAACATAATATATAAAATATCTGTTATAGGAATTCATTTTGGTTGTCTTTTTTTTTGGTTTGACTTGGGGGAATATTTTACCAATAATTGTCAAGTACATTTTTAAAAATGTTTTTTTTTTTTTTTTTTTTTTTGGTTCATGCTATAATTCCAATCTTGTTTTCTTACTCATTTGAATCTCAGAGTGCTAATAACACCGCTTCCGTAATATCGTAGCTGGAATAGTATTTTTATAGAATAAATAAATAAATATAAATAAAAAGAAAATGAATTCAATCGCAAATCGGATAATTTACTTAAGATTTAGGTTTCACCAATTTTACACGATTAACTTTCAAATAATTAGCTATACAATAATAAACAAATCTACCAATTTGTGCAAAACAAAAACAACAAATTAAAGTTAAGTACTCGTATATTTATCAAAATAAAAAAAAAAATTAAAAAAAAATCATTCTGGATATATGAGTTTAATAAATACGTACTTTTTATATTAACCAATTATAAACAATAAGTAAATAATCAAGCCTACTTCATAATCTGTTTGAATTGAAATTCAAATCACAATTTAAACAATTTAACTTTATCGTTTTGATGTCAGTAAATATTAATGGGATGAGACATTAAGGTTGTAGTATAGTATAGTATAGTATAGCTCTTATCACTTAGAACTGCAATAACGGCGGAGCGATTGTGGTGCCAAATATCACACCTGGTTGGACAATTTTGAACTAAACGTTCCTCCTTCATTCCTAGCTGCAATTGTTTTCTGTTTAAGGCCGACGTACTCGTAGCAACATTCGATTGGTGAAAATGTGATACCACTCTTCAACATTTTATTGCGACAATTTCGTAATCCTCAACAGACTTAAATATATGCTTTACACAAAGTGTGAGCAGCACAATTCACATTGTCACCCACATTCATTAACGGTAATAATCCAAACCAATTTGTATTCTCTCTTCTTGAGTTGAATCATTTTGCGAACTTTTACAAATCTGTTTGTACTTGCAAAACATTATGAAAACAAGTTCAAGTGTTTCATTTGTAGAACATACATAAGCCTAACCGTTGTATCTGTACTTTAATCAGTGCATTTCATTGTGTACTTACTAAACCTCTTAATCTAAACCATCCTAGAAACGAATAGCGGTATTGATTCGGATATACTTAATTTAATAGAGTTTAACTTCAATGTCTTTTATTTTGCTGTACCCGGGTACCCGGGTAATCGGGTAATCGAGTAATCGGGTAGTCGGGTACCCGGGTATTACTCGAATTACTCGGGTACCCGGGTATTACCCGGGTACTCGGGTAGCCGGGTATCATCAGCCCTAGTTGTAGACTTTGGGATTCGTACCAAAAACAGATAATTGAATAAATTTAAAGTTAAAATGTAGGAGAACGTCTAACAAGGAACTAAACGCCTCTAGTGAATCCATTTATTATAAATTTGCTACATTAATTATAGATTTAAGAAACTATAGAAACAAAATTATTTAAATTTAAAATAAATTCTAAAGATTGAAAATCAGTTAAAAATTTCCACGCGATCTGATTCGGTTTTCGAAAACAGATTATAGTTTTTTGTTCCATCACGTCAGCTTCAATGTATTCTTATCTAAAAGTAAAAAAAAAACTTTTTTTCGCTGTATTTTCATTCTTTCCAAACATATCTTTCTAAAAAAAATTAATTTTATTTAATTAATTTTTTATATCCTTTATATGCCAGAGCCGCAGTGTGTGCATTAAGAATAAAATGCACGACTAGGTCGCACGAACTTGCTCCTATGTAATAGACTAGGAAGTTAAAAATGAATGTTACTAGAGAGAACTGTTCATAAGGATACATTTTATTTTTTAAACTCTTTTAGTAGTAAGAGATAGAAACAGAATGTTATGTAACTATGAATTTATGCAAGAACAAAAATTATAAGTCGTTGTAGTGGTTTCTTAAAAAAATAAGATTTTATATAAAAAATTTTTAAAACATTTTTAAGAAAAATTTGGTACGCCAATTAAAGTTTTTATTGTTTGAATAAAAATTAAATTTACCAAAAAAAAAATATTAAGCTGTTTTTGAAATATTGAATTTTCCAAAAAAAAAATTATTTTTTTTTTTTTTTTCAAAATTCAAAAAAATATTTTTCTTAAAGTTTTGAAATGCAATGTTTTTTAAACTTTTTGGAAGCGTCTCTGTAAGAAATTTCATTAAGATCCGTTATATCATTAACTAGCGTAAAATACCCGGCGTTGCCGGGTTCTTGCGGAGAAAATTTCTTTCGCACAGAAAGTCCTATGTAATAACAACTAATTATCCTAGAAAGTTTATTTCCGATACTAACAAATTCTGAGAGAATCTCTAGAGCATCATTCACCTACCCTAAGTTTAGTAAACGGGAAATATTCCGAGGAAAATTTATTCGCGAAAGCCCTTTACAGTTACATGATTTATCAAACCACAAATTGTTGGGGTAGATTTTTGCATATTTCGTCCAAAATGAATATTTTTGCATACCATGCACACGTAGAATAGGTGAACTAAACATATTTAGTATTGATTACTATTTGTAAACATTGAAAAAGAATAAATTTATTGAAGCATATGCACCATTAACATTATGTAAGTCAAGCGCTTCAAACTTTTTTTTAGAGCATACTTTTATTTGCCGTAGTTATCACTATCTGTTGTTTCTTCATTTTGGGCTTCTTTAGTCACTTTATTTTAATTTATGTTTTTCATTTTCATAAAATTGATTGAAAAAAGTACTTGCCTTCAGATTCTAAATCGATTTTAATAATATTTCTGAAAAGACTCCATAATTATCGAAGAATTCCATTTTTGTTTCGTTCAAAAAAAAAAATGTTGTCTCTACATTTAAAATGAAATTGCTTGAAACCACTAATACTTTCAAGAAATATGCATTTGGAATAACTTTATTTTTGCTGTCGATTTCATTTTTTTAAATATACATACCTAAGCATGCGATTTTAAATTATTGGCCATTAAATACTTTAAAAATGTATTTTATTAACTTCGTTAAGTAATTATTTTATTGAATTTTTAAATAATTTTTAAATTAATTTTTATTGAAGCATATGTTCATATGTATGTATTTAATTAATAACATATTTTATTAAAACTAATATTTCAAAGCATATTTTTGCCCTAGTCATCACTATCTGTTTCGTCGGTTATTACTTCATTTTTATTATTTTTTTCATTTTCATCGTTTTTAAAGGACGAATGCCAGTCAAATTCAAAGAAAATAGAGCAAACAAAATGTAAGCAAAGAGTAAAAGAAAATGATAAAAAATTCACAATAATCAGTTTCTGTCTATTTTCTGTTTAATATAATCATATGCAACTGCGCGCACATTCAACTAAATATTTGAGTTGTTTTTTAGCTAGTTTTTTCCTTCATATGTTCTTGATTGCATGGGAAGTGTCACACAATTCACATATTTTGGGTGAAACAAAACATTTTTTTCAACCAAAGAGGAAAATAGTACTACTTGAAGATACCCTGTTAAGATATCATAAAGACGTTTTAGTGAAAACGTCCACAGAATATCTTCAAGATGTATTCGAAAGATTAAAATGAAAAACTCTTTCAGCATTTTAAAATTACTCCTTTTAAAAAGGTTTTATAGAGAGGGTATATAGAGAGTCAATATAATGACATTTGTCATGAATATCTTTAAGATGTTTAAAAGATGTTTTATTAATAGTATAACAGAAAGAACACTTTTAAAGAGTGAATTAGGAGATTATAAGGTGAAATGGTATTAAAAAGATTGAACTAATAGCTTGTTAAGACCTGATGCATTTATTGAAGTACTCTCCAAGAGTTTATGTGTTGCTTGGGTATGTTTTCGGGTTTTACCAACGATAAAAAATAAACATTATATATTTCTGGACGCACCCTTTAGCCAAAGAGCATTAAATTTGTCTGAACGCAGTCAAAACTTCCCCTTGCCGCCATTGCAAATAGTTGCACATGTGTAAGTAGCTACATCTGTCCGAATTGAAACAAATACATGCTGAACTGAAATGGCACAAAAATAAACGGTTCAAGCCTAAACTGAAATGAAACAACTATTCACTTTCCTGTTTTCTTTCACCAAATTTAAGGATCTGATTACACGACTCATTTTTTGCGGCCATATGGTTTTTCAAGTAACTGACTTTATCGATATTGCGAAATTTTGATGCACAAAAAGATGTGCTCAATGTGTAAACTGAAATCCACACGTTTTTGAACGAAGTTTGTATGCACACAAAGTCGTGTGAAATGTATTAACAGAAATCCGTGGCTTTATCGAACATCGATGTTGTAAAATTTTGATGCACAAAAAGTCGTGTTCAATGTGTCAACTAAGATCTGTGCTCTTTCGATTTGGCAAAATTTTGAACGTAGAAAATCGTGCGCAAGAACTTGCATATATAAATGCTGTCTTTCTAAGCATCGATGAATTTATTACTTGAATATAAATGTTAGGATAGTCGCGTACTGGCAACTGTGATCGAAATCAAATAGTTTAATCACCAGTTGAAAGAGAACCGCGCACTGGCAACTCTTTACTCACGCTCACACTCTTGTCTCTCTTGCTCTTATAGAAAACAGATGTTTAAAAGATGTTTTATTAATAGTATAACAGAAAGAACACTTTTAAAGAGTGAATTAGGAGATTATAAGGTGAAATGGTATTAAAAAGATTGAACTAATAGCTTGTTAAGACCTGATGCATTTATTGAAGTACTCTCCAAGAGTTTATGTGTTGCTTGGGTATGTTTTCGGGTTTTACCAACGATAAAAAATAAACATTATATATTTCTGGACGCACCCTTTAGCCAAAGAGCATTAAATTTGTCTGAACGCAGTCAAAACTTCCCCTTGCCGCCATTGCAAATAGTTGCACATGTGTAAGTAGCTACATCTGTCCGAATTGAAACAAATACATGCTGAACTGAAATGGAACAAAAATAAACGGTTCAAGCCTAAACTGAAATGAAACAACTATTCACTTTCCTGTTTTCTTTCACCAAATTTAAGGATCTGATTACACGACTCATTTTTTGCGGCCATATGGTTTTTCAAGTAACTGACTTTATCGATATTGCGAAATTTTGATGCACAAAAAGATGTGCTCAATGTGTAAACTGAAATCCACACGTTTTTGAACGAAGTTTGTATGCACACAAAGTCGTGTGAAATGTATTAACAGAAATCCGTGGCTTTATCGAACATCGATGTTGTAAAATTTTGATGCACAAAAAGTCGTGTTCAATGTGTCAACTAAGATCTGTGCTCTTTCGATTTGGCAAAATTTTGAACGGAAAAAATCGTGCGCAAAAACTTGCATATATAAATGCTGTCTTTCTAAGCATCGATGAATTTATCACTTGAATATGAATGTTAAAACATAAATTCTGCAAAAATTAACATGATACAAAATTGACGAAAGTAATATTGCAAAGCATTTTATGTGTAAACTGAAATCCACACGTTTTTGAACGAAGTTTGTATGCACACAAAGTCGTGTGAAATGTATTAACAGAAATCCGTGGCTTTATCGAACATCGATGTTGTAAAATTTTGATGCACAAAAAGTCGTGTTCAATGTGTCAACTAAGATCTGTGCTCTTTCGATTTGGCAAAATTTTGAACGGAAAAAATCGTGCGCAAAAACTTGCATATATAAATGCTGTCTTTCTAAGCATCGATGAATTTATCACTTGAATATGAATGTTAAAACATAAATTCTGCAAAAATTAACATGATACAAAATTGACGAAAGTAATATTGCAAAGCATTTTATGTGTAAACTGAAATCCACACGTTTTTGAACGAAGTTTGTATGCACACAAAGTCGTGTGAAATGTATTAACAGAAATCCGTGGCTTTATCGAACATCGATGTTGTACACTTTTGATGCACAAAAAGTCGTGTTCAATGTGTCAACTAAGATCTGTGCTCTTTCGATTTGGCAAAATTTTGAACGGAGAAAATCGTGCGCAAAAACTTGCATATAGAAATGCTGTCTTTCTAAGCATCGATGAATTTATCACTTGAATATGAATGTTAAAACATAAATTCTGCAAAAATTAACATCATACAAAATTGTCGAAAGTAATATTGCAAAGCATTTTATGTGTAAACTGAAATCCACACGTTTTTGAACGAAGTTTGTATGCACACAAAGTCGTGTGAAATGTGTTAACAGAAATCCGTGGCTTTATCGAACATCGATGTTGTAAAATTTTGACGCACAAAAAGTCGTGTTCAATGTGTCAACTAAGATCTGTGCTCTTTCGATTTGGCAAAATTTTGAACGGAGAAAATCGTGCGCAAAAACTTGCATATATAAATGCTGTCTTTCTAAGCATCGATGAATTTATCACTTGAATATGAATGTTAAAACATAAATTCTGCAAAAATTAACATCGTACAAAATTTACGAAAGTAATATTGCAAAGCATTTTATGTGTAAACTGAAATCCACACGTTTTTGAACGAAGTTTGTATGCACACAAAGTCGTGTGAAATGTATTAACAGAAATCCGTGGCTTTATCGAACATCGATGTTGTAAAATTTTGATGCACAAAAAGTCGTGTTCAATGTGTCAACTAAGATCTGTGCTCTTTCGATTTGGCAAAATTTTGAACGGAGAAAATCGTGCGCAAAAACTTGCATATATAAATGCTGTCTTTCTAAGCATCGATGAATTTATCACTTGAATATGAATGTTAAAACATAAATTCTGCAAAAATTAACATCATACAAAATTGACGAAAGTAATATTGCAAAGCATTTTATGTGTAAACTGAAATCCACACGTTTTTGAACGAAGTTTGTATGCACACAAAGTCGTGTGAAATGTATTAACAGAAATCCGTGGCTTTATCGAACATCGATGTTGTAAAATTTTGATGCACAAAAAGTCGTGTTCAATGTGTCAACTAAGATCTGTGCTCTTTCGATTTGGCAAAATTTTGAACGTAGAAAATCGTGCGCAAGAACTTGCATATATAAATGCTGTCTTTCTAAGCATCGATGAATTTATTACTTGAATATAAATGTTAGGATAGTCGCGTACTGGCAACTGTGATCGAAATCAAATAGTTTAATCACCAGTTGAAAGAGAACCGCGCACTGGCAACTCTTTACTCACGCTCACACTCTTGTCTCTCTTGCTCTTATAGAAAACAGCTCAACTGTTAAACTAAAAATTGAATGTGCGCGCCTGGCCTTAAAACATAATTTCTGCAAAAATTAACATCATACAAAATTGACGAAAGTAATATTGCAAAGCATTTTATGTGTAAACTAAAATCCGCAGGTTTTTTGAACAAAGTTTGTATGCACACAAAGTCGTGTGAAATGTGTTAACAGAAGTCTGTGGCTTTACCGAACATCGATGTTGCAAAATTTTGATGCACAGAAAGTCGTGTTCAATGTGTCAACTAAGATCTGTGCTCTTTCGATTTGACAAAATTTTCAACGTAGAAAATCGTGCGCAAAAACTTGCATATGTAAAAGCTGTTTTTCTGAGAATCGATGATTTTATGACTTGAATATGAATGTTGAAACATAATTTTTGCAAAAATTGACGAAAGCAATATTGCAAGGCATTTCTTCTTAAATCCACACGTTTCTTTAACGAATTTTTTTGCACACAAAGTCGTGTGGAATGTGTTAACAGAAATCCGTGACTTTATCTAACAACGATTTTGCGAACTGTTGATGCACAGAGAGTTAAAACTAAAATCCGTGCCTTTTTTAAATATTGATAGATACTACAAAATTTATATGCACGAAAAAATCATGCGCTAGAACTTGCGTGTATCCATGGCCGTGTAAACAGTTTCTTACTCCAATAGCCCAAGTAGGTGTTCAGCCTCAAAATATATAGAGGAATAAAATGAAATGAAATGCGGAATAGTTGGAAACGGCAGACAGTTCTCAATCTGCTGCTTTCAATTTTCTATTTTGGAAATATTTTTTTGGGGTAAGTGAAAGTAATTTAAATTTAAATATATTATTTATTAGTTTTTTCATTTTCAGATGGCCCTATGTTACTGTCGACATATAAAGGTAAGTATATAAAATGTTTATAAAGTAATACTTTTGTTTGTTTGTCTGCTATTGGAGTATTTACAAACAAACTGACAAACAAACAAAAGTCTTACTTTATATAATAGTATAGATGAGAAATTCAAAATTAGAAAAAATGGTCCTATGGTAGGTACAAGCTGTAATATCTTAATTTCAAAATTTTTTTTATTAAATTAAAGATCATAAAAATTAATTGAAAGAAAAAAAAATTTATCAAAATTCTAGGCGCCGTTTTCGAGAAAAATACTGTTTTTGAAAACCATTTTTTAATTTGTTTTACATTTGTATGGTGGGTATCTTTATTTTTAGGTAAAATAAAAATTTTTGTCTCATATCTTGTAGATTATATTAAGAAACTTTTATTTATCAAGTTTAAAAAGCATGGGGTTTTTGAAATATTGAGTTTTGAAAAAAAAAATTGAAGTTTTTTTTAAAAATCCAAAAACATTTTTTTGAAAATTTGAATACACAATTCTTTTTTTAATTTTTGGGGAGCTGTAGCAAAAAAAAAAAATTATAAAAATTGGTCGTACCGTTTTTGAGAAAATCAAAAACGAAAAAAATGGTTCCATGGGGGGTACCCTCAATAACCATTTTTCGCAATTTTTTTTCAATTACTACCTAGCTTTAACTAAATGAAATTTGTTTGTATTTTTATTTCCTAAATTTGTCGAGCAGTTTTTGAGAAAAAAAATTTATAAAATTTCGAAAAAAAATTCGTATGGCAGGTACCGTTATTTTTGGTCTTTAAAAAAAAAAGAAAAAAACGTGTGGGGGAAAAAAATAAAAATGATATCTATCAAGTTTAAAGAAAATCGGGCGAGCCGTTTAGGCTGTAGGCGAACAGACAGATAGAATTGCGAGACACACTTTTTTAGTCTTTGCTATCATCGTAATGTCAACTTTGATCAAAATCTCGAGTTCGATTTTTTTTACGAATGCATAACTTGCCTTATAGTACCTATAAGTCGCAAGTAAAAAAGGAGGGGTTAGAATGGTTTCGGTGTACATTGGTTTTGAATTCTTGAACATTGCAATGACAGGGAAACACAGAGCGTGGTAAGGTATTCCACATTCGCGTAGTACAGCTAAAAAATGAACCTCTGTACTTGACAGTACGGCCGAAGTTGGGCCCAATGGTAAACTGATGGGCATTCCTAGAAGTGCGAGTAGTACGGTTGAATTATTTAAGGGAAGGAATGCAGCTGGCTATTTCACTAGTCCGTTAAAATAACGGTAAAAAAGGGTGAGGCAAGAAACATTACGACGATGTTCAAGTGACGTATATGAGTCAATGATGTTATTGTCACCAATCATTTTAAAAGCTCTTCTTTGGACAATACAAGAGATTTAGGTAAGTTACTGGACCACCAGCCTATAGATGGGAGTTATACTCAAATTTTGGACGTATGTATATAGGTTTTATAGATTGTAGCCAGATCAGAAGGAGAGAAAAATTTCTTGTACCGTCTCATAAAACCCAAACATCTTGCGGCATTTTTGACAACATCACGTAAGTGATCGTTCCAAAGGAGGTGGTTTGTGATGCACATACCGAGAATATCGAGATGTTCAGTTTCATTGATGCAAGTGCCACTCATAGATAGTAGCAAGTGGGGTATATCTCGCTTTAATGATATAAGACAGCATTGGGTTTTCGAAGCATTAAATTCGACGGGGTTTCTTATTCCCCATTATACAATGATGTTTAGGTCGTAATTTAATGAGCTTATCATATTTTGTCGTTTCAGTTCCACAACGAAGAGGAAGGATGTGAGTCCGAAAACGAATATGAAAAGCTGAGATTACTATCTTCAGCGAAACAATTAATTAATTTATAAAAATGAGGAAGAGGATTCTGGACAATACGTAGCCTTGGGGCACACCAGTATTTATACTGTGGGTTTCAGACTTGATTCCGCCCAATACAACTTGCATCGAACGTGTGGAAAGGTTTTTTTTTTATTTTACCTTATCTACGGAAAATACAATTATATCGTCCCCTCTTGCCGGAAACATGAATGTGTTAAAGGGAAAATTCAACGAAATCGTATATGAATGTTTCTCAAAAATTATTATCATGTTTTCATCGATATCCGCACTTGAACAATATTCGAATGATATTAAATGCCAAACAAGATTTCAAAACAAATAATCTCCTCAAACAAAAATTATTTTCATATTCATGCTTGCTGTATAAGGGGGACCATATAACTCACATAATTGTAATTCAAATAATTTTTTTTTGTTGTGAATAGAATAATTAGTAAATTAAGGATTGGGACATAACACGTCGTCAGTGACATGTGAGGTGCATTTTGAATTCTTAAAATGTATGCAATATTTATATTTAAGTATCTAATGGCATAATGGTTAGTGTGTTTAACTGTTACACTTGACAGTCGCCGTCCAAGAATATATTTTGTCGTGAAAAAGTTCTCCTTATGGGACTGTTGGTAACTACCATTCCTGTCGACAAAAAGAACACAGGAATGGTTGAAAGTTGTAAGACGTTAGGCGGCCCTTGTTCTCCATGAGCTTTCGCGTCAGCAAATATATTTTATTTGTAAATTTAAACCACGCGTAGAAAAGAAATATTAGAAAAAATCTAAATTAATTTTGAAGGCGAAATTCGTAATATTTGAATAAATCATAAAATATAAAAAGTTACTTTAACTTTTTGAATTGAATAAATAAGGTGTTTTTTTTAGGTATTTGTAAAAGCAGAATAAAGACGGATTTTAATCGAAAACAATAAAATGTTGTATATTTGTATTTGATCACATATTCCGTATCTCGTGTTAATCTGCGTTTCGTTGTATCTTTTCCAGCTTCGTTATGATTTTTGAGTAGATCTGAACAAACAAACAAGCCAATAATAATCCCCGTCACGATATATGGTGAATGAGCACACTTTAGGATGTTTTGAGATACAAATTCTCCGGGCAATTTTGGTTTCTACTGAACGGACGAGGAGTGGAGGAGAAGATACAATAACGAAATGTATACCAAAACCAGGCAGGAAAAAGCTTGTTGGTTACTTTTCTCCTCCGATCTGCAGTGCTACTTTAGCTAATAATCATTTTAATAATTAAATATTAAATATGTCTTGAAAGGCTTATAACACTGGAGGTCCAGTATAACGAATATAAATGTAAACTAAGACGATCAAACGATATCGTTTTTTTTTTCTTTACAGATATTACAGGTATGATGTCTCATCGAATTGTTTTTTGATTAAATCACTTTTAGTTCTTCCAAAATAGCATATTAATTAATTCTGACTCAATTAAATCATTAAACTGTATACAAAAAATATTATACACTATTAAAAAAATAAGTAACAGAACTTCAGATAAACATGCAAGGGAAAATTAACAATATGGTATAATTGTGGAGTGATACCTGGGGAAATTTTTTTAAGGACTTCCTAACTTATGTTTAAATGAATCTACGATTTCTGGGGATAGTTTTTAAAGGTTCGAGAACTTTTAATTAGCAACACTGTCTCCTGTGAGCGGAGTTCTCAGTTGTTTTAAGGTTAGTTTGGCAATTCATAATTAATAGACTCATGCCGAAGAAATGTTTTCAATTTGTTAAAATTTATTTTGAAATACATCGTTCAACTCGAGAGACACCTGAGGCGTTACATGAGTTTTATGGTGCTCATAATCCTCCATCAGAGCAATTAATTCCTTTCCACAATGCGTTTACTCGATTTGCGATTTGACGCCATTAGATGTAAATCGCATGCCTAAGCCGATATACCAGAAACAATTGAGCTCTTGGAAGCCAACATTAGACGCGTGATTGCCGAAATAAAAATCAGGCTGCAAAGTGTGTGTAAAACTTGGACCTCCAGATTACGCCATGTACTCGCCATTCGCGGCGGCCATACGCCGGAAATCATATTCAAACATTAATGTCAAAAATTTATCTTTCAAATAAAGCAAACTGAATGGATATTAAATTTTCTGCTTTATTCCAAATTAAAGTGCTCCGCCACTAAAATTAATATAATCCATATTTTTAGTTAATAAAATCTATTTTTGCCATGATATGCAAGTCTTCAAGACATATTTTTTGGATATATACAATCAAAAATCTTCGGAACTAATATAGAGTTATACATTCCGATTAGGATTTTTTAATATAAAAAAAATTAAGATAACATAACATTTAATAATTTTTTTGTGAATTAATAAATTCAAAAGTAATAATTCCCATTTTACGAGTAAGTTTCTAAATTGATAAACAATATAAATTTGTATAATATATATAATATAATAATTTAAATATTTCTGGATGATACTTCTGTATGTATCATATAATTGTGTAATAGTGTAACTTTAAAACCCTTGGCCAAATTTAAAGTTGCTGAAAAATGTAAGCCCAAATGGGTTTCGCCACTCAGAAGCAATTGGGCTCATCAGATGTTAAATTAAAATCAAGAAATTATAGTTTTTCTTTTAGGACTGTGTTTTATGATTTTTAGTCGTGTGGCGTTTCGCCAGGACACGATAATTAGACTCACTGTTCAAATAAGTAAATAGTATTATTCTAGGAAAATTTGCTACAATTCAAGTAAATTGTATTCATGTCCATCGAGCAATAGATTGCATCTCTCTGATAAACCCTAACTGTGGTAGTTGCCTTTTTTGAATAAAGTACGTATTGTAATCAATACGAGGCCCAGTGCAAGGGTGCTCCAAAAATATATGTTATTAGAGAAAAATGTTCGAAGCAACGCTATTAGACTTAAACAATTCGTTTAGTATTTGGACCTTAAAACAGAATGCCATGTGATTTCTTAAGCAGATATGAATTTATGCATGAGGAACAATTTTAAATCGTTAAAATGAGTTTTTATATAGAAAATTTTAAGAAAAAAAAATGGTACGCCAATTTAAAGTTTTTATTATTGTACAAATAAAACGTAAATTTAAAAAAAATTACTGACTCATTTGGATATCCAATTTTCAATTTTTTTTTTTTTTTTTTCAAAAATGCGAAAAATGTCGATAATGAGAAAGTAAAAATAAAAAAAAACGATTTTGTGGTTTTATGATTATTAGATTTTATGATTAATAGTCGTTGTGATGAATTACAAATGATTTTTTTTTTTTGTGAATTGTTTTCTTACATTGGAGCATTAAGTTGATTTGAGTTGTTTGTAGAAATGAAAAAAAAGCAATAGAATGTGTTAAAAACCACTCATGTTTGTACGCTATCTAAAAATCTATTTGACATTTTGTGAAAAAATGAAAATCAAGATATAAATATTTAATGCGCTACTGAAATTTCACTATCTGACATTATCCAAACAATCTCAACTTCGCGTTAAATAATTTCAACGTCAAGTTAAACGCGCTCTGTTTGGTAAGACCTTTAAAGCTAGATTTTCCAATATTAATTTTTTGATTCTTTTTAAAATTTGTGGAACAGAAAAAAAAATATTTTCTAAAATAAAAATTGTTTGGGTATTAAAAAATGGTGGGGAAAATTAAAAATACTATCTAACAAGTCTAAAGAGAATCGGCTGTGTAATGATCAAAATCTCGATTTCGATTTTTTCGAATGCATAACAAGTCATATAGTCCTGCACAAACATGTATACAAAGTGTCCCACAGTCACCGCCCCAAATGAAAACCATGGATTCCTGAGGTCATTTTAAGTCAAAAAACTTAAGAGGTAATTTTCTCGTTTTCGTCCCGTTTTCGAGTTATAACGGTTTTAATGATTTTTGCTCTCCCTCTCCTTTCCCTTAACTGGCTTTATCTTTGCCAAACTACGTCCGATTCGTATGTTTTTTCTTAACCAACCAAGAATTTATTACATTTTTAGTTTGTCCCAAAACTTTTTTTTCTGAGGACAACCGTTTCTCCGCAATTTTGCATCAAGCCCAATTTTTTCGTTTTTTAAGTTGTTTTTTTTCACTTTGATATCATTTTAGTCAAAAAACACGCTAATTAAAGCCCAGTTTATTTTCTTAAAAAAACTAATTTTTTTTCTTAAAAAGAATACTAAATGTAATTAACAAAAAATAAACAAACTGAGTGAATTAAAAAAAAAAACTAATTTTTAAATACAAAATTAATTCAAATGAATTAAAACTTTTTCTGAGCTATTGTGGTTAAGAAAAGGACAAATAGATTGTCCGCAGAAAAAAAAGGTTTGGGACAAACTAAAACTGTAATAAATTCTTGATTGGTTATAACAAAAATCTTACGAATCGGACGTATTTTGGCAAAGATAAAGCCAGTTAAGGCAAAAATCATAAAAACCGTTATAACTCGAAAACGGGACGAAAACGAGAAAATTACCTCTTAGGTTTTTCGACTTAAAATTACCTCAGGAAACTATGGTTTTCATTTGGTTAAAAGGGGTAGGGTGATTGTAGTTTATTTTGGATGAGATAAAAAAATTGATGTGCATTATGCTATTATTCTTGAAATTCTTTTGTTTATATAAATTGGCACTTTGTTTATATAGCATTTTTATGTACTTTCCTAGAGCAAAGATGAAAATTTCAATACAAAACGACTCAAACGAATTCGTATGTGCAATGTTTATAGGCAGACGCTGGATATAGTAAAGTAATAAAAACTATATCGAGAAATGAAAATTTTTGTTCGGTGGAGTTTTTTTGTTCATTTCAGCCTTAACCAACAATTATTTCAATCAAAAAAAAAATGTTCATAACATTTAAAATAGCAAAAAACATTTCCTAGCAAATAAGTAACTTAATAGTATTAGCTGTATTACAGAAAAAATAATGGCATTTTGAAAGTGACACTATGTGTCACAAATGTCACTATGTGTCACAAAAGTAAATTAATTATATCGAGATTTTTGTTGTTCGCTATTTAGAGTTTTTTTTTCACTATATTGGATAATTCACTCAAATGAGGGTCTACTGTACTTCTAATATATAACTGCGTTCTCGGTTATTTTTATTTAATTAGCGTTTTATGTATATACTACTGTTTGGCAAAATATTTATTTGATATTTGATCTGAAAATTATATCGATAAGTCCCGCCAAATGAATATATCTTTTTTTCGATTATATATATATAAATTAAGTTTGTTTTATAGCAAAAAATATAAAAATCATATTATAATCGTTTACAATTAAATATTTAAATTCAATATGAACCTAATGAGAAGCGAAATAACAAAATATATTAATTCGTACCTAAAATTATAATAAATCTAATTGTAACAATTAACTACAGTAGAAAAAAAGCTATAGCATACATAATAATAAAATTTAAGTAAATACAATAATGAAAGTGTGTATGAATTGTATTCTTACATAATTTTCACTGGATTTTAATATACTTATATTACATGGGTCGTTATTTTCAAAATACAACACAAATATGTTGATAAATAGTCACTAATCTTTTTAATTTATAAATTTTATTTATAATTAAAAAAATATCAAAAAATGTATCAAAATTTTTGCCCCATTAACTTGTATCCTTATTTGCAGCTGGAGGAGACCTAAATGTTTTTTGCCAAGTCTGAACGGCTAAAATAGGAAGCACTTTTTATGACAAGATATATTCTTGGAGTGGAAAATGATAGCACACTTCTGCAACGATGCGTTTCTGAATTGCGTTCTTTTATTTCACAAATGAATTTTTAGTAAATTAAAAAAGATTTTGTATTAATGTTCAACATTTTAATGATAATTTAAAAAGTACCATTCACATAGCCGCACTTTTCCCCATCATATGCCAATTTGAAAATCAGATGTTGGCAAAAATTCGCAAAATACAAATGTTGCTTGATTCAAGCAAACCCATAAACCACGTTATGAGATAATTGTTTTGAAGGTTTTCAAATTTGCTTTGATAGTTGATTGCTTTTACTTTACTTTCTCATTTTGTTTGTTGGGTTTCATACACACATAAAATTAAATAAAATGCACGACTGGATCGCACGAACTTACTCTTATGTGAAAGTACTTTGGAATTTAAAATACATTTTACAATAAAAACATGGATTTAATGAGATAAAAATGTTCAAATGCGTGGAATTGCCGCCTGATTTCCGGAAAAGTATGAATTTATGCAAACAAAGTTTAAAAAATCATTTTATATAACAATTTTTTTTTAAATTTTTCGAGAACAAAATTTAGGATGTCAATTTTAAGTATTTAGTAGTACAGATTAACCCAAAAAATATTTTTATATACAAAATTATTTTAAACTTAAGGGAGCTATTGCTGAAAGTGTTTGGTTCAAATCGTTAGAGCCGTTAATGAGAAAGTCGAAAATAAAAAAAAAAAACGGTTCTATGACAGGCAAACATTTCAATTTCCCCTAGGGAATCACCGAAGACTCTTTACTACCGATATTGAAGAAAATAGGTCCAGTGGTTTAGGCTTTAGGGTGAGGTACCGACATACAGACATACAGACACACTGAAACATGTTTTTTGTGTACTAAATTTTCCTTAGAATTTTTATAAAAAAAATAATTGATATGCAAATTGTTAGTATGTATTTAATAAAATACATTTTTAAACGTAATTTAAAAATTTAATCGTGTATCCGTTTTCAAGATATTGAACTTTCAAAAAAAAATTACATTTTTGTTTTAAATCCAAAAACTATTTTTTCGAAAAAAATTTTTAGATTATATTTTTTCAAATACAAGGAACTCCTGCATAAGAATTTTGGTTAAAATGGTTAGAGCCGTTCATGAGAAATTCGAAAATCAAAAGAACGCTTCTATGACAGGTACCGTTAATAACATTTTGCCCCAAATTTTTTTTGACCAGAATGTAGGTCATGTCCATAATATCACATCTAATTTTTTGTATCAAAATCGGTAGAGTCGTTTTCGATATAAATAAGACTTTGCATTACGGGTGTATGAGGGGTACCGTTAGTTTTGGAGCTACAAAAAAAATTTCAATTTCCCCTCTGGCGAATCACCGAACACCCTTAAGTACTGAGTTTGAAGAAAATCGGCCATAGCGAGGTATCCTTTCGGAGCGGAAAATTCTCCGATTTTGTACAATTCGGAGGATTTTTGCTTCGAGGTATTCGGCTCTAGCGAGGTATCCGTTCGGAGCGGAAATTTCTCCGATTTTGTACGATTCGGAGGATTTTTGCTTCGAGGTATTCTTCCGAACAACTGTTCGGAATTTTTCTCCGACATTTTTTTAACGCACCCGGCGAACTGCGTTGAAGTGCTTTATTTGTGAAATTTCTGACAGCTTAATGCAAACACAAATTCTTCGCGGAACAAATTGCGCCAACGCATTTGTGTATTATTCCCTCCCTATCACGAATTCCATCGTTATCGGAAACTTGTTACGAATCCCGAAACAAACTATCACAGAATCCATCGCAGTGAAAAATCTCATACAAATTGCTCTTACGAACGGATTTGATAATATCTTTTTGTCGGGATTCGTAAAAGCTCCGATTACGATGGAATTCGTGAATTCGTATAGTTAGTGTAGCCATTAGTCCAGACGAATCATATAATTCCGTTGCAAGCGCAACGCAAATTTTGAATGCTAACACTCGAAAAAGTAAACATGAAAATGTAGAATGAGAAGTTCAATCGAGATACGAGTAGATGAAACAGATAAACTTCCTCACACCGATGTTTTGCTTAAGCAAAATTTAGTTTTTACAAAGAAATTAAAACTCTTGGGAGAAAAACTTGCATCACGTGAAATTAAAGTTCCTCTTCATAATTTTTTGTTCACTAAGTTTTTTGTGTAAAATATATTGAACAAAGTTAACGGTTTTGGTTTAACAAAAGTAGCGCAATTTCATTACTCTTTCTCTGAAATTTAATCGAATGCTCTTTTTTATTTACTATTTTGTCTGCAACTTCTACAATTACTCTGATGCTGAATTCGACAATTCCACTTTGGAAACCAATATCTACGAAGCGTAAGAAAACCATCATTTAATTACTCATCGACTTTTCTGAATTTCCTCATCATTTGTAGAAAAATAAGTTTTTAAGGCTTATGGGATTGGGTAAGCCTATAAGGAGTTTTATAGTCCTTGTTGGTTTAAAGGGATCAAAAATATTAATGTATTCAGCCATTGTACTTGAGTAGCTTTATCTCATTAGAATGAGATTTTGGTTTTTTTCTGCATACGTAAATCTCTAAAATGAGATAGATCTCTTTTTTGACAGATTTGTCTCAGAATTATTCTGCATACGAAAGCTAGAAATTGCTTAAAAAAAGTGAGATTTGAGTCTAAGATTTCTGCATACCACCCAGTATGACCATGAAATTCATTCTTTCTCCTTCTTTCATCACCCTTAGTTTGCTTTGGTTTTGTCTCTGCAATTCTGCATGCACTGTGTGTAACTGATTAAACCAAAGGAATATCAGATAAATTGCTGTTATTTGTTTTGGAATCAAGGAGTAGATCAATACATTTACTATTGAGGCATAACACTAATAGTAAATTGTATTGTGAAGTTATTTTGGGGCCCAAACCCAATATCAACATAGTTCATCTCTGATTTGTTAATGTTTTTTTGTTATGTTGAGTGTATTTAGTTAGAGTGTATTTATTTATCGTAGTCCAAGTTTGGATAGTAACTCCACTTCTAACGAATTCGATGCGCTGTCAGTGTCTATCCAAAGAATTGTTTCACATTTTCGGCACAGTGGAATCATTATTATGGGCGATTTTAATGTTCAAAATTATTCGTGGCTGCGCTATTCTGGTCAGACAACACCCGAGGGAAGGTACGTGGAAATTATTTCAGAGGTAAACAACTTGACACATCTCGATCACGAGCATATTCGAATTCCTGAAGTTTTAGGTGAATCCGCAAACACTGTAGACTTGTTTCTTACTTCTGACCCTGATTATACTACAAGTGTATTATCAGCTCTAGGTATATCAGACCATTATGTCATATCTGCAAATTTCTCGTGTCAACAAAACCCAGTTAGAGAAAAAATTTCTAAGAGAACCGTTTGGCAATACGAATGAGCCAACTGGGATGCTGACGTGGACTTCAGTGCAGATATGATTACAATTTTAATTCTTATCGGAATGAGAGATTATATCCCGCACAGAGAAACATTTTTCAAACCGAAAGAGAATTCATGCTTTGATTTGAGTTCTAAAGAGGTAAATAGAATCTTAGAAGTAAGTTCCGATGTTTATAAAGCCAATCTTACTGAGCATTACCGGAGTAAGTTTAAACATCAAGCTAGAAAGCCAAGTAATGATCATATTCGACGAAACAAATTTTTGCATGACAAAAAATACTACTTCGTCTTCTTCTAAACGATTTTAGGGACAAATCTTCTTTCGCACTCGTAGTAAAAGATAAAGCTATACACAAATTCACTAGCCCGGATAATATCTTCCTTTTGTTCTGAACAGGTGTTCTGGACCGCTGCTAAAACTATTGCGTAAGCTTTTTCATCTGTCCTACTCTACTGGTCTCTTTCCGAGTGGGTGGAAAACAGCATTTGTCCTCTTCGAACTGTCGTCTAACTGCACTAACGTTTCTTCTTCCCAAGGAAGAAACGCTGATAAATTATCAGCTCAATATATATCTTGAAGAAGGAAAGCTTTTCAATGAACGGCGGTATGGTCGTCGTAGCAATAAGTCTACTGGTGAACTTATATTATGGTATATCTCACTTAACAGTAGCACACATCTTTACATGGTTTTGGAGAAAGAAAGATTTTATTGCACTTGATATTTCAAAAGCATTTGACATTAAGCTCTTTTATCAAAAATTCGTGCATTTGGTATTAATCAATCTCTTCTTCGTAGGATTAGAGAATACCTTTAAATCCACTCAACATAAGTGGACGGTTTTAAGTCTGTCATTCATAAAATAAATATTGGTGTTCATAGGGCTCCAATTTGTCTCTGACTCTTTTTCTCATATTCATCAACTTTCCAACTCTAATCAATTAAATTGTGTTCCTGGTGACAGTACCCTCATATTCTTATAAGTGTTTGCAGATTCACGTCCTTGTCCTTCGTATTTGGATTTAGAACGAGGAAACCGAACAGCTCTCAGTTCTCGGTATGTGCATCACAGACCTTCCACGTCCCTTCGGATCTGGCTGTAATCTAATAGGCCTATATTCGTGCAAAGCTTGAGTACAATTCATTATTTAATCGTTATTTTTATAAACAGCGTTCGAATGAAATATCCAGTTGCATTCCTTCCCTTCTGCCCATTAGCTTACCCTTGAGCGCAACTTAATTGTAATTGTAATAAAGTTTGCCTACTAACAACTAACACTGCACTAAATGATGAGCCGGTGGTATAACACAGTTCTCTGTGTTGGCATACCATTGGTCGAAAGACGGAGCTTGCTATAAGCTTTCTTCGACCAATTCTGTGTAAAAAAAAAAAAAAAAAAAAAAAAAAACTTCGGACGTACTGTTAAATTGAGAGATTCTTTATATACCCACACCAAATGTGTGGAATGTTTTAACAATATCTATTTTTCACTTCCATTAGAATGTTAAGAATTTTGCATCAGTATCAACTATTTAATCAGTATAAGGGAAGTCATTACCTTTTGAATACCCAAAATAAAAACAAAAACCTACGCGGTCGGTAGATCCCTGTCAGGAACGAAGATATAAACGTTTTTCTTTAAATCTGAATATTATTCGAAATGAAATCTGTAACTTTATATACATATGTAAAAAAGAATAAAATCCAAGTTTCATAAAATATTTTTAAATAATTTAGAAAAAAAAAAGATTTATAATGAACAACCGCAACGTCGGTTATTCTGTTCGAATCTCGATACTCGAACGCACACCACACACATGTGTTCTAAAATACGAACTACGAAACCCGGTCTCCAACACAACACGAAATATTTGGAATACAGGAATTATTCAAAGAGTTCTGTAAATCACAGAAAACTATAATGAATAAAGAAAAATCAAACACACACAAAATGTGATAGTAAGAGGCAATTAATTCTGTCTAACAGTTTTGAACATCATTTTCGCAGTTGAAAAAAATGACACACAACAAAAGTTACAGCTGAAAATTATGTAAGTTTAGGGACATTTTTAGAATATGATTTCATTGCTGAACTTTTATTTCGTATTGGCAGAGTGCTAGGTTCAAATGGTAAATTCTGGACATAAGTATCAATCCTGACGTTTAATCAGAAAGTTTAACAGAATAAAGAAACTTATTCCGACGACGAAGACGAGCGTGGTCAGTTGGAAGTTGTATATACATAATATAAAGATCGGCTACAAAGAAATAAAGGGTATTTCAATAATCGGACACAATCAAATACATATATTTTACACCCATACATTTCATGTTCTAAGTTAACGTCGTTGGTGGGAAATTTTGTATGTCTATTTGAATTTTATTTTTTGAATACCATATTTATATTTTTAAAAATAAACTGCAAAATTTATTCTAAATGTATATACTGGGGAACTATTCGTTGAATTTTATTAATGACCGAAATATTTACGCATTTATAAATTCAACTTAACGAAACCTGAATTCACAGAGATTTTATATCTGTTGTATTAAACCAAAAAAAAACGTATTTTGTCACAATATAAGTAAATTGCACAATCACAATTAAGCATATTGCACAAAGCATTTATTTTAAGGTATTTTGTGAAAATAATTGACCAAAACTTTTAACTTTTTGTATCCTTTAATATAAAGTTCTATAAAAGTATAAGAAATTATATTCAAATCCAGTGAAAAATAAATACTAAATTAAAAAATAAAAACAAGTATAATAAAATCAAATATGTAACTCAAATTTATAATCTACTACTTTTAAAGAAAACTTACAAATTCTACAATGCAATGCAACACAAAAAGATTCTGGTTTACCTAATTTCTTTGGTTTCCAATAAAGATGAGTTATTCACTTCACTAACAGCATTAATCATCGAGCTAGGTGAAAACGGAAGATGATACATTCCAGATGTATCCATGAATTGATCGCTTTTTATCAGCAATTCATTCTTAATATCCATAAATTGAGAATGGTCTGTGTTATTGTTGGTGTTATTATTGTTGTTACTTTGACTTGATGAGGTATTGCTAAAAGTGTAACTGCCTCCTGTCGTAGATGTAAATGGGCATAGTTCGATTTCATTTGAATTTAATAGTTTGGGGTGATAGGCATGTAATCCGTCAGGTGTAATTATCTGATAACTTTGCACAGTTCCAATAACATGATTTTCGTTCGACGCCGGTAGGTAAGATACATTTTCGAGTTTTGTCAGGGAAGTCATATCCATTTGGTGCTGCTGATGGTGCTGTTGATTATTATGTTGTTGGTGATGCTGTTGCTGATGATGCTGATGGTGGCTAGAACTAGATGTTGAGGACGATGAGAGTGTAGTAGTGGATGTGGTGCTCAAAGGCACTGTAGTCATCGTTTGCAGCTCATTCTTTATCTGAATATGTTGCTGCTGAGACGATGGCTGGTGATGGAATATATTTCCGTCGTGAGTTTGGATTGTTTGAACTGGAAGGAGGGAGCCATTTGATGTGCCAATAGGGCCTTGGATTATGATATTATTTGCATGTAGTTGATTTTGTAGCAACGCGTTATTTAAATCAATTTGATTATATAGAATCGTTGTATTTTGCAATTGTTGCTGCTGTTGTTGTTGTTGCTGCTGCTGGTGGTGTTGTAGAAGTTCAGCTGTACTTATCTGTAGCTGACTAGGTAAAATCATGCTACTCAAATCAATTGTTTGCATCTGATGAGATGTACAATTACTCAGACTTTGGTTGCTATTGTTATTATTCTCGGATTTCGTTTCAATGATTGTTGTTATTGTGGAGTTATCACTTTGCATTTGTTGCAGATCTTCTTCTTCCTGTTGATGTTGCTGTTGTTGTTGCTGCTGCTGCAGTAGTTTTTGAGCTTTAGTAACTCGCTTTCTTCGAACGGGTGTCTTAGCTATTACAGGCGGTTTCTCTTCTTCTGCGGCGGCCTTCATTTGCTCTTCCATATCAACAATTTCGCTGTGTTTGTCTTTTTTATGCATTTTCATTTTATCCGGACGCGAAAACTCCTTACTGCAGACAGGACAGGCAAATATTTTACGATTATCGCCTTCATGGAATAGGTAAGCATGCCTTTGAAAACTGTATTTATTTTTAAACGTTTTGAAAATCTCTTTTTTGGCACACACCGCACAATATGCAACTCCGTCAACAATATGCTCATACTTTTGAATGTCCAACCCGCGGACAGACATTTTTTCCAAGTATTCGGATTGTTCATCAGGTTCGTTGCGCAACTTTCGCTTTCTTTTCTGTTTGAGATTGTAAAACATTTTTGTTGTATAATTGGAGGGGCCATTATTTATTGAAGGTGAATTGTTGTCATCGTTTGCATCGTCGGTACATTCAATTTTTGGTATGGTAGGCATGGTTGTGATTTGATGTGATGGGTGTTGATTTATTATGTACGTTGTATTATTACCAGTGGTGACCATGTAAACATCTTTATTTGTTTTCGGTTAAGAAAGATAATATACACATACATTGGAGTTAGGAATAAGAATTTAATTAAAAATTAAAACAAAACAAAGATTAAAAACTACTTCTGATTAATTTTATTTTGTTCAGTCAATAAACAATATCATAATAATCGTTTAATATAAATGTGTAAACATTTTCTTTAAAAAATATAGAATTCAAATAAAAAGTAAAATTGAATTGCTTTCCAAATTATATAAAAATAAATGTAAAAAATCAACAAAATTATAAAAATTAACACAACAAAATTATATAAACAATGGAAGAAGCTAGCTTGTCGTTTTTTTTAGTTTTGTTTTGGCAAAATTACTATTTTTGTATTTAGTATCGACGAATTTTATAGTTTATTGAAGGAGAATATTGATTTCTGATGTGATATCTTAATTTAAGTTCATTATATACTGAATTAGAATTTGCATTATATCTTGGATCACATGTATTGTATTTTGGATAGTAATTTGTATTGTATCTTGAATAATTGTTTGCATTGTATCTGCAATTATGATATGTATTGTCTCTTGAACAACTGGCATTGTAGTAGAAGCTTTTTTGATGCGTTCGGTATACTACGAAGAGAATTACAATTATTGGATGAATGGAATGTTTGGGTAGGCTTAACCAAAAAATATAAATGTACTAAATATTTAAAAATACATTTATCGTTCATAAGTTGAACTTATACAATGGAGTATACATTTAAGGCAATAATAAAAAATTAAAGTCTGTATAACTGTTGTTGCTGTTTTTCTCAAAATATTGCGCTTAATCTAGTTTAACTTGAGAACGATAATAATATAAACAATGAATAAAATCAAATTTTGTACGTAGAAGTTAGTTGTTTCAAATTTAATGACGCTTTGTTAATCAAGTTATAACTTTTTTTTAAATATTAAAAAAAAATTGTAAGACATTAAATTTGATTGATCAGTTTACTGAAGAAATATATTTTTTGAGCACTTCATTTCTGATACCCACTTACAAAAATAACAATAAAAACGAAATATAGCAACATAGGCGGTAAATAGGAGAAACTCACATCCGTATATTTTATATACATCATTAAATCCAGAGTTGTCCCAAATAGAAAATTTCAAATACATAATAATTAATGTTGTCAAAATTGTGTTTTTGGATACACAACCAACATAAATAATTTTTACAAAACGAAGTGAACAAATCGGTTGACTTAAATGTGTAGTTTCTGAAGGAGAAATGAAAACAGGTCGAAAGTGGTTTTGAACTTATCCGAACAAAGCGGATCTTTTTTTAAATTATTTTAAAATAAGGTGATAAAATTTTATATGAGGGGCTTAGAATAATAATGAATCAAGTTCAAGTTAGTGAAGCCTTTTAATAGAAATTTAGTTATTTATATTTGTCCTGAATATTAATTTCCTCTTTGTTAAGAAATACATTTAAGCTAGCATTAATCGCTTAAAACTCAAATCTAAATGCTCAAATATTATTTGGAAGGACTCATATGTATGGATGTACATATCGTTCATACAATATACAGGGTGTCCCTTAATTCGCGCGTAATATTTTAAGGCTTGATTATTAGGCATATTCTAAGTTAAGAGTGTTACATAATAAAACAACTTTAACAAATTGAAACAAAATTAAGTAATCTTTATTCTTAGAGTGTTTTGGTCACAGACATGTGAAGATTAAACGATCAAGTTTTCCCGACAATATGTAAGGAGTTTGCTGCCTTCTTCAGGAAAAGTTATGTAAGCACACAACACAAGAAATGTATAGATTTAATTTTAATTTTTGTTTATATTAAGCAATGCATTTCAAGATGAAATTCAGTTTATTTTGGTATTGAAATAAATATTGCAAAACTGAAGTACGAAAAAAATTGATCATATGAAGTAGAGAATTTAAAACCGATATTATTCATTAAATCGAAAGAGATTCGAACTAATGATTTTCAAAAATCTTGTTTCCGTAAGTTAATAACGTTGCACTTTATAAAAACTAAAAGACTTTCGAATGTCAAACTTGTATTGAGATAAGCTGATCTCTTGGAAAAAAACTTATTTTCCTTGTTTTTTCGTGAATTAAAGGGGTTATTGCAAATATGTGATAAGCCACAAATTCAAAAGGTTGAGTTAATCCCATTCTAAATCGTTATAATTGTGGGTAACGTCAGTAATATCTTGATTTCATTTTTTTTATTAAATTATAGATCGTAAGAATTAATAGAAAGACAAAAAAATTTAGCAAAATTATAGGAACAGTAAATTAAAATTTTTTTTAAAATCAAATAAAAGTGTTTGAAAATTTGAATACATAATAATATTAAAACTGCTAGGGAGCTTTAACATTAAAAAAATTATCAAAGTCGATCGTACCTTTTTGAGAACATCAAAAACAAAACAAATGGTTCCAAGGGGGGTACCAAAAATAACAATTTTTTCAATCATTACCTCGCTTTAACTAAATAACATTTTTTGTTTTTTTTTTTTTTTTTAAATCTGTGGGACAGTTTTTGAGAAAAAAATATTTATAAAATTTCGAAAAAAATTCGTATGGCAGGTACCGTTATTTTTGGTCTTTAAAAAAAAACGTGTGGGGGGGGGGGATTAAAACAATATCTACCAATTTTAACGAAAATTGGCCGAGCCGTTTAGACTGAATTCGAACAGACAGAAAGACGAAATTGTGAGACCTACTTTTTTGGTCTTCGCTATCATCGTTATTTCAACTTTGATTAAAATCTCCATGCATAACTTGCTTTATAGTACCTATAAGTCGCAAGTAAAAATTAGATGTTCCAAGAAGAACGCGCCGAAACATTTTTAAAAACAGTGCAATAAAAATGTACAGTGCGAGGGGTTAAACCAATTTTCGAATACTTTGCTAACATTCCTTATGTAATAATATGCAAAAAACAAGACTACAAAAACTGCAAAATAAAGCAATGCGCATAATAATTAAGTGTTATCGATTTACTTCGGTTTCGTTTACGCTTGAGTCACTTAAATGGTACAGGTCAAAGAAATGATTTTCGTCTTTAAAATAAAACATAACTAATGCACCGAATATCTCGATTCTACTGTTCTTTAAATAAGAATGGTTAACTAAAGAAACATAGAAGAGTTCAACATAGTCCGGAACTTCCAGGGCTCAAGCTAGCATAATCAATCAAACAACTATCTGCCTTCCAATATAAGAAATATACATAAATAATTTTACTCATTTCAAAACTCAAATTTGTATATATGCAAGATCTTTTATTGATTAAAATTCCTTGGCCAATGTTTGAATTGTAAAACATATTAAAACTTTAATGGCCATATTGAGCCAAATAAAACTTTAAACTAATATGTTGTTGTGTTGTTGCCTTTGTGGCTTATGATATTACAAAAGAAAAACTAGACGACATGCTTTAATGCAATAAGTCAATCTAGTGAATACTAGCAACATATCTCGGAAAAGCAAGCAGCAGTTGTCAATAAATCTGGCTAAAATCGGTGCTTTTGAAAAGTGTGGCTTATCATTTTCTTGAAATAAGCCCTTCAATTATTATGTTCTAAAAAATATTGATACATTAAGCATCAATTACCTTCAAATTAATTTATTTTTTAGCGCAACTGAGTCATCGATTTTATTTCATAATTTCAATACATAATATTGACGGTTCAACTCACTAACAAAGTAAACAAATGGAGATAATTTAACTCAAACACAATTTTCGGTCTTTAAACTTCAATTCTGCATGTACTAAATTGATTCTTATACATTGCGTATAATTTAACATTTAGTTTATGAAGTCACCTTTATTTTTGGTAAAACTCATTCAGTAAAAAATATATTTAGAGAATTGTAATTGATGACTTCTACCTGTATCAAAAAAATATTGTATTGAATGAGAAACAAAGTTATATGAATATGAAAAATGTTCTTTTTTTTGAATAAATATATAGTAAAGGAATTTGATTTTCAACCTTGATTTTCAATTTTGATTTTACCAAATTGACTTTCTTTTATTTCGATGAAAATACTAAGGTAGGAGGGATTAAGGACAGTATAAGGCTTATTTTATTATTTTATAAGAATACTGTATGATATGTATAAGCTTTTTCAAAATCGTATTGTTGGTTTTAAAATGGAGTAACCTAGTTTCCATCTTGATATTTCGTTCAATTCTTAATTTATATTGGAGCTGGTTTTTAAAGGTCGTATAAATCATTGTCACTTTCATATGAACAGAGTTTATGTTTTCCTTTTTAAATAGTGGAACGCGATGACTTCACTATTCCTACCCAGTCAGACATTTAGAACGCAATATAATGTTTAATGGCTATTTTTATTGCATTATTGGGTTCTACGAGTGTATAAAATACGCGACTTGCTCTCGTTGTAAAAGTTCCTTAGAATTTTTAACATTTTTCTAAAAAAAATATATTTTTTCTTATTTAAATTGTAGGCTTTTCTTTTATTTTAAAAATTTTATATTATTGTTATATGATAAGAAGCCTTATTTTTCATTTTATGAAATATCATAGACCATTCTGAATAGTGGCCTAAGATTGGTAGATACCAAAGTTTAAAATTGAATGGATCATTCAGTATATATCCATATACCGACATACAAAATTTCAGAACGCACATTTTTCGTCTTTTCAGCCATTGTAACGTCATATGGTTTTAACAAATTCATAACAGCAGATAAACCACAATCGCGATTACAAATTTTGTACTTAGTGAGTTTTAAAGTTGAACCGATGATATGTCAATTACAATTTGAAATATAACTTTTAAGGTTTTCGCGGTTGTTAGACATAATCAATAAGCGTTATTAGGCGTTATAACGCGGCTAATCCGAAAAATACTTATTGATTACAATTTGAAATGTACAAAACATTTAGTTTTGCATAAAAAACCTCGAAGCTTAAGACTAGAGCCCATTAAAAATTTTATTTAAAAAAAGCTTAGCTTATCTTTAAGCCTTGCACATACACTTAAGAATGTTCGTTTTTTTTTACAATCAGGAAAATATGAAATATCTCTGTTTTGCTGTAAAATACTGAAGAATTTCATTAGCTAACAAAAATAATACATGCATAAAAACTTATCAATCAAATCCGATTATATTCCATACAAAGTATAACAAAAAATATCATACTCCCTTGCTCAATAAAAATGAAGGGGACAAATACGCTTTAGATAGCCAGCCCTTTGGAGTTTGTGAAAAGTATTTTACGTGAAATGTCAAATAGTCTTTTTAAATAAAAATTTATTGTTTTCCTTGTTAGATATGTTTAAGCGCGTTATTGCGAGATTCGATATATGACAAAAAGTCAAATAGCCGTCTAAAATTAACACTTATTTAAAAAAACCAATTTCATTAAAATTGTGGGTCTCTTTTTTGACTCAAAACATACATTTAAAAATCAATATACCTATATAAGAAAAAGTCTTACTGCCAGGGTAAATTTCATCGAATACTTATCTTAGATGATAGTTATTCTAAAGTAAATAGTCTTATCAATATTTTAAAATGAGTAATTTTATCTAAAATTAACTATGGTCTTCCAATCTATCAATCTATGGGAATTGCTCCCAATCCTCACCCCAGCTCATTAAAACTCCATATCATGTTGCAGTCAGAACGAGTCTGAAAGCCATGCGGTCGCCCTATTATAAACATCCTTATCGAGACAGGCTTACCAAACTTCAACGATAGAATTTGGTACTTAACTTCAATCAGCATTTATAAAGTCAACTCAACAGTTTGTAGTCCCATCCAGAATAACGCCAAGAAGATCTTGAATTGGAAAAAAGCGCCGAGACTTCAATCAGCCTTATATAAAGATCTAACATCTGCTAAAGAATTAAACATACCAATTTCAATAAAAAAAAAATCAAAGCAGTCTACCCCCTGGAAACTTCCAAGCGATTTCATGAATACCGAACTTTCGAAGTACTCCAAATCATCAACCAATAATAACATCTACAAAATTTTATTCCTGGACATCGCAGATAACTACAAATCTCTTGGTTGGAACTTGCTTTTAACTGACGCTTCTAAGACTGAAAACCATACATCGTATGCGGTGGTCGACGATAATGTTTTTGTTGTCTCTAAAGGCTTACTAACAGACTTTTCTTCAATTTTTACCGCAGAAGCTATTGCGATTTTCAAAGCAATGCAATACGCCAATAAAAAAAAGGAAATCATATTCTCTGATAATCTTTCCACTATTACAGCCGTAAAAAACATATCAAACTCCTATGGTATTACCGAAAAGATACACAACCTTCTATTAACCGACAGCGAAACATTAAAAATAGTTTGGATTCCTGGTCACTCCGGTATCAATGGTAATGAAGCCAGGTCAGCGTTAAGGGAACCATTAACTATGTTTTATCAGTGCAATAAAAAGCACATCAAAAATCTCATCCTCGACAATTTGATTTTAGAAGAAAAATATCCTGGGATAATTGCGACCACGCCTACAAACACTTCAATGCTCACGATATTAAACCAATATACCCCAATGACGTCTGCCATAAGAAACTGAAGATTTACATAAGACTAAGACTTGGCCACACATATCTAACACACAAACATCTATTCAAAAGGGAATCACCTGCAACATGCCACCTTTGCGAAGAAAAACCTACTCTTTCATTTCATCATCTCCTATCCTGCAAAAAAGATACCTCAATTACCAATAGCATTACCGAACATAAATTCAATTTAGATAACATGAACATTGTATTTAATATTATATCAGCTCTGAATCTAGAAAATTGTATCTAGTTCTAAATGTATATTATTATTAATTTTGTAATTTATTTACATTTTAATAAAGTAATAATAATAAAAAAAAACCTATTTTAATATGTTATTCAGTTTTATGTACTTGAAAATCAATGAAGTTAACCTCTAATAAATTATTATGCTGGCAGTTAAAAATTCGATATATTTTGTTTTAATATTTAATATGTGGAAACGATGTTTATCATGTTCTCTTTCTATAGAAATTTCATGGATTATAGGATGCCACGTGCTTACGTCCTTTACTATCTTCAAAGGGAAAATCACATATTTGAAAATAATGGCGTGAAAGTTGAGATTTGGTTTTATACCAATTTAAAATTTTTTAGTACTGAAAAACAATAGTAAATACGATTGCGTGGAATATAATGCAGATTCCACATTACTGCATACGCAACCAAATATGACTTCCACCTATTTATGAGTAGTGGATGAAAGCTAACAATTTTTTGGAGATGAAATATTTTTGTTTACCGACATAATGAAATAAACTTCCACACAAATATTTTTCTTTTCCCTAGATTAACTGAACCCATAAAAATAAGGCTTAAAACAAGAACTTTTTTCCCGCTGTTTATTTTTTATGCGATCTACTGAATATAATGAATATCTCTAACAATTTGTATCCGTCATTTAAAGAAGAGTTAATTTTTGTAGATCAAATATTAAATACTGGCGTACAAAATAGTTTTTTTTTTAATTTAAAGAGAATGTTCCTGAGAAAAAAGGACATTAACATGAAAAATAATATTTGGCTTGGTATGCAGTAAAGCGTTAACCAAAAATTAAATTATAATTTATTTTGAATTAATATAACACAACCAAACAAAATGAACTAAAATAAAAAAATAAAACCCATAGAAATAACAATACTACAGTACTACCTCGCTGATTCGAACACTCGGTTATTAACTCACCACTAATTCAAACACCTGTTTTGTTTACATTAGGCATTTTGTAATTCAAACACATGCCATCATTTTGTCTTTTTTTAGAATTTTTGTTTTGACTAATAAATGTATTTTATTACTTTTTCAAATAAAATACAGTGCTTTGCATAAGTATATTCTGATACCTTTCTCGTTTGAATTATGGTAGGCCTCTTCTAGTTATAATAAGCGAGGTTGTAAGGTATTAAAAACTCGATCCGTTAGCCAATCAAAATGTATTAGTAAACACAAAACAAGCTAGTTTATTCTTTTCACCATCTTATTTAATCCTTTGGTTTTAGTTATGTTTGTAATTTTTAATCCTTATTCGAATTCAAAATAAAGTATATTTCGTCAATGTATCGAAGAATTTAAACTTTGTCTCAGTTAAAACAGACAAAATTGTGCAAAATTTTCGCGACAATATTATTTTTTTTTAAAGCAATAAGAAAATAAATGAAACAAAAAATAAATGTACAAAAATAAAATTAAGGAGAGCTTTAAGAAAGAAAATTTACAAACAAAAAAATAGCAATTTAAAAAAAAAAAAAAAGAAACATACCAAATGAAACGTACAAAATTAACGTTAAACACAAATATATAAAATGAAACAAATAAAAATTCCAAATTATTCTGGGAATAAATTAAGCTAACAGCTGCTTACCTGATGAAGCTCCTGTACCACCACTTTGACTAGTATTTATTACTTCTGATTCTGCATCAACACTACCTTCGCTATCAACGACTTCGTTTTTGATACACAACGCTGTACCATCCGTAGTTGTTATTATATTATTTTTCGAAGTAGTAGTTTTCATGGCTACTGGAATTGCTGACAATGTTGTTGTTCCACCTCCGATGGCTTTGTACACAATGGTTGTATTCAAGGTATTAAGCTGACTAGAATTATTCGTATAAGCAGCTGCAGCCGCTGCAGCAGATGCAGTCGACCCAACTGAATTTGGTGGAGGAGAAGTTTTATTTAAATTTACACAAATTGAAGATGTTGGCGATGACATTGCCGAAGAATGTTCTACTTTTGGTTGTAGCTGAATTAAACAATCGACTGACTGATTAAGATTTTCTGATGATGGGGATCTTTTTACTATTGGAATTTTTCCTTCAAATTTAATAGGATGGTTAGTGAATTGAAATGTAGGACTAAGATTTTTCATCAAATGTTCGTTTAATTTACGTAGAACCTCTGTATCGGCTGGTTTAGGGGTTGTTGCTGGAGATGATGGTACGGAGCTAGATGAAGAATCTAGAGAAGGAGATACTGATAGAATGATTGTTCTTGCAGAAGTTGCTGTTAGCATACTTCACGTACCATTGTTCTCCTTCTTTTTTCTAGTGGGCGTCTTTCGAGGTGTTTTTTGTTTAGGAGGTTTTTCTAATTTCTCCGTGGATAGACGTTCTTTTTTAATTTTTACTGCGCTTTCGGCTGGGGATTCTTTTCCTTTAGGACTTCTTCCTTTACCACGGGAAGTTGAACGGCGTTTACTTTCATACCAATCGTCGTCGTACTCAGCGTCAGACTTTCTTTTTTGTTTGCGTTTTTTAAAAGCATCCTCATCGTCGTCAAATTCTAGAACGAAAACAAGAAAAAAAAAACAAAATATAAATTGATCAATTAATGAAAACTAAAACTTTAAAGTACTTATACGAAGACGTCAACTGGTGAATTTTGTAGAGGTTTTTCATTGTGTTCAAGTAATTTAATTAAATTAAAGTCAGCAAGAAATGAAATTTTTTAACCAATTGAATCATTGAAATAAACAATGCCATCATTTCCTCAAAAACAATCGAAATAGAATTAATAAAAAGAAAGTGAACAAATAAATTATAATTGAAGCGTTTATAAATAATATAATTTTGTAAAAATTTCTTGTTTTTAATTCTTACATACGGGATTGGATTTATGAATGTACATACATTTTTTTAGAAGTTCAATCTCAGAACGTAATTTACACGAGAGCATCTCAATATAAATTTTAAAGAGAAAAACTTTTTTGTATTTAATATATGGGAAGGACACAATACATAAAACATCAGATTTTCGGTGCGAATAACGCATTTGGTTTGGAGTTCCCAATGATTGTCGATTAAATCAAAAATTTACCGAAATGGTATATTATGTTCAATATTATATATAATATATAATATTATTATAATATATAATATTATATAAAATATATAATATTATATAAAATATATAATATTCAAAAAATTCATAAATATTATGTTCTTTATAAGATATCCCTAAGATTGTGAACAAATGTAATTTGTTGAATTTTAAGGTTTTGAGCTTTTAAAAAGTTCAGAATTTTTAAAAATGGTATTCTTGATTTAATTCACTTTCAGGATTTAGAGCTTGTGTAAACCATTGAATAAAATATCTTCAACGACCTCTATTCCAGTCTGTTTTGTAATTCCCAAACAAGAAAACAAAGAAATAATAAAAGCTATTAGCCATTAGTTACCTCAAATACATCACACTTCTCTTAACATACCAATCTCAACAACATATCATATTTAAAACAGTTTTTATGTTTCAAACATGTGTTGTCAAACCAATATTTTTCATTCGATCAAAACAAATTTTTAGATATATGTATGTATGTATTGATAAATAGGAAACCTTTGTGGTCCTGACGTTTTTATAATCTTTAGTTTTTAAAATATATACCATAATTTTAAGTAAACAATCTTCTTTCCCATAACTTAAATTGAATATATCGTAACAATACCGTACGCTCATGCTTTATGAAACCAAAAGAAAATTAGTAAATAATTTTTTTTCTTAAGGGTTAGTTGAACTTTTAAGACCGTAAGTAATGTGTAAGCCAAAGGAAACCCAAATCGATTAAAGATGAATTATGTATAAAAGATTTGCCTTAAATGGTATATAATCTGCCTTACCGGATCCATCGTCAATATAATCAAGCAATTCCTTTTTAGTCTTCAGTATAGCCGGACTTATGGTACTTATACTAGCAGGCTCTATTATTGCAGGTACTTCCTCGTCTTCGTCCATATCCAATGTCAAAACACTTTCTTTTAAAACAGCCTTTACATCATCCGGAATATTTGGATTTGATTGAATTTCATCGAGATCAAGATCGGGGTTTCGTTCCTTAAACGATTTCTTCTTTGTTGGATTACAATGTTTCTTCATTCTTTGGAATAATCGTACAGGAACATCCCCATTTCTATGGGGTTTGTTGTATGTATGATAAATAAGAAAAAAATGTTTTTAGCTAAGTAACAAGGCAAATTTTTTGCATGACTTACTTCTTATTGCATAGAACATCCAATTGCGTGGGAGGCGGAGCGACAGTTAAAGCATTTGGAGGATCTTCAGGATGCTGACCAATATCAGTTCCTTCAAGCCAGGTTTGATAGCGATCCGGTTGGAAACGTTTTACAAATGTATCCATTGATATTTTAACCATATCATTGCTAGGCAAGATAAAAAGTAATGATTTTTAGTGGCACAGGTGTGGTAACGTGACGGACTAGAATATTTACCTGCAGGTACACTGAACGGCACGTTTTCCGTATTCAATCCAACGCTCCATTGCAAAATTTGTCGATTCGGCACAATTGAATCCATGATTAAAACCAGCATGATACCCAAATGGGAATGTTATCATTATTTCACCGGCTTCTTGTGTTATCTGGAAAAATTGTCAACACTTATTGTTTGTTTGGATGTTAATTAAAGCATTCCTTTGTACCTTACTGACTGGAACTTCATGTTGTTTGAGGATCTGCGGACTTATTAAAGTCATTTTATGGCGCAAGTATGCATTGCAGTTTTGATAACTCGCAGGAAAGTAACTATTGGCAACTTTTTCAAGTTTTCGGCCATATTCAGGTGGAACAACGTACCACGTTTTGGGTGCACCGAAATGTAAATAATTTATAGAATACAAGTCCATATCTTCAGTGTGCCATGCGAACGTCGTCTTCCACATTCCAAAATACAGGTACGCTGTGTTTACACCATCGATTTGGATACCATAGTCTTCATTTACAAAATCTAAGATTGTGCCCAAACGGTTAATATTCCAGCTCTAGTGTTTTAAAAAAAATATTATAAATTACGTCAACAATCTCATTCTTTAGTCTTACATTCATTTCTGGATCCGTAATGCTTCCGCTTACATCTGCACCATAAATTGGTGCTACGTAAGTTATATTTTTCCAATATTTTCTTTCAAGGTCTTCAAAATCGAAGTGTTTCGGTGGTTGATAACGCTCAGTGTTGGCCAATTCGGCAAACTGTTTAACTGTGAGTGGTTTCTTTTGAATATTTATTTGTTGATATAGACCCTGTTTTCCAGTAACAACCTGACAAATAGGTGCGGGTATTGTTATATTGAGGGCATCCAAATCATCATACCCACTCTTTCTTGGTACCCACTCGGGAGGTGGTACAACCTAAAAAATAAATTAACAATTCGTTCAAGCTTTTTTCCTTTTTTCTATATTTTCTTTAAAAAAGAGTAAATACTTTGGCAAGTCCGGCTTTGTGTGCTCCCTGGGATTCCATGTAAGCTATATATTTGGGGAAATCTTTGAACTCCTCCCAGGTTGGCCTAAAGACCATGATGCGCGCTATTTTGGAATCTGGTCCCCCTGTTAGCGCCATAGCGTTTTATGTTTATTTTCTTGTTTTGCTATGAATTATCCAGTAAATATACAATTCTATAAGCAGAAAGAAAAAAGAAAAAAAATATGTTAAGAGAAATATATCGTGAATTTTATTCACTTTTTTGCCAAAATTAAGTGTGCGATTCCAAACGACGATTTATTATTAAGTACATTTGGGTTTTTAAGACTTACTTACGGTCTTTTTTATAGACTTGAAAATGGCTTAAAATTAAAAATAAACATATTGGCGGAAGAAAATTATTTTAAAATATGAATTTTGATATTGAAAAGAAAATTGTAAATAATTTATTGGACAAAAATCAAGTATTAAAATATTATTAGCACAAAAAGTTTTTAAAAATTCAAGAATATACTTTATTTATAGCATTTCCAAAAATGCTGCGTGAGCGCTACTGACATTCGGAAAGGTTTAAAATATCTTGAACCCGGTGCGGGCCACAAGGCACTGTTGATTAAGAAAACTTGTCTTGACATACAGTGTTGGACAAAACTAAAGCACTAAAAAATATCACATTGGAAACACACGAATAAAAAGTGAAAACTCTCGTGATACTTTTATAATTTTTATTTTTTCTTAATCACAACATATTATTCTATATTTTACAGCTTTTAATTTGACTTTAAATCTTAACATATTTCTAAAAAATAAAAATAATTCAAAACTCATTAAAAAGTAGGTGGACAAAACTAAAGCACATTTTTGATTTCATATACAAAATAATTTTAAAAAAAGTTTCGATGTTAGTATTTGGTGGCGTAAACATTATTTTTGATGATTTCATCACATCGACGAGGCATGAAGGCAATGAGATTGTCAATTATTCGTATAGGAATGTTTTTCTAGGCAGTTTATACTTGTTGTCAAGTAGCGAGTCAAAATTGTTACATTTTTTTCGATCAATCCTCTGATCTACAATTTCCCATAGACTCTCTGTGGGGTTGAGATCAGGGGAGTGCGCTGGCCACTTCATAACCGTAATATTACCTTCATTAAGCCAATCCTTCACCAATTTAGCGGTATGTTTCGGATCGTTGTCATGTTTGAAGATCCATCGCAACGGAATATTCTCCTCCGCATTCGGAAACATTACGTTTTGAAGGCTTTCCTGGTACATGAAACGATCCATTATCTTATGAATTGATCCGATCCATTGACTGGAAAAACATCACCAGACGAGTTCCCCCCTCAGTGCTTCACAGTTGCCTTGGTGAATCGAGGATTGAGGCGTTCATCTTTCGGGCTTCGTACCGTACGAAATCTGTTCGACCCTTTTAAATTAAATTTCGATTCATCAGAGAATAGAACCGTCTTCCATTTTCCCTAGTCCAGCTAAGGTGCGTTTAGTCTTGCACGTCTATTTTTAAGGGAAATAAATGACCTTTTTTCCAGCACGACGAGCTTTCAAGTCGCTATCAACCGCTCTACGCCGGATCGTTCTGCAAGAGATTTATAAGTCTATTTCTTTTTTTAATTTTTTAGAGGTAATGTAAGGGTCCTTTTTGATTAACCTCATTATTCTTTTATCGCAATGCGACGTGGTTTTTGGATGTCTACCCCCATTGTGCACTGTTTGAAAACTACCCCGAGCACGAAATCGAGCTATTATCCGAGAAATATCCGTATGGCTTATACCATAATTATTGCCTATACATATATGTAATTGATTCACCGCTTTGAAAGTCGGACACTATTTTTTCTTTTAATTTGTTGGAATATTTATTCCACGCTATTTTCACAATTTTTATTTAATTTTTAAATTGACCGTTAGCATGGTGCAAAGATCCGCGACTAACTTTTTTTGTTTTACATGGAACATGCTTGACAAAATAACAAGTGAAGGTAGTAGCATTTAAGAAGTAAGCGGTAAAATTCGATAACTGTAAACAGAAATATGGTACATGTGCTTTAGTTTTGTCCAGCTACTTTTTAATGAGTTTTTAACTATTTTTATTTTTAGAAATATGTTAAGATTTAAAATCAAATTAAAAGCTGTAATATATAGAATAATATGTTGTGATTATGAAAAAATAAAAGTATCGCGAGTGTTTTCACTTTTTATTCGTGTGTTTTTAATGTGATATTTTGTAGTGCTTTAGTTTTGTCCAACACTGTATGTACAGCTGCGAGCAGTGAAATAGTAGTGCCTGCTGGTAAAATGAATTTCACTACATATTTTGCATTCTGTGTACCGCTGGTCTTTATTACTTTTAAATTAATGAACTGTTATATACGACATCCTCGGCTATGCCTTTTCTATTGTCAAATCTAAACCGTTATTAATTACAGCTTATTTTATTCCGACATTTGATTTTTCTTAGCGAGCAATAAAATAGTAGCAAAAAGTAAAATTATTGAAAAAACATTAATTTACAGTAAAATATTCGATTTTTTATAAAAAAAAGTAAGTTTGTTTTATTTTTTATGTATTATTTATGTATTGAGTAAAAAAATACATGACTGCATAATTTAGTGGGACGAATCAAACATTGCAGCGAAAAAAAAAAAATCTTGGATTCAAAATCTTATTGATCAAGACAAGACGTACAGGGAAGTGGAAAAACTCGTCGTATGTTCAGCCCCAATGATACGTAATGCAATCATTTACAAAAAAAAGATGAAAAACGGGGCAAAAAGCGGATTCTTTCGGAGGCTACCGTACGACAAGTCACGAGGTGCCCCAAAAATCGACCAACAATGTCAGCTGTGGAAATCCGCGACGAGTTAAACCTAACTTGTGGTGTTCATACGATAAGAAGACGGCTACGAGAGCATAAATTTAATGCTTGCAGCCCACGCAAGGAGCCACTTTTGAAAAAAACCCATGTAACCCGGCGTCTTCAGTTCGCCAAAGAACATCTCTCTTGGCCCATTGGGAAGTGGAGGAATGTATTGTGGACTGATGAATCCAAAATCATTCTATATGGAGGTAAAGGGCCTCGTCAGTATGTAAGGCGTCCCCCTAATACTCTGTATTGATCCCCGATACACCATAAAGACGGTGAAACATGGCGGATCAAGTATTATGGTTTGGGGCTGCTTCTCCTACAGAGGTGTGGGTCTAATCCATAAATTAATAATATAATAGACAAGCATGCATACGTAGGAATACTGCAGAACACTATGCTGCCCTTTGCTGAGGGGGATATGCCGCTAAAATGGACGTTCCAACAAGATAACGACCCGAAACATACTAGTAAGTTGGCAAAGGAATGGTTTCGGGCCAATGGAATTGAGGTTATGGATTGGCCAGCTCAATCTCCTGACCTCAAACCCATTGAAAACCTGTGGGCAGATATTAAGAAAGCGGTATGGGATGCTAGGCCCAAAAACAACAATGAACTTTGGGCTGTAGTTGAACACGCATGGAACACTATACCACTGAAGAGATGTGAAGCCCTCGTAGATTCTATGAAAAGGGGTTGTATATCTGTCATAAAAAATCGTGGTCATGCTACTAAATATTAAGTGTATTTATAAAAAAAAAACTTTAAAATATAATTATTTTTCGAATAAAATACTTTTTACTATCATACTACTATTTTATTGCTCTTGAAAATTTTCTTGCATTATGTGTTAAAAAAAATAAAAAATACTTGCGGCTTTATAAATTAGTTTGCATTTTTTTATGGACATAGTAGGGATATGTACTCCTCTTTCGCAATGCAGTTAATGCTAAAAAACTTTTGTATTTTCACCAACTCAAAGGTATATAAAATGCCAGTAGCCACTACTATTTCACTGCTCGCAGCTGTATGTATTAGGGTGTGTCGAAAGTGCTCAACTATGGTATTTTCAAATGTAATAGCTTTTAAAAGTTGCATTGCTTATCAAAATTAAATCCTGCATTTACAATTTTCATTTTAATTAATATCTTTGGCTCGCTCAAAAATAGGATGAAATCCAAAAAAAAATGTTTCGAGATTTTTGAAATATGTGTTGTTTTAAATTGCGCCGTGTGTATACAAAAAAAATATATAAAATAATTTTAGGCTTTCACGTAAAAAAAAAAATTACTGTAAATTAAATTTTTTTTCAACTTCAACCGATTTGAGCGAGCCAATGACGAACGATATCTTATTTTTTTTTACATGTTCTTAAACATCAGACCCTAATACAACTTTTGAGCACTATTACATTTAAAAATAAGAGTACTTTTTTGCGGCCATACAAAAGTGACACACCCTAGTATGTATGTACGTATCTGGTTGCGTGACTAGAGATTGAGTCGTAATCCTTTGAACCCGCGAAGCGTTTCGCCCATGTTCATCAATAAAACTGTGAACATAGGAACCTAACACAACAATTGGTCATACTCTAAGCGGAGCAACGGGAATGACATTGGATTTAATATTTTTTTTCGAATTTAGGATGAACTTATTGCGATGATTATGATGACGATTACTATAGAAACCGCGACTTAGGATTATACGAATCCAATTATAAATATAAGAAAAGAATAAACGAATTAATTTTATATGTTATTAAATTGTGCAACCGGCACGCGCGAGGGATATGATCAAATTGACGAACTGTCAAAACGATTAACGAAGTAAGATAGAGAGAAAGAGAATAACAAATATTGCAACAACACACTGCGATGGGTAAGGATGCACACAACCGGCTAGTCAGCTGGGGGTGGGTTTATCGAATTAAAATTGTGATAAAAAAAGAGTAGTAATTGAAATTGAATCACTCGGTCCCGAAATAAACAGATAATCAAAACTACTGAAAAGGGGTCGCGTGTCTCACAATTTTGAGATTATAAACTCGAAACAAGGGCCAACCGAATTTATATTTCAAAACACTTCATCAAACGAATTAAACTCTTAAAAACCAAGACTCTACTTAACTTTTCCTTTCTTTTTAAATCTTGTTTCTTCAATCACAAGCTCTCGTGGAACTCGGTTACGGTACCAATCCGAAATAAAATGTATTTACGTTTTAATTAATATCTCAGCCCCAGTATGTCGCAAAGTATGTACAAAATGAAAAACTTTATTGTTTAAACCAATATTTTCTATTAACTTGCATTTAATTCAATTTGTTTAAACAAAAAGATAAAAAAGTCGGTTTAAACGTTTTTTTTTTTTGCTTTTAATACCTTTTTTTCATAATTATTGGGAAAAAACTGTATTTAACGGTACATTTTTCTTAGTTTTGAATTTTTTTCATAGTCCTGCTTATTTTCTATAAATTACAAAAAATAATGGTCCATTACGACAAACGGGACCCGAGATATTCATGAATTAAAAACTTAGCAAAGGTTAAAATTTTTATCATAACCTTGTAACTTGTTAATTTTTCATATTGGTGTTGCCACCAAAAATATGCAACAAATATGTGTAAGTACAGTGGTTCTCATTAATATTCGGTTTTTTACTTAAATATTTTTCAAAATGCAGTAACTTGTTTAAAAACAAGTGGATTGTAACCATTTATTTTTAGTTTTAATCTGTGTTTTAATGCCTCATTTTCATGGGTTGGTTTTAGAAATTCTGTAAGGGACTTTACCATAAAGAACTATAATACCCGAAAAACTAAGAAAAAACACTTTCATTAATATTCGTTTTTTTAAACTTTCACGCTTTTTTCTGTTTTTTTTTTGTTTCAGTTTGAAACTGTGATAGTTTAATTATTTGAATTTCATTTATTTTTGTATTAAATTTGGAAAATCAAACGCGATGGGCCGTAAGGAAAAAAAATTCTTCGCTTGAGAAGAGAAAATTAGTAATTGACCACTGTGTAAAAGGTTTAACTTACAATGAAATCGCGGAAAGATTGGATATCAAGCCTAACACTGTGGTGATATTGTTAGAAGTTATCGCAACGAAAGACGTATCGACTTCAAAAAGCAAAAAGCCACCCAAACAAATTAACAGTACACGAAGAATGCTTAGTCGTACGCAAAATAAAAGCTTACCCCCGTTTAAGTGCCCAAAAATTGTTAGTGAAATTCTGGTTGAATGTGGAAAGCACGTGTCTGCGTCAACCGTTTGTCGCATTATTAAGGCTAAAGGTTTTAACGGTCAAGTTGCCAGGAAAAAGCCATACGTAAACTTGCGTAATCCCCTCAATCGCCATAATTTTGGAAAAAATACCAAAAATAGAATCCATCATGGTAAGAGCATATCATTTTTGCGGATTAAAGCAGATTCAAGCTTTTTGGTTTCGATGGCAGTCATTGTATGTCGAAAGAAAAATAAAGAGCTGAAGAGCAAACATTTTAAGCCGACTGTAAAGCATGGGCGAGGTCATGTCATGGTGTGTGGTTGCACATCGGCCAAAGGCGTGGGCAAATTAGCCTTTATTGGTGGGATAACAAGGAGTATTATCTGAGGATCCTAAGAGAAAACCTTAGGCAGAGCGCCAGAAAAATGGGTATTTCGCGGTCCTTCAAATTTCACCAAGACAATGATCCAAAACATAAAGCCCATATTGTTTGCGAATGGCTGCTGTATAACCTGCACAATCTCCAGACCTAAACACGATTGAAAACCGTGGGATGAATGGGGCCGACCGCCGACGTGTGAGGGACAATCCTGCTTCCTCCTGCTTCCGCCCAAAAAATTGTGAAGAATTTGCCAAGACGTTTATCTGGAGTGGTAAATAATAAAGCATACGTCACTAAATATTAATGTTATTATTAACAAATTTAATAAAAACTTAAAAAAATAAAATGCACGACTGGATCGCACGAACTTGCTCTTATGTAAAAGTACTTTGGAATTTAAGACACATTTTATAAATATAAAACATGAATTTAAAATGAAATTGCCGTCTGATTTCTAGAAAAGTATGAATTTATGCAAACAAACTTTAAAAAATCGTTTTATTATTAAATAAATAAATTTTTTATATAAGAAATTTCTTTAAAATTTTTCAAGAAAAAAATGTGGGATGCGAATTTTAAGTATTTAATAATATTGATTTTAGGAAATAATTTGAAAAAATAATCGTTCATAGGTTTTGAAGATATTGATTTTTCAAAACAAAAAACCAACAAAAAATATTTTTCGAATATTTTTATATACAATATTATTTTAAACTTAGGGGGACTCCTGCTGAAAATTTTTGGTTAAAATCGTTAGAGCCGTTGGTGAGAAATTCGAAAATCAAAAAAACCGTTCTATGACAGGTACCCCTAATAACATTTCCCCCCAAATTTTTTTTTCACCAAAATATAGTCCATGTCCATAATATCACACTTAATTTTTTTTATCAAAATCGTTAAAGCCGTTTTCGAGATAAATAAGATTTTGCATTACGGGTGTATGGGGGGTACCCTTAGTTTTGGAGCTAAAAAAAAAATTTCAATTTTTCCTCTAGGGAATCACCGAAGACTCTTAACTACCGAGATTGAAAGAAATAGGTCCAATGGTTTAGGCTGTAGTGAGAGGTACAGGCATACAGACACACTGAAACATGTTTTTTGTGTACTAAATTTTCCTTAAATTTTTTATAAAAAAAATTGATATGCAAATTGTTATTATTTAATAAAATACATTTTTAAACGCAATTTAAAAATTTAATCGTGTATCGGTTTTCAAGATATTGAATTTTCAAAAAAAAAAATTTTATTATTTTTTTAAAAATCCAAAAACTATTTTTTCGAAAAAATTTTTAGTTTATATTTTTTCAAATGCAAAGCAGCTCCTGCATACAAATTTTGGTTAAAATCGTTAGAGCCGTTGGTGAGAAATTCGAAAATCAAAAAAACCGTACTATGACAGGTACCCCTAATAACATTTCCCCCCAAATTTTTTTTTCACCAAAACATAGTCCATGTCCATAATATCACACCTAATTTTTTTTATCAAAATCGTTAGAGCCGTTTTCGAGATAAATAAGATTTTGCATTACGGGTGTATGGGGGGTACCGTTAGTTTTGGAGCTAAGAAAAAAATTTCAATTTCTCCTCTAGGGAATCACCGAAGACCCTTAACTACCGAGTTTGAAGAAAATACCTCCGGTAGTTTAGGCTGTAGTTCGAGGTACAGACATACAGACATACAGACAGACAGACGGAATTGTCGGACCCACTTTTTTCGGCTTCGCTATCATCGTAATGTCAACTTTGATCAAAATCTCGAGTTCGATTTTTTTTCCAAATGCAGAACTTGCCCTATAGTACCTATATCGCAAGTAAAAACGAATATTAATGGAGTGTTTATTTCTTAACTATGATTATTTTATTTGTATATTTTTTAACTTTCTTTTGTCTTAAAATGGTTTTTGGTTATCTTTCTCTCTTTTTAATGAATAACAAGTGTATTTTAGTAATACAATCTAAAAAAAAATGTTGAAATAATGGTGCAAATATTTTAGTTTATAGTCTGTGAGAAAAAGATTACATAGAAAACCGAATATAATGGCTCAATCCTGTTAGAAAATAAAATCTGAAACAGGAGTGAACACGATTTTTGTATGCAAGTTTGAAACGATGCATTTTTTGGAGTATGGTTCCTATTGTTCTCATTTTAAGCTTTTCATTTGATCACTTAACATCATATCGGGTTTTTCAATAAGAGCGCTACAAAAGTTTTTTTAAATAAAACAAAAACGGTTTTGGATATCAATGAAATTCTTTATTCCTGTGAAAGTACGTTCGATGCCATTATGTGTGGAACTCGATTTCTTTTGCATGGCCACCACGGGCACGCTTGCCGTCGAAAATTGGGTTTAACGTCTGGACTTCTAGACGCTGAACCCAATTTTCGACGGTTTTCAAAATTCGCCACAACGACGTGTGAAAGACACATTTGGGCTTTCTGCAACTGAAGCCTCAGCGGCAGCAATATTCTCGACAATACGGGCACTTCTTTGTCTCACTGGCGCGGGAACATTTTGTACTTTGCCTGTGGATTCAAATTTTTCCACTAGACGCTCAATTGTTGATCTGCTAGGACGATTATGACGACCATAAATTGGACACTGACTCCGAATTTCGTTAGTAAATTTTAATAATTTCGACTCGTTGTTGGCTCGTATATATCTTTCCATCATGAAATGGCAAACCTTACTGAAGAGAAATGTCAAAAGAGCGGCAAGAAATATAGCGTCGTTTGCTGTCCCTGTCGCTCTACTTTTGTAGCGTTCCTGTTGAGAAACCCTTTATATGTATGTACATATGCGGGTTTTATGTGCGAACAATTTCTGCTTATAATAATATTTTTTACAATCTTAAGAACTATGGCTCAAAATTTTAAACAGCTAAGTATTAAGGAATTAGTATGATACTAATCTTAATTTTAAACATTTTCTAACTAGTATCGCGCTAAGGCTATTTTTGTAATAAATTGCTTCTGAACACACCTAAAGTAATGGCAGTTCATGTAAAAATCTACGTAAACAGACCTATTTTCAAGTTTGGAAATGTCCAAGTGTCATGTGAAGTTAGCACGATACTTAACAAATATAATAAGTATTCGATGGTTTTAACTCTAACAAAAGGGTTGTAAAGTATAATGCTATATTCGATTAAAATTTGCAAAATTGTCGTTTTAACCTAGTTTCAAACATCTTTAACATCGTACTAATTCAACTAAAACTTTGCGCATATAACTTTATTCGATTAGGTACGGTTTTTTTAGAGCCACGTAAAAGATCATATACTCGTGTTTTTTTTTGTGTTAGGTGTTTGTTATTAAGCTCTTGCCCGTTTTGTACGTGTTTTATTTGTAAAAAATTCTCTGAATGTTTGTGAAAGTGTGGAGGTCAAAGAACCAGGGATCCGTACATTGCTTGCCAGAAGTGCTGAACGGGGGCGTGAGTACAACAAAGCAATTTTGCTAAATGTAGCTGCGGTAAAAATTCAATTGTGTGAAAGTGTTTCACACAATTATAAAAAAAGGAAAAAGAAAATTACATAAAATTTCATCCTCAAGTGACATTTAAATTTTTCCCCTGTTTAAAACAAAATACGCTCTTCTCAGAACTGTGATTTGTGTTCCGAAAAACGTTACATACTCAAATTATAGTAATTATGACCAGTAGGAGTAATTTAAGCAAGGCCAACACATCAACTGATGTTGCAAAAAACTCACCTCAAATGTCATCTTTAAAATCTGCAAATCGAAGCACTGCCTCTGCAGTCAATGCTTTAAATTACGAGTACAACACTATGTGGGATAAAATGGACGAACGACTGACGAAACAGAGTAAGTTTATTATCTCATTATTATCAACACAACTTCAATATTCCGAGCAAAAAATAACAAAAAAACATCGAACCATTACGCAGGCACCCATAGTTTGCATGAGAACACTAATGACAATGGACTTCGAGTCTTAGAATTGGCAGCATCGAAAAACATGGTCGTTGCGAGTACCAGGTTCCCGCGTAAAGATATCTACAAAGCCACCTGGGTATCACCTGATGGAGTCACTCGTAACCAAATAGACCACGTGTTGATAGACCGTCGCCACTACTCGAACTTGATGACGGTACGAACGTACCGAGGTGCCAATATCGACTCGGATCACTATCTTGTTGGTATGGTTTTCCGAGGGCGGATTGCCTTGCGAAGACGCATTGCATCCGCCGATCAGGTTCGAATCAACACGGCTGCCCTGCGCAATGAAAACACCAGTAACACCTTTGGTAATGCGTTAGGACTCGCCCTAGAATCATTTGATTTAGGGAGAGTAAGTCCTGGAGCCAGTATGCTGGGCGTAAATGAGAAGTGGACACGCCTTAAGAATATTGTCATTAGTACTGCCAACTCCATCTTAGGCAGCAGTCGTAAAAATCGGAACGACTGGTTTGATGATGAATGCAAGCTAGCGACTGAACGTAAGAATGTTGCGTACCGAGCAATGCAACAATCTCATAGAACGCGGGCACGCGAAGAGGAATATAAAGAGCTCAGAAGAATAGAAAAACGGCTACACAGACAAAAAAAATCAGCCTGGGAGAAGAACCTAATCTGTGAAATAGAAAATAGCCGAGAGCGAGGTCCGCACCAGGCGCGGAAGTTCTACCAATCCGTCCGAAACATGACGCAGTACACACCACGCTGCACATACTGCAAGGACGGAGAGGGAAATCTGATCACCGATCCTGAAAGCATACTGGAGCGATGGGAAGTGTACTTTAATGAATTGCTAAATGGTCAGCTCACTGCAGAAGTGGAGACTCCACTACTTCAAGAAGAATACTCTATGTTGCCGCCACCAAGCATAGAAGAGGTTGAGAAGGCTATAGGACGGCTTAAACAGAACAAAGCCCCGGGAGCCGATGGCATACCAGCCGAATTATTCCATCACGGCGGGCCAGCCTTACGTCAAGCAATTCATGATATTATAGTACACGTATGGGAGCAGGAAGAAATGCCAGAAGACTGGCGAAAAGGTTTAATATGCCCCATACATAAGAAGGGAGATGTCACAACGTGCAGCAATTATAGAGGTATCACGTTGTTGAGTACCGCCTATAAGATACTCTCCTCTATCCTACAAGACCGGATAACCCCATACGCTAAAACCGTTATCGGACAATATCAGTGTGGTTTCATTCCAGGCAAATCAACAACTGATCAGATATTTACCCTTAGGTAGGCGATGGAAAAATGTCTAGAATTTAACATCCCAACATACCATCTGTTTATAGACTTTAAGGCCGCCTATAATAGCATAGCCAGGGTAGAACTTTACAAAGCCATGAGAGAATTCGGCATCCCAAATAAATTGACACGACTATGTAGGTTGACCATGACCAACGTAACAAGCCAAGTAAAAATAGCCGGATTGCTATCCAGACCAATCAACCCGAAGCCTTGGGGTGCGCAACTGGATGGCGTCGGCTAGAGACCGGGATAGGTGGATAGACTTGTTGAAAGAGGCCAGGACCGGAACCCGGTTGTCGAGCCGATGATGATGATGAAAACTAGCATGACAAATATAAGCAAACGAGTCGACGAGATCGCAAAGATAAACCAAACAAATATGGAAGACGTTAACAAACTCCAATCTGATTTCAATTGTCTAACAACAACAATTTTCGAAATGAAGACTGAACTAATAACAACAAAAACCGAATTGCTTAGTATCAGCACGCAACTACATGATGTCACAGAAAAACTACATGAAATAGAACTATGTAGCACAAGAATCACAAAACAATAAAAACATAGCCTCAGATATCTTTAATCACCTGTGCCACACACTTGAAATAAAACCACCATCTATCAATGGCATCTTTCGTTCGCGCTCGGCTAACAATACCTCCCAGAGGTCTGCAATTTTAATAAAGTTCCAGTCACCGTATGATAAAAACATAGTTTTAAAATCGATTGCTAAACGTATCAGCGGTCCTACTAAAAAACATCTTTGCTTACGCGACGTAGGTTTGATGCAAAATAAGGAAACCCCCATCTTTCTTCGGGAGTGTTTAATAAAAAAAAAAACTACCAGCTATTGAAGATGGCACTACGTCAATAAAAATTAAAACAATTGTATCAGTTTTTACCATGCGTGGGTTTGTTTAAATCAAACGTCATGTGGATGCTGAGGCCCAGCTGATTGATAACATCAAAGACTTAGAAGGAGCTGCCATGCGAGCAAACACTTCCAAAGAATAATAAAGCGCTTCTCAAACTATTTTATTGCTAATTAATTCTAATTTTAATATACGTTATTTTATTTTGTACTTATTTTTATTTTTAACATATTTAATATTTAATTCTTAATTATTCTCAATTTTAATTTTTCTTTTATTTCCTTTTAAGTTATTAAACTGCAATGGCCTATGATGAAATTAATATTCGTTCCACATATGAGCCCAATCATGATGTTCTGCGATCAATGGTTAATGTCTTTACGTCACAAAAAAACGGTTTTAAGATATGTCATTTAAATGCTCAGAGCTTGTTGCCGAAGATTGATGAGTTCAGGGATATTTTTGTGGATAGTAGGGTTGATCTAATTTGCATTTCCGAAACATGGCTTAATAATAATTTTAATGACGAAATGTGCAGATTGGATGGGTATAAGCTTTTTCGTGTAGATAGGCAAGGACGAATAGGTGGTGGTGTGGCGATATTTATACGAGAGTGTATAACAAGTAAAATCAAATTTCAATCAGATGCTAGTAGTAGGATCGAATACTTGTTGGTGGAGGTAATATGTGGCGAAGATATGCTAGTTATTGGAACAGTGTACAGACCTAATAAATACATAAGTCTATCCACTTTTTTCTTTTTGATGGAAGATGTATCTGTACAATTTCCTAACATAAGTGTGTGTGGCGATTTTAATAGCAATTTATTATTAGAAACAAATTTAACTGACGGCAAGAGAGCATTCAACATGTTCCCAGTAAATTCTACTGTTCCAACTCATTTTTCTGAAAATTCACAGACTCTCTTGATGTTTTTTTTTGTGAGCGATGTCAATAAAGTACTTTTTCAAGATCAACTCTCAGCAGCTGGCTTTTCAGGGCATGATCTTATTTTTATGACATTTGACTTTGCGGTGCAAGAATGTGATTATCATTATAACTACAGGGATTTTAATGAAATTGATTACGTCAGACTTGAAGAACATGCTCGAAGTATTGATTGGAATAACGTTTATTATTTACCCAATCCGAATGATCAAGTATCATATATAAACTCTAAAATAACTGAACTTTTTAACGACTTCGTTCCTCTACGTACGAGAATACGAAGACCTGGCTAAAGATCTTGGTTTACACTTGAAATTCGTTTACTCATAATGCAAAGAAATGAAGCGTTTAATAACTGGAAACGTTATAGACTTGAGGAATTTCTGCAAAACTATCGGCTTCTTCGTAATCTTGTTGTAAGCAAAATACGATCTGCTAAAAGGGTATTTTATAGTGACAATCTCAATTTATCTCTGAATGGTCGAAAACTTTGGAAAAACTTGAGAGAGTTAGGAATAGGAAACAAAAAGAGTCTAGTAGTTTCGGATGACATTATCGGTAATATTTTAAACCAAAAATTTGTTGTTCTACCTTTCCCTTTACTTCCTGTTCTTTCTTCTTTTTAATTTGAAAATTTGGCTTTCACTCAAAATAATTCCATAGATTCATTTGAATTTTCAAGAATAGAGAGTACGGATGTCGTTAAATGCTTCTTGTCGATAAAATCGAATGCTACTGTAATAGATGACATATCTCCGAAATTTTTGAAAGTTATTTTGCCAATCTTATTGCCACACATCACGCACATATTTAACACAATTTTAACAACAGGGTCTTATCCTAATTAGTGAAAAATGGCTAAGATTTTACCTATTCAAAAAAATGCGAACGATTTTAGGCTAATTTCAATACTTCCCTTTCTATCAAAAGTTTTCGAAAAAAATTTACAAAACGAAAAAAATTACTATCTCCGAAACAAAAATCTTTTATCAACAAAGCAATCTGGATTTAGACAAAAACACAGCTGTTCTACAGCACTTATAAATGTTATAGAAGATATAAGAGGAGCATTAGATGAAGGTAATTTAACTTTTCTAATGCTGCTAGATTTTTCAAAAGCATTTGATACCGTTGATCATTTGAATCTCTGTAAAAAGCTATCACAATTGTACAACTTTTCAAATTCTGCGGTTATGTTGATCCATTCCTATCTAACTGGTAGAAAACAAGCGGTAATGGTGAATGGTAGATTATCAAACTTCCTTTCAACTTATAGAGGTGTTCCCCAGGGATCGATTCTTGGTCCTATTCTGTTCTCCATATACATAAATGAGCTTCCACAAATCATTTCACAAAGTACAATACAAATGTATGCTGATGATGTTCAATTACACTAGTTTACACAAAAAAAAAGTACCTAAAAAAAAAGTATTTTCTAGACTAATTTTGGCTCTGAACACGAAAATGGCAATCATTTATTTTTTCAAAGAAGCGTTTTCGAGATATGACCAAAAACGTGTTTTTTCTGCTCCTTTTCCATGTATAAATTTGTACTTTTTAACAAATTAAATTTATGTTAATTCTAATTATGTAACTAGGATATTATTATGTTTATACTTCATTAGTCTATTTGAGATTGTTAACTGTAATTGATGTAAATAAATAAATGAATGAATAAATGATTGATATATAAGCCTAATTCTCGAAAACGGTCGAACTAATTAACATAATACTTTATATTTTTGAACAGATATTTTGTTTGTCTTTCCAACAGTATACGACTTGTGTAAATCGGCCCAACAATCATCAAGAAAAAGCCGTTCAAAGTTTCAAAAAACACAATTTTTTGCCGTTTTTTGAAAATCGCTTGTTTTAAATCATTCCGTAAGGATAGAAAAAAAAATATTTAAAATACTTTTAAGATCTCACGTGGAAGATATTCTTTTTACAAAGCTAAAACGCATAAGATCAATGAAATCAAATAATAAATGTGGAAGTTATGAAACAGTATGTGAAGGCAGACCATTTCAGTTTTTTTTTCATAATTTTTATTGAAAATATGACGTATTGCTTACACTTCTTCTTGTACGTGGCGTTGAATCTTCGCGGAGCTGCATCCAGCAGTAGTCACTCATCATCCCTTGGTCCCAAAAGCCCTCATACCTCTTTTTCATGATTGCAAGGTCCTGGTGGAATCTTTGTTTTTGAAACACTTATCTGCTAAATACTCATCAAAAGCATGGAATGAATAGCATAATTTTTTCGATCAATTGACGATAGTTTGGACTTCTGTGGTTTCCCAAAAAACCATGAACTACGTCTTTGAAAAGCATTCCATGCTCTTTTCTCGAATTTTATTTTAGACAATTCAAAAATCCGGTGTCACTAAACAATTTGTTTATCTGTGGACCAATGAATATACCCGCCTTAATTTTTTTCGGTTGACAGCTTGGGAAACTTTGTTTTCATATATATGTCAATCCTTTGTTTTCGGGATCTTTTGCAAATCCTCAGTTTCACAGTGAGAGTTTAAACTTAAGTTCTGCTGAACTTGAACTGGAGTTTAAATTTGAAGTTCAACTCGTCCGGTTTCACAGTCTTATCTGATCTTCAGTTCATTGAACGTGGTTTAAGTAAATTGTTTTCTCTGAATCAAAGAAAGAACAATCAAGGAAAGTTTGCTTTGTTACAGTTGTGACCTGTGATAGGAAAACAAATTTCAAAATGAAAAGAAATTCTATTTTCAAATGTTTGAAGGGGTTGTCAACCTGAGGTTTAAACGGCAGAATAGTGTCGTTTAACTCAAACTACAGAATGCACTCTGTTCAAGGACAATGAAACCAAATTTATTGTTGAACTGAAGTTTAAACCAAAAGTGGGGCTTAAACTTCATAATGCCGAGTTTTATGTGCAATGGTGGAAGTATTACGTTTTGTTTTTTAACGAGTGCTTTTTCAGCAACGTTGCTCTTTCCTACTACATGATGTTCACGAAGTGGCCAATTTCGTTGGATGAAATGTTTGAAATGAAAACAGCAGTATTTTGTGTAGCCACCCTGCAGGCCAGTACGTGACTACTGCTGTATGCAGCTCCGCGAAGATTCAACGCCACGTACAAGAAGAAGTGTAAGCAATACGTCATATTTTTAATAAAAATTATGAAAAAAAGAAAAAACTTTCGATTTCATTGATCTTGTGCGCTTTAGATTTGTAAAAAAAATATCTTCCACGTGAGATTTTAAAAGTATTTAAATATTTTTTTTCTATCCTTACGGAATGATTTAAAACAAGCGATTTTCAAAAAACGGCGAAAATTGTGTTTTTTGAATCTTTGAACGGATTTTTCTTGATGATTGTTGGCCCGATTTACACAAGTAGTATACTGTTGGAAAGACAAACAAAATATCTGTTCAAAAATATAAAGTATATGTTAATTAGTTCGACCGTTTTTGAGAATTAGATTTATACATGGAAAAGGAGCAGAAAAACACGTTTTTTGGTCATATCTCGAAAACGTTTCTTTGGAAAAATAAATTATTGCCATTTTCGTGTTCAGAGAGTCAAAATTAATCTAGAAAATACTTTTTTTTTGAGGTACTCGCCAAAAACCGAAAATTTGTAAACTAGTGTTATATAAAAGTTGCCCTCTCGGATTGATTGAAGATTCCGTCTCAGTTTTAAATGAAGATCTAAAAATAATTTCATCATTCAGTAAGAACAATGGCTTATTTTTAAATCCAAGCAAATCTAAATGCATCATTATTTCTAAAAAAAACGGCAAATCTAAATGCATCATTATTTCTAAAAAAAAAAAACCGGTAGACTCATCATATTTTCCACAAATCTTCCTTGATGGTCTTGCTATTGAGTATGTAGAAACAGTGAAAAATCTAGGAGTAGTATTTAATCGGAAGCTAACTTGGGACACACATATCAACATAGCTGTCGGTAAGGTTTATGAAGTGCTCCGTTCGTTTTGGGCAACCCAATTGTATACTCCAATAAAAACTAGAATTATGCTCTCCAACACATTAATTATTCCTATATTAATTTATGGATGTGAAATATATGGAAACTGTGACTCCATCAGTAGAAGAAAGTTAAACGTTGCATATAATAACATTGCTAGATATATCTTCGGTTTAAAAAGATATGACGGAATATCGTCATTTTCAAAAGCTATATTTAATCTCACATTTGATAATCTCGTTCGATACAGGACATTTTGCTATTTAGGATAATGCAAACTCATCAACCTTGTTATCTCTATAGCAGATTACGTATTATGTCGTTATCATCTAGTTCTAGATCACAGCAACTTTTACAATGTCGATTTATTTGCTTAACCTCTGAACGTCAGTTCTTTATTTTTGCGACTCGGTTATGGAACGCACTACCTCGAAATTTAAAAAGAATTAGTAACCTTAATATTTTTAAGAAAGAGTTATGTGTACATTTATCTCAAAATTAATTACATAGTTTTTTATAACATTTTTGTGAATTTAAGATTAGCTTAGAATAAGAGACGTGGAGCGAATGAAGCTGAAGATTTTTAATGAATTTAGCGATTTGTTCGAGCAAAAGGTGGGAACAATAGCAGATTTCAAAGGCGTTTTGAAACTATGTGAAGGAACCTTACCTATTTTTGTAAAAGCCAGGGAAGCCCCCTATGCTATTCGATCTCTAATTGAGGAAGAGATTAGAAGATTGGAAAAAGAAGGCATTTTAGAAAAGGTTGAGCATTCAGATTGGGGAACCCCAATTGTGCCCGTCATAAAGGCAGACAAATCGGTTCGTTTATGCGCAGATTATAAGGTAACTCTGAACAAATTTATTATAAATGATAATTATCCAATTGAAAAAATACAAGAACTATATGATAAGCTAAAGGGTGGTGTGTATTTTTGCACCTTTGACATATATAAGGCTTATTTACTTCTCAGCATGTCAGATGAAAGTGCACTTATGCAAACCATCAGCTCTACGTTAGGCCTCTACAAGGTTAAGAAACTAATGTTTGGAGTCAAAACAGCCCCTAACATATGGACACGTGTTATGGATAATATACTCCGAGATCTTAAGAGGGTGGCATGGTTCTTTGATGACATCATTGTGACTGCTAAGTCTCTCGATGAACTCTTTGACAGATGTTTACTTTTATTGAATGTGCTACGAAAATTTAATATACAGTCATGGAAAAAATAATAGAAACAAACTTCTTCTGCGACGTTTTTTAAAAACAAAAAGTTTATTGGAAGGAAATTGAAAATTAAAAATACATACAATAAGTCTCTATAAAGTTTAAAATATACACAATATTAAATTTATTAATAAAAAGAAAAATTAGTAATGAGAAAAATTAAAATTAATATTAACATCCATTTTACCCTGGAAAAAATAATAGAAACAATATTATAATTGTGTTTTTCTTTTTGGTAAAGAGAAACTTAACAGTTAAATTGGTTCATATTCGTTTAGTACTTGGTCGTTGCACCTTTATTTTTAATCACGGCTTCACATCTCCGCCCCATGGAATGAACCAACTTGGCGCATGTCTCGGAAGGTATGGAATACCATACATTTTGTATTATAGACCACAGTTCTTCCTTATTCTTGGCTCTGAAGTCTCCAATTTTCCTCTTAAGTATGCCCCACAGGTGTTCTATGGGATTAAGATCCGGGGACTGCGATGGCCAATCCATAATATTTATTTTATTTTTGTTAAAGTATTCCTTAGCCAATTTTGAGGAGTGCTTGGAGTCGTTATCCTGCATGAATTCCCATGTAATTGGCATGTTCTCTTCGTCAAATGGCAGCATAACTTCATTTATGATTCGGACGTAGTCAATAACACACATTCTGTATTTTATCCAAAAAATTGGACCAACCCCAGATGTTGAGAAGCACCCCCAAATCATGATATTTCCTCCACCATGTTTAACAGTCTTTTTTGTGTAGCTTGGATCGAATTCTGCGTTCTTAGATTGTCTGACATACATTTTGCCATTGGAACCAGATAAATTTATCTTTGTTTCATCCAACTATAAAACGTTGTTCCAATTTTCTCGTTGGGCGTGTTTATTTGCAAAAGTCATTCTCTGCAAAATATTTTTCTTGCTCAAGAATGGTACTTTTCTGGGACTTCTTTCAGGAAGCCTTGCTTCCATTAGTCGGTTTCTTATTGTACGACTTGAAACAGGCGCATTTAGTTCAATTTTCAAGTCGTTTGAAGAAGAAAAAAGCTTTTTTTACACAGTCGTACCAATATCTTATCAAACCGCGTTGAGGTCTTTCGTTTTCTGCCTCTTGTTTCTGGCTTTGAACTTGAATAGAGAACTGTAAATATCTTCTTTTTTGAACAATTTATTGCCTGTACTATTTCTTCCATAGTTTTCCCATTTTTTCTGAAGTTTTTTATTAAATTGCGCTCAGTAATAGTACAACACACTCCACGACCCATCTTTATAAAATTTTAAAATAACTGTTGTTTTTTTTTTATTAAAACGACTGAAACACGTGCAAAACTAATAAACAACAATAAAACGTCTATTTCAATAAAAATAAAAAACGAAATCTAAGTCAAATTGAAAGTCAAAGTACCTTGTTTCTATTATTTTTTCCAGGCGAAATTATCACTTAGTTCATTTTTTTACCGTTAAGTCCAAAGAAAGAGCTAATGACAACAAACGGCTGCACCATTTCAAAGTCATGCTAGGTGCAATTAATATATAAAAATTAGAACCGAGGAAGACGTAATTGTATGTAGTTATTAATAGTTGATCATTATGTAAAGCTTTGTTTCTATTATTTTTTCCATCACTGTACATTTAAATACTCGTACATCAAAATGTAGATTATTTCAGAAGAGTGTTATATACTTGGGCCATAAAATCGATAAAGATGGCTTGCATAAGACCAAAGAAAAAATTGAAGCCATTATAAGCGTTAAACCACCGACTCAATGAACGGAGCTGCGTCAATTTCTTGGTATGGTAAATTATTACCATAAATTTATACCGGATTTATCAACAAAACTACATCCACTTTACAAATTGCTTAGGAAGGATCAAACCTTCAATTGGACACCGGAGTGTCAGCATTCATTTGATGGACTAAAGAATGAAATCATGAGTGATAATGTGTTGATTCCATTTGATGAAAAACTCCCTCTTCTGTTGGCTACGGATGCTTCGCCGTTTGGGTTGTCGGCAATTTTGTCTCATTTAACTGATTTAGGTGAAAGGCCAATTGCTTACGCATCTAGGAGCTTAAGTAAAACGGAAACCAACTACAGTCAGCTGGATAAAGAGGCCACTGCAATATTCTGGGGCCTGCGCAAGTTTTTCAACTACTGTTATGGAAGGGAATAACAAGCCCCTAACTTCGATTCTCCATCCATAGAAGAATTTACCATTACTGACAGCACAGCGACTTTTACATTACGCGTAATTTCTTAGTGGATTCAAATATACAATTCAATATAGAAGTACAAAAGAACATATTAATGCTGATTTTATTTCCAGAAACCCAATTAATGACATTGATGTTAATTCCAGCAACCTGCATGAAATTTATCAACTTTGGAATGAATATCTACCAGTTACACACACAAAGATGTTCTAGGTGAAATCAAAAATGACAAAGAATTGTCTTCGCTTATCATTAACCTGCAAACCGGAGCGAGCTTAAGAGGTTCTATATATGAGAGTATGGCGAGTGAACTGATGCTGCAAGATGGATGTGTATATCGTGGAATACGGGTTGTTATACCAACTTCGTTACGTGCTCAAGTACTTAACGAGCTACATGAAGCGCATATCGGCATTGTACAGATGAAAGCGTTAGCCAGAAGCTATTGCTATTGGCCAAGTATTGACCGAAACATAGAGGAGTTAGTGAGCGCTGTTGAGATTGTGCGAGGGTTTCAAAGGAGCCGACGAAGATTACCACGCACCCATGGGAGGTCCCAACTCAACCGTGGCATCGTATACATGTTGACTTTGTGGGACCATTTATGGAACGCTACTTTTTAGTCGTCGTCGATGCTAAAACAAAATGGTTAGAAGGATTCCCTATGTGTAGAATAACGAGTTTTCACACCATATGTTCCTTGAGGGAAGTTTTCGCTCGATTTGGTATTCACACAAGCGGACATCTCCAGCTCATCCGTCTACAAATGGACAAGCCGAACGTTTTGTTCAGATTTTGAAAAGTGGTTTACGTTCATCCCGAAACGACTCAGGAGACTTTCATACAAAACTTCATCGGTTACTAGTTCAGTACAGAAAAACGACTAGCTCGACAAGTGAAAGCCCAGCGGAAATGATGCTCAGATATACTTACGTACCGAACAAGATTGGATTTAATGCGCCCCTCCATTTTCTCACAAGATGCATTGTGTTGTCGCAGTTCAATACCCCAATAGCTATATATTATCGACTATCAACTTATAAAGTTTAATTCAGTCAACTTTCTTACATATCTTTAAACTGGAGACCTTGTTCAATTATAAGTACTTGTCAATAAATAAAAACATTATATTTAATCAAGTGAAAATAATTTAAAATGTCTTATATATGTAAGATTTGCACTAATCAGGTGAATAAAGAGCAATCTCAAGTGAATTGTTGTGATTGTTTGGCGCTCTTTCATGCTCGCTGTGTTAATATTCATGATTGTGACGTAGAATTTCCATTTCGTTGCTCTCCGTGTGCCTCAATTCAACGTAAGTCACTTCTCTTCACCTCTATACCATCTCCGTCTGTTGTCACCAAGAGGACCGCTGCTGCTGCTGTTGCTTCTCCATCCGCCACCCCCGCTTCCATCATCACTGCTACCACCTCCTCTATTGCCACCAAGTTCACTGCTGTGACAACAACATCTGCCATCACTGAACCTTTTAACATTAATGCAAGTGGTGCTGCCGCTCATCATCAACATCTCGCTCATCAACCGGTACCAGTTGATACTGTGGCTGTCACAACTATTTCTTTAGAAGCTATGTATAAAGGGTGATTTGCATAAGGTGTGACAAAAAGCTAGGGCGTGTATAGCATTACATTACGGTATCACCGTTATTTTTTAATAATATAATTTTTTTTCTGTTTTAAGTGATTTTTTTCTTAAATTGCCCCTCCCGCCTAAACGGGGGGAAATAGACCCCCCCTCCCATACGATTTTTTTCTTGTCTAAGTCCAACCTACACGCCCTAGCTTTTTGTCACACCTTATGCAAATCACCCTGTATATAGCACACTTCCGATTGCAGTAGAACAATGAAATTTGGCAGAACGGTAGCGCTCAAATTGCATATAAAAGAACAAAAATTAAAATTGAGATTTTCTATTCAGAGGGCGTGGTATCCACCCACTTTCTCCGAATTGGTGTTGGTTGAATGGAGCACTTACACCTGCTGTAAAACGATGAAATTTGGTAAAGTGACAGGCCTTAAATTGCATACAAAGAAAAAAATATAAAATTGGAGGTTTTCCATTCAGGTGCGTGGTATCCGCCTACTTCCTTAGAACTGATGTATATTATATGGCACACTTACGATTGCAGTAGAACAATGAAATTTGGTAGAACGGTAGTAGTCCAGTCCAAGCGTCATTTGACCTTGCGCGCAGAGGCATGGTCTATTTTTTTTCTTATGGATCGATAGGTGCTTATGAGAAAAGCTTAAAACCAAATTTGCACCACCAAAATTACAAGCTAAAAGGTTAAGATACTAAATTGTAAGCTTTCCTAAGTTTTTAAATCATGAATATCTTGGCTTCCGTTTGTCGTAATGGACTAATTTTTTTTTCTAATTTGAAGAAAATTAGCAGGACTATAAAACAATCCAAAACTGAAAAATATTTACCGTGAAATACAGTTTTTTTTCTTAATAACTATGAAAAACAGGTATTAAAAACAAGAAAAAAAAACGTTGAAACCAACGGTAACTTTTTAAGTTTTTGTTCAAACATATTAAATTAAATGCAAGTTAATAGAGAAAAAAAAAAAAAAAATACTCGGCTTTCGTTCATCGTAGTGTTGATTTTTTTTTAAATTGTAGGGAATTACAAGAACTTTAATAATAAAAAATAAAAATTTCATCGTTAAATGAGCTTTTTTCAATAATCATGAAAAAGTGATTTTTAAACAACAAAAAATTATTTTAACTTACTATAACTTTTTTTACATTTGTTTAAACAAATGTTTTTTTTTATAACATAATAGATAATGTTATTAGGAATAAATACATGTTTAATTTTTGTTTGTAGGAGATAGTGGAGCAGAGATATTCGCAAATAACCAAAAAATGACACAAAACACATTTTTACCAATAACTTTGGTAAAAAAAGTTATCAAGTGGTGCAAATTCGGTTTTAAGCTTTTCTCATAAGCACCTATCGATCCATGAAAAAAAAAATAGACCATCTCCTGCGCGCAAGGTCAGACCCTTTTTCATGACGCTTTGACTCGACTATAGGGCTCAAATCGCATATAAAGGACCAACAATAAAAATTTAGGTTTTTTATTCAGGGGGCGTGGTATCCGCCCACTTTCTGAGAAAATGTTTAATTTATATGGAGCACTTCCGATTGCCGTAGAATGATGAAATTTGGTAGAGTGGTAAAGCTTAATGTACACTCAAAGCGAAAAATATAAAATCTAAGATTTTTCATTCGAAGTGTCTTTTTATTGTCATTTTGAAACTATACATGCATTTTGAAAATTCATGACTTTTCTTAGAACTAGAGTGCTCGATTTGGTACTCTATGTTATTTTATCATGTATGAAAAAAGAAAACATTTGCATACCTGAAAAAATTATGAGCTTACATAAAAAAAATTTTAACTGCGATGTGAACTATAATCAAACCACTAATTAGGCTATTAATTGGTGGGATACCTTCATTTAAAAAAAGGAGTTAAAATTGCAACAAAAACAACATCGCATCCTCAACAATTATTGCTTTTTTTTTACTTTGAGCGGATGTAGGTACTAGTATTTATAATTAAGGTAGTGTAGTGTTAGGTAGGTATCTTGACAGGACAAGCAGAAACAACGGAAGCGCAAATCAAAACAACCAATAACAAAAATAATATACCGAGATTTTGACATGGCAAAATATTAAAATCTTTGCAAAAAGGAGTGAGATCAGACCAAAAACATAAATGTTAAAAAAAGAGCCAAGTTCTCCTATACGATTTTTTCCTCTGTTTGCATGACAAGACCTACCGTTGTGCAAAATTACAATACTCTTCGATGTCGGGAAGTGCTCCATAATTTTGATGATCTGTCAGTCAGTCAGTTACGGTCTTTTGAGATTTTTGAGGCCTTATATAACAGGAACCGCTTATGCTAGAAAATAGAAATTCGGTGAGGCGCCTGTGCCTGACTAGCTTAGCAAATATTCGGAATTTTAAGTTTCTGACTTCATTGGTACTGAAGATAGGGAGGGGTCAAAAACCGCCTGAGTTTGTTCCTGTAAAAAGGGTGTAGGGCCAGAACTTGGCTGGGGACTACCGTGCCCTTTAATATGTTAATTTATTTAATGTACCTACCAAAAAATGAAAAAAATTTAATTATTATTAAACAGCAAGAATTAACTGAACCAAGAAGATCGAAGAGAATACGGACTCAACCCGTACGATACCAACCTATGTAATAATAAGCGGGGAAGGTTGATATGTATTTGAATTCTAATGAATCACCCTATATTACTTTTTATTATAACCATTATAACATACAGGCTATTGTCATATTGTGAAGCTGTAAGTCGCCATACTAAGATGAAATAAATGCCATTCCTTATATTAATTTCAAAGAACGTGGTCGACTTTTCCTTAAGGTTAGAATTTATCATACCATATATTCGGCCCTATTGAGGTAACCGTCGGAGCGGAACTTTCTCCGCAACGCCTCCTTCGTCGGAGATTCAATTTCAGTTCGAAGTAGCTTTCATCGGAAGAAATTTTACAGAAATCCAGCAACGCATTGCGATGGATATAAATTTCAGACAGAGATGTGCTAATTAACCGATATATCGAAAATGCGATATATTTTCGATAGTTTTTTATAAAATAAACACCATAAGCGTTTTAAACCATGAAAAACCGGTGAGAGAGTGTAGTTTATTGTTTATAAAAAGTATTTTTTTCAATTGTAATGCGCTAGCGTTTTTAAGAAATGTAATTAGATGCACCGATTTTTAAATCAAAACTATCGAGAAAAATCCCCTCCCTGTTTCCAAACGTATGTTTTTTGTTTCCATTTGAAGTGTCAAACAAATAATAAATTGAAAAAAAAAAGAACTTTGGAAACACAATATTAATCTTTATTTGACTAATAGGTAGTTTAATCACAATGGAAATGAATTAAAACAAAAAAATCACGAACATAGTTTTTTTCCATCCAAACTGGGGCCAGATCTTCTCAAACACAGCTACAATTTCTGTTGCCTTTTGGTGTTATCCGCTCATATTGTTGCGAACTTGTTTTTTCGTTCTGCCTAAGAACAAAAAGTCTATTAAAAATAGGTAACACAAGTTAACGCAAATAAAGTTAATTTCTTTATTACTTACATTTTAATTAACTATTTTTCTAAAAAGAAAACACTTTCCGCAACAAGAACTTGTCGGATGATTTCGGAGAAAATTTTGTTTGTATGTGTCAGAAATAATACCATTAGAAGTGCTTCATCGCAAACAAATGGCATGCGCTGAACTTTGTCGGACAGAATCTCCGATCAGCTGAGCGGAGAAATACCTTGAAGCAAAATGTCTCCGATTCGTAGGAAATCGAAGAGAATTCCGCTCCGACGGTTACCTCGATATGGCTGATTATATCAAAATATACTTTTAGCATTCGCCATATAAAAATATAGATCGTTCACCAAATGTCAAGCAATAAACTGGATGATGACTACGACTTCAATGCTATAAAAAAATAATTTTTTCCACTTATATTTGCGTTAACAATTTCCATTAATAATGATGTCAATTAGTTTATAAATCTCTGACAGAGGGAGTAAGATAAATTACAGAAACCTAAGAAAAAAAGTTGGAGGATTGGCTTATGTTTGATAAGGTGAACGCTCCATCTAGTGGCTATGGCTACTCAAACAAAAAATATTTTGACATTTTCGCTGCATGACAAGCATACGAGTATTTGCGAGAGTCAACGATGTTCGTCAAGCATGTTGGTCCGCCATGGTCAAAATTCTAATGAGAAGTGATGTTTGACAGCATGTTGACTAATGTGAACGCTTCTCTTTGTATCCATCAAATATTCATCATGCCGTGCTTGTTTATTTGAGCATGTGAACGCCCCTATTAATGCTCCGAACAAACATCGCTTAAACAAAATTAAGTTAGACTGCTTTTAAACGAAACAATATTACATTGCGATTTTTAAGTCTGTAGGAGGGAGACGTGTGTGGTGGCGGGTGTACAACAAATTGCTGGGGTTGGAAAAATTGCAGAGTTATCGTGCTTTCTTCTTTGTGGTTTTCTTTATTTCTTGTGTATGTTTCATTTGTGTTTGGCGTTCGCTCAGCGAATTTCGGCTAACTAACTAGAGTAAAGAATGCGGATAGATAAATCCTTTTCAATAGAACAAAGTTAACTTTTATTGAAAATCGCTGTGTTTAAAAGCATCCATGCAATCGAAAGGAAGCCAAAAGATAAAAAAAAGATTAAAAATTGCCGTCGTGTAAAAGCAGTCTTATAGCTTTGTATATATAACCTATAGTATATTCATGCAGCGTGATTTTGTATTGCGAACTCTAGGTTGGTGGTTGCGCTAAAATTAGCGCTAGATTTTACAGTGGAGAGTAGGATAAGATACAAAACAAGTAGTAAAAAAGAGAATATTTTATTGTTAAATTTGGCAGAGACAAATCTACCAAGTACTGTCCCTATACTTAAGATGTCGCCACAATCTTTCGTCTTCTTGATAGTACTATAAGTTTTATATACAAAGGTTATAGTTAAAATCTGTGTGTTTAAAAGCACCCATGCAATCGAAAGGAAGCCAAAAGAGAAACAGAGGTTAAAAATCGGTTTCGTGTAAAAACAGTCTATTTTCTATCAGATAACATCTCTGTTTGAATATAAGTGTACAAATGTAATGCTGTCTTAAAAAAACATCCCTGCCAAACAAACTTTACGTTACGTAGTGGAGTCCAATTACCCATAACACACGCCACGAACTAATTCGTCGAAGCATATTGTCGATAAGGTTTTTGGTTCATGTGAAATGAATATGTCTCGACACAACAGTGCGAACTCTGGGAATCGAAGTAGTAGCTCACATGGCGTGTAAATTTGATGTTTACACATCTTAACAGTGAGTCCCGGCACGCACATTTTTGTTTTAAATGGTAAAAAAATTATTAGGCTTCAAGGCTTTGATAAAAAATTTTAACGTTTCCTAAGTTTTTCTTAAAAATAATTAGAAAAAAGTGCGGAATAAGAAAAACTTAACTTAGTCTAACTAAATTTTACTTTCTGTAACTTTTATATGAACCTGTTTAAAGAAAATAATATTCCATTAAGACGATAATCGTTATAATAAAAAACAAAAAAAAAATAATATTTCTTAATGTTATACAGGGTGATTTGCATAAGGTGTGACAAAAAGCTAGGGCGTGTAGGTTGGACTTAGACAAGAAAAAAATCGTATTGGAGGGGGGGTCTATTTCCCCCCGTTTAGGCGGGAGGGGCAATTTAAGAAAAAAATCTTTTAAAACAGAAAAAAAATTATTAAAAAATAACGGTGATACCTACAGAGTAGTGCTATAGCATTTTGAAAAGCCAGAAATACATTCTTTAATTTAGTTTTTAAATAAAGTTGTTCGAGTGAATAGTTTTTGAAAAATTAATTTTCAAAATCAAAATTTTGAAAAAAAAAAATGAAAATTTTGTTTTTAAACAATTTTTTTTCAAAATTTTACGTAATTAAGTATTATTTTTTTATTCAATATTCAATGCTCTTATTAATTTTTGATCAAACACAAAAAACCGGATGTCAAAATGTTTAGTAGTTTTTGAGAAAATCAAAAATAACAAAAACTACTTTTGTTATTTTAGTTTTTACGTTTTTGGATTCTTAGGTGAATTTACGATTGAAGGGATTAACTTTCTTTTTACTATTTTTTAATTATCGTCTTATAAGCATACAATAAAGTGACAAAGTACTGGATTAACACATTTTTTCATTGAGAACACCTGCGTGAGAGCATTGGATTAATATTGACCTGCGAATGTTTTTTAAATAATGCAACGTTACACGCCCTAACTAGTGACAGAAAAATGCAATTGCGAAATAAGAACAAAAATGTTCCTGAATCTTGAAACCATTCTATTGGACCTCCTCTTCCAATCCAACGGTCACTAAAATGTTCATCAAGCCAGTTCCTTACAGTGCGGCTGTAGTGTGCTGGAGCTCCATCTTCCTGGTAGATTAAATTGTCTGCTATGGCCAAGGGAACGTTGTCATTCAAATCGGGCAGAAGGTCTCGTAGTAACTGCAGATAGGATTCTCCATTTATGACTGAATTCAGGAACCGTGGTCCAATAACTATTCGTCCAATAATACCAAGCCAAACATTACAGCTAAAGCGGTGTTGAGATGTGGTTTGTTTCTTGTTATGCGGATGGCTGTTACTCCAGTGATGTAAATTGTGGAAATTTGTTACTCCATCTTTGGTAAACTGAGCTTCATCCGTCCAGAATATCCTTCCAAAGTAATTATGTTCAGTTTCATCTCTTAGCAATAATGTTCGACAAAATGCAGCTCTCAGTAACTTGTCGTTTGCGGTTAGCTCCTGAACTGGTGTAGTGTGGTACGGGTGTAAATGCTCGGTATGAAGCACTGCCCATACTCTAGTTTGGGGCAACTGAAGCATAGTAGCTATTCTCCTTGTGCTATGGGAGGGATTACGTCGGACCATATCCAAAATTCTTTCCTGTATGTGTACTGATGCAGAAGATGAACTTTCTCTCCGTCGGTGCTCCAGTACTCCGTGTTCTCGAAGACATTGATGGATTCTTGAAAATATCGTATGACTGGAACACCTCCTATTGGGATACATTTCAGCGTAGTCTTTGCGCTTCACGACTTCGACCATACTACCGTAGCAGTAATGCATATCCGTTAATTCGGCACGAGAGTAATTTGACATCGTGATATGTTGACGACTTGACATTCAAATTAGAAATAATTTGTACAAGAAAACAGGTCGCGTCGCCAAGCCGACCCCACCGTAATAAAAAAGTGGCAGGTCAATTTTAAACCAATGCTCCCACGCAGGTGTTCTCAATGAAAAAAATGTGTGAAATATGATTAATCCAGTACTTTGTCACATTATAGTATGCTTATAAGGCCGATAATTAAAAAAAAAATTTTTTTTTATTATCAGTCTTATAAGCATACAATAAAGTGACAAAGTACTGGATTAACACATTTTTTCATTGAGAACACCTGCGTGAGAGCATTGGATTAATATTGACCTGCGAATGTTTTTTAAATAATGCAACGTTACACGCCCTAACTAGTGACAGAAAAATGCAATTGCGAAATAAGAACAAAAATGTTCCTGAATCTTGAAACCATTCTATTGGACCTCCTCTTCCAATCCAACGGTCACTAAAATGTTCATCAAGCCAGTTCCTTACAGTGCGGCTGTAGTGTGCTGGAGCTCCATCTTCCTGGTAGATTAAATTGTCTGCTATGGCCAAGGGAACGTTGTCATTCAAATCGGGCAGAAGGTCTCGTAGTAACTGCAGATAGGATTCTCCATTTATGACTGAATTCAGGAACCGTGGTCCAATAACTATTCGTCCAATAATACCAAGCCAAACATTACAGCTAAAGCGGTGTTGAGATGTGGTTTGTTTCTTGTTATGCGGATGGCTGTTACTCCAGTGATGTAAATTGTGGAAATTTGTTACTCCATCTTTGGTAAACTGAGCTTCATCCGTCCAGAATATCCTTCCAAAGTAATTATGTTCAGTTTCATCTCTTAGCAATAATGTTCGACAAAATGCAGCTCTCAGTAACTTGTCGTTTGCGGTTAGCTTCTGAACTGGTGTAGTGTGGTACGGGTGTAAATGCTCGGTATGAAGCACTGCCCATACTCTAGTTTGGGGCAACTGAAGCATAGTAGCTATTCTCCTTGTGCTATGGGAGGGATTACGTCGGACCATATCCAAAATTCTTTCCTGTATGTGTACTGATGCAGAAGATGAACTTTCTCTCCGTCGGTGCTCCAGTACTCCGTGTTCTCGAAGACATTGATGGATTCTTGAAAATATCGTATGACTGGAACACCTCCTATTGGGATACATTTCAGCGTAGTCTTTGCGCTTCACGACTTCGACCATACTACCGTAGCAGTAATGCATATCCGTTAATTCGGCACGAGAGTAATTTGACATCGTGATATGTTGACGACTTGACATTCAAATTAGAAATAATTTGTACAAGAAAACAGGTCGCGTCGCCAAGCCGACCCCACCGTAATAAAAAAGTGGCAGGTCAATTTTAAACCAATGCTCCCACGCAGGTGTTCTCAATGAAAAAAATGTGTGAAATATGATTAATCCAGTACTTTGTCACATTATAGTATGCTTATAAGGCCGATAATTAAAAAAAAAAATTTTTTTTTATTATCAGTCTTATAAGCATACAATAAAGTGACATAGTACTGGATTAACACATTTTTTCATTGAGAACACCTGCGTGAGAGCATTGGATTAATATTGACCTGCGAATGTTTTTTAAATAATGCAACGTTACACCCCCTAACTAGTGACAGAAAAATGCAATTGCGAAATAAGAACAAAAATGTTCCTGAATCTTGAAATCAATTAAAATAAGAAATACATGCATATTTAGATAAAATACATAATTACTTTTTATTTAAATTTTTAACTATTTTTTAACTAAAGCTTATTACCCCTTGAGTGCGCGCTAATTATAAAAAAAAAACAAAAATTTTTTCGATATGATCCCCATTTTGTAGAAGGCAAAGATTATAGCGCCTTCTTATTGCTGCACATAAATTTATACTTGATAAATTTTCCTGTAATTTGACTCCAGCCACTTCAATCCGTTGTTTCAATTGTTCCAAAGATTCTATTTCCACTTCGTACACATAGTTCTTCATGAATCCCCAAGCATAAAAATCTAACGGAGTTAAATCTGGCGATCTAGGCGGCCATTCTATTGGACCTCCTCTTCCAATCCAATGGTCACTAAAATGTTCATCCAGCCAGTTCCTTACAGTGCGGCTGTAGTGTGCTGGAGCTCCATCTTGCTGGTAGATTAAATTGTCTGCTATGGCCAAGGGAACGTTGTCATTCAAATCGGGCAGAAGGTCTCGTAGTAACTACAAAATGGGGATCATATCGAAAATTTTTTGTAATAAGCTTTAGTTAAAAAATAGTTAAAAATTTAAATAAACAGTAATTGCGTATTTTATCTAAATATGCATGTATTTCTTATTTTAATTGATTTCAAGATTCAGGAACATTTTTGTTCTTATTTCGCAATTGCATTTTTCTGTCATTAGTTAGGGCGTGTAACGTTGCATTATTTAAAAAACATTCGCAGGTCAATATTAATCCAATGCTCTCACGCAGGTGTTCTCAATGAAAAAATGTGTGAAATATGATTAATCCAGTACTTTGTCACATTATCGTATGCTTATAAGACCGATAATTAAAAAAAATAGTAAAAAGAAAGTTAATCCTTTCAATCGTAAATTCACCTAAGAATCCAAAAACGTAAAAACTAAAATAAAAGGCTTTTCTTAGAACAAAAGTAGTTTTTGTTATTTTTAATTTTCTCAAAAACTACTAAACATTTTGACATCCGGTTTTTTGTGTTTGATCAAAAATTAAAAAGAGCATTGAATATTGAATAAAAAAATAATACTTAATTACGTAAAATTTTGAAAAAAAAATTGTTTAAAAACTAAATTTTCATTTTTTTTTTTTCAAAATTTTGATTTTGAAAATTAATTTTGCAAAAACTATTCACTCGAACAACTTTATTTAAGTGATTTTTTTCTTAAATTGCCCCTCCCGCCTAAACGGGGGGAAATAGACCCCCCCTCCCATACGATTTTTTTCTTGTCTAAGTCCAACCTACACGCCCTAGCTTTTTGTCACACCTTATGCAAATCACCCTGTATACACACAATATTAAAAGCAAAAAAAAAAAAAAAAATAAAAAAAAAAAAAAACGTTTAAACCGACGGTAACTTCTTATCTTTTGTTTAAACAAATTGAATTAAACGCAAGTTGAGAAAATATTAAACAGTAGATCTTTTTATTTTTACTTTGCGACATACTGGGGCTGAGATATTAATTAAAACGTAAAAACATCAAATTGCGTGGGTGACTTTCCTATGTTCATTCATTTATTGCTCGGCTTCCTTTAGTAGTAAAGGGTTGATTTATTTTTTAAATTGTAGGAAATTACACGGAATTTAAAAATTAAAAATTAAAATTGCATCGCTAAATGAGCTTTTTTCTTAATAATCATAAAAAAGTGATTTTCAAACAACAAAAAATTATTCTAACTTACTAAAACTGTTTTTTTATTTGTTTAAACAAATTTGTTTGTTCTATAACATAAATATATGGTATGTTTTATTTTTTTTTTTTTGTACGAGATACTCGAGCCGAGATATTCGCAAATGATCAAAAAATGACACAAAACACATTTTTACCAATAACTTTGGTAAAAAAAGTTGTCAGGTGGTGCAAATTTGGTTTTAAGCCTTTCTCGATCTATGAAATAAAAATAGACCATGCCTCTGCGGGCAAGGTTAGGCCCTTTTTCATGAAGCTTTGATTGGACTAGAAGGCAAATATTCAAATTAAACTATTTAACGCGCAATCTACTATTCAGTGGACCTTTATGCAGAAATGGGGGTATTAAAGGGATAGCGTTTAGCGTTCCATTCTTTTAAGCTGTCTGTTATTTAAGTTACTTTTACATAGAGAATTTTACGATGGGCTCAAAGCCGTCTTCAAAAATGGAAGTTTAATTATATTCATTATGTTGATGTGTGTTGTTCACATATCCACATACATACGTGTACGTGTATGTTTCGTTCTGTCGTTTTCTTCAGATTCCTCGTTCTATATGTAGATGGCGTGAGTCCCCAGCCCATCCGCTGGCTCAACACGATCGAATTATAAGGTACCTATTTTGTCATCCTCTCCGAGCTACTCTCAAGCTCCATGAGGATAACGGACTCAAAATGTGGGTCGAAAAATGGGACTGGTTGGAATAGAGGGGAAAACAGATATCGAGAGTAAGACTATGACTAAACAACATAGTCGAAAGAAGGTTTTAAGAACCGAGATTAAAAATGTACTTGGAAAATATACAAACCTTTATAACTGCGTCTAAACAAATTGATATCTTGTTGGAGCCATCAGATATCAAGTTTATAAATCTGTTTATTTTTTCTTACACACTCAAATCTTTGACTTTGAGCTTAATTTTTCCAGAAAATGCGTAAAAAACATAAAATATTTTTTTGATAATAATAAAAAATAAAAATCAATAATAAGTTTGGTGGGAAAAGCCCATAGATTTTATGATTTTGGGTTATTGCGAAAATGTCGAAAAAGTTTGACAAAGGTAAAAAAAAATTATCTTCAAACTTACAAACTGAAAAAACTGATTTTAAAAGTATGGTATGTTTAAAAAGTTAAGGAACTTCAACTTCTACGCGAGCGTAGAAGCTTGCCGAGTTGTAAAGCTGAGTAAGTTTAATGATTTTCGAGTTCATCTCCAGATAAGTCCTGAAACTAAAGGACACTTCCCAACCCCCTTACCATTCCACTCCAATTAAAAGATTCCCATCACTGAATGGCGATGATGCTGTATGATTTAACCTCTCCCCATTACCCTTTTTCGACGGTATAGTGATGACTTTTCGGCGCTCCTAGGCTATGGCTCTGTCTGTTTCTATCCTCTCCCACGTCGATAAGAAGAAGATGCTTTCAATCATTCCTACTTTATTACCTCTTGGCGGAACGGCGATGACACGTTGGAGAGTAGTAAAATTGCTTCGCACTCCGCACCTAATAATCCAAATAAAAATAAAATGCACGACTTGGTCGTACGAACTTGCTCTTACATATGTAAAAGACTAAGAATTTCAAATATTAAAGTTATTGGAGAAAAACTGTTTATAAGCATAAAACTCATTTTTTAAATGACTAAAACAACTCCTTTAATAGTTGGCGCTAAAAACAGGATGCCATGTGATTCAAACAAATACATAATAGTTTATGCAGGAACAAAAATTATAAGTCGTTGCAGTGGTTTCTTAATAAAATGAGCTTTTATATAAAAAACTTTTAAAACATTTTAATACTTTTTAGAAGCTTCTCTATTAAACATTTCATTAAAATTCGTTATGCCGATAATGAGATAATCAAAATTTAAAAAAATTATTCTATGGTAGGTACAGAACGAGTCTGAGTTTAACGTGGATCCCTAGCCGAAGCCTTTACCCCACGGGTGGCCTACCACCATAGGAGCCAGATTTAGTCCTAGCCATTAACCCCAAGATAGCCGAAGCCATCTTAGTAGCAAAGTTGAACATGTTGTAGGCATGAACACCTCTTGCTTAGAGTCGAGGTCTATCTACACCTCTTGAGTCCAGGCACGCCTGAACCCCATATGTCTCCGCTATGGAATAAACCACAGCCACCACGATACTCCCACTAGGGGGGCCTACCTCATAGATAGCCTGAAGAGAGCAAACACGCACGCGACAGCTGCACCTCACCATCCGAAGACAGTATAGGAGAGCCAGAAGACATACGCTATTGTTCACTAACTTCATGGATCGCTCGCTTTGTATGCGACGACTGCACTTCTCTATCGGAGAAAGAATAAGAGAGTCCGAAGACATACTGCTCACTTTCCTTGGGCAACTATCTCCCGTGGCACCAGAATATAGCATCTGGTGAGCTTCGCAACCTCTAGGGTCACACTTGTAGATAGGTCACCTCCTACAAAGGGCCCAAGACCTACCAGTCTTCAAGATATACGTTTTTCCAGACCTGATCGAAGTAGAAACCACGTCCAGATATGCGTACTCCTCGGGTGAGTTGTAACACACTCCTTAGCGGATTCCTACTTTTAATGGATACCGTCCCTATTTTGTTCCCATCTAGTCGGTTCAGTTACTTACGTAACCTATCCACGAGCACCACGAGGAGGTCGACAGGAACGTGGAAAGACAAGCAAAAGGTAAGGTGCTATTCCGACACGCCGATAAATCGGCTATGCAGGCCCCAAAGAACATCGACTATTGTTTGAAAAAACAATAGGGAGCTCAGTGAAGCCCTGGACAAGCCATACCACTCAAACCCGCCGTACAATCCCGCCCGCCTATGGTAGGTACAGAACTTGTCTTTGTTTAACGTGGATCCCTAGCGGTTAAGCCTTAACCCCACGAGTGGCCTACCACCATAGGAGCCAGATTTAGTCCTAGCCATTAACCCCTCCGTAGCAAGCTACTTCGGTTACAAAGTTGTGATATGTTGCAGCATATGCACACCCCTTGTTTTGAGTCGAGACCTACCAACGCCTCTTGAACCCAAGAAAAGAATCCTGAGTCCCATCCGTCTCCGCATTTGGAGTAAACCACGCCACCACGATCTCCCACTAGGGGGCCGACCTCAAGATAGCAGGAATAAGAGAACTGACACACCCGAAGATGTGCACTGTTGTTCTCAACTTCCCGGGCACTATCACCCGTGGTACCAGTTTTAAATCTATAACTTACGTATATAGCTAAGCTACCGGTGGAGCCTCGCAACTTCGTCTATTCCTTCCTAAGCGAATTAGGAAAAAGGACATGCCTAATTCCTGCTCAGCTTCGGAAACTCGGTATAGAACTAGTCACTTCCAGATAGGTTACTGCAAAACCCCGGGCCTGTCAACCCTAGGATACACATATATGAGAAGCAAGTTGAGGGCGGTCAACAAACAACTCATGCATATCCTAGTCTTATTTAGTTCACCTTACGGCAATCAAGGAAAGACCCCCCTGTCTTTAGCCACCAGTTGGTGAGCAAGGTAAGACGATCCTGTCTTCTGATAAATCACGGGTGACGCCCCGGTCTTTGTTCCGAAGAACTTTGGATGACGGTCCACTTTACGCTAATATTAGCGAAGGACGCCAGGTACAAGTACCTGGAACCCCACTCTTATTTGCTACTGTTATATCCGGGATAACTTAACTAACTAGGTTAGTCAGTGTCCTCTCTTTTACATCATTTACAAATCATCTCAACCAAGATCCACTTCAAAGGCCCTTAGCATGAACCGTAGAACTCGTGAGATTCATGATACCATCCATACACCAACTACCTACATCACCATCAAGGCTATTAACCGCATGACTCGTGGAATTACATATGCCTCCAATGGGAGACAAGCAACCACCTCTCATGACTTAAGGTTAGCAACCCATGACGCCCACCTGAACCAAATTTACGTGGGAATTACGCATGGTACACACGGGAGCCATGCCACCACGTCAATTGGTTCAAGATCCACGTCATAAGATGTATGGTTTCAGTAGTGATGCACTTCCAGTATCAGTCCTCTCAGAGCCTCGGTCATACAAGACCTTATCACCTTCACTTATCCTCTTACTAAGACCTCCAACTGTCGGGCACCAGTTGGGGCCTTCTCTTCTCACTCGTTTTACCGAGCCTTAGCCGGGGCTAAGACTTCTCCATTTCCAACTGTCCTCTGCTCCTCTTGGGTTTTCTTAGTTGTTCATTACTACAGCTGGGCTGCACAGCTGAGTATGAACTTATAAGCCCCCCCACCTCGACAAGGTGAAACCCGTCGGGGGGGAACCCTATGGTAGGTACAGTCAAAAATGTCTTAATTTCTAATTTTGTTTTTAAATCGTACAAATTAAAGGCAATAAAAAAATTTTATTAAAATTCTAGGCGCCGCCGGCCGTTTCGGAGAAAAATACGATTTTATTTTCTAAAACAAATTTTTAACATTTGTATGGTGGGTACCGTTGTTTTTAGGCAAAATACATTTTTTTTCTCACATCTTGTAGACTTTATTAAGAAAGTTTTATTAATCAAGTTTAAAAAAAAACGAGCATGGGGTTTTCGAAATAGTGAGTTTTGAAAAAAAAAATCGAAAATTTGAACGTTTTTGAAAAATTTTTGTTTTTGAAAATTTGAATGTTTTTGAAAATTTGAATACACAATAATATTCAAACTTTTGGGGAGCTTTAGAATAAAAAAAAAATGATCAAAATCGGTTGAACCGTTTTTGAGAAAATCAAAAGCATAAAAATGGTTCCAAGGAGGTGCTATTAATAGCAATTTTTTGTAATTTTTTTTTCAACCATTACCTAGCTTTAAGAAATATTTTTTTCGTTTAAAAAATCTGTTTTTGTTTTTAAGAAAAAAAAAATTTCGAAAGAAAATGGTATGGTAGGTACCGTTATTTTTGGTCTTAAAAAAAAGAGAAGGGGGGGGGAATTTAAAAACGATATCTACAAAGTTTAACGAAACCGGCCGAGCCGTTCATGCTGTAGCCGAACAGACAGACAGAATTTCGAGATCTCCTTTTTTGGTCTTCGCTATCATCATAATGTCAACTTCGATTTTTTTACGAATGCATAACTTGCCTTTTAGTACCTACACCTATAAATCGCCAAAAAAATCAAATCGCATCGCGAAAAGGTCTTAATCTATTTAGTGCCTCAATTCGTATGCATAAAAAAATGCTCCCCCAAATAAATTCATCATCACAGTTAGCGGTTAATTTCCCTTCCTTCATCACCCACAGTTGCTTTGGTTGTGTCATTACATACAATGTTTGGGTCACGCCTTGTACTGTGTGTAATTGATTGATGCAATGCAATATCGGATAAATTGCTGTTATAATTTTTTGTAGATCCAGGGCGAATCAATAATTTGCTATTGAGGCATGTATATTTTTTCCTAAGACGTTGCCAGAAAGTGTCAGGACTCCTCCTGACAGCATATGGATGGAAAACAGCATTTGTCCAGCCTGTCCCTTAAAAAGGCGAATCTTCTTACCTTCTAACTATCGTTCAATTGCACTTACGCTCGTCTCTTCCAAGGTCATGGAAACGCCTAAAGGAATATCTTGAAGAACGAAAGCCTTTCAATTCCTTGTTCTTCGGCCGTGGATTAAGAAGATAACCTCATTAAATTCTGATCTCGATAGCATTGTCAAATGAGGACAAACCGCGCAGAATTTGAAGGCTTCAAAAACTCAATGAGGTCTCTTGTCGTTAGAGCGTAACTCACCCCCATACTGCTATCCATGTGCGGCACTTACATTGAGGAAGCGGAACAGCTTTCAGTTCTCGGCGTATGTGCATCACAGATAGGGATGGGAAAAACCGGCCGGTTAAAACCGAAACCAGTTATTTTGTTTCAATTAACCGGTTTTCACCGGAGATTTTTTTAACTTGGTTAAAACCAGAAACAAAAAAGTGTAGAAAACGTCTTTGAAACAAGCGGCCCTACCGAGGTATCCGTTCGGAGCGGAAATTTCTTCGATTTTGTACGATTCGGAGCATTTTTGCTTCGAGGTATTCTTCCGAACAGCTGTTCGTAATTTTTCCGACATTCACCCCTATTACAGAATTCGGCGAGTGACCTAAAGTGACAGTTTTAATTAATTTCTAGACTTTTGCTATTACTGAATCCGACGAATGAAAGTTGAACGAATGTCGGTAGCATGCCCTGCACCACCGTCATTCGGTTCAACTTATCTGGTATTACTAAATCTGCAATCCATCCGCATTCCATACAATCTGAAGTGAATTTTTGATTAAACGAAAAAAAAAAAACGAAAATAAAAAACGGAAACCACAAAAATGTAAGTCAAAAGCTTATCATACTGAATGTTAAAGTGTTTGTTTAACAAATTTTAATAGAAAACGGACAACTAACAACGCAACCAAGCCTTGGTACACCAATGAAAGAATCATTGGCCCATTTTCGAAATATCGACTTTTCAAAAAAAAAAATATTAAAATTTGTTTAAAAATTTAAAAAAATGTTTTGTTGAAATTTTGTATATGCCTTAAGTTTTTTAAACTTTTAAGAACAAAAAAAAATAATTTAAATTGGTTATGCGGACAATGAGAAAGTCAAAACACAAACAAAAGTTCTGTAGTCTAAAAATCAGAGATAAGGGCAATTAAGTTCATCAATAAAAAAAATCAACAAATTGTCCAAGAAGAACTTTTATAACAGTAGTTTTGGATATTCTTTGATGTACATATGCCTTAAATTAAAGTCATGAAAGTCAATAAAATCTAAAACTAAAAATCTAAAGAACTATCGGTTGTCCTTTGACTCCCTTTATTATCGAAGATATCCGGGATTAAGTGGATGCTGTGAAGTCTACTTTCCAGTATGTGAGCAAGGTAAAATCCGAGTATTGGCGAGAACCATGACTCATGGCTTAAACGCCTAAGAGAAATTGTAATTGTTAAAATGTTGGCAAAAATAGAACAGACAAAAATTACAAATTTAGTTTGTTAAATGAAACTTTTATTTGTAAAACGTTCTAATTTAAAAATGAAATCTAATCAATTTTTTTAATAACCCGTACTAGTATGTGTAAAAATTTAAAAATATTCATAAATCTATACTACTGCAAGCTAAAAGAAGATAAAATGAAAGAAAATATGTTTTATTTTAAGAGCAGTAGTAAGACAATACGGTAGGAATACTATTTTAATCATAAAATGTTACATTCCAAAACATGAACAATCTCAAAAACATGAACACCCTCGGTTTTAATTAGTTCACGTTTTCCAATGTTCACTGTAATTCAAACTCTCTCAAAAATGAATATTATCCAGCGCGGTGGAAGAAAGCCGTGGTACATCCTTTCCCGAAAAAGGACACCTCTAAACCGGCGAATATCCGATCGATAGGTCTTATTCCGATTACCAGGCAGACATTCGAAAAAGTTATTAATAGAGTTCCGTCTGTTATATTGTTATTAATAGCTGAAGTTTCATAAAGGATCAAATACAGACATCAACATTGGTTTTAATTAAGAAAGCGTTTTATAAAAATTGTGAAGGACAATATTTCCAAAATCTTTTTTAACATTTTTTTTCAAAGATTTGAATTAATATCTTAATTTTCAAAAATCATGTTTATTAACACCTATTTGAATTGAATACAGAAGTTTTTTTTAACTTAATAATAATGTGGGTGGTCCGCTTCGCGGGTTCTCAGGATTTTTAACTCCCTTTTCGTAGGCTATCCCGCTCACGCAACTTCGTTGCTCCGCTAAGCGTATGTAAAGCCGCCAGGCAGGCGCCTATGTCAACAGTTTTTTAACTTAAAAATACTTTCGGTTCAAAAACTTCCCTGAAATAAACAAATTATTCCTTTACAAAATCAACAAAAAATAAAAATACTAACACAAAGATAAATGTCAAAACAAACTTTATGAAAATTGGGAACTTTAAAAATTAATTAAAAATAGTTAGGTATAAATGTTTTCTCACTTTAAAATTGTGATATTGTTTGTTAATAAGAGCTAATCTACCGAATAAAACTATTTGTTGTTAAAAAGTGCTAATCTACCGAATAAAACTATCAGCGTGTGAAAATTTGTGGCACCCTGAAGAAAAGTTGAGACTATTTTTTTTTTCAATTCATCAAACTCGGTTTTTTAGCTTTTTCGTGAAATCATAAGACTCACACACTCTACTTTTCACCATTGTCTTTTATTAAAAATTTGTATAAAAACATGAAAAAAGCTTTACATACCCTGAATCTGGATTCTCAGGTAACATAATTAAAATCCCAGCGTAATGTTTTTATTCCATCTAACAACGTTATATAATGAAGGTATATTTTTTTATATAATATTCAAATGTAAATGCTCGTATTCTTGGGAAAATAATGCAGCACTTTTTTTTTGCGTTTTGTAACAACAGGGGCTCTTCTCTCAGATTTTATATTACTTCAACACAAGGAGAAGCCTACAATTTTTGTTTTGTATTTAACAAAAAATAATTTTATTGCTACAAGAACTTTAAATGAGAAAATTCTTGTTTTGTTTTGAATCACTTATTTCTTTATATATCAAATATTGCACAAGACAAAGGGCTAACTACAGTAACACAATATCACAGTTGAGTATCACAATCTTTTTGCATGACCATTTAAACAGGAAGATTTAGAATTAAAAACTAAATACAAAAACAAATCGAAAAAAAACAAAAATAATTCACGGGTTCCCCGAGGTGTGTATCCTGCGATTAAATTACTTAGAATAAACTTAGCCAAACTAGTAGTCTGAAAAGAACTCCGTCATTTCATCCCTTAGGGCAGATGTAGAAATATTTATAAAAAAACTGCTTAACTGTCAGTCCTCAATAAACCTAAATCTCACAGATTACACACTTATGTATGTACATATGTACAAGAAAAAGCGTAATTATGTATCACATACATGCAAGTTCGAATGAAAGGTGGTTTCACGGTATAGTTCCCCTATTATAACTTTATGCACGCCGAACAGACTGGCAGGCAATAATGTCCTATGTGCCTCTTGCTTCTAACAAAACGTGTTTTTTTTTAAGAGATATGGTACGGGCTTGTGCAAGCGTTGGGCTTGTTCATGGACTTACTTCCGTTGAATTGAGTCTGCTATTCGACCCTTTTGAATCCTGTTTTCGGTAAAGTTACGAACAAAATTCATCGAATTTATTTAATTTTATTTATATTTTTTTGAGTGGCATACAGCACGAACTATTGCAGCCGTTTTTTTCTGTTCCATTTATTTCTTTTTCTATTTAGTGTCTAGTTAAGGCGAGTTCTTTTGTCGTTTCCCCTGCTTCTCTTTTAACAATGCACATGTACATAAAAACATTAGTATATTTTTGGGATCAGATATCTCCTGTAACGAATTGCGTGTACATAGAAATGATCGCAGATGGCGGATTGCCGACCTACTCATTTTTGTTGTTTTTTTTTAATAGGTAGGAAAAATTAGCAACAAAATACTCGAATATACGTACCTGAATGATGAAAAAGGTTAAGACAATGAGAAAGTATTTTTCATTTGAATTTGTTATGATAGAATGTATGATGTCTGAACTTCCTTACTTGGGACAATGACCTTTGCAGCGTTTGGTGTAGCATTTGAAAAAAAAAATAGTCACATTTAAGTAAAAACCGGGGAAGAGCATCATTTGTAAAATCTATTTAGATGTATCTACATATAACTACCTACTGTAAGATGTCTTGAAAAATATTTTTTGGCTGTAAGATTTCATTTAATACATAAACTTAATTTACAAACTTGCGACGGCATAATGATCAAGAGAGGTGAATATTTTGTTTCTATTATGCATTATTTTAAAATATGTTTTTTTTATTTTAAATTTTACACAATCTCTAGGGTTAATTTTCAGAATGAATGAGAAGATTGAAGGAACTTGTTTATTGAACAGAAAAGGCAACTTTAAGGGAATTAAAAGAGCATTTTCTCGAAGCATCATCTAAAGTGAGGTAACATCATCAATAAATAAACGCAGGGAAATCCAAAAACGAGGTCTAGCATGCATACCTACAAAAACATTTTTCGAGATTAAAAAAAATCCAAAAATATTATAATAGTACAGAAAATAAAAATACATGATTGTGAGAACATCTGTTTGACCATCAGAATGAAGTATACTCGTAAATGGCGTTAATCTAAATGTGCCAACGAATGTAAAGGTCATTGGTTTCTCTTTGACCATCGTCTTGTTTTCTCCTTACACGCCACGCAGTCTCTACTAGTGATAAATCAATCGCAATCGCAATAGCCAAAGCAGAAGAACTGTCAGATTTTCTTGGCTGGGCATTTCATCGCATACATTTTTAGTATAGTGAATAATTTTAAAGGATCAAATTTGACAGGCTTCCAAATTGGGAATGTACGAGTATATAAATGAGTTCTTTGGACAGTTTCAAATCAGACATTTTTTAAATTTGAAACTCATTCATTCGCACTCGAACTAAAAAAAATGAAACTTTGGAACGCCAAAAAATATGACAGTTCTCCTTGCAAGCAAGCGATAAATGGTATGCGATGATAGCATACATATATCGTGTGCTATGGAAATATAGCTGCGATGACGTTCTCTACTTGCGATAATGAAAGCATTCTTTAAAACTAGTTTTGGATTCTAGTGGAGACCGCATGTTACACATATCTGTAGATTGCCTGAGATCATTATTGTAAAGATACAGTAACACTACCATTATAGCGTTCATTAATGTATAAAACCAGCATTATTTCTGTGGAAATTTAGTATCAGTTGGATAAATGTATCTATTTATACTACAAAACGAGAAGATAATCCAGTAAAAGTTAAGCAAACTTTAATCGTTCAATTATCGGTTGTACAAGCAAGCATGTGAGTAATGTGTGTTTTTTGATCTTTTACAATGTTTTATTATCAAAAACAAATTTTTATTAAATGATAATAAATAAATATCTTTAAATTATTTCAGGATAGACTCAAGTATTTTAAAGCAACATTACAAATTAGAGGCCATTACGGCTGGTAGAGTCTACCCCTAGGGACTTTACATCTATCAACCATGCCCGTTTGAGTGTTGTGTTAGCAGGAATGGAGGGGACCTACAATTTTCTGTCAATTCCGAACGGGTTATGAGCCGCACTTTTTGGAGGATTTGTCACTATCTCGCAAGAGGCAGTACGACCCACAGTGCGGCCGAAAGCCGCTTTGTGCGGCCAAAATTCGAAAAACGTAGACAATGATCCACAAATTGGTATATAGGGGTTTTTGGGGTCGCTGATTACGAATCTGTTATCAGAATCAGCAAATTCAAAATGGCCGACCTAATATGGCGTCATGTGATACGAAAAAACATATCAAAAATGAAATAACTCTGATTACATAGTTGGTTAAAAAAAAATTGTTTTTTTTTATATTATTAGGGCATGTACTTGAAAATTTATTAAAAATGAACAAATTCAAAATGGTGGAATGCTATATGGCAATATTATATAACCAAGAAATGGAAAAAAAATTATTTATATATTTTTATTGAAATCGAACACAGTAATATATAAATCATAAATTTAGAAATACAAAATGCAATATGAGCAAACAATGGTGCTTATTTTGACATTCTCTTTCGTTCAAAAGTGAGTCCAATTCGTTGAAACTTAATTTTGAGACTCGGCGATTAGAATGTTAATCGAACAAATCGAAAGTTCACCCAATCCATAGAAAGTTCATTCATTTGCGAAAGCTAATTCAATTTTGACATTCGAAAGAATAGATTATTAAAATGTCATTTTTGTGTCGTTTGAATTTTTCTGTCGAGTAAGCAACAAAACGTGTAAGTTTTTAATTATTTCATGGAAAATAAATTACTTTTATTAATTTTGTTGTTGTTTTATATTTAAAGGTCGCATTCCAACTGGACAAACCGCGAACAAAAGGAAAAGTTAATCAATATAATGGAAGAAAACCCGGAGGTAGCAAAGGGTTTTTTACCACCCGCGTTGATACGGAAAGCATCCACTTCCTTCTCATCTGCACTTCTTCAACACCATCATCATTTATAAACACAAATGCCATATTTTTATTTATTATTTTATGTTTTTATCAAAAAATTTAAATTATTAAATAATAAACAAAACAATTACAAATAAACAAAGATTTCACTTTTTGGTTTTGACATTTCACAAACACTTCTCTTTTGTTTTTAATATTTTAGTGTGACCAAGTGTATACGAAAAAAAAAAAAATAAAAATTTAGAACGCGTCATGAATAACTTATTTTTTTTAAGAATAGTTTTAAAACAGCTGAGTTGACACAATGTAATGAATATGTAGTTCTTTAATGTTAAACTTTCATTTATAATGAAAAAGTGTATTATTTATTTTGTTTCTTGATTCTTTATCCAACATCTATAAAATGTTTAGAAACAAAAAAAATGTAAAACGGTCATACTAATTCAAATAGAAATATAGTAAATTTCTAACAGTTGATAATGAAAATGAATCTTTGTAGAAGTTCATTTTATGCTATCTTTCGCAAATGTTATTCGTTCGAATCTCAAAATTAAGAAAGTCCATTCGAAGGAATAGAATTATTCTAACCAATAGACTATTCATGAGAATGTCAAAATAAGCATGAATAGGTATATAAGTTAATCCGATATTTACATGAAAAATTTTTCATTGCCCATCTCGTAACAGTTACAATCATCTACATCTGTATCTGTTTCAGAAGCGGAAGCGCTGTCAAAAGATTGTTGTTCATCTTCTGTTCGATTTATTTACAGGTGGAGGTGTTAACAAATTGATACAGTCCTTAGACAATATAAGTGGTTTTAGAGGTAATTCCCGACAACTAGATATGAATGGATCGGATGCGATTAGAAATCTTTTAAAAACATCCTCCATTGTCTTTTGACGATAATGGTTTCTTGCGAAATTAGCTTGATAGATTTAAAAAAAATTATTACATGCTTCTTGTGCATCTTCCGCCATTTGACAGATAGGTAACACTGAATGTTTTGTTATTTCGGGGCCATGAATTAAAAGTTTGTGAACTAACGTGGACATACAATACCAGGGATATTGTTGTAAATTAAGGTTCTAGTACGGTCTAGAACGCAAAAAAAACGCACGATTTTTGTGAATTTTTTTCTCGGAAACTTTATTAGATAATAATATATTTTTTTTTAAAAAAATGAATACATGCATCGAGAGTACAAGAACATTTCTTTTTGTCTTAATTTTCTAATTTTGGCCGAATTATAGGGGACGCCAACGTTGACTCTTCAAAAAACACATTGTTCCATTGCGGAGAGTTAATCTCCGGATCTACTGAACCGATTTTCAAAAAAACTTGTTGCAACTTGATTGTTTTTATGTTTTCTAAGATAATTTACCACAATTTGACCAAAATGTTATGAACGAAAAAAATGGCGACCCAAAAATGGCCAAACAAATTTCAAAAAAAAAAAAAAATTATTTTTTGAAAGCTTGACATTTTTTGTTTTTTTTTTTTTTTTACTTTTAAACCAAATTGTGGTAAATTGTCTCGTAAAAAACCTTCCTTAAAATAACCCACTTTGTTTTTTTTTGTTTCAGTACAGCCAATACTGAGATTAACTGTCCGCAATGGGACAATGTATTTTTTGATGAGTCGACGTTTGCGCCCTCTATAATTCGGCCAAAATTCAAAAATTTAAAAAAATTTGTATTTTTGACGCATGCATTCATTTTATTTAAAAAAATTATGTTATTATCTAATAAAGTTTCCGAGAAAAAAATTCCCACAAATCGTGCGTTGTTTGGCGTTCTACATCGTACTAGTACCTTAATGCACAAAAAACTCAACGGGCAGCTACGGGCAGCTGAAATTTATTTTATTTGGTACACAATACTTTTATAAACTATCTTAAATAGCTTTGAGAACAAGAAATAGCAAGAAAAAAAGTTTTCACTCAAGCAATTTTTTTTTTCAAGTAAATAAATAGTGTTGACATATCTCTGTCTAACAATGTACAATTTAGGAATTTTTATTTAGAAATTCTTTAACTTATTTTGCGCACCTGCAGCTGTTGAATCCATTTTATTGCAATAGATTTGCTTGAAAATAAAAACTTTTACACGTGTTTTGATGGAAGTGTCCATTAGCCTATCTTAACGACGCGTGAGTACGTTAACTTAGCAGCCACATTCAGGCTAAGATTATGGGGAGGATTTGCGGCAAGAGATTCTACTACGAACATTTTTCGTCTCCTAGGGGTCTCCTTTAGACAGCCTGATGACAAAAAACCCCTAACTCAAAACTTTTATTTTGGACTTTTTCCCGCAAAAAGATGCCTTCGGCCGCACTGTGCGACCCCGGAAAAACATTTTTCATCATTAGAACAATCGTTTGTGTTTCCAAAGGGTAATGTAAAATGATAGGTATTATTTCAATGGGGCTTAAGAACCTTAAATATATAGAAATATGTAAGATATTGAATGAATTACTCGTTTTAATTTACTATCAATGTGGAATTATATTAAATGTTGAATATTTCAAACGTTAACGACTTCTAATTAAAAACGTTTCGGTAAATCTGCTAACAATCGTTTGCATTATTTTACCCAATGTCATTCTTCATCTTCATCGAAAAACTTAAAATGTTTTTTTTTCCTGACCATTTCAAATTAAACTAACCAGCTTGGCAACTTCCCCGAAAAAATCGTTTAATTAAAGGTGTTTATACTGAAGTTTCTGTACTGCAATTATGCTGTGTGTACAAATTTCAAAGTTATATGACATTATTACTTCTAAATTTCGGATAAGCCTCGTATAAATAATAAATATTATAATGATCAGTTCTATAGCGTACTCACCCCGAACGTTTCGCTTCAAATTACATTGAGCGTGGTCACGGGAAACTGCCATAGAAATGTTAAGAGCGATGTTGGCTACGCAGGTTGTAGCGATATGTGGAAGGTTCTGTCTCTTGCTGTTGTTGTTGGTGAGACGCAAGTTGAGAGCAAACCGAGCTTCGCGTACCAAACGAGGCATATAATGCGGCTGGCTAGCTAGAACCTTAACTTGATCAAAGTAAATCCAGTGGTGTTCATCTGGATGATCTAGTATATGTTCGCATATGGCTGATTTTTCTCTTTGGTATTTGCTTACAGCGCTTAAATGTTCTTTTAATCGCGTAGCAATACTCCTCTGAGTCTGAGCATGGAAACCAACTTTACCGACGAAAATGGAAGAGGACGTCTTAGATAAGAAAGCTTTCCTGCCATATTTGAAAGGTGTAACTGACAGAGTAGGAAAAGTCTTAAAAAGATATGGTATAAAATCCATATTTTTACAACCTAAAAAAAGTGGTGAACTACCTCCAATCACCAAAAGACAAATTCCCGCTACAGACACTAGGAGTATATGCAGTACCCTGCAGCTGCGGGTCATCATATGTGGGACAGACTCAGAGGAGTATTGCTACGCGATTAAAAGAACTGTATAGCGCCAACACTTTGACGCTTGTGGTTTGTAGTTCCAAGTAAATAAATGGACGACACAATTTATCTTTATGTTGTATGAATATTGTTTTATATTTTATATATACATACATATATGTATACAGGGTGATTTGCATAAGGTGTGACAAAAAGCTAGGGCGTGTAGGTTGGACTTAGACAAGAAAAAAATCGTATGTGAGGGGGGGGGGTCTATTTCCCCCCGTTTAGGCGGGAGGGGCAATTTAAAAAAAAAATCACTTAAAACAGAAAAAAAATTATTAAAAAATAACGGTGATACCTACAGAGTAATGCTATAGCATTTTGAAAAGCCAGAAATACATTCTTTAAATTTGTTTTTAAATAAAGTTGTTCGAGTGAATAGTTTTTGAAAAATTAATTTTCAAAATCAAAATTTTGAAAAAAAAAAAATGAAAATTTTTTTTTAAAACAATTTTTTTTCAAAATTTTACGTAATTAAGTATTATTTTTTTATTCAATATTCAATGCTCTTATTAATTTTTGATCAAACACAAAAAACCGGATGTCAAAATGTTTTGTGGTTTTTGAGAAAATCAAAAATAACAAAAACTACTTTTGTTCTAAGAAAAGCCTTTTATTTTAGTTTTTTCGTTTTTAGATTGACAAAGTACTGGATTAACACATTTTTTCATTGAGAACACCTGCGTGAGAGCATTGGATTAATATTGACCTGCGAATGTTTTTTAAATAATGCAACGTTACACGCCCTAACTAGTGACTTCGAACTATGTGTACGAAGTGGAAATAGAATATTTGGAACAACTGAAACAACGGATTGAAGTGGCTGGAGTCAAATTACAGGAAAATTTATCAAGTATAAATTTATGTGCAGCAATAAGAAGGCGCTATAATCTTTGCCTTCTACAAAATGGGGATAATATCGAAAATTTTTTGTAATTAGCTTTAGAAAAATTTAAATAAACATTAATTATGTATTTTGTCCAAATATGCATGTATTTCTTATTTTAATTGATTTCAAGATTCAGGAACATTTGTGTTCTTATTTCGCAATTGCATTTTTCTGTCACTAGTTAGGGCGTGTAACGTTGCATTATTTAAAAAACATTCGCAGGTCAATATTAATCCAATGCTCTCACGCAGGTGTTCTCAATGAAAAAATGTGTTAATCCAGTACTTGGTGGACTCTTACTTACCTCAAAAACAACTCGACAAATGAACAACACAACATAACAAATGTTGCAACGTAATTCTTGTTATTTAAATATTTAACGTAACGTAGTGTAATTTTATAATTTTTAATAACTTGAATTTTCAAATGTACAAAATGGGTTTTTAACGCGTGTAAAATTCAGTATTAATGTTAAGTATATGCATTTTTAAAATATTCACACTTCGAATTCCGCGCGAGTAGTAGAGTAGTAGGAAAATGCCTAATTAAGGCTCTTTCTCGATTTTAGTTCGTTTTCAATTTTTCTCGAAATAAAATTTAGTTGGGAAGGGGTCTGACTGAACTCGCCATTATGTTTCGGCAAGTTTTGGAAACACATCCAACAACTGGTTGAAACCGTGTTTGTGTGTGTGAGAGTGAAGTTTCGCAGAGAATCAACAACGGTTGCTTTCTTGAAAAAATGTGTTAATCCAGTACTTTGTCACTTTATTGTATGATTATAAGACTGATAATAAAAAAATTGTACAAAAAAAGTTAATCCTTTCTTTCTTAAATGCACCTAAGCCAAGCCGACCCCACCATAATAAAAAAGTGGCAGGTCAATTTTAAACCAATGCTCTCACGCAGGTGTTCTCAATGAAAAAATGTGAGAAATATGGTTAATACAGTACTTTGTCACATTATTGTATGCTTATAAGACGATAATTAAAAAAAAATAGTAAAAAGAAAGTTAATCCTTTCAATCGTAAAATCACCTAAGAATCCAAAAACGTAAAAATTAAAATAAAAGGCTTTTCTTAGAACAAAAGTAGTTTTTGTTATTTTTGATTTTCTCAAAAATTACAAAACATTTTGACATCCGGTTTTTTGTGTTTGATCAAAAATTAATAAGAGCATTGAATATTGAATAAAAAAATAATACTTAATTACGTAAAATTTTGAAAAAAAATTGTTTAAAAAAAAAATTAATTTTTTTTTTCAAAATTTTGATTTTGAAAATTAATTTTTCAAAAACTATTCACTCGAACAACTTTATTTAAAAACAAAATTAAAGAATGTATTTCTGGCTTTTCAAAATGCTATAGCATTGCTCTGTAGGTATCACCGTTATTTTTTAATAATTTTTTTTCTGTTTTAAGTGATTTTTTTCTTAAATTGCCCCTCCCGCCTAAACGGGGGGAAATAGACCCCCCCCTCCCATACGATTTTTTTCTTGTCTAAGTCCAACCTACACGCCCTAGCTTTTTGTCACACCTTATGCAAATCACCCTGTATATACATATAAGTTTTGCACTCTATAGTTGATATAGATAGTTATGCTACGTTATTTTAAGATTTAGATTTAGGTAAAAAGGAAACTGATTGCCACCGAGAACTTTAATAGATTGATTTAGAATTTACAATACAAGGCGAAGACGGACGAAAAGTCAAAACCCATAGTGCCAACGTACAAAAGAAAAAATTGAAGGGAAGTACTTTGTTTTAGGTTCAACATTCCGGCCGCCTTGCATCCTCGCATGCAAAACTAAAGATATCTTTAAAACCATTTTCTTAACATTAGTTTTAGAGATTTTATCTACATATTATATTTTAAAAAAGATGATAGCAAATTTATAATTTCAATTGAAGAGAACTTTATAAAAATATCGATTGCATTATTTACATTTATCTACAGTTTTATTTCGATAAGAAAAAATTAAAATAGATTATACAAGATATATTTTAGTGCATTTCATTAGGAAAATTTTCCATTTATGTAAAAATTAAACTGAGAAATCAGGTTTTAAGCGTACATTAAGATAAAACCGATCAAAAATTTAAGTTTTCAAAAAAAAAAAATTTGTTTGCTTTGTTTTTGTTTTGTTTTTGCTGTAATCAATCCGATGGCAAAACACACAGTTTGACGACAGAACGAGTAACAACCCCTTTTTGGGTCTTTACTTCTACTTCGTACTCTATCGTCAGAACCACGGTAGACCTTTAGGACTTTACCGAGCCGCCACTCATTCGGTGGAAGTTGTTCATCTCTTAGAGCAACAAGATCGTCAACTTCGATATCTCTTTGAGGATATTTCCATTTGTAGCGCTTGACGAGCTCGTTCAAGTATTCCTCCTTCCAACGCACACTAAATTTTTTTTTCATTTGTTTAAACAAATGTTTTTTCTTATAACATAATAGATAATTTTATTAGGAATAAATATGTATAATGTTTAATTTTTGTTTGTACAAGATAGTGGAGCCGAGATATTCGCAAACGACCAAAAAATGACACAAAACACATTTTTACCAATAACTTTGGTAAAAAAAGTTGTCATGTGGTAAAAATTTGGTTTTAAGCTTTTCTCATAAGCACCTATCGATCCATGAAAAAAAAATAGACCATGCCTCTGCGCGCAAGGCCAGGCCCCTTTTCATTACGATTTGACTGGACTATTAATGCAATAAAAAATCCGAACAATACCGAGCTCAGATCAAAATCACTCAAGAATATTAAACTGATGTGGACTCCTGGACACGTTGGAATTCTTGGAAACGAAAACGCGGATTTGGCTGATAACTAGGCAAACAACGCTCCTGTAGGTATATAGATTTGATATCTTCACAAAACTAGATCTGATAAAATATATACAGTGTTGGACAAAAATAAAGCACTAAAAAAGTATCACATTGGAAACATACGAATAAAAAGTGAAAACACTTGTGATACTTTTATATTTTTTTATTTTTTCTTAATCACAACGTATTATTCTATACAGTAGACTCGCGCTAACAAAAACACCGCCTTACGTGAACACCGGCTAACGTGAACATAATTTTGTTTACATTAAATACTCTATAGCGTGAACACTGTGAGAAGGCCCTATAACGTGAACAAATTTAAAATGCATTTAACGTACAAAACATTGTTTTCTTTTCTGCATTTGTCGGTTAGTCGAAACGGGGAATCCCCGTAAATGATTGCTCGTTAGTCCTGGTAGGTTAATTTTTCTTTTGCTGAAGATCTTCCGAACGCAACCGAAACGAACGAGGTTTTGACCAGTGATGAAAAAGAAAGCGAGGACAGTATTTTAGAAAGAGCACATACCAGAATAGAGCCTAGTGAAGCAATCAAAATTTTCAATAAATCTTTGGAATGGACGGAAAATGAAAACATAAGTCTAACAGATATCAGCGAAATTTATAAAAAAGGAAATCCAAAGAAAGATAACTCCTTTTTTTATTGATTTCAACGTCATTTTTTTTTGTTAACACAGCATAATGGATTAGGTATTTACAAACCGAAACACACAAAAATAAAATATGAATTTGAGTTACAACATAATGTCTAATTTATTTGAAATTTTTTAAAAATTGCACCTTCGTAAACATGAACAGCTCCGCAAACGTGAACACGCTCGGTTTTTAATAGTTCACGTTACCGCGAGTCTACTGTATTTTACAGCTTTTAATTTGATTTTAAATCTTAACATATTTCTAAAAAATAAAAATAGCTAAAAACTCATTAAAAAGGACCTAGCTGGACAAAACTAAAGCACAGGTACCATATTTCTGTTTACAGTTATCGAATTTTACCGCTTACTTCTTAAATGCTACTACCTTCACTTGTTATTTTGTCAAGCATGTTCTAGGCAAAACACAAAAAAATAAAATCGCAGATCTTTGATGGTGCTAACGGTCAAAGTTAATGAACAGTTTAAAATTTAAATAAAAATTATTAAAATGGCGCGGAATAAATATTTCAATAAATTAAAAGAAAAAATAGTGTCCGACTTTCAAAGCGGTAAATCAATTACATTTATTGGCAATAAATATAGTATAAGCCATACGGTTATTTCTCAGATAATAGCTCGATTTCGTGCTCGAGAAAAATAATTTTGTTTCCGTTATTTATGAAATATGCTCAAAAATGTTATACCATTTTTAAATGAGAATAGAACACGCTAACTTTTAAAGTAACTTGGCAAAATTTCGTAGTACATTTTTTTTACACCACAGTTCATTTAATTAGGGTAATGTAAGAATTTTGAGAACATAGTTGGGCAAAAAAGTGATATTTTCTTTACAACTAATGCAGGTGTGTTTAAATTTTTGAATGCAATTTGAGAAGTTAAGATTTGTAATCACGGAACTTAAGAGACCGTCACAGGGTGACCATTTTTCAATTTTTTTTCGAATGCCTATAACTCACAAAATACATGGCTACAATTTTTTTGGGGCGACTTTCCAAAACGTAAGCAGGAGTTGAGTTTTGATTTTTTTTACAGTTAGGTATGGGTCTCAATAGAACAGGGGCCAAATTACCGCATCCGTTATCGAGTAATACGTGACTGAATTATGTGAGTTTGGCATTACCGCTTACGTTATCGAGCAATAAATTACATACTCCAATTTGACATTTTCATTCGATCACTGATGGGACTCACTCACTCGTCACTGAAGCGGTAATTCGGCCCCAGAATTAAAATATTAGAGTGAGGAAACCCCCCTGAATCGTAAAAAAAAAATTTTTCTTTTTCGGTTTTAACCTCACTTTTTGTTTGACTCAGACCATTTTTTTGGCGAAATTGTAAAATAAAGTGCTTAATTGATTGATTTATTTGAATCGAACAGAAAAAACCGAATGGTTTTATGTTTTTTAGTTCTTGAGAAAATTGCTAAGACTACTTTTTGTTTTTTGCTTACTTACATAAATGCATCAGTGCCAGCATCCAGCATTATGGCGCATAAACAGTGAGATATGTAAGGGGGCCATGCTGCCCCCTGCAACCCCCCTGCTTGGCTCAGTATAGGATTTGGGGTGGGTGCGAGGTTGGGTGCCTGCAAATTTATTTTGTATACTTCTACAATCTGTAAATTTAAATTTTTTTCACTGTACCAAAGAAAGAAAGGAGAAACGTCAAAATAAAGCAAAAACAAAAAAGAAGAAAAGTTTTTCATGTGGATCGCAGCCATTATTGTGTTCAATTTGTATGAAAAAGTGAAACTTTAAAAATTAATTAAAAATAGAAATAATTGTTTCCTCACTCTAAGATTGCGATAAATAGTGTTTTTTAGTGATTATCTATCGAATAATATTTTTCTGATAAAACTGTCACCACCTACCCTATCACCCGTTTTCGTTTCGACGTTGACTTTTGCGACACCCTGGGCCTTACCAACAATCAAATTAAGAGACGATTTTAATATTTGAGCGAAATGAAGCATTATTTAATGGACTCTATATAACTGACCATATATGCTACATTTTATTTTTTAGGTTCCGTACAATAAATGGTTCATAATTTAGAGTTCACATAAATATTAACTTCATAACATGTATGGTTAACTTTATAGAGCTCTTTAAATAATGGTCCATTTCGCTCAAATATTAAAGTCGTCTCTTAATTTGATTGTTGGTACGGACCCCTGTATATGCTGCAACCAAAACTAAAAGCAATTTTTGAACGCTTTAGTATCTTTTTTAAAACAAATAAAAGGACAATGACCCCGAGGAAAAGTGGTATAATACCTATATATAGTCGTTAATGTGAGATTAAATTACTTCAAAATATCTCCATTCTAGCACAATTACTTCGTATTTAATTTCAAATGCGGGTAGTAAAAACACTGACGTAGTTTGTCATTTGAATATTTGATCCAAATGTTGATGTAAAAAAAGCTAGTAGACAATTTGTAAATACATATTCTAGCAAATCTAATTATCCATCCATCTCCTTGATTCTTTTATTTAGTTATTTTCCTTCACATTTTCATACTGTCGCGCATTTTAAACTGTTTATTGTGAACTGTACCTAATTTATTAATTCTTACAAGCAGTGGCACTACCTATTGCAAAAGCATTTATATATCACCATGTAAAAAGAACCGCAAGTAAATTTTAGGAAAAAAGGAAATTTAACAATTTCAATCGAGTGCCTGATGGTAAAGTACAAAAAAAGGGAACAGATGCCATACGTTCATTCGATTAGGGGAAAGGCGAAAACTTGTTTATCGTTTGTTCTTGCTCAATGCCGTTGATCTACTTGCAGCGCATTTCCCCTTCGAATTTAGCTTGATAAAGGTGAAACAACTCGAGTTGATATTCATGATTTTGGCATTTTTTAGGTATGTATGTACCTACCTTTCTATGCTTTATTTGTATTTATTAATTCAAAAATCTACAGAGCTTATTGTTATATCAATAAACTTACCATTAACTCCAGTAAAATTGTTGTAATGTTTCTCTTGCTAAAAAGGTGTACGTGACAAACGACGACAGCAAACACTAATAATGGTTAATTCACAATAGATACATTTTTTTCATTGTAATAAGAGGTACACAATAATTACACAAGGAATATGAAAATAAAAATCAACACTTGGTCTAGCTCATAATCGTACAGAAAACGTAAACTTCATTTTTAATTTTTGTACAAACAAATGCTTAGAAATTTTCTGTTCCTTCATAAGCACATCGAGAATATACAATCTTTCACTAAATGGTTGGCTTTATTTATCGATTACAACAGACGGGAACACAAATATAGTGCAATCTGCAATTAGTCTACGCATAGGAAAAGCAATTTTTTTGGGGCGAGAAATCGAAAACAAAATGGTGGTATAGTTGTGTAAATGGACTTTACAACTTTTTTTTTGCAAAAGATCACTTTTCACTTAATTATTTTATGTTTAAATTGTTGTTCAATTGGTATTTGGTACGCAGATAATATATATTTTTATATGTACTGTTTAATTAAGTGAAAAGAACAATTAGGCGACGGTTGGTCCGCACGCCACTTTCGATCAATTAAATTTCACTCGACTCAGAATTTGGGGAGTTCATAATAAATCGAGGTGAAAAACAATATGCTATAGTGGTGAATTTATAACACACATTTGGCGACATCTAGCTGTGAGCGTTGCGGTAAATGTTTTTAAAATTATTAATTAAAGGTAAGACTTCACTCGAATAGAAACAGGAACCACAATATATACATCATCATAACTGTTAAGCCTAGTACGCAGATCGAGAAAAATTTTGTCTCCCATAATTTTTTTTCCTGGGACAAGTTTTGTCTTGGATATTTTTCCGAGCAGTACGCAGTTCGCCCGCAAAATTCATACTTTTGTGCATTGCTGAACAAAATGTCACCACTAAATTTTTGTCAAAACTGGTTTTATGTAAAAGGTGCTGCAGTTTTAGTACTTAAATGTATTTTGACATGACATCGCGTGAAATTTACAAAAAGGAGTGTGTTAAATTTTTTTTTAATAGATCAAATTGCAAAGGCTTTCAAATTGGGAATTAATATAAAAATGAATTCTATGGACAATTTCAAATCAGATTTTTTTAAAATTTTGTTAGAAAAAAGTAAATCTCAAGCAAAAGCTTTCTTCCCACGTAAAACTCAAACAAATTTAATTTGGGAAGGCCAGAGAACAATATGACAGTTCTCCTTGCTATAAAACAAGCGATGAACGGTATGCCATGAGAGCATACTTTCTATCGCACGCTATGGAAATATAGTTGCGATGGCAGTCTCTACTTGCGATGATGAAAGCATGCTTTAAAGCATGCCCTGCATTCATCGCTAAGTGCGGTATTACACAGCGCATGTATTTAATTCACAGTTATCGGTTATTTTCTTTCCACTGTCATTCGGTGATGCGCGCATTATTACACGAAGATTTTTCAGTGTTGTGCATTATTTGACAGCTATCTTTCATTTCAATTTTCGTTGTTCGTTCGGTGTTCGGTTTAGTAATTAAAAAAAATAATTAAAATACAAAAACGGAATCAGGGAATGATTTTAACAATTTATTAGATTCATTTCATAAATGAAAATCAACTCGCATGTTAAAGCTTTAGGCTAGGCGCGCACATTCAATTTTTAGTTGCACAACTGTTTGGTTGCTTATAGAAAACAGATGAACTATTTGGTTGAATATCCGCGCAGATGCATATAATTATATGTTACACAAAATAGCGCACTCATTTTAGGCAATCGTTTAGTTTGTGTCAAAACACAAACTTTTTAGTTGCTCGAACCAAGCAGTTGCGAAACTAAAAATTGAATGTGCGCGCCTAGCCTTAGTCCATTTTATTTAATTTTCATTAGCAATAGCCATATTAGAGATGTTTGCTTAACAAAGAAGAAAAACGAAGTGAAGCAAGTTCGAAAAACAACGGAGACGGAGAAAAAGAAATGTAAAAATCATGCAAGGAATATCCTACTCGTGCATGTCGAGAAATCTTTCTTCGTGTCATTTTTTTTCTTTCTTTCTCTTTCGCACTTCATTCATGCAAGACTCAACATGCGCTGTGTAAAGCTAGCCCTAACATGCGGTCTCCACTAGCGATGAATCCAGAGCATGCTTTAAAGCATGCGTTCATTATCGCAAGTAGAGACCGCCATCGCAGCTATATTTTCATCACTTGCGATAGTATGCTCTCATCGCATACCATTCATCGCTTGCTTTATCGCAAGGAGAACTGTCATATTGTTCTGGTGTACCCAAATTTAATTTAATTGAGTTTGAGTTTTGCGTGCGAAGAAAGATTTTGCTTGGGGTTTACGTTTTTCTAACAAAATTAAAAAAATCTGATTTGAAATTGTCCATAGAACTCATTTATATCCATTAAAATTATTCACTATACTAAAAAAGTATGCGGTGAAATGCCCAGCCACAAAAATCTGACAGTTCTTTTGCTCTCTGCTTTCTGCGTTGGCTATTGCGATTGCGATGGATTTATCGCTAGTGGAGACGGCGACGTGACGCACTTGTATGGGAGAGCGGAAAAAAGTCTGTTGAATCTGAATTGTTCAACGGATTTAAATGAAATTTGGCACACATGTTTAAATCAGTCTAATACATATTTGATCGAAATTTTGTTAAGAAAAAATATTTAAAAAAATTAATAATATTTTTATAAAGTTGGAGGGTTTTAATATTTGTAAGAGAGAGCGGACACAAATTTGTAAAATCGAAACTGTTCAACTGTTTAATTGAAATTTGACACACATGTTAAAATTAATCTTATACATATTTGGTCAAAATTTGGTTATAAAAAAATAATTAGTATGATCATCGTAAATTTGATAAAATAATAATAATAATATCTGCTTTAGAAATGTATCCTCCTTTATTATATATCAGTTTTCTAAATCCATCATATATGTATATATGTATATTCTCGTTCATAACCTAACTCTTAGATGGGCTCATTACTCATTCCGCTTCCAACATTTACATTAGCAGTCGCCGCTGCCATAATTAGTAAAAAAGTTATTAAAATTTTTCAAAAATTTTAGTTGAAAGTTAAAAATTTTTTCCGGCAGAAATAAATGTTTTCGCAAAAATCAAATTTCTCAGACCTGGGTCAATGTATTAATTTTATTTTTTGAATAAAGATGAACATTTTTTTATAAAAATAATGGACTTAACCAGTTTGTTCTGACAATTAGTACCGATGAAATCAAAATTTTTGATAAACACCACTGGCAAGACGAAGTTTTTTGAAACCTGATTCAGTGAGACAATTTTGAACATAACTCCCACATTTGCAAGTATCTGCAACTGATTTTTTCTGTGCTTTAACTTGAAAGTATGGAACATACGCTGCTGTAATTCGTTGCTTTGAGTCTTTTGGAACTTTCTTAAAACCAAAAAGTTAAAAAAAAAACATTTTTCCTTAGTACCAATGCTTCAGGCTACTTATAGAAGACCTCTTTTATAAATTATATTTTTTTTTATTTTTTAGATAGTCAAAAATAGAATTATAAAATGAGATAAGAAGTTACAGAATTTATTTAAAGGAACTTCGGAAAAAGTCATCTAAATGTTTGTTGAAATAATGGTTGGCGACTTGAATAAAATTATTTTTCAAATTTGAGTGCTTGTAAATCAGAACATACAATATATGTTAAAAAATACTTTCAATTCATACGGTAGGGTTATCTAAGAGTACTTAAACATAAAGCTAAAAAGGCTAGATATGACTTTTTCCAAAGACTTTTTTCCGCTCTCAGACCACTGTGCGATGTTCACAGCAAAAATAGGGTTTGCTCGCGACCATGGCCCTACACCGCGAACATCGAAGCCAACGAACACGACAAAATCGAAATTTTTCGCCAACAACGAGCGGCTCGCGAACCAGCCCCTACACGACGAAAACATAGCGAGTACGAACAAGTTCGGCGAGCATGTTCGTCGTTTAGGGCCAGCTTTAGGGCTAGCTTAATACCGGACTAATGGAGATGGAGACCGCATCTAATGCGCGAAACAGATTAAACCAGCAACAGCACCAGCATCGTCAACAGCAAACAGCACGCTGACCAGCAAACATTTCTCAAACACATTGCCACCAGCAACGTTATTTCATCTGCTTGACATTTCATATCGAAAAAAAAGTTTTTCATTGTGGTGCCACTGAATATTGTAGTTGACAACACTGCACCAGCAACAGCAAATTTAGGACTTTGGCCTAACGACGCCGTTGGCGTTGCTGTTGCGGTTCTTATGTGTGTTGAACGATTGAAATACATTGGGTCTAAATTGATGGCGGCCGCTGTTGTTGTTGACGGTGCTGTTGCTGGTTCAATCTGTTCCGCGCTTTACGTTTATAATAACTGGAGTCTTAAATTGGTGGTTTTTTGATAGTATATTTGACATAAGCTAAAGCGGCTTAGAAAATAATTTATAAATAAGGATTTGTTTAACGTGACTGTTTTAGTATGATACTTGGTTAAAAAGACGATTTTGCAAATTTTAATTAAGTTTAGCGTCATATTTTCTTCAAAATTTTATTGGAGTTAAAATTGTCAAAAAGCTATTTTTTTGTAGTATGGTGCTAATTTCATATGACCCTTTGACATTCAGAAACGTCAGAAAAGATCTATTTATTTTGTTTCTTGCACTAACTGATACGAGGTGTGTTCAGAACTAATTTATTAAAAAAAAACCTTAGTACATACATAATACTAGTTACAAAATGTTTAAAATTAAGAAAGAGTTATTAAACTACTTTAAAATTAGCAAATTGTGAAGTAAAATCCTTTCAATACCTTCACTAGGCTGTTTAAAATTTTGCGCCAGTAAATAAATACGTACATATTATATGTATCTATATATACTTGAAGTGTAATCTTTAAATATGAGACCTTTATTATTTAGCCTTATTTTATTAGTTAGTGAATACGCAGTATTGCAAAATTTAACATGGAAAACAACAACAAGCGATTAGTGAATAAAAATAAGCTAGTAATGAAAAAGAGTAGTTGTGTTCAACCAGGAAAAGGCCAGTGTAGAGTAATGTAGTGCAGTGCAGGTTCATGAAAACTGTCAGAGCAAACTCAAGCAGAAACGTCATACGTCAGATGTTAAAAAAAAAGAAAACAAATTAAAGTTGGCGCAAGTAAAATGCCTTATGCCTGCTCTGAAGTCGATGGCAAAGAGAATAAATTCATTCCCAGTGCCTGCGACGACGTTGTTGGCTTTTTAGGCACAAAATCTCTTCCTCCTCTTCACCTTTTTTCATCGAACTTTTAAACACTTGCGTTTGGAATTCTTCGTGCAAATATACATAGGTACATAGATTTAATGAAGATATTATTGGATTAATTGGAGAACACTGAATCACCAGAGATTGCCCTTCACTCGAAGTTAGCTCTAATTTATGCATTATTTAAAAACTTTAACCAAAAATACAAAGCGCGGAAAAAAATCAACTTTATTCGTTAACACTTAACAAAATATAATCGAATAATGACATCAACTGATTTTGACAGTTTTCACCAACCTGCACTAGCTCAAAAGGTAGTGCAAAATATTCTGAACTAGTATACACTAGTTCAGCTCAATGAACGCTAATCAGTGTAAGTCAGTGCAGAAATTTTCTCAATGAACACAAAAAAGCTACACTTTTCTGCTCAGAGTAGTCCAGTGCCGCTGGTTGAACAGAACAAATATTTTAGTGAAGATGGAGTTTCGGATGTTCAAATGTAGGAGGTGTTCAGATGGTGTCCGAAAAAATATATTACCCCTAACACACACCACGAAATACTTCATCGAAGCATATTGTCGATAACATTAGGGGTTTTCACGATCGTGAATTTCAATTTCAATTTCAATTTATTTATTAACAATAGGTGTGTTTTTTTTGCAAGTCCATATAGAATTGTAAAAAAAAACGACATCGGGATTTAGGAGCTTTTTTTCCACGTAGCTGGAAGCACTGTGTACGCTATGACATTTGTCAGCTTATTGACGACTAGCATCAACCAATCAAAAAACTTCACTTTTGACGTCTCTGAGCAAATTATCGATAACATATAGATAATACTATTTTGGCATCACCATTTTTATCGGGTCTTAGATTAACTCTCGATAATTATCTGGTCTTAGCTAACTCTGTATAGATTTAAGTAGTTGTTGCATTTGCATGTAAAGCGCTTAGTCCCGATGTCGTTTTTTTTTACAATTCTATATGGACTTGCAAAAAAAACACACCTAATGTACAAATAAGACTGAGTCTTTTATAGTACCTTAAAAAAAACGGTTGATACAAAATTTTTGTTAAAAAAAAATACCTAAAAAATACTTAAAATATTTCAAAAATTCTTAAACATTCATTCATGTAGATAATACTTACATATGTAGATACATATACATTTTTTTTTTTTTTTTTTTTTATTTCCTTCATTAGTTAACCAAAATGGGTAAATAAATTAACAACCTGTTTAAAATTATGAATTGTGACATCATGCTAGCAAAAATGAGAAGAGATTGCATTCTTAAAGTTTTTCATTCCGATAATTCTTTTTATTGTAACTGGGAGGGAGTTCCACAACTTGGTTGCATATACAATGAAGAGCCGTGAAGAGTTGAGGTAGTTGAAAGCCAGTAATAACAGATTGATAGTTCTAAGGGACTGTGCAAATTCTATCTAATCATATCATTAAAAGCCACAAGCAGTTTATGTTTCGAGTGTGAATCAGGTTTACAATAGACGACATTAGCGTAGTCAATTAAAGGTACCAGTAATGTTTTTATTAGTCTCAGTTTGGTGTTTACTGGAGTAATGGTAGAGAATGGCCAGAGTCTACGTAATCCGGAGTAGATTCTTCCAACTATGCAGTTAATATGATCATCTGCTGAAAGCGATCGGTTGATTTTAAAACTGTTAACAGTATCTTTAAAGTGAAGCTGGACTTGGTCTAGAAAAACTGGAGGGAAGTGTGAGGTATTAAACTGTTTCTTAGATATCGCAATAAGTTGAGACTTAAGCGGATTTAGAATTAGACCATTGCTAACGGACCATTTGGAGATTGCCATCAGATCCTCATTTATCCTACATATCAAGTCTTCCTGCAGACCAAGCGGCCGTGATAAATAAATTTAAACGTCATCAGCATATAGATGTAGCATTACATTTGAGCAAACATTAGGCAGGTCATTTATAAATATGCAAAATAATAAAGGTCCTAGAATAGAACCTTGTGGTACACCCATATGCAAAAACGAATAATCTGATTCGTTTTGGCCAAACTTCACTTTTTGGGAGCGATTATACAAATAACTCTCAATTAAACGCACAGCTCTATCATGAAAGCCAAAATAGTACTTTAGTTTTTTGCAAAGTATTTTATGGTTTACACCGTCAAAAGCCTTAAAGAAATCCAGCAGGCAAAGAACTGTTATATTGTTCAAATCATATTCAAGCCTTATATCATCGAGGACTTTAATCAATGCAGTTTGGCAGCTGTGATTTGCACGAAACCCAGACTGAAATGGTGATAGTAGCTTAAACATACCTATATAATTTGTAATTTGTAAAGCCAGAATTTTCTCAAAAACCTTTGACAGACAAAGAAGAATGATTATAGGACGAAAATCTGAGAAAGAAAAAGGGTTAGGCTTTTTGGCTACAGGGATGACATTAGCTATTTTCCAGTTTAATGGGAAAGTTGAGGACATGATGCAGAAATTGATCAAATAAGTCAGAGCTCTCAAAATATATGGCAATATAATTTTTACGAAGCATATTGGCAACCCATCTTCTCCTAGAGCATCTGATTTAACCGATCGAATTGCATCAACAACCTCAACTTCTGAGACAGAAACAAATTCAAATTCAGTGGAAGGATCATAACAGGCTTGGTCATTAGGCACAAAATCCATATTTTGATATGTTTTCAATATGAATGATTTATTTAATTCATTTAGATCAGGCACATTTTGAACAGCTTCCTTTTTACTGATTCCGATCGTGCGAAGATTATTCCAGAGCTTGCGAGATGATTGATTTGTATCCAACTTTGACATGAAGAATCGCTTTTTGGCTCTGCGAGTTACAAATGTTGCATCATTCCTAGCCCGGCAAAATAAATTCCAATTGTCATTTGTAGGATTAAGCTTCCATTTTGCATACGATTTTCTACGCTTTTTAATTGACCTAACAACATCTGAAGTAAACCAGGGACAATTTTTGCTGCGAACTGATACGGTTTTGAGAGGAACATGCTTTTCAAATAGTTCGAGAACCAATGATTGAAAGTATTCAACTTTGTCGGTAGAATTGGGGAAATTTTGACATAAATGCCAAGGGAACTCCAAGGCATCAGCTTGCAGTGCAATATAGTCCACTGATTTAATATCTCTGAATTGAAAAGCGATGGAGTAGGTACACGTGAGAAATCAATGTTATAGGTGCAGTAAATGAGGTCATGATCAGAAATACAATCCAAAGACAATTGGTCTTGCACCAAAACATTAGAAAGATCAGAGACAATTATGAGGTCAAGAAGACTAGGAGTTGAGTTTGGGGCGAAACGAGTGGCGTAACAATTTGAAACATAAAGTCCATTAGTTGCAATCACATCTCTTAGTTGGTTGACTCGAGTATCCGATAGTAAAAGGTCTGCATTAAAATCACCACATAGAATAATGTGTTCATATGACGCGGAGAATTGTTGTAGAGCTGAGAATAAAGGTTCAGGAGAAACACTTCTGTTGGGATTATAGCCCACACCTAAAACACACTTAGTATTGCCATCAGTGACTTCCAATATCAAAAACTCTATGCCGCCATTCTCTGATTTAGCAATAACTTTGTTACTAAGAGACGCACTGCAATATATTGCCACACCACTCCCAATTGTGTCTGTGACTCTGTCATTTCGAATTAAATTATAGTTTTTAATTTCATATGCACTACTTGGAATATTTGGTCTAAACCAGGTCTCAGTAATGCAGATGATATCTACTCCTGAAGAGTCAAATACATAATTTAAAAAATCTAATTTATATATGTTAAGGCTTCGTGCATTAATGCAACATACCTTGAAACCGTCACGGGCACCTGAAAGTATTTTAACAACCGATCTTACTGATAAACCATCCATTTAAAATAAACAAACAATAAAAACGCAATCAGTTTAAGAACCAAAAAATAAAAAGGAAACAAAAATAAAAATAAACAGGCTTTACAACAAAGAAGAAAAAAAAAGTTAAAAATAAAAAATTAAAATACAAAGAGAGGGAAAAAAAAACATTTTTGAATTTAAAAATACGTAAATGAAATTAATTTAATTGATTGCAAAAATCCGCTCCTGGTTACATTCGAAGTTGCGGCGTCGGGGGGTCTGCTTCTGCTATACTTGTAGTTATAGTTGAGAGTCCACTCAATGTAATTTTCATCTCAATATCATCACTACTCTTTTTCACAAAAATGAAACCGTTCAAACGCTTCAATGAATATGGTTCCACATCTCACTTTAGAGCTATTGGTGCAAAAGTGGTAAAAATAAATATTAATTCCAGAGGCCACCTGTTGGCTCCTGACATGAACTACGATTTTTGCCATAGAAACTATAGACATCTATTATTATTGCTTATTAAAAAACAGAGCCATCTATTTCAATTGAACTTTACATTTTAACGTTATCCAAGACACAATAATAACAACAATATAAAGGATGTTCAGCGAAATTTCTGTGAACACTCGAAAACAAAGCATTTAGTTCAATGAAAACTGCTTTATGGCGGATATTGTCTTCTAGGGCCTGAATTGCTTGGCAATTGTTGCTGTAATTAAAAAGTAGAACGGTGTAAGATCCTGTGACCGGTCCTTGGTAAATTTATATTTATATTTTAAAATGGAATACATTTCAAATCGCATTTTTTGTCATTATACTCGTATTTATCTAATTAAGTGAATTTGCTAATATTTACAAAAAAAATCTTCATCTTTTATCTACATAATTTTAAATGGAGCAATATGAACTTTATAATTTACCTTTCAATGTTGAACCGCATCCGTTTTTTACTAGAAATAGTTTTTTTCGTGTTTTGAACACAACGTTCACAATAAATTGAAATGAAAAGTTGAAATTTTGATTTGTGTTAAACAATGAGGTGTGTACAAATTGGTAAATTTCACTTTTTCTTTGTTTCCACTTTGTTCGGTTTAATATATCTTTTATGACTAAAGTTATTGTTGAAATAAATTAAACAATGATAGATTTGCATACTTGATTTCATATAAGAAAATAAATCAATTTTTTGTGCCATTTAAATAGTTTTCCGAAATCAGCATTTCGACAGTTCTTTGTGCTTTCCCACTCTAACAAATCACAGCACTGTAAGTAATGCTCTTCTCTTGTCTATGATAAATGCATATTATGACTCTTAAATCCGCAAATAAAGCATGAACATAGCCTTCAAGTTTTTATTTAATAATAAACTTAAACAATTCTCACTCAACACCCTTTAAAAACTAAATTGTGTCAAAAATTGATGTATCAAATACCAAAACCACAAGTTACACTATGTTTTCCGAGTTTGCACCAATAGCGCTAGTTCCGTATAGTTTTAAGTTGAACCATCGTGACCATTGACTTATTATATATGGACTGCTAGTTGTGTATAATTCTCATACAAAATTTGCAACCAAAATGGTCCAACGGATACAATCGAAACTAGCCCTCGTGCCGACACTAGTGGCAAAAATAAACAACATATTTAACGCCATCTCTTGTTCTACTAGTGCCAACAGAAATGTTTACTCATAGAAACTAAGGACATCTATTGACATTGCTTTGAAGAAACGGTACTAGTCTATGGTTAGAGAGATAATCGGCTGAAAATAGTGCTAAAGGATCTCGAAAAAAAATCCCCTTTAAAATATTTTATGAATCATTTTGGTTTACTTAATGATTTTATGTCCGCGCAGGTGCATATAATTATGTGTTACAAAAAATAGCGAACTCATTTTAGGCAATCGTTTAGTTCGTGTCAAAACACAAACTTTTTAGTTGCTCGAACCAACCAGTTGAGAAACTAAAAATTGAATGTGCGCGCCTAGCCTTACAGTTCTAGTTTAAGATAAGGTGCGTTTTATTATTCACAAATCTATCTGGATCTGGATCTGGATTAAGTTTTAACATGTATTACAAAAACAATTTGGAATCCTGTTTTCTATCGGGATCTATTTCAAAGATCCAAAAATCAGTTATTACACTGGCGAGTAGATGGCTTTTTATGGCAAGGTAGTGTAAGCTATAGTGTAAAGAAAAAAGACAAGACATAATTTAAAATTTGCAAACCCAAGGATAAAAAGATCCGTATCGTTTTATTTTCAAAGGAAGATCCATTTCCGGATCCAGATAGATTTGTGAATAATAAAAAGCACCTAAAGAAAGTTTTTTGTAAATTTGATACAAATTGTAGGATTGGTTTTTCTCTAAAGTGAGTTGTTAATTTAAATCAAAATTAGGATTTATTTGCATAACTAATTTTTTTGCAAATATTTTCGCTCTAGCCAAAAAGATCTTAGCTTATCTCTTGATTTCTAGTATAAAAATTAAAATTATTTGTAAAAGTGAAACTAATTGCTTTAATAAATTATTTTTACAAACAATAATAATATTTTTTAATAGATAATACAAGTTAATGCAACGAAAACTGTGTTGCAGTATATATTTATACGTTGAAAACAAAAATGAAAAAGGGAAAATTAAAAAGGGAAATTTTCAGATTTGGCAATTGGACTATTTGCACATTAGTCCCTTTAGCACTGGTTCCATTTCATAGTATTCAAATTTTCCGTCAGTGTCGGCACGAGGGCTAGTGTCGTTTGGTAATCCGTTGGACCATTTTGTAATCAGCTACTAGCAGTCCATATCTAGTATGTCAATGATCGTGACCATTGACTTATTATACATGGACTGCCAGAGCCCAACTTCACGATGGTTCAACTTAAAACTATACGGAACTAGCGCTCTTGGTGCAAACTCGGAAAACATAGTGTAACTTTTGGTATTTGATATATCAATTTTTGACATAATTGAGTTTGTAAAGGGTGTTGAGCGGGAATTGTTTAAGTTTATTATTAAATAAAAACTTGAGGGCTATTTTCATGCTTTATTTGCCGATTTAAGAGTCATAATAGCATTTATCATAGACTTATATCAATTTGTAAACACCTTATTGTTGAACACAAATAAAACTTTCAACTTTTCATTTCAATTTATTGTGAACATTGTGTTCAAATCATGATGAAAACTATCTAGTAAAAAATGGATGCGATTCAACATGAAAAGATAAATTAAAAAGTTCATATTGTTCTACTTACATTTATGTAGATAGGAGATTTTTTTGAAATAATAGCAAATTCACTCATAGTTAGATAAATATAATGTCAAAATGCCATTTCCAGTTTAAAATATAAATATAAATTTACGAAGAACCGTTTCTACCTTTTTATAAGGTTACCTGTCAAAACCTTACAGCAACAATCGCCAAGCAATTCAGGCCCTAGAAGACAATATCCGCCGTAAAGCAGTTTTCATTAAACTAAATGCTTTGCCCTCGCGAGTTCACCAATTTCGCTGAACACCCTTTATATTATTGTTATTATTTTGTCTTGGATAACGTTAAAATGTAAAGTTCAAATTGAGATAGATGGCTATAGTTTCTATGGCAAAAATAGTAGTTCAGGCCAGGAACCAAGAGATGGCCTCTGGAATTAATATTTATTTTTACCACTTTTGCACCAAGAGCTCTAATGTCGGTATGGAGAGGTTGAACCATTTCATTGAAATGTTTGTATAGAAATTTCATACGACTAGCAGTCCATATATAATACGTCAATGATCGTGACACTGGGCCTCCACTTGAAATAAATGATTGCAAGAAATGTGTCATGTACCCAATATTTCTTGTGGAGCCCCCTTATGTCTCGATTTTTGTTATTTTTAGACATTATTTTTACTATTTATTTCTTGTCTTCGTAGGAGAAATAAATGCAGATATAAATTTTGACGTTTCATGACTTGTGACTTCACTAGACACAAATTTCTCACAAGACGTCGAGTCTTGACACCAATTCCCACATTTTCATGTAACATTCCTTCATTTCATTGACAAACTCATGTTATGTTTTCACTTCGTATAGAAACTATGTCCTGTGAAGCCAAGATGTGATTTTTCTACCATTTACTGTCTGTTGAAGTACATATATAATGTTGTTTGTTTGTTTCCAGGCCAAAATTAACATTAAAAGAATTAAACATTGAAGATAGTAAGTATTTTGATTATTTTTTTTTAAATTAGTTAGGGCATTCAGAGACTTTTCATGCTTGTGGGACTACTCAATTATGTCTTGGAGCAAATGTTCTTCAAGGTCCTTTTGTATTCTTCCCGTTTTGGAATGAATAATCACGACATAATTTGCCCACAGAGTTAAAGAAATATAAACTTCAGATATAGTGTCTGATATAATGTCAGAAATAAATATTGCTAATGGAGGTGCGGCGTGAAGTTGGGCTCTGGCAGTTCATATACATATAATAAGTCAATGCCATGAATACGTGTGAATGGTGGATTAAAATACAAAATTTGACGTTTTTTTTTTGAATATCAAAATGACAGTTCTCATAATTGTATGAAAATAAATATTTTAGACTTGTAAGTAGACTTTGATTGTAAATATTCGTAATAAACATTAATTATTTTTATACTTAGCCTTATGTAAATAACTTAAATTAGAAATAGTTCAACAAAATGCGCAAAACGTAAATAACCAACAGCGAGTAGTCTCATCAGACAGTAAGTGCGCCTACAAAGACCATTCAACAACACCGACCAGCAGCAGGCATTATAAAAGCAGATTAACTAAATCAACTGCCAAAATAAATCTTACCACCTGCCTAAGTCATCCAGAAGCACCACGATTACAAATGGAGAAGTTGATAGTCATAAGGATACAACCGAAAATGAAGATCAGCAAGATAGTTCAACGACAAATGGTCAACAAAAAGTACAACAACAACACGATCCAGAAGCACGTAATCCTGGTCCGGAATTAGTCTCATCAGCAGTCACGGATCCATCTTCATCACCGCTAAATCTACGAACAACACTCCATGATAATCCCGCCAAAAAGCTTGTTCAAATTCTATCGAATCCCAATTCAAATGAAAGTCTATCGGAGCATTCGTTCAATACCTCATCCAGTCATTCCCTGTCACGTTTATCCAAACATACACAGCCAACAGTATGCCTTAGTTCCAAAGAAGAAATCCTCAAGAAAGCTATTGAAACAATCAATACGCAGCAGCAGAAAATTGGTGGTGAGTGCATAAATGACGATGATATTGCAACGACATCCTCTTCAGCACGTTGTCAGTAATCGGCCTTAAAATATCTTAAGAATTCTCTGAGAAAAGATAACTCAAGTAGTTTGCAATGTGAAGATCTTACAACGGCATCAGTGTCAGGCTGTCGAAGTGCAGCACCAGAGGAAAAAGTCGTACCTGCAGCTTCACCTCTCTTTGCCATAAATAGCAACAGTCATTCAAATTTCCAACAGGAAGAATCCAACCGGCAAATGAGCCATGAAGGACGTAGAGTAACAGAGTTTCCGTATCTTGATCATGCTCTGCCATTGGATAATGAATTCTATGAAGAGACTTGGGCTGATTGTGACGAAGGATCCAACGATGAAGTGTGTACATGCCATAAGGATAGTTTTTCTAACCAGAGAGACAAACGTGATTTCATTTGTTTTCGGAGGATGCCTTATCCAAGGATGTTAAGCTTTCAAGCTACATACAGATGGTGTCGATTTCAGAGGACACATTGTCCCATGAACTAAAGTCGTCTTCTAGATGCTGAACATATTTTGAGTGACAGTGGAAGGAAACGTATATGATTATTCTTCAACGCCTCGAAGTTCGCAAACGCTCTTACTGATTCCAAGTCCCTCGACTCCACTGGGCCGGCGGCGTACTCCGGCGATCTTTAATTCCTACAAGAGATAATCCCCCGCCAGAACTCCAAGATTGGTTGGTGCAATTCCAACGATGGTCGCACGCTGAGTGGCTACTAGCGGGGCTGTCGTATCATTCTTCGAGAAAGCAGTACTTCGAGAGAAAAAAAAGCAGTACGCAGCAGTACGGCAGTAAAGTGAAAATTTTTTTCATAAATATTTTTTTTATTTTAGTTTTATAAAAAAATAAGAATGATCAAATTTATATATTATTTATCTCATAGAATTTTTTTTTTTTTGCAAAATATAACTTTTTTTCATCAAATTCACAATTAACAAAGAATTATACAAACAAAAACAATATTATTAATTATATATGCTTTGGATTTAAATCTAATTATATTAATGAGTTTTATATTTGTATGTATACATACGTTAGAATATTTAAATAATAAGCAAAATTATGTTTAAATTGCACATGTTAAAAATAATTTATTAGTCTGGCCAAATTTTAAAAATTTAAGTCTTCTTGTATCGTTTTAATAAATTTGAAGATAGTTTCCATCAATATATCTGGTACCTGTCCACACTGAAAATAAATTCCTAAGTAATATTGACAAAAACGTTTTGTTGACCTTTAACAAAACAATTTTATCGTTTTGATTAAATTTTTGTCAATACGAAAGAATGATTTTGTTGATTTCACAAAATTTTTATTATCCAGCATGATTTTTTGTCAGTTTAACAAAATATGCACTACAAATAATATTGTCAGTTTAACAAACCAAGTTTTGTTAATATAACAAAATAAAACAGGGATTTTTGTCACATCGACAAACTTTTTTGTGATGTTAACAAAATGTTTGTTGTATCTACAAAAAACCTGTTTTGTAAAGGTTTGTCAATATCACAAAGTTTTTGTTAATTTTTTTTTGTCAATTTAACAAAAAATGAAAACATTTTTGTTAAAATGACAAATATTTTGTTTTGGGGTTGAATTATTTTGTAATATTGATAAAATAATATTATCAGATAGATAACACTATTTTGTAAGGAAACGAAAAAATTTCTTTTGTGTATGTTATAGTTCACATTTGGTTTTTGTCAAAAAATCGATGTAAGATTAACTGAGCTTAACAAAAATTGCGTATTGTCCATACGCCCTCACAGATGGTTGCATGTGAGATCGTAGGGACGAAACGCCAATTTTTGCGGACTTAAATCCCAAAAAAAAATATTTTGACAAAATTAATTTTGTGGATTCAACAAAAGAAATTTGTAAAATTGACAAAATATTTTGTTGAATTGACAAAATATTTTGTTAATTTAACAAAATATAACAAACAAATTTGTTAATCTAACAAAACAATTTTGTTAATTTAACAAAAAATGTTTGTTAATTTAACAAAAAAATTTTGTTAATCCGATAATAATAAAAAAACAAATTTTTAACATTAACAAAAAAATTTGTTAATACAACGAAAGAATTGTTAATATGACAAATTAATTTTGAAAATTGTACGAAATTTCGTCATATTGACAAAATATTTTTGTTATTTCAACAAATTAATCTGTTAGCATAACAAAATAATTTTGTGGATACAATACAGTATTTTTTGTTACCTCAACAAAATTCTATAATTTTTGTCATTTTGATAAAACTTTTTGTTGGACCTATGTATATTGACAAAATGTTTGTCAAATCAACCTACATTTTTGTCATATATACCTAGATTTTATTTTCAGTACAATAACGACTTGGCTGAAAAGATACCGCTTACAGTAGTCATATTTAAGGAATTGCTAGTTTTTGTTTTTATCAAATTTATATTTGAAAAAACTCGCTCACAAGTAGCACTACTGTGTGGCAAAGCAAGTAAGGATCCTATAAAAATGTTGTTGTATGTATTAGGGAAACGTTCTTCTCCCAAACCATTTCTGGCTGAAAATACATCACACCAGAATCATTCTAGTTCAAGTTCTCCAGACAAATCTGTAAAGTTCAGTAGAGCCCTCTACTCAAATTCCCGATCCTCAATGCTAATGTTTAGCACAAGGTTTGGAAATAATGGATTGAGTTCTACTAAACTTTCACCTAAATTTCCTGGGCTTAGGTTTTGTATTACTATTAAGGTTTTATCGTTAAAATCGAATCTTTTTTTATAGTCTGGCAAAGAGTTTTATAATAGTTTAGGCAAATCAATTTTATTTAATAATAAAATTTAATTTAATACTTAACAGAAGATGATTGTCATACAAATTTATTTTAAAACTCAATATTTCGACTTTTTTGAAACTAAATGCAGAAAGAAAAATTATTTTATCTTAAATAACGGCGCCTATAGAAATGTTAAAAATAGTTTTCGAGAAGCGTTCAAAAAGTTTAAGAAACATTGCATATCAAAACTTAAAAAAAAAGAAGAATTTTAGAATTTGAATTTTTAATTGAAGTACTAAAAAGTGTTTTACAAAATTTTAACTACGCATACATGAGTGGCAACTGGTAGATTTTTGAAATTTTATGAAATTCGTTCAAAGAGTTTATTCAAGAAATGTTAAAACGGTTTATAGGTATGACGACAGAAACAGAAACAAAAACAAACGGAGTGAGAAGAGAATAGAATAAATGGATCCATATGGCTAATGGCTTGTTGCTTTCAATTTGATTTTTGGGTATGTTCGTAGAGAATAGTTTTTCAGTGTATTTAGATGAAGCTTTGAAGATTTTGTATATAAAATTTGACGAGAAAAAAAAGCAGTACTTTGGCTATGTTTGTAGTACGGCAGTACGGAGCTTCAAAAAGCAGTACAAATACTGCAATTGCAGTACTTTGACAGCCCTGGCTACTAGCCGTCGATAGACTGATTGAACACTGCGAACCGACACAAGTTCGTCATAATGATGAAAGTTATTGAACCGCAATTTCAGAGAGACTTTATTTCTCTTCTGCCACGTGAACTGGCGCTACAAGTGTTGGCCTATTGGGATCCAACTCATCTTCTCAGGGCAGCGCAGACCTGTTGGTGACGCCAAAATACAAACTTTGGATTAAAGAAGAAATATGTATTAGAGAATATGTATTTAGAAATTAAATTGCCTACTTTTAGGCATTTCATACATTTAGATATAATTGAGAAAATAACATTAAAACTTAGTTATTAAGTTTAATGTTAGTTACTCAATCGTTAAGAAGCTTATCTCGTTTTATCTATCAAGCTGAGCTTTCACCACCGAGCTAGCGCTAGTCGGTGTGATGATGAGTTGTACTTATTCTTAAGTTTAGTTTATTAGTATTGTTTAAAAGGAGAAGACCTAGTAATAAAATTTATAAAATAAAAGGTAAAAGAAATTTGGTTCTTTTTTTTGATATCTTGGTACTGCAAGAGACTTTCTATCCACAGCACAGCACTTGGATTTTTTTGGAAAATATATCGCCAACCCATAGCGAGTAGCCCGAAGCTGTCTACCCATAGCAGCCCCATAGATAAATACCAGTGACTGGGATTTAAAAGAGGAATCCCCCCAATATTATTTTTTGGTTCAATCGAACCGGATAGGATTTTTCTGGATTTTATTAAATTGATGCATCAATTGCATCATAATTGGAGAACCCATAACCCTAATCCAAGGTAGGTGCTGTGCACTTAGGAAAGATATTTTGGTGATTTTTTTCGGTGATTTTAAATAAAAAATAAAATTTGTGTGTAAAGAATCTTTTAATTCAATTTAATCGCAATTTATTTTGTATTGAAAAGAAAAGTTGTGCATCGGTTGATGTGTAATTTAAAGCTTTTTTATTAAAAAAAAAATTTAATGAAGCAAGATCTTTATGAAGTTGGTAAATTTGGGATAGTTTTTGATCGGAAGATTAAGGTACAGTTTCGCTACGGTTTTTTGATCGCGTGATTTTAATACGTTTCTGTTTTTTTTCTTGGTGAACAAACCATACGGTATTTGAAATCCTGTTAATGATTATAGGTTCTTTAATTTAAAAGAAAACAGATTTTCTGATTTTTAACAAAAATAATTAGATAGTATTTGAAAACCTATTTTCTCTCTTTTTTTTTGAAATTTTATTGCATATTGTACATTTTTTTCTTCGTTCGAGATCCGTTTTAACTTTTCTTCTTAGTTCTTCGAAATGTCTGTTTCTGAAGATTTTTATTTGTGCGTTAAGCAAATAAATGAAACAATTAATAGTTTTCGTGATGTACCAAATAGAGAAAATATGACATTTGGTATGTACAAAGTATGGAAAAAGGAATTCGAGGTTTTGTGGGAGAGTTTTCGTGTAATTTATACGAAATGTTTAAAAAACGAAGAAAAAACCTTAGACGATGCAAAATTATTGACAATTAAATCCAAATATACATCCGTTTCAACAAATTATTTCACTACAGTAGGTAGTATAATAGATGCGATTGAATTGAGTTCAAGCAACGAAACGAAACAAAATTTGGTGTTTCCTCAAAGGTCTGATTCAGAGTTTGGAATAAGAGTTCCACCTTGCGACGCGGAATGTTTCGAAGGCGACTACAAATCCTGGCCTACTTTTCGTGACATGTTCACATCAATTTACGTTAATCACCCTCGATTAAGTGATGTTGAAAAGTTATTTCATTTACGCTTAAAAACAAAAAAGGAAGCTCATGACATTGTTGATAAGTTTCCTCTCACGGCAGATAATTTTAAACTTGCGTGGGATACACTAAGATCCCAGTACGAAAACAAACGAATCCTAATAAATACCCAGCTTAAAACACTTTTTTCTATACCTTCAATCGCAATTGAAAGCGGTTCAGCTTTGAGAAAACTCCACAGAACTGTATGTGATTGCTTAGGAATACTTTCAAGCTACAGTGTTAAAACCGACAATTGGGATCCGATTCTAGTTTTCTTAATTTCTCAGAAAATTCCTGAAAATACTTTGTTTCTTTTTGAACAAAGTCTTCCAAAAGAAAATGAAATTCCAACTTGGAAATTTTTAGAAGATTTTCTCGCTTCTAGATACAGAATTCTTGAATCTGTTGAAGAAATAAAACAATGTCCCCGACAAAACGCTAAACAGTTATCAAATTCAAAATCGAACAAAATAAACTCTTTTCATATCGAACAAAAGAACTTTTGTTGTAAAATATGTAAAAGCAATCACCCTTTGCGATTATGCAAGAAATTTTTGGATATGGATGTCTCATCTCGTCGTAAGCTAGTACAAACCCAGAAGTACTGCTACAACTGTCTTGCAATTACACATTCGGTGTATGAGTGTAAAAGTAAAGTGTCTTGTGATCAATGTGGAAAAAGACACCACAGTTTACTACACTTCACCCATTTAAAACCCGTCTCTCACGACACAAGATCTCCTACTTTATATCAGGCTTCTTTAAGTAATACATCAATACAGTCCACTTCGAAATTTCATCAACAACCAACGAAAGAAGTAGAAACAGATACTCCATCTGCTTCTCCAACGCTTCAAAGTTTTCTCGTTAACCAGAAAAGAAATATTTTATTAGCTACAGCTTTGGTTAAAATTACTGCTCACAACCAAACATTTCTCTTGAGAGCTTTAATCGACCCTGGTTCTGAAGCTACATATATCTTACAATCTGTAGTGAACCGATTTAAGCTTTCCACCCGTTCGTCCAATGCGTCTATTTGTGGCATTGGACAAGTTCATAGTGAATTTTAAACGAGTATGTGCCCTCTCATTCTCGAATCTCGCATCAACCCTGATGTACATATTTCTGTTTCAGCTGTTGTTTTGAAAAAGTTGACAGGTAATTTGCCATCCCAAACTATTGACGCATCAAACTTGGTTGAGCTCAAAGGTTTGCGGTTGGCAGATCCGAACTTTGATAAGCCTGCTTCAATAGATATATTGATTGGAGCAGATATTTACCCTCTTATCTTATGTGAAGGTGTTAAACGAGAAAAAGACTTGTGTCCAGTCGCTCAAAATACGGTTTTTGGATGGGTCCTTTCAGGACCTTGTGACAAAGGTACAACTAAACCAACCCTTCACACATTTTTTGGCAAAATTTGTTTAGAAAAACAAATACAGAAATTTTGGGAACTCGAAGAAGTTCAGGATATTAAACCCTTATCTAACGAAGATAAATTTTGTGAAAAATTATATAAAAAGACGACAACTCGAAATGCAGATGGTCGTTATACAGTCAAACTTCCATTTAACCCTCACTTAAATATCTTGGATTTAGGTCTTTCAAAAGGTAGTGCAGTTTCGCAGTATCTGCGCCAAGAAAGGCGTCTACTTTGTGATATAAAGCTAAAAGAAGAGTATAACAAAGTTCTAAAGGAATATATTTTGTTAAACCATATGACTCTTCTACCAAAATGCAGTTTGAATCTTTCTAAACCACACTTTTATCTCCCGCATCATGCTGTGGTAAAACCGGATAGTGTGTTGTGATGCTTCTTTTTTCTAAGGCTGAGGTAAGCTCGCCGGACTCCAGGGTCGTCTCGAGAAAGCACGAAACTCGAGTATAGATAGTCGACCAAATTACTCTCTCCAAATGAAAAATAGATTTTCCTCTTTCAGATTTTATTTTATTAATCCAATAAAGCGGCTTAAGACTAAACAATATGATACCTATAGATAATAATACCTAGAGATAATACTACCTAGTATATACGAACTTAATCATACGGTCAAGAGCCCATCGACACCGGAAGGGTGAAGGGGAATAACTTAAGAATACGGCAAGAGCCCGTCGACACCGGAAGGGTGAAGGGGAATAACTTAATAATACGGCAAGAGCCCGTCGACACCGGAAGGATGAAGGGGAATAACTTAATACTACGGCAATTGCCCGTCGACATCAGAAGGATGAAGGGGAATAACTTTAATAATACGGCAGGTGCCCATCGACATCGGCGGTCAGCCATCAGACGAATAGGGGGAACAACATGTAGCATACGAAAACATGCACATGCCGTAACTATTCGGGACTGGTGGAAGTGTGATCATAGCCTCTTCGCGGCGGCCGCTAGAAACAAGCCTTTTAAAAAAGGTTTGGCTAATATGATCAGGCTGGTTCCTCAGGTTGGCGACAGGTTAATTCCCTGTCCCGTAAAACTTAATGAATTTCGAGAACGACAACAAGCCTCGGAAACGGACTGATTTCACGACGACAACCTACGCAAAGAAAAAGGAAAAACGATTTACGAATTTTCTTATGGAACGTACGATCGCTCTATAGAGCTCGAGCTGCTCAGCAGCTAGCCGATGCCCTGTCAAAATATAAAGCTGACATAACAGCTCTTCAAGAAATCAGATGGACAGGGAATGGTGTTTTACAGAAGAAAGAATATGACATATACTACAGCTGTCATACAAAACACCATGTGCTCGGGGTAGGCTTCCTAGTCAGCGAAAAAATGAAGTCTACTATCATCGGCTTTAACGCTATAAGCGAAAGGCTATGCACCCTTCGCGTGCGAGGCAAATTTACGAACATCAGCCTCATTAACGTTCACGGACCTACGGAGGAGTCCTCAGACGAAGAAAAAGAGACTTACTACGAACAAGTCGAGAGGGCCCTCAATGCCTGTCCAAGGTATGATGTTAAAATCATCCTTGGGGATTTGAACGCAAAAATAGGTCGGGAGCCGGTATTCAGGCATTACGCAGGCACCCATAGTTTGCATGAGAACACTAATGACAATGGACTTCGAGTCTTAGAATTGGCAGCATCGAAAAACATGGTCGTTGCGAGTACCAGGTTCCCGCGTAAAGATATCTACAAAGCCACCTGGGTATCACCTGATGGAGTCACTCGTAACCAAATAGACCACGTGTTGATAGACCGTCGCCACTACTCGAACTTGATGACGGTACGAACGTACCGAGGTGCCAATATCGACTCGGATCACTATCTTGTTGGTATGGTTTTCCGAGGGCGGATTGCCTTGCGAAGACGCATTGCATCCGCCGATCAGGTTCGAATCAACACGGCTGCCCTGCGCAATGAAAACACCAGTAACACCTTTGGTAATGCGTTAGGACTCGCCCTAGAAACACCTAATTTAGGGAGAGTAAGTCCTGGAGCCAGTATGCTGGGCGTAAATGAGAAGTGGACACGTCTTAAAAATACTGTCATTAGTACTGCCAACTCCATCTTAGGCAGCAGTCGTAAAAATCGGAACGACTGGTTTGATGATGAATGCAAGCTAGCGACTGAACGTAAGAATGTTGCGTACCGAGCAATGCAACAATCTCATAGAACGCGGGCACGCGAAGAGGAATATAAAGAGCTCAGAAGAACAGAAAAACGGCTTCACAGACAAAAGAAATCAACCTGGGAGAAGAACCTAATCTGTGAAATAGAAAACAGCCGAGAGCGAGGTCCGCACCAGGCGCGGAAGTTCTACCAATCCGTCCGAAACATGACGCAGTACACACCACGCTGCACATACTGCAAGGACGGAGAGGGAAATCTGATCACCGATCCTGAAAGCATACTGGAGCGATGGGAAGTGTACTTTAATGAATTGCTAAATGGTCAGCTCACTGCAGAAGTGGAGGCTCCACTACTTCAAGAAGAATACCCTATGTTGCCGCCACCAAGCATAGAAGAGGTTGAGAAGGCTATAGGCCGGCTTAAACAGAACAAAGCCCCGGGAGTCGATGGCATACCAGCCGAATTATTCCATCACGGCGGGCCAGCCTTACGTCAAGCAATTCATGATATTATAGTACAGGTATGGGAGCAGGAAGAAATGCCAGAAGACTGGCGAAAAGGTTTAATATGCCCCATACATAAGAAGGGAGATGTCACAACGTGCAGCAATTATAGAGGTATCACGTTGTTGAGTACCGCCTATAAGATACTCTCCTCTATCCTACAAGACCGGATAACCCCATACGCTAAAACCGTCATCGGGCAATATCAGTGTGGTTTCATTCCAGGCAAATCAACAACTGATCAGATCTTTACCCTTAGGCAGGCGATGGAAAAATGTCTAGAATTTAACATCCCAACATACCATCTGTTTATAGACTTTAAGGCCGCCTATGATAGCATAGCCAGGGTAGAACTTTACAAAGCCATGAGAGAATTCGGCATCCCAAATAAATTGACACGACTATGTAGGTTGACCATGACCAACGTAACAAGCCAAGTAAAAATAGCCGGATTGCTATCCAGACCAATCAACATCTTTAATGGACTCCGACAAGGGGACGGTTTGGCCTGCCTCCTCTTCAACCTGGCGTTGGAGAAAGCAATCCGTGACTCTGGCACGGCAACAAGAGGGACCATCGTCAACAGGTCCAGCCAGTTACTGGCTTACGCAGACGACATTGACATCATCGGAAGAACCGAACAAGCTGTACACGATTCCTTCATCCAGATCGAGCAGGCGGCACAAAATCTGGGGCTGCACATTAGTGAAGGTAAAACAAAGTACATGGTGGCGTCGAATGCGAGAGGAACAGTTGGTCAAACAATCAAGGTAGCGGAGCACGAATTTGAAGTGGTGCAATCCTTTAAATACCTTGGGTCAATAGTAGCAGCCGATAACAACATAGAAGAAGAAATACGCGGGCGGCTTCTCAAATCCAACAGAGCCTACTATAGTCTGTCAAAGCTCTTCAAATCCAGAAATCTCACCATAACTTCAAAACTGCTGCTGTACAGGACCATGGTCCTGCCAGTACTCACATATGGATCCGAGACTTGGGTGCTTAGCAAAAGGCACTCCGACCTCTTAGCTGCGTTCGAGAGAAAAGTCTTAAGGAGAATTGTTGGCCCCATATGTGAGGAAGGACGATTCCGGAGACGGTACAATCATGAATTGTACGCAATCTACCTAGAAGCAGATATCGTGACAAAAATTAAGCTCGGTAGACTCCGGTGGGCAGGGCACCTAGCTCGCATGAGCGAAGAGGAACCTGCTCGGAAAGTTCTTTGTGGTACATTCTATGGTAGACGACAGCGTGGTAGACCATGCTTGCGCTGGAGAGATGGCGTAGACCAGGACGCCCGAAGCCTTGGGGTGCGCAACTGGATGGCGTCGGCTAGAGACCGGGATAGGTGGAGAGACTTGTTGAAAGAGGCCAGGACCGGAACCCGGTTGTCGAGCCGATGATGATGATGATGATGCCCATCGACATCAGAAGGATGAAGGGGAATAATACGGTGTTTTGTTGTTACCACACAGCACGCTATGGAGCAACGGCCCATCGACTCTTAGTAGAGAAGGGGAATATCGGGGGAAACTTGTGCTTCTGTATTATAAGGTAAAAACCTTAATCAACTTCGGCGAGCAAGCTTCGAATTTATTTGGATTTCTTGGGTCCATAAGGCAATTCTCCTGCAGGAACCAACTGTGAACTCTATAACGATGAACCACAATATCGCATATATTTTGTTTTTGTATTTCGGCTGCGTGTTGGCGTTGGTTATTTCACTTGGTGGGTATGCAGATGGAGGTTGATTGGTGTCGGTCGGTAGGAGTGTGACGCTTCGTTACACATCCCCCTTCCTTTTTGAGACGAGAACCTTCTCGTCTTGAAGGTTTCCTGGTATATAAAAAAAACGGTAAGTATATTAATTACTAATAATATATATCTAGATATATTTTTGTCTAAATAAAAAAAAGTTCAGTCCTTATTGTAACATAAATAATAATTAATAATTCATAATAATAAAAAACTTAGGTTATCAATTAGGGACATGAAAGGTAGTCTCCTCATATAATGATGTTTTCTGCTTGGTGATGGGGTCAGGAGCGGTATGTTTAGGGGTTTTATCAGCGTCGTCATCCAAGGCGGCATTTACTCTCTTCTCGGCTACCTCTGCTCATTGGGCACACAGGTTTGGTGTAGAAGCGTGTGCACGGACCTGTTTGAGATGATCGCTTAAACGTTGGCGGAGGACTTGCATGTTACCCTCGGCTTCTATATTCCGGGCTGCGAGCTCGTTTTCTTGAGCATGTATATGAAACTGCGGCTCTTGAATGGATTGATTTCGTCCATGGCGGCATTGGCTTCGTTTTCGCTCATTTTATATAGACGGTCGCTGGTCGGCGGTCGGTGATCGGCGGTCGGTAGTCGGCGGTCGGTGATCGGCGGTCGGTAGTCGGCGGTCGGTGAACGGCGGTTGATAGTCGGCGGTCGGTGGCGAGCATTTCTATAAGCTCGTTTCTCTTGAGCATGTATATGAAACTGCGGCTCTTGAATGGATTGATTTCGTCCATGCCGGCATTGGCTTCGTTTTCGCTCATTTTATATAGACGGTCGCTGGTCGGCGGTCGGTGATCGGCGGTCGGTAGTCGGCGGTCGGTGATCGGCGGTCGGTAGTCGGCGGTCGGTGAACGGCGGTTGATAGTCGGCGGTCGGTGGCGAGCATTTCTATAAGCTCGTTTCTCTTGAGCATGTATATGAAACTGGGGCTCTTGAATGGATTGATTTCGTCCATGGCGGCATTGGCTTCGTTTTCGCTCATTTTATATAGACGGTCGCTGGTCGGCGGTCGGTGATCGGCGGTCGGTAGTCGGCGGTCGGTGATCGGCGGTCGGTAGTCGGCGGTCGGTGAACGGCGGTTGGTAGTTGACGGTCGGTGATCGGCGGTCGGTAGTCGGCGGTCGGTGAACGGCGGCCGGTAGTCGGCGGTCGGTGAACGGCGGTTGATAGTCGGCGGTCGGTGATCGGCGGTCGGTAGTCGGGTGGAAGACCTCTAGGAATTCTTTACGGCGGATCGGTCGGAGTTTGGACGAATTCTCTAAAGGTCACTGCTCGGGCGCCAATTTGTGATGCTTCTTTTTTCTAAGGCTGAGGTAAGCTCGCCGGACTCCAGGGTCGTCTCGAGATAGCACGAAACTCGAGTATAGATAGTCGACCAAATTACTCTCTCCAAATGAAAAATAGATTTTCCTCTTTCAGATTTTATTTTATTAATCCAATAAAGCGGTTTAAGACTAAACAATATGATACCTATAGATAATAATACCTAGAGATAATACTACCTAGTGATGTATTTATGCGGGGTTTAATTATAAAACATTCAACAACTTTGTTATACTTCAATTTATTAATCATTCAAATTATACTAATTACTAATGAATTCAAAGATTTTAATATGAGAACTACGAAGATGAGATGAAATAAGATGAGTGGGCGCGATGAGGTCCAGAATCCAAGTGGCAGAATAATGCGGCGGAAAAGAAGAGTGACGGATGTCAGCGGCGGAAGACATGTCATGGCGGACACAAGAAGAAAATCTTCTAACTTCGCTGAACGTCATCTGTCAGACACAACAGTTTCCTCCACACTTATTTGGAAGTCGTCTTGGGTATCCTTTTCTGTTGCAAGCGTTCGGACCTTCTAATAGGTGATGAGGCTGGATGCGAACTGAAACGAACTCGTTTGTTTTGTTCGTGACTTGGCTGAGTCGAGGGAATGTTGGCAGTTGATGCTGTACTTGCAGGCTCGGCTTCTTTAGCTTCAGCCCGTTTCGAGCAGGCTGGAATATTCACGGACCAAGAGCGAGCAGGTGATGTGAGGTCCATGACAGGTGGTGATGGTGGATTCGTCACGATAACTGAATCCTTTAAAGTCGCTGACGATGATGAAATTGGTGCTTCACAAGCGGGGTTGATTTCAGTTTGATGATTTTTCGTATTTGATTGTGTCGGTTGTGAAACACCTGGGTGTGAAAAAGAGAAAGGATTGGTCAAAGTGAATTCTTTACTTGCCTGAACATTCCATGTAGGCTGAACATTTTCGGATGCTTCTTTTTGTCTAATTTGATTTTGGTGGCGACGCCAAATGGATCCGTGTTCAGTTTTGATTCTGTACATTCTCCTTCCCAACGTTTCCAAAATGGCGGCTTTGACCCATTTAGCCTTTTGTAGATATTGTCGAGCTAGAACAGTTTGCCCTCTGATAAATTTTACTGACTTTTGCTTGCTGTGAGTTTTGGGATCAGGGCATAAGGCAGATAAAACGGTTCGATGGCACCGTCCGTGGAGCTTCTCCGCAGGCGATTTTCCATCATTGCCCGGAGATGACCGGTATGTGGCTAGAAACACCTGCAACGCGTCTTCGCATCGGCTGTTATCGCAAAGAATTTTCGCAATCGATGTCTTAAAAGTTCGAACCATTCGTTCAGCGGCTCCGTTTGATTCCGGATTGAAGGGGGCGGAACTGATGTGTTGTATTGAAAAGCGGTTACAAAAATCTTGAAATTCATTCGACGTAAATTGGGTGCCGTTGTCAGACACTATTGTTTTCGGTAACCCTTCCAGAGAAAACACAGATTTGAGAGCTTTTATTGTGGTTTCAGCCGTACAAGAAGCCATTTTAATGATAAATGGAAAATTCGAAAAAGAGTCGACTACGATTAGCCACATGTATTTCTCGAAGGGGCCCGCAAAGTCCACATGAATGCGTTCCCAGGCTTCATCTGTTCGTGGCCAACTTGTATACTGCCTCGGGGACTGGCTTGCATTCATCTGGCAAGCGGAACACTGGGAGACGGTTCTATGTATATCGTCGTCGATTCCAGGCCACCAACAATAACGACGAGCCATTTGTTTCATTCTGTTTTCGCCCCAATGACCAACATGTAGTAAAGAGAGTACTCGGGACTGAAGACTGTGCGGGACGACAACTCTGGCGTGATCTGTCTGCAATAGAAGAATGTTAGTACATATACATAAGCTTAACCTTCGTCTAAAAAATGGAATAAGATTATTTTCGCTGCTTGATAATTGCCTTGGCCAGCCGTTTTGGATGTACCAAGCTACTCGGCTGATGATTGGATCTTTTTTCGAGTATGCAGCCACAGCTGATGAGTTAAGAGGAAAATCTCCAACCACGGAGTCATACATGTTGTCTATGAAATGACACATTTCTGTTTTATCGAAGTCTTCGTCCGGTCCGACTGGCAGGCGCGAAAGACAATCAGCGTTGCCGTGCTGCTTCGTTGGTCGATAACGTATCGAATAGTTGTAACTCATTAACGTGATTGCCCAGCGCTGTAGACGTTGGATAGTCATCTGAGGCAACTTTTTGTTCGGGTTGAAAATTGTCACGAGAGGCTGGTGGTCGGTGATGATCTCAAATTCACGACCATAGAGATATTGGTTGAATTTCTTCACGCCGTAGATTATCGAGCGCGCTTCTTTTTCGATTTGACTATATTTTTTTTGTGTGTCAGTGAGTGTCTTTGAAGCGAAGGCAATTGGCCTTTCTAATCCATCGGGGAAAGTATGGGATATAACGGCGCCAATGCCGTGGGATGATGCGTCTGCCACCAATGATAATGGTAAATCCTCTCTATAATGAACCAGTTTTGTCTCACGCATTATTGTCTCTTTCAGAGCGTTGAACGATTGTTGTTGTTCTTTAGACCAGATGAATTTAATATTTTTTGCACGAAGCTTGTTGAGTGGGCCTGCGATTTGTGCGAAGTTGTCTATGAATTGATGATAGTAGTTCATTTTTCCGAGAAATGATTCCAATTCTTTTAGATTGGTCGGTCTAGGTAAATCTCTTATTGCTTGCAGACGCGACTCTGAGGGACGTATACCATTTTCGTCAATAATATGACCTAAATAGTTAACCTCTTTTTGTGCAAATTGGCATTTAGAAAGATTGCACTTGAGGCCATGTTTTTCAAAACGCTCTAAGACCGTCGTCAAGTTTTGTAAATGCTCAGTCGAAGTTCTACCTGACACAATGACGTCATCAATGTAAACGGCACAACATCTTAAATCGCATGTCAACTGGTCCATAAATCTTTGGAAGATTCCGGTGGAGCTTGATGTACCAAACGGCAGTCTCTGTAGTTCGAACAATCCAAATTCGGTTGATAGGACACAAATTTTTTTAGATTCCTTGTCCAAGGGAATTTGTAAATATGCCTCAGACATATCAATTTTAGTAAAGTGTTTTCCACCCTGAATGCGATGAAAAAGTTCTTCCTTCTTGGGCATTGGATGGCGATCGATTTCTAGTTGAGGGTTAATGGTGACTTTGTAATCGCCACATAAGCGGATCGTGCCATTCGATTTACCTACTATGACGATCGGAGTCGCCCATTGACTCGTCTCAACGGGACGCAGTATGTCAAGTTTTCGCACAATAATTTTGCTTTGACAGCAAGTTCATTTCTATGTTCGTCGTTCGTTTGTAAAACGTGCTCTTCTGATAAACTTCGTAAGGAGAACTTAAAAGCTTTTAGCCAATCTAATCCCATGATGTTAGATCCCTGCTCACTCTCAACGACTAAAAGTGGCAAAGTGAGTGTGCTTTCCTTCCACGTAACATTAACGTGAAAGATGCCTTTGACTGGTACCTCTAGATTTCCGTAAGCTCGTAGTTTCTTGTCTGTACGCTGACAAAGAAGTTGACCTAATTTTTTATAGCCTTGCATGCCAACTAACGAGCAAGACGCACCTGTGTCTAGCTGAAAATCTACTGGAGAGTCATTAACTGTGAGCGAAACCATTAATTTGTTATTAACGGTAGGGTTTGCGATTGTGCCTGAAATCGTACAGATCTCTGCTTGGCCTAGCTGATAAATAGCGTGAGCAGTTTCATTTTCGTGACGGTGACGACTGCTCTTAAAGCTATTTTGACGACTGTTTGAGCGCGATGTAGTAGGATGAGAGTTTCTTCGGTTCTTAGAGAAATCTCTTTTACGAAACCGAGAACGAGAAAGTGAACTATTATGTGAATTCTCAATTTTTTTTTTACTCGCCATGCACACACTTTGTATATGGCCCGTACGATGACATTTATCGCATATGGACTCTTGATGCCTACATTTATTTCTATCGTGGCTCACGTGACAATCGGGACAAGACTTGCGATTAAAGAAATTTTGATTAGACTTACTTGAGTTTCCATAAATTACGTTTACCTCAGATGTTGCTGCTGAGTCTCTACCGCCATCCTTTAAGATCGACGAAGCAAGTTGAGATGTTTCAAAGCCAGTGATGATTTGTTGTAATTTTTCTAATGTTGGGTCTTTATCTTGTGTGGCTGCCAGTCGGACGTGCTCGTGCGGGGTATAAAACGCAATCATGTCCCGTATCATATAATCGCCATACGATTGGTTGCAACCGTCTTTTTTGCAGATAAATGCACAATCTTTCGCGATTCCTTTTAATTCAGCGATCCAATCGCTATAGTTCTGACCGGGTGACATTTTGTGGCGCAAGAACTTACATCTCGACGCGAGTACATGTTGGTTGGATTGAAAATGTGAGGTTAGACTAGAGGTTAGCTTAGCGAATGTATATGTACTTACGTCCGATGTCTCGCACAAGTTTTTTAAAAGATTTAGAAGGTGATCACCGCAAGACGACAAGAAATACGATTTCTTTAAATTTTCATCTGTAACCGCGTGTGCCTCGAAGTGCTGCTTGAGCTGGAAGAAGTAGTTTTCCAAATTTGCCTTGGCTGGGTCGAAGGCTTCGAATCTGGGGATGCTCCTTTGGCTCGTGGTTTCTGAGTGGCCAGTCACGCTTAGATTGTTGGTGGACGCTGCACCGTTTAGACTCTTAATAAGCTCCTGCATGTTATCAGCATTTTGTTTCATGATTTGTGCGAACCACTCTTTCTGCTGCTTCATTAGTTCCTCCATTCTCGTCGCCAATTGATGTATTTATGCGGGGTTTAATTATAAAACATTCAACAACTTTGTTATACTTCAATTTATTAATCATTCAAATTATACTAATTACTAATGAATTCAAAGATTTTAATATGAGAACTATGAAGATGAGATGAAATAAGATGAGTGGGCGCGATGAGGTCCAGAATCCAAGTGGCAGAATAATGCGGCGGAAAAGAAGAGTGACGGATGTCAGCGGCGGAAGACATGTCATGGCGGACACAAGAAGAAAATCTTCTAACTTCGCTGAACGTCATCTGTCAGACACAACACCTAGTATACACGAACTTAATCATACGGTCAAGAGCCCATCGACACCGGAAGGGTGAAGGGGAATAACTTAAGAATACGGCAAGAGCCCGTCGACACCGGAAGGGTGAAGGGGAATAACTTAATAATACGGCAAGAGCCCGTCGACACCGGAAGGATGAAGGGGAATAACTTAATACTACGGCAATTGCCCGTCGACATCAGAAGGATGAAGGGGAATAACTTTAATAATACGGCAGGTGCCCATCGACATCAGAAGGATGAAGGGGAATAATACGGTGTTTTGTTGTTACCACACAGCACGCTATGGAGCAACGGCCCATCGACTCTTAGTAGAGAAGGGGAATATCGGGGGAAACTTGTGCTTCTGTATTATAAGGTAAAAACCTTAATCAACTTCGGCGAGCAAGCTTCGAATTTCTTTGGATTTCTTGGGTCCATAAGGCAATTCTCCTGCAGGAACCAACTGTGAACTCTATAACGATGAACCACAATATCGCATATATTTTGTTTTTGTATTTCGGCTGCGTGTTGGCGTTGGTTATTTCACTTGGTGGGTATGCAGATGGAGGTTGATTGGTGTCGGTCGGTGGTAGGAGTGTGACGCTTCGTTACAGTGTCAACAAAAGTACGCGTTGTCTTTAATGCCAGCGCGTCTACAAGCAAAAGCGCGAGTTTAAACGACTTTTTATACTGCGGTCCTGCTCTCCAAAACGATTTGCAATCTATTTTACTGAGATGGCGACAATATCCATACGTTTTCAATAGTGATATTGAAAAAATGTATCGTCAAATACATGTGCACCCTGATCATCACAGATTCCAACGAATAGTTTTTCGATCCTCAGATTCAGAATCAGATTTGGCTGATTTTGAAATAAATCGTGTTACGTTTGGAATCAACTGTGCTCCATATTTGGCTATCCGAACATTGCATCAGCTTGCTTCTGATGAAGGAAACAAGTACCCGTTAGCTAAAGATGTAGTACTGTCAGATTTTTACGTGGATGACGTTTTTTCGGGTGGTTTCAACTTGGATGTTGTTGTTCAAATTCAGAACCAGTTAAAAGCACTTCTAAAGAAATGGACTGCAAACCACCCTCGCTTGTTGGAAAACATTCCTAGGGGGGATGTTTTAGACCAACACTTTCTAATGTTTGAAGAGTCTTCACATTCGAAAGTTCTAGGTGTAGGGTGGAATGCAACGGAAGACTGTTTTTATATTCGATGTGAATTGTTTCCTCAACAAGATTCGCTTATCACAAAACCTGAACTATTTTCAAACATAGCAAAAATATATGACCCTAATGGTTGGTTAGCGCCAACAACAGTTGTATTAAAAATGTTAATGCAAGAGGTCTGGAAGGACAAATTAGATTGGGATACCCACATAAATTCAGATCATTTAAAAATTTGGGAAGAGTTTGTTAATTCCTTTAAAATTATAAAAGATATTAAAATCCAGAGATGGATTAACTATACCCCAGCGATGTGCATTGAAATCCATGGCTTCTGTGATGCATCGCTTCATGCATATGCCGCTGCCGCATATGCAAGGATTTCAGATTCATCTGGAAATAGTTTTTGTCACCTTCTTTGTTCAAAAACGAAAATGGCATCCCTAAAAGCCATTTCGATTCCTCGGCTAGAACTTTGTGGAGCTGTTTTGCTAACAAAGTTAGTGAACGCTGTACTAAGTAGTCTACGCCTTAAAAATTGTCCCGTCTACCTTTGGACGGACTCAATGATTGTTTTATATTGGATTCATGATTGTCCATCTCGACTTGAAACTTTCGTCAGAAATAGGGTGTCCAAAATACAAACTGAAAGTCCTCCAAGTAGTATTTGGAAACATGTTCCCTCTGAACATAATCCTGCTGACATCGCTTCTCGAGGAGTTATGCCTCAAAATTTGAAAAATAATACCCAATGGTGGCATGGACCAAGTTGGTTGCTGTCTTCAAAGGAATTTTGGCGAGTAACAAACATTCAAAAGGATCCTAATTGGAATCTCGAAACAAAAAGAATTAAAAGCTTTGTGGTCAATACAAACCACAATTATGATTTCTTAAGTAGATTTTCATGTTTTGCGCGTGCCCTTAAAGTAATATCGTATCTGTTTAGGTTTATTAACTTAGCTTCTCGAAAAAGAAAAAGGTTTTATCCCTATAGATACTCTTCTATAAATTTAGCTCACCATGAAAAAGTTTTTGTGAAAACTCGGCTAGTTATACTAGCACAACGTCACTATTTCAGTGATGATTACAAAGCGCTTTATAATTCAAAACCGTTGAGTAAAAATAGCTCAATTTTATCTCTCAACCCTTCGCTAGACTCACAAAGAATTATGAGAGTAAATGGTCGTTTAGCAAATGCTGATTTGACCTGTCACGAAAAATTTCCCATTATACTTCCATATTCATGTCCTTTAGCAAAATTGTTGGTAGGATTTTTTTATAAAATTTCCCTTCACGGTGGCAACCAGCAAGTTCTGTATCTAATACGTAAAGTATACTGGATTCCAAAACTAAAGAACTTGATAAAAACGTATATCAATGGTTGCCTTGTTTGTGTTTTGCACAAAAAGGAATTTCAAACCCAGCTTATGGGAACACTCCCACCTGAAAGAGTAAACTATTCTTTTCCGTTTACTCATGTCAGGCTAGATTTTGCTGGGCCCTTTGAATTAAAGGTTCAAAAGGGTCGTTTTTATCAAGCAGTAAAAGGTTATGCATGTCTCCTTATTTGTCTTTGTACAAAAGCTGTACATTTAGAAGCAGTAGGAAGCCTGTCTACAGAGTCATTTTTAGCAGCTTTTGATAGATTTGTCGGTCGAAGAGGTGTTCCTCAACAACTTTTTTCCGATAATGGTACGAATTTTGTGGGTGCTAATCAAATACTTACAAAAGAAATTCGAAAGGCTTTGGCAAGTGCTACCTCAGAAGCTGAAAAATCATACCTACCAAAAGATTTAAAATGGAATTTTATTCCACCAGGTTCTCCTCATATGGGTGGCCTTTGGGAGGCCGGCATAAAGTCTTTTAAAAATCATTTTAAAAGAGTTGTTGGAAACTCCAAATTAACTTTTGAAGAGTTTTCAACATTACTTGTCAAAATTGAGTCGTGTTTGAACTCCCGCCCTATTTCTCAAATAAGTGAAAACCCTTTTGAGCCTCTTCCTTTAACTCCTGGTCATTTCTTGAAAGGTGCGCCCTTGCTTTCCTTACCCGAAAGTCAAGTTAGTGAAAGTACCACGGTTAAGAATTGACAAAGAGTTAAACAAATTTTACACTCTTTTTCAAGAAGATGGAAGGAGGAATATTTGGCCGATCTTCAACGAAGAACAAAGTGGAAATATCCTACACGTAACATTGAAATCGGAGACATTGTCGTTGTGCGCAATGAAAAATTGCCCCCCACTGCATGAAGACTAGGAAGAATTGTGGCTGTTCATCCAGGAAAAGATGGAAAGGTTCGTGTAGCTACCGTTAAGACTCAACAAGGGGAGATTTTGCGCCCTATAGTAAAACTGTGTCTTTTGCCCATCGATCGGGAATTGTTTCAGGTTTATCATGCTTCACAAAAGATAGAGTAGTATTTGCTAGTTTTCATTTTTCATTCGATTACGATATCTTATAGTTATTTTTTTATATATTTTTTAATGGTTCTAATGCACAGTACCTAATGAATTCAACCCCTTTAAATTTACTTGAATTAACTTTAAATTATCTCCTATTAACATGTCTGAGTGAGTAAGGGCACTCTTTAATCAACCCTCACCGATGGATTTTACTAATAATTTTTTTTTCCTGAGTAGCGAATCGAGGCGCTTCTTTAATACAATACCTCCACCGTTGGATATTCGTTTTCAAAATCTTCATTTTTCAAGGATTTGACTCTTTACATTCCTGCAAAGGGAGGCCGGAATGGTGACGCCAAAATACAAACTTTGGATTAAAGAAGAAATATGTATTAGAGAATATGTATGTATTTAGAAATTAAATTGCCTACTTTTAGGCATTTCATACATTTAGATATAATTGAGTAAATAACATTAAAACTTAGTTATTAAGTTTAATGTTAGTTACTCAATCGTTAAGAAGCTTATCTCGTTTTATCTTTTAAGCTGAGCTTTCACCACCGAGCTAGCGCTAGTCGGTGTGATGATGAGTTGTACTTATTCTTAAGTTTAGTTTATTAGTATTGTTTAAAAGGAGAAGACCTAGTAATAAAATTTATAAAATAAAAGGTAAAAGAAATTTGGTTCTTTTTTTTTGATATCTTGGTACTGCAAGAGACTTTCTATCCACAGCACAGCACTTGGATTTTTTTTGGAAAATATATCGCCAACCCATAGCGAGTAGCCCGAAGCTGTCTACCCATAGCAGCCCCATAGATAAATACCAGTGACTGGGATTTAAAAGAGGAATCCCCCCAACACCTGTCGTAGTTGGAGATTCCTGTGCGACGATAACCTGTTGTGGAAGGAAAAAAACGGAATGTGTCTGCGCACATTGGTGGGCCACACCGGAGGAGTTTAATCATCTCAAATGACTGGTAATATAATTCAGGCAGTACGGGTAGAACATTGAAAGTTTGGGATATGGAAACGGGAGAGTGTGTACACACGCTGTTGGGGCACACCTCAACTGTGCGGTGTATACATTTACATGGCAAAAAAGTTGTAAGTGGTTCACGGGATGCAACACTGCGAGTTTGGGACATTGAACGTGGCAACTGTTTGCATGTTTAGGTCGGGCATCTGGCCGCTCGGGCTCGTTGGACACATCGATACGTGTATGGGATGTAGAGACTGGCAATTGTAAGCATACACTTATGGGACATCAGAATCAGAGTCTAACATCAGGTATGGAATTGCGGCAGAATATATATGCCGATTCAACAGTTAAGGTCTGGGACATAACCAATGGTCAATGCTTGCAGACACTTTCAGGTCCAAATAAACATCAGTTGGCAGTGACTTGTCTTCAATCCAATTCAAGATTTGTGATCACCAGTTCAGATGATGGCACTGTAAAACTATGGGATGTCAAAACTGGCGAATTCATACGAAATCTTGTGGCCCTAGACTCTGGAGGTTCTGGTGGTGTTGTTTGGCGGATTCGAGCAAATGACACGAAACTCATTTGTGCAGTTGGATCCCGCAATGGAACAGAAGAAACTAAGCTTATGGTCTTAGATTTCGAAGTTGAAGGTGCCTGCGTAAAATTTCTTTTGCAGAGAGTATTTTTTATGTTCGCAAAAGGCAAACAGAAAAACAAAAACAAAACAAACTAAAATCTTTCAAGAACGTTACAAATTTAGACTTAATAAATAATATTGTATACCTGTGCTGTAAAAACGAAAAGAAAAAAAAAAACAAAAACCTTAAATTATGCAAACAAAAACAAACAAACAAGTACGGTAGAACTGGTATCTAATGCTTTACGCCGCACCTCCATTAGCAATATTTATTTCTGACATTATATCAGACACTATATCTGAAGTTTATATTTCTTTAACACCATGGGCAAATTATGTCGTGATTATTCATTCTTCGCCATGATCTCACCAAGTAAATCACGTCGTTTGATTTTAGCGATAAATGCATTGGAAAAGCTGGAAGAGGCAGAACGGCAAGAATACAAAAGAAAAAAACAGGTTTTGGGTCAATCCATTTTTAAGCAAAAGAGAGTTGCACGACCTTGAAGCACATTTGATCCAAGACATAATTGAGTAGTCCTACAAGCATGAAAAGTCTCTGAATGCCCTAACTAATTTAAAAAAAAATAATCCAAATACTAATTATCTTCAATGTTTAGTTCTTTTAATGTTAATTTTGGCCTGCAAACAGTATGTATGTATGTACTTCAACAGACAGTAAATGGCAGAAAAATTATATCTTGGCTTCACAGGACGGAATTTCTATACGAAGTGAAAACATAACATGAGTTTGTCAATGAACTGAAGGAATGTTACATGAAAATGTGGGAATTGCTGTCAAGACTCGACGCCTTTTTTTTTTTTTATAATTAGCACACACTCAAAGGTTTTTTGTATAACCTTAATATGCCCGAGACACAGTGTGAGCATTAGGAAAAAAGGCAGGGGTTACAAAGGAGGTGTCGGTGTACATTGGTTTTGAATTCTTGAACATTGCAGTGACTGGGAAAGGCAGAGTGTGGTAAGGAATTCCACATTCGCGTAGTACGGCTAAAAAACGAATCTCTGTACTTCACAGTACGGCCGAAGTTGGGCTCGAGGGTAAACTGATGGGCATTCCTAGAAGTGCGGGTATTACGGCTGAATTGTTTAAGGGGAGGAATGCAGCTAGCTATTTCACTAGAGCATAGTCCATTAAAATAACGGTAAAAAAGGGTGAGGCAAGAAACATTACGACGATGTTGGAGTGACGTAAATGAGTCAATGATGTTATTGTCACCAATCAGTTTAAACGCTCTTCTTTGAACACTGTCCAAGAGACTTAAGTAAGTTACTGGAGTACCAGCCCATAGATGAGAGTTATACTCAAGTTTTGGGCGTATAAAGGTTTTATAGATTGTAGCCAGATCAGAAGGAGAGAAAAATTTCTTGCACCGTCTCAGAAAACCCAAACATCTTGCGGCATTTTTGGCAACATCGCGTATGTGATCGTTCCACAAGAGATGGTTCGTGATGCACATACCGGGAATATCGAGATGTTCAGTTTCACTGATGCAAGTGCCACTCATAGACAGTGGCAAGGGGGGTGTATCTCGCTTTAACGATATAAGACAGCATTGGGTTTTCGAAGCATTAAATTCGACGCGGTTTCTTATTCCCCATTGTACAATGCTGTTTAGGTCGTAATTTAATGAGCTTATCATATTATGTCGTTGCAGTTCCACATCCGAAGAGCAGGTATGTGAGTTTGAAAACGAATATGAAAAGCTAAGAGTACTATCGTCAGCGAAACAATTAATTGGATTAGAAGTTATAGACAGGAGATCATTAATAAAAATGAGGAAGAGGGTCGGGGATAAAACGGAGCCCTGGGGCACACCAGCATTTATATTGTGGGTTTCAGACTTGAATCCGTCTAGTACAACTTGTATTGAGCGGTTCGAAAGAAAATTTCTAATCCAAAGAAGAAGGGATTCGTCGACACCGAAAGCACGCATTTTCGATAAAAGAGCAAGATGCCAAACTTTATCAAATGCCTTTGAAATATCAAGTGCAATAATCTTACTTTCTCCAAAACGATGTAAAGATTTGTTCCACTCTTCAGTGAGATATACCATCAGATCACCAGTGGACCTATTGCTACGAAAGCCATACTGCCGGTCATTAAGAAGCTTTCGTTCTTCAAGATATTTCTTATGCTGATAATTAATCAGCGTTACCATGAAGGGACGTTAGTGCGATCGGTCGATAATTTGATGGAGAAGAAGAGTCGACTTTTTTCGGAATTGGCTGAACAAATGCTGTTTTCCAACTGCTCGGAACGAACCCAGAAGAATAGGATAGATGGAAAAGCTTACGCAGGGGTTTTGCTAGTGTGGAATAACACCTCTTCAGAATAATAGCGGGGATACCATCCGGACCAGCGGATTTATGTATGTTCAGATCTTTTAGGACTCTCGCCACGGTACGAGTACGAAAAAAGATTTGTCCCGTAGAATCATTAACGCGCTCAAGAACTGGGGGAGTCATGACACTATCCGGCAAGGTGTAATTTGCGGCGAACTGCCTTACAAACAAGTTAGCTTTATCAATAGAGCTAACGAAAGGAGTGTAATTGACAACAAGCGTAGGAACCGAGGAAGAGGAAGAATTCCTCATATTTTTACAAATGACCAAAAATTCTTATTGCCTTTGGGACATTGCAGTATTTTTGCCTTGATTTTTGATCATTTAAAAATTTGGTCCGTCGAATATGGGCGTTGCAAGCCTTCCTGGCTTGTTTGAACTTTTTCCGGTTTTCCTCAGTTGGGTTGGCTCTAAAACACCGGAAGCTTACCTCCTTTTCCTTGATAACCTCTTTACAGCTTAAATCAAACCATGATTTACCCTTGGGTCTGATACTTTTAACTCTATTCGGGATAAAATGTTTCATTCCCAAAAGTATTATGTTAGTTATCATATCTGCGCTGGAGTCTACGTCACTATCGAGGAAGCATAGTGACCAGTTAAAGATCCTGAAAAAGTTATTCAAACCGTTCCAGTTGGCTTTCTCGTACTGCCATACGGTTCTTCTAGGAGCTTTTTCTCTAACTGGATTTGTTTGACACGAGAAATTTGCAGATATAACACTATGGTCAGATGTGCCTAGAGGCGTCAATACAATTACTGTGTATTTATCAGGGTCAGAGGTAAGAAACAAGTCAAGAGTATTTTCTGCACGGCCATTAACGTCCGATATTCGAGTAGGCTCGTTGACAAACTGAGTAAGGTGGTTAAACTCAGCAAAAATCATCTCAGCACATATTCCTTCGGGCGTTGTCTGGCCTGAATGGAGAAGCTAAGAAGAATTGTGAACATTGAAATCACCCGTAATAACGATTTCAGTGTGAGGATATAGGGAAACAATTCTTTGGATGGAGTCGGACAGAGCATCAAGTTCGTGAGAAGTTGAAACTCTATCCAGATTTGGGCTTCGGTAAAGAAAACAATAGTGAATGATATGCTTGTTTACAGAGAATTTGAACCACATAAAATTGAAGGAAGAGTTGGTGCAGTGACCATATTGTGGTAAGAGTTGATATGCAACATCATTCCTAATGTATATAGCAAGACCATGGTGGGAAAAGAATAATGGCACCAAGCTATACCCATGAATACAAAATTATGTCTAAAAATAACAAAAATCGAGACATAAGGGGGCTCCACAAGAAATATTGGCTACATGACACATTTCTTGCAATCATTTATTTCAAGTGGAGGTTCAGTGTTATGATGGCGGCGGCGGCGCACAGTGTGGGAATTCGCGAATTTAGCGGAATTTAATTCGAAAAATGACTAGTCTCGATTGATGCCAAAAGCGGTTTTTCTTAAAGCTAAAAGATTGTAGAAAGTGATAACAAAAGTACTGTTGGGTGGGGATCATGTAAACAAAAAAAAATAGCATTGAAGTTGCAGTTGGCGATTTTTATTCTGTATATTTGCTGGAAGAGATTACTTTGCTCTTAATTTTTTTTCGTGCGTTTGGTGTGTGTTTTAATAAAAGTTTTATTTTTTTTATATTTCTTAAATATCAAGGTATAAGATTGTAAGTAATTTCTTATTTCACAGGGTGTTTCACATTTTTGTTTTGGTGATTGAAGTTAAAAAAATGTGTTTTTTTTCGATTTTTGTACCTTTATTAAAGCAAAACTTTAGTTATTCCGCGTTATTGCGCCTCGAAACAATATTCACTACAAAGCTTGATTTATTATCTATCAACAATCACTAAAATTTGACACCCCAATTATGTTGTGATATATTTTTTTTAAATGTTTCTAAATGACTATCCAGCAAAAAAATGATGGCATACCTTCAAAATCGAATAACTTTTTGGGATTTGGTTAGAAGAAGAATGTTATAAATTAAAAAAAACTTTTTTTATTCCACGGGGTGTTCCAAAAAAAAATAATTTTGTGAATTTGATAGTTAAAACAAAAATACAGGGTGTTCAAATTCAAAGTTAACAGTAAAAAAAAAAAAAGAACTAAGTTATTTAAAAAATTAAAAACCGAAACTATCAATTAATAAAAAAAAAACTATTATATCGGATAAAGGGTGTTCCAATAATAATAACAAAAATAAATTAATCTAAAAATAAAAAAACACGAATTTTTTATTTGAAGAGCAAAAGTGCTTTCTATACGTATTTTATATAAAATTTGATTTCATAGGCTGCTTATTACATCAGATCCATATCTAGCAAGCCTAAGGTGTATTCCTAAAAGAAAACGAAGAAACTTAGAGCCTGAGGTTCTTGAAATTTTGGATATTGCAAACTAATCTAAAATGTAAATAAAATGTGTTATATGTACATACATAATGTTGAACTGTTGAATGTAGTTAAAATTATAGTAAGGACAAAATTGTTCACAATAAAAACAAAACATATAAAAAACAATTAAATAAAATTGTTTTAAATTTGCTTTTTATTTTACAAGAATAACAGGATTGGTAAATAAAAATTGTCTATTCCAGTGAAACTGTATTTTTTCGACAGGAAGTTTTCGGTTCTTTTAATTTTTTTTATCCTTGATGATGTATGCCAGAAAAATTTCGTGGTACAACACTTACCAATATAAAAAAAAAAACATTGATTGTCTAGAAATAAAACTAATTTAAAACTTCCTTTGAAATAGAATTTCTTGTACGTTTTATTACCCTTTTAAGAATGGAGTTTCTTTAGTTCATAAACAACGGCATTGACATATCGGTTTGCAAAAAAAAAACTAGTAAATTCTGATTATAATTAACTTTTTACTTTATTTTATTCATATTTGTAATAAAATTAAACAATACATCATTCCTCAAATGATTTTTTTGTAAATTATCATTTTCAAAAAAAAAAGTACTTTTTGGTGTAAACAACCTGTCACTTCAAAGCTCATTTTACAAAAACTTAAATAAAATATGACCAAAATGTGAGTTACATTTGATTGTATAGACATTTTCAATGAACTAAACAAAAAAAAAACTACAAAAAAATTTAAAATGCAAGCGTTATTAATTTTATTCCGCTAAATTCGCGAATTCCCACACTGTGCGGCGGTGGCGGCGCGAAAATATAATGGATATTTTTTATTTGTTACGTTCGTTGACACCCTTCCAGTAGAACTCTAGTTACTAAAGTCCTTATTGGTATCATAAATGAAACAAAACCGTATGTCTGTCTAGAGCTTAGAGGTACAGTTTTTGTAAAAATTACAGAAATTACACACAGATCGCATCAATATATATAAATACATATGTACAGAACACGAAATTCTGTCCTCGGCCTGAAGGAATCAAATCGGCATCGGCAATACCTGTCTTCAAAAAAAGCCCGCGAGGACTTTCGCAGTCGTTATCATTTTTTGGCTACTGCCCTCATGTCCTCCTCATCAAGAGATAAGGATATTGCATTTAGGATCTTTGAATTAAGTCTTAGGCTTCGGCCACGTACTGAGCGACGAGCGACTGAGCGACCGAGCGACGAGTCTGAGCGATGGGTGGCCATTTACTGAGCGTCATCGCTGAGCGATTAGTTGCGAAAATGCAATTGTTAAGTGTAGTTCGTCGTAGTCTTTTAGTTGAAAGTCGCATTCATATTTAAAGAGCTATATTATAAGATCGAGAAAACGAAGGTTTGATGTACACCCAATAAATCGTGAAAGGTCAAATTATATTGAGTTTTCGCAGATATCCAGACCTATTTTGGCAAAACTGTTGTATGTCAAAAGAATCTTTCGATTTGTTGTTGGAAAAAGTTCGGCCAAGATTAACAAAATAAAGGAAGCAAATTAGTGCAGAAAAGCGACTAATCTTATTACTAAGGTTAGATTTTACTTGCGATATAGGTACTATAGGGCTAGTTTTGCATTTTGAAAAAAAATTTAACTCGAGATTTTGATCAAAGTTGACATTACTATAATAGCGAAGACAAAAAAGTGGATCCGGAAATTCTGTCTGTATGTCTCTTCCTCGATCTGCAGCTTAAACTACTGGAGTTATTTTCTTCAAACTCGGTACATAAGGGTCTTCGATGATTTCCTAGAGGTGAAATTTTAAGCTTTTATCGAAAAGAAATGCTAGTCTTCAGGTTTACAAAAAACACTTTATTCTTGGTTATTCAAATCAAAAAATTTACAAAGTTACTTTATGTCTTGGCGTCCACGTTCTTAATGAATGTTCTTTCTTATTAACTTCCCATAGGGAGTTATTGTAATCGGTCCGATTTGTCAAATTGGAATTTTTGACATTTCTCGACGTTTCAAGGTCCCTAGAGGCTATATCCATCATTTTTAGAGAGATGTCTGTGTGTGTGTGTGTACGTACGTTCGTACGTTCGTACGTCCGTACGTTCTGGTACCATTTTTCGTCGTCGATATCTCAAGATATCGACTTCAAATAAATTTTGTTTAATAGATAATAACTTCGAAAGAGGCTGAAAGGGCGTTTATTAAAATTCAGTGAGTAGTTTTTTCACTATAACGGTTTAAAAAAAAAGTAAAAATTTTGGTTAGTTTTAAATATTTCACGAAAAAATAATGCTATTGATTTAAAATAAAATTTAATGTACTCATTATAAGGTCATACAGATTTGGTATGAATTTGGAAAAAAATGAACATACCGTTATTTTTTTAAATTAAAAAAACTGAAAAAAAAATTTCATAACCCAGATATTCTAAGAACGGAAAACAATTTGAAACTCAAAATAATTTTATTTTACGAAAAATAATGTGTTTGACAACTGGTGAAAATTTCAAAAAAAATCAGTTTACAGTTTTTTTACAAAAAATAAAAAACTATAAAAAATTCTATTGAAAATTGGTAAAAACTGTTTTTCGACTCAAATTTCTCGAGAACTAGTAGTGATATTGACTTCTAATTTAGTTTATTTTATACATAGTATAGTTTTGTACAATTGGTAAAATGTTGACAAATATTGAATTTATATTTCTTTTTTAAATAAAAAAACTATTAAAAATTCTAGTGAAAACTAGTTAAAATTGTATTTCAAGTCGAATTTCTTGGGAATGAACACCGATAGTGCCTTCTAAAGTATGTTGTTTTATACATCGATACCTTCCCGTAAGAATGTATACTAAGCGCCATTTCTAAAATTGTTCAGGAAATGAAAAAAACGAAGAAAGTTCTAGTTGAATCATAGTGTGCTAAGAGACAATTTTGGTTAAACAAAGTGACATCTAACAACATTTTTTGTTGCTCACGACAATGAGATCTTTATTAATGCCGCTTAGCATAATTTTTTTGGCGGATAATACAAATTTCAGGGGGCAACATTATTTTAATGAGAAACCATGGCAGTTGATAAATTCTTTTATTTGTACTCTAGTTTCCTTTTCATGCATAATAGGTTGGCGAAACCCAGGCCAAAACGTGGCCTTTAACATATAGTATATTTCCTCATCAAAAAGTCATTTTCGAAAAAAGTGTCGCTTAGTAGGTACATTCTTACGGGAAGGTATCGACATAATACAATTATTAACATACATATGGTTAAATTTTGACCAGTATCGAATTGACAGTTTTAACAAACAACAACTTATACATCAACAATCTCAATTTCAAATCTCTTTAAATTTTACAGCTAAAGTTTGTTTCGCTGAAAATTTGGTTATTTGAAAAAAAAAATTTTTAAGTTTTCAAGACCATAAATGGGAAGTTATCAGTGTGGGTCGCACCCAGCCTCTTTTTATTATTATCTTGAAGTCGTTGGAAAATACAACAAGCCATTTCATTGGACGATAGAACGAGCGATGCCATTGGTCGAATCCTTTGACAGCTCGAGACGATCGTCCAGAGTATCTAATAGAACATTTACATTTGTCAATTTCATATTGCACTATCTGTTATGGTATTACAAAATTGAAATTTTTTTTAGCTCCAAAAGTAACGGTATGGGGGGGTATACACCCGTAATGCAAAATCGTATTCAGGCATGGACTATACATTGAATGAATGCACCGTTTTTTTTTTTGATTTTCGAATTTCCCATCAACGGCTCTAACGGTTTTAACTAAAATTTTTATGCAGGAGCTCCTTTGAAAAAATATAGTCTATAATGGTCTATAAAATTTTTCGAACAAATAGTTTTTGGATTTGAATATCTTCAAAACGTTTATTTTCACATCATGTCCTTGAATCTATACTACTAAATACTTAAAATTGGCATCCGAATTTTGTTCTTGAAAATTTTTAAAGAAATTTCCTGTATACAAAATTACTTTAATAATAAAACGATTTTTGAGCTTTGTTTGTATAAATTCATACTTTTCTGAAAATCAGACGGCAATTTCATGCATTTTAACATTTTTATCTCATTAAATACATGCTTTATATTTACGAGTATTTATACAAACATTTTAAATTCCAAAGTACCTACTTTAACATAAAAGCAAGTTCGTACGATCCAGTCGTGTATAACATTCTGAATGTCACTTTTTATCTCCAGTTTTTTAAACTATTAAATTTTGCCCTAAATGGCAAAAGACTTTTGAAAAAGTTCAAATTTTAAACTTTCGGTGCTTATTTTCTCCATGGACTAACTTCGTCGCTCAGCGATCGACTGAAAAATTAAAACAGATTTGATTGCAGAGCGACGTCGCTCTGTCGCTTAAAAAAATCACAAGTCGCTCAGGGTTTACGTGGCCACCTCCGTACAATTTCATGTTTTAATTTTTTTGCGTCGCTCAGCGACTCGTCGCTCAATCGCTCAGTCGCTTGTCGCTCAGTGCGTGGCCGTAGCCTTAAGCGTTTAGGAGGAAGTCCGGAATATTGTGATGTGCTACATTAATTATGTGTCACATTTAAATGAAGATAATAACACAAGAGTATTGTTTTGAAAGAGTTCTTTCATCTGGAGGGTCAACTTCCTAGTTGGAGATCTTCCCAGTATTGTTAAAATAGAACGAAAAAGTGCAGTTTTAGAAAACGTGAGTAATAAAAACGATATTAACATAAATCTAAATGGAATTTCTTATTTTAGTTAGTTGCAAGGATACGAAGGCAAAGAAACAGCTGAACTTGTCGATATTGAAAAAGCGAGTATTGCCGCTCAAGTTGAACAAAAGTCGGCGAACTGGTCGTTAATCTACCTCATACAGATTTTTCAGAAATGATTCCATACAAAGCTCAAGTCGAACGCATATTCTGGCGAACACCCGCATAAAAGTGTCACATTTCCCTAACCACAGGCATTGGCTGCTTTATGAACGCAGTTACCACCGCCAGTTTCTTTTCGAGGACTATTTGCTGCCGTGGATAGTAAATAATTTTAGTTCAACCAGTTTCACCAGCCGATCATAACAATGACGTGCGTCCTTTCGATTTAATTAAATCGGCGCACTGAATTATTGACGACAGCTCATATTCTGGAGAAGCATGTTTAAGGCGAAGGCTCATGCTGTCAGTTGGAGACGATACTGATGAAGAAACACAAATACTTGTCCCGCCTGTTAATGACACCTAACTGTTGACTTTAAATGTTACAAAGTGGGAAATAAAAATCAAATAAAGCTATTAAATATTTTGTGTTTCCATTAAAAACATAAAAACGAATTATTATATAATAGTAACGAAAAGGTTGATAAAGTGGCTGCGTGCAAGTCAGCTATTCAAAAAAAGGCAGGAAATGACAACATATCGATCACTTTCGAAAATATTATAATTTTTCATTAAAATCTTAAAAATTGTATATAAACTATGATGTCATTTCTGAAAACCATTTTATAAATCAAACTAGAACATCGAAAAAATGTCATGCAAGAGACGTTTCAGTATTTTAATATTCGTATTGAAATTATTAAAACGTTCCTCACATGAAAACATGACATGACATGACAACATGGTTTATCCATATTTTTCAAGAATTTTATGAAAAATCATATGGTTTTTTTGAAAGTGATCGATAAACTACGTTGCCATTTCCAAACTTCTTGCTTGACTTGGACGATTGAAACGGTTTCGAGTATTTATTTAAGTCCTCTAGATGGTTGTGAAAACGATTTTGAAATCTGAAATTGAAATCATATCCGTATGGAAATTTGTTGAAATGTTCACCATATGAAAATTTTTCGAAGTTCTTATTAAAATTAAAATTTGGTTTCAAAACCAGTTAGAGGATTAAAATCAACACTCGAAACCTTTTAAGTCATAAAAATGAAGCTACTAGTTCAGAAATGTAATTTCCTTGAAAATGTTACATAAACTATCCTGTCATTTCCAAACGACTCGCTCGATTTGGATGATTTAAACTGGTTTGAGTGTTTTTTTTAATTTTTTTTAGGTGATTCCTAAAACCAATTTTAATTTTAACAAAAACTTCAAAAAAAATTACATATGAGGAACCTTTCAACAATTTCCATACGAATATGAAAATGTTGAAACGTCTCTGGCATGATTTTTTTTTTCGATATTCTTATAAGATTTAAAAATGGTTTTCAGAACCGCCTAGAGGACTTAGATCAGTACTCGAAACTATTTCAATCATCCGAATCGAGCAAGTATTTTCGAAATGACAGGATGGTTTATCAACCATTTTCAAGAATTTCATGAAAAATTCTATGATTTTCTTAAAAGTGATCGATAAACCATGTTGTCATTTCTAAATTAATTGCATTATTTGGATAATTGAAACGGCTTCATGTGTTGATTTAACTCTTCTAAGTGGATCATTTTTAAATCAGACAAGAAAATCGAAAAAATTTCATACAAGAGACGTTTGACCATTTTCATATTCGTATCGAAATTATTGAAACGTTCCTCATATGAAAATTTTTCGAAGTTTTTGTTAAAATTAAAACTTGGAGCAAGTAGTTTAGAAATGACAAGATCGTTTATCTAGTATTTTCAAGAATTTCATGAAAAATCATATGATATTTTCGAAAGAGATCTATAAACCATGTTGTAATTTCCAAACTACTTGCTTCATTTAATTGATTGGAACGGTTTTGACTTCCAATTTAAATTTACTAACTTATTCTGGAAACCATTTTCAATTCGAAGAAATATTTCAAAAAATGTCTATCTAAAAGAAATTTTGACATGTTTCATTTCTCAAAAACATAGTAAAATTACTTTTGCATTGACTTATTTTGAAACCTTTGTTTGGAATAAAAATGGTTTTTAAATCAAATAAGGAAACTCAAAATTATTCCGATCATCCAAATGAAGCGGGTATATTCAAAATGACACCCGATATGGAATATTGAAACCATTTTTGCATTAACGGGATTATGATAAGAGTTCAGTCTCGCGTACATTTCGCAGATGATGGTTAGTCTTTTTCTGTCCATCACTGTATGTGTTATCAAATGGAATAGCTGCTCCATAATGCTCCACTCTAAAAAAATTTGTTCTCCATAGTTTCAGAAATAAAGAAATCATTTTTATATTAGTATGTTATATCGACACATGCCTTTTATTATCTTAATTTTCATAATATTGATTACGAGGTATTCGATCTACAGCGACGATATAATATAAAATATATTGTTGATCTGCTTTTGCTCATAAGCATTTATATTTAACTTGTGACGGTTGTTACTAATACATATTTCTATAAATTATAATTATGTTTCAACAATACTTTATATGGAAGAAAGCGAATTTGTTTTTACCGCTTCTTCCAGGTGTACTTTTTGTGAGCGCCTTCTTGGCGGTAGTCCCGGGTGAGTAAAGCAGCTAATTGCATTTCTTCAATCATGTCCTGATCGACGAAACTTCTTAAACTCATTGCGATACCCCAGCGAATAGCGCCTGCTTGACCAGAAGGACCACCACCTGCAACATTAGCTTCAATATCAACCTTTCCGAGCACCTGGGTGAAAATCAAAGGGAATATTATCTGTTCTCTACTTTGTGCATGTTCAAAGTATGTTATATCTTCTCCATTTATCTTGATCTGGCTGGACCCTCGAAATCGAAGTGTCACATCGGCGCGAGATCTTTTCCTTAAACATTCATAAGTCGTAATACACTCGGCCTTGTTCATCGATTTGTGGTTTTGGAATTTCGGGCTGCTTACTCTGATCCAGCAAAGGTTTTGTGAATTTATATATGAAATCTTTTCGTTTATACGAATACGGATGAGCAACAAGACGATTCATTGCATTTACAAAATTGCTGTACTCTATGTCAGCAATCATTTCGACTAGTTGTTTTTTCAATTGGTCTTTTGGAATCCACTGAAATCCCGTCAGATCAACTTTCTGGTCAGCATCTGCATTTGTTCCGCGACGCAGCAATTGTCGTTCGATTTGTTGATTTCTTCAACAATGTCATAAAGCAATTTAAAAAAGTTAGACCTGCCGGTGTAGAACATGCTGTGGAAAGGACTTCCAGTTTTATCGGGACTTTTCATAGCGGGTCTGGCGAGTTTATCATAAATTCCCGATGGAAAAATAGCATAATCAACGTCCTCTTGAGTGAATGTTTCACGATCTTCTCCCATCATATTGGCAAAATGTCTTTTACAGTTTTCATACTCAATGTGTTGCGTTTTCATGAATTAATCGTGCTCTTGAACTCGTTGTAGATAGGCTTTCATGGCTTTGCTTACTTTTTGTTTATTGACAGCCATTAGAGTAGATAGCCTGCACTGTAACTTCTGTACTGTAAGGAATTGCAATTGATTTTAATCCGGTATTATTTATACTTTTAAGAAAAACATTGTTTTTGTTTTTAACAAATTTAAAATTTATAAGCTTCGAAGGGCCATCCTGGGAATTTATTAAAGTAAACTTGCCTCCGAAATTTAACAATTGTTTTTGCTGGGTTTCTCGAGTTTTGTTTTTTATGACATTTGTTTTTTTTTATCGATCTGTTTACTTGTCAACATTTTCACCTTTGGGCTAAAATGTCTATATTCCGTGGTCAATGTTGGGCACTATACGCATTGAATTTCTAGGGTGCACTTCTACTTTTGCTTGAAATTTCTTAGTTTTTAACAGAAATATACATAAATATTAAGGAATTTGTATCCGAAAAGCAATAAAATTAATATTTAATATAGTTTTTATTGATAAAGAGATAAAAAAAGCTAAATTAATAAAAAAATATTTGTATTTTAAAATTTTTGAATTTAACGGGTTCCTTTTTTGTATATTTAAACGCACTTATTCAACTTTTTGCGCGTTGAGCACAAACCCACAAAATTTGAACAAAGCTGTGCTGGTCCCATTTAAAATGCATGGGGCAACTAACACATCTTTGGACTGTGGGTTTTTTCCTCTCAATTCAGCTTGTAGGGTTAAAGAGAGCAAACCCCCGAAGCCGTGACTCTAGGTAATATATTTCCTCTATGGATGTGTGCTGCCACATAAACAGATGTGTTCGAATAATTTGTATCTCGTTTTTAAGCTGGAGTTAAAATACTCATGAAAATGCAGATCGAGTTAAAATATTCAAGAAAATGCAGTTTGAGTTGATTTAGAGTTTTTCTCACTATTAAATTTGCATTAACAGTTTGGAATTGTACACACTTGACTACATTATGCTTACAAAAGTCAGAAAATATATCTTTTTTTTTTCTACAATCTATTCAAAATGTTCTCGTATCCCTAATCTTACTATTGTATTTCTTGAACTTTTTACCTTATACTGAATTCTTTTCAGATTTGGATAAAGAAAAAAACACAATATTCAATATTAAGGTAATAGTATGATACTTAAAGTAGTTTTCTAACTTATTTTTAATTTTAAACATTATCCCACTAATATCGTAATAAAGCAAAAAACTAAGTAAACAGACCTATTTTAACGTTTGTAAATGTCAAAGAGTCATATGAAGTTAGCACGATACTAAAAAAAAAATAGGTATTCGATGATTTTAACTTAAATGAAAGGGTAGAGAAAGTATGATGCTATTTCGATTAAAATTTTCCAAAATCGTTATTTTAACTTAGTTCCACAGTAAAACAGCTTTAACATCGTACTATTTCATCTAAAGTTATGTGCAATTTTGTCGGTTGTCATATAAACTCAGCATAATGCCGCAGTTACACGACATTCCTTAACAAATGATAGTGTACTGATAAAAAAATACTAATTGACAGTTGAAACTATTCGCCTTTGTGTAAATTGATTCAATATTTTGTGCTAAAATTAATGGCAGTAGTGTAAAACAGCAATTATTGTATGGAATAAAATTTTGCTTTTAAAAAAATATTTTTTTCTGTAAATTGCGGAGCGATCACACTTTAGAATAGTAAAGGCAAAGTATAACAAAATAAATACCAACGAACACACCCTCAAGTATGCCAACATAATGTATATTTTATCCATATAAACGCCTCCCACGTTTCTTATATATATGTATTAATATTCTTTTCAATTATTAGCTTATTTTTCTTCACGAATCGTTTGTTGTTGTTTTGCAATGTAGCGTATCCACTAACCAATAAAACACGGCTACTATGTATATTGACTCCGAAACAACTAATCTGGTTTCAAACAGATTCCATTTAACATATGTATATAATACCTTTTGAAAATATTTCCCTTTTTTCAGACAAAATAACTCGTTTCCAAAAAAAAATTGCTTTGAACAATAATCAGAATACAAAATATGTATGTAGATACAAAAATACAAAAATAACTTCCTTACTTCCTTAGTTCCCTTTAGTGGGAAATACTGAAATTTGACCTTTTCATTATAATTTAAACTTATAAAATAATAATAAATTACAGCTTCTGATTAAGAAGTGTTATTTTGTGTCTTTTAAGTATGTATGTATATTAATTTCATCAAAAATGTAAAATTTATGTCGAAAAGTTCAAATACTACCTAGAGTACGGCTAAAAAAATGTAATGATTTGTAAAATGACTACCTTTTGTTTATATTGTAAATCATGAATAATTTTGAGGTTGAGTTTTTATTTTGAATAGAAATTATAGCTTTATGAATTTCTTAATTTTATTAGCGTCTTGCATACCGCCTTTACAATTTCATTACAAAGTTAGATTGACATGCATACATTTGCGCAAGTCCTTATAATATTCCATGGGAACTATTTATTTGTTTTGGTTTCTGAAAAAAAAATCAAGTATATTTTTATTTCAAATGCCTTTATATATTAAGTTCTAACAAAAAAACAATCAAATTTATATCAAACACTAAGGAATTAATACAAATTACACTAAAATGTCCCAATCTGCTCACCAATTCGTAACTCAACTTTCAGCAAATAAAAAAATTAACAATCTTCGATTTTCGTCAGCTTCTCAGAATCTTTATATGACTCCGAGGCTTGTGCCCCCATTTTCAATACAGTCACTCCAAAAGAATACTGTTGTTGTTGAAGGAAAATTTAATACAAGAAAAAAGCAGCGTAGGTTTTCTATCTTTAAAAGAAAGCTAAAATTATTATAATATTATAATTTTTAATCTAATTTGTATATCTCAGCATATTGCACTAGAACTGTAGCAACCTCCTTCCGAATGTATTATAATCGTGGAGACCTGCCAATTAAAATGGAATACCTTACTGGAGGGGATAAAACTGCATGGACGGTAAAAGATTAACTTTATAGTTAGTAGAAGAAATTTGCAATTTGAAAAATGCTTCTATGCGTATCTTAAAAAAACGATTTATTAAATATCAGTAGAATAAGGAAGGCAAATTTTATGCACCGATATTACTTTTGCAAATAAAATGTAAATTTTGTTGTAAATGTAAATTTTTACATATCTGTTTATTTTTTAAAAAAGGAGACTATTTATAAAAAAACAGGGGCATCTTTTCAAGATATTCCATATATATACAAACATTGCAATATTGCTTTAGAATTTCCGCAAAGAGTAAGGAAAAACGTAGTTAATTATTATATTTCTCACCAAAAGAAAAATTCCGATAAATTTAATTCCAAGAAATTTAAAATATCATAAAAGATAAGTATGTATGTAGATATGTACATAAACTGTATGTATGAATACTCCACATCACAAAATTGATTCGTAAGCAAAACATACAATATTTTTTTTCAATTTTCAGCTTATTCTGGTAGTTGACATGCGAACAACAAAACAAGCTGACAGTCATCTCTTGAACTCCGCTCAGTGTTGTTCCATGTAGACAAAAAATGTAGACTACACGATTGTCTACGTGTAGACAATTCAACGTATACAATTCCTGATTGTCTACATGCCAATGTCAACAATGTAGACAACGTAGACATTAAATTTTTCTTATTATGTTTCGTCTAATAAATCAGAGCTCGAGCCAAAATCATTGTCATCAATCCAAACAATCATAGACACATCGCCGGATTAAGATGTCGCAGGTGATTGGGAGTGCTTACAGGCATTGCTTTCGTAAATGAATGTGAAGGCATTATTATTAGGATATGAATATGCTTTTTTTAACAAATTTTTATTTACCTGTGCAGTATTTTGTAGATTTTTGTTGCACACTGTACAATATGCTACAAATTTATTATTGTTTTCCATTAAAAGAAAACCTAGGTGATCGAAACCTTTATTTTTTCGTCGACCAATATTTGAATAAAAACTCAAATTAACACCTGAAATTTTCTTAAATGAAGTAAACAATGTGACAGAGAAATCAAGAATGACAGATTGGCTGGCATGCTTTGTCTACATTGTCGACACCATAGTCGACATTTTCTACATTGTCGACACAATTGTCTACGCATTAATGTAGACAATCAAAGTCGACACGTAGAGGAACAACACTGACTCCGCTTCATCCGCACAATCCTCTTTTACTTTTTTTCCCATTGTTACCGACAACAGAACTTTTAAAATTCGTATAATCCTAAACGGATGCTCTCTTCCGCCATTTTATTATTCTTTTTATATTTTTTTTTTTTAGAAAAGCCACACGGTAAAAACCCAAAAACATTTGGAAATAAAACTTAGAACTAAAGGTTAAAGATTAAAAACATATAAAATATATTAAAGTAAAAATTAAAAAAAAAAAAAACAACTCTAAAATAAAACTAAAAGTACCTAGGGGAGAGTGGGGCACATTTGAACAATGCTTATAAAATTTTACTTTATTACTCTTTTTTAAAAGTAATTTAAAATTTTAACCTGTCAATACCATATCCATAAACGTCATTGACTTTCCTTGAATATCTCAGTTGTCTCTCGGACTTAGAAGTGAAGGGTACTTTTGCTAGTGGAAGTTTTTTGTTTTCGTTTTTTAGTTGTAAGAGTTTAAACAAAATATACTGCGCGATTTTAAAACAGGAACACATTTTTTTGGAGGAAAAATAAATTTTAAACCTAATTGCGGTAAGTTTTTTACTGGATATATTTCAGTTAAATATTTATAATAAATTTTGTGTCACTGGAACAGTTGGGGCAGATTTGAACAAGCGTGTTGGGGCACTTTTGAACATGTTCAAAACTGCCATGATTAGTTTTTTTTAAACATATTTAAGACATTGAAGAGAAAATTTAATCAGCTTCAAGCAATTAATCAAGCAATTTGTTATCTGTTCTATAGGGCAAGTATTGGTTTCAGGTAAAAAATGTTTTTGTCATATGGACCATCAGTCTCTGCGTCTATACGTTCTCTGTCTCATTTTTGAGCTATTGAATACTGAAAATAAGGCCTAGTTAAAGCTTTCTAGGTCGAAAAAATCTTGAAATTTTTATAGCTTTAACAATAATATTTAGTTTAAGCTATTTTTATTCACACAAATTGAAGCTTAGGCTTGGAAAACAAATTAAAACTAAATGAACTTAGCGTTGCACAGTACGGCCGATGGCCCCTTTTTGCGGCCAAAAGTCGAAAAACGTAGAGAATGATGCACAAATTGGTATATAGGGGTTTTTGGGGTCGCTGAATCTGTTATCAGAATTAGCAAATTCAAAATGGCCGACCTAATATGGCGTCATGCCATACGAAAAAACTTATCAAAAATGAAATAGTTAGGTAAAAAATTTTGTTTTGATATTATTAGGGCTTGAAAATTTATTAAAAATGAACAAATTCAAAATGGTGGAATGCTATATGGCAGTATTATATAACATAAAAATGGAAACAAATTATTTATATATTTTTATTGAAATCGAACACAGTAATTTATAAATGAATAATTTAGAAATACAAAATACAATATGAGCAAACAATATATAAGTTAATCCGATATTTACATGAAAAAGTTTTCATTGCCCATCTCGTAAAAGTCACAATCATCTACATCTGTATCTGTTTCAGAAGCTGAAGAGCTGTCGAAAGATTGTTGTTCATCTTCTGTTTGATTATTTACAGGTGGAGGTGCTAACAAATTGATACAGTCCTTAGACAAAGATTTAAGTGGTTTTAGAGGTAATTCCCAACAACTAGATATTAATGGATCGGATGCGATTAGGAATCTTTTAAAAACATCCTCCATTGTCTTTTGACGATAATGCTTTCTTGCGAAATTAACTTGATAGATTTAAAAAAAATTATTACATGCTTCTTGTGCATCTTCCTACATTTGACAGATAGGTAACACTGAATATTTTATTATTTCGGGGCCATGAATTAAAAGTTTGTGAACTAACGTGGGCATACAACACCAGGGATATTGTTGTAAATTAAGGTACTAGTACCGTCTAGAACGCCAAAAAACGCACGATTTTTGGAAATTTTTTTCTCGGAAACTTTATTATTTTTTAAATAATGAATACATGTGTCAGGAACACTAGAAATTTTTTTTCTGTCTTTATTTTCTAATTGTGGCCGAATGATAGAGGGCGCCAACGTTGACTCATCAATAAACACACTGTCCCATTGCGGACAGTTAATCTCCGGATCTACTGAACCGATTTTCAAAAAACTTGTTGCAACTTGATTGTCTTTATGTTTTCTAAGACAATTTACCACAATTTGACCAAAAATTATGAACGAAAAAAATGGCGACCCAAAAATGGCCAAACAAATTTCAAAAAAAAAATTATTTTTTAAAAGCTTGAAATTTTTTGTTGTTTTTTTACTTTTAAAACAAATTGTGGCAAATTGTCGCGTAAGAAACCTTCCTTAAAATAACCCACTTTGTTTTTTTTTGTTTCAGTCCAGCCAATACTGAGATTATCTGTCCGCAATGGGACAATGTATTTTTTGATGAGTCGACGTTTGCGCCCTCTATAATTCGGCCAAAATTAAAAAAATTTAAAAAATTTGTATTCTTGACGCATGTATTCATTATTTAAAAAAAAAATTATGTTATTATCTAATAAGGTTTCCGAGAAAAAAATTCCCAAAAATCGTGCGTTCTACACCGTACTAAAACCTTAATGCACAAAAAAACTCAACGGGCAGCTGAATTTTATTTTATTTGGTACAAAATACTTTTATTAACTATCTCAAATACATTTGAGAACAAGAAACAGCAAGAAAAAAAGTTTTCACTCAGCCAAATATATTTTTATTTTTTTTTTAAGTAAATAAATAGTGTTGACATATCGCTGTCTAACAATGTACAATTTAGGAATTTTTATTCAGAAACTCTTGAACTTATTTTACGCACCTGCAGCTGTTGAATCCATTTTATTGCAATAGATTTGCTTGAAAATTAAAACTTTTACACGTGTTTTGATGGAAGTGTCCATTAGCATATCTTAACGACGCGTGACTACGTTAACTTAGCAGCCACATTCAGGCTTAGATTATGGGGGGGGATTTACGGCAGGACATTCTACTACGAACATTTTTCGTCTCCTAGGGGTCTCCCTTAGACAACCTGATGACAAAAAACCCCTAACTCAAAACTTTTATTTTGGACTTTTGGCCGCAAAAAGATGCCATCGGCTGCACTGTGCGTTGGCTATTTTGAAATAGCTATTACTAGAAAACATCTTTAACTAGCTAGCTTAAGCTTATTCTTATTCACTAAAAATCCAGCTTTTACTTAAAAATCCAAGTTTTAGATTTAGTTTTTTTTTCTTATTAATCTTCTTATTAAAAAATGAATATACTCGTACAAATAAAATTTAAAAGTTCTTTTATGCAGTAAAAAAATTATATCACTGTTCAAAAGTGCCCCTTCCAAGTTCAAAACTGCCCCATACATGGGGCTTTTTTGAACATAAGAACCTGTATTAATTGGAGATAAAAATTCAATATAAGTTTTTCGTTAAATGGACCAAATATTTTTCTAAATTGAACGTCAATACCACTGTTCCATGTGAGTAAAATATCAAGCCAATTGCTCGAATATTTTAGGTTTTATCAGTCTGGAAAGCAAAAAGTTTTCAAATGTGCCCCACTCTCCCCTAAGTAAAAATATTTAAATAACAATAAACATAAATATATGAACATTGTCTAACCCCCAGTTTCACAGTGGAAGTTTAAACGCCACTTTTGCCTTAAACTTCACTTCAACAATAAATTTGGTTTCACAATGTCATTAAAACCTTGAACAGAGTTTAGTCTGTAGTTTAAGTTAAACGATACTATTCTGCCAATTAAACCTCAGTTCAACAACTCTTATTTTTCCTTCCCATTGTAATACATACTTAAAAATTTTAAACTAATGTGCATCGGTATCTCCTTTTAAGCCCTTCCTTGTTTTCCTAACGCTCGTACTGTGTTAATCATTCTAAGGGTAGTAATAACCTCTTGAGTGCGAGCTTATTACATATAAAAAAAATATATATATATATATATATATGTATATACACATAGTCCAAAAAGTCTCCGTACAGTAGACCAGTTTTGATATATTTGCAAAAAAACATAGTAATGACTAATGAGTAATAGAATAGATGAAGTGGGAACAAAGAACGACAATATATGTTTTCTCCCATCATCTTTTCGCCAAATCCCAAGAATTTTTATTCACGAAGGATATCGTTTAAGTGTTTTTAATAATATTCGAATAATAATATTCGAAAAGCGAATAAGAAAGCCAGGCTGCATTTCGCTATGGAACACTTGGGGAAAGACAATTCGTTCTGAGATCAGGTTAAATAAAGACGAAAGTAAATTTAACATCTTTGGCTCAGATGGTCATCGTATGGTCTTGAGAAAGCCAGCCACTGCTCTGGATTCCATAAATTTAATCCCTTCTATAAAACATGGCGGTGGCAATTTGATAGTGTAGGGGTGTATGGCTTATTCAGGCTTTGGAAGACTGGTTTTTATAGAAAATACAATGGACAAATATGGATACTAGAAAATACTTTAAAAAAATCTCCATGTAAGTGCTGAAAAACTAGGCCTCAATCTTGTCTTCCAACAAGACAACGACCCCTAAAGCACTTCCATGCTCATCAAGGAATGGTTGTTATACAACGTTAAAACACAGGTTAAACATCCCGTTCAATCCCCAGACCTCAATTAAATTGAGCATCTATAGGACCACTTGGAAAAAAAATTCGGGAGCACACAATTAGCAGCAAAACAGACTTGACAAAATCCTACTTGAAGAATAGAACAGAATTTCGCTGATTACGACTTAAAACCTTACCCATTCTATGAAAAACCGACTTCAGGAAGTCATTGAAAATAAAAGAGGTCCTACAAGGTACTAAGTGTTGTTTTTTGTTACGTTAAGTTAAATGTTTTACATTTTTTAAAGAAATCAAGCAAAAAAAAATAAATGTACAGAGACTTTTTTATAAAGTGTTGATTTTTTTACTGAAATTTTAAGAGTTGTTATCATCTATTTGATTCTTAGTCGTTTTTTGATATATTTGTTCAAATTCAATAGTTTATCGCAGAATAAACAGAAAATACTACTGTACGGAGACTTTTTGGAGTATGTGTATATAGTACATTTTCTTAGACGGCTACCGTCAAAATTTCAGCCGAGTCGGACTCATAGTTTTGTTTTGACCACTGGTGGAAGCCAGCTTGTTTTGTTCACGAATTTTGGTTTAGTGATTCGATTCTTGTTTTTGGAAGGGAAATCGCGCTACGAAATCAAAGATCGCTGGGATGCTACGTACGGAGACTTTTCTCCTTCGATGGCGACCGTCAAAAATTGGTATAACGAGTTTCAACGTGGTCGCACATCGGTTTTTGATGGGCACCGCCCAGGTGCCCCGAAAATGGCTACCACGGAGGATAACGTGTCAAAAATCCCCCATCTCGTATTGGCAGATCGCCGATTGAAGATGCGCGAGAGAGCTGAAACAGTAGGGATTTCAAATGACGTGGGTCATATCCTCCATGAAATTTTGGGCATGAGAAAGCTGTCGGTGCGATGGGTGTCGCGTTTCCTCACTGCGGACAACAAGCGCAACCATGAGACCACGGCCAAATTGGTCGAATTGCACTACGAACTGCATCGAATTCCTCAGATTTGGCCACATGCGTCTGTTTTTGTTTGCTATCTTGAAAAAATCACTCGCCGGGCAGAAATTTAGTGCTCAGGTTGGTGTTGCTCGCTCCGAAAATGATCATGTTGCCGATTCAAATAATATATGTAAATATAAAAGTGATACTCTAATCTAATACCTGTTTGAGCGATCTAAAAGTAGCTTTTAAAACCAAATGGCATTACATTGGTAGTTTAGTTTTAAAAGCTCTACAACTGCATGTGAAATCCTTAGTTTTATGTCTACAAATCTTAAAATAAATTAATTTCTTATGTGAATCTTTCTTAAGTGAATCTTTCATCATTAAAAATCTATTATCATAAGACTAGTGGTCTTCGAACGAAAGCCGTTGACCTTTTTAATAATTTTTAATGCCATTATTTCTATGATATTATTGTGATTGTTGAACCCTGATTTTGTATTGTAAACTGTATAATACTTATCGTCTTGACCGCTTTCAATCTTCAAATGAGCGTGGAGGTGGAATTATTGTAGCTGTCCGTAATCATCTATCCTGTAATGAAATTTTTCTTTTTTTTTAATTTTATTTATTTCATCAACAAGCATTTGCTTAACATACAAATTTGTTAAGCAAATGTATGTATATTTTAATATAATAATAACAAAATAATTAATAAATTTAGAAAATTAATACAACCAACAAATCATTTTTAAATTCCTCACGAGATTAATGTGAGTCAAAAATAGATCTTACTTCATTGAACGAGGAAACGGCTCGCGAAATCGGTTCATTTATGTCATAATTTGTTCTATGGGGATGTCCAAAAAGGAAACTTCTTGTTCTTTTGGCACTGATATGGATTAACGAAAGCTGAAACTGACTTTTTATATGATAGCTAAGTTAATCCCCTACAAGCATTACATCATGAAGTTTTCTTCTTGATTCTAAAGATTTAATCCCGAGCAATTGACGCCTAACTTTATACTCCGGACTAAAATTTTTCTATTATCTATTATACAAAATTAATTGAATTTTTAATTAAACAACAATTTAGCTGTTATGTTTATTTCCAACTTCTCATTAACAACTAAAAATTTGAATACTATACAAATTATATTTTATAATTAAATTTAGTAAAATTTTAAATAAAAAAAAACTTTTGTAATTGGTTCACAAATTCCAATGTACAAGATGATTTTTCCGGCTCGAACTTCTAGCTAAGTCACTGTATTCAGTAGTGAACATGGCATTAGTTGCAGCAAAATCAATTGTAGAAGAACACTCCATTAAGATTAAAGATTCGTCACATTCCCAATCGTAGAAATCCTTGAAGAAATAGATACAAAAAATGGAGATGGGTTAGTGACAAAGACAACGTTGATAGAGTCACAAAGTGGCAGTTCAAAAACTATTTCATCTCAAATAGCCGTAACTATACGACTCTTAAGTTTTTATACGAAATAAAGGATAGTTGGCCAGCAGAGTTTGTTAGTTCCGTTGTGAGATTAAGACATATCTCCATCAAGTGAAAACAATTTATTATCTCGTTGATGCAAACCATTTAATTATGTGGCATAAAATGCTTCGGTGTATAGGTCAAGTGTATCGATTCTTTCATATGTACCTTATATTCAAAGATGAGCAAATGTTTGCAAAGCTTTCAATCCATTAAGACCTAAAAAATTCTGAAAACTGTTTACACATGATGTATCAAAGGAAAGTTTTTGCTGGAGAGATCGCTGTTCTCGATAATCTTGAAAACAAAGCACATTTAATCGTCATTAATAATATACATAGATATAAGAAGTTGCCTTAACGGTACTGACGCAGTATCTGGAGTTCCTGTGAATACGAAATGTCCTATAGAGACCATGCGATGACCTTTTAAATACAATATTTTTTAAGGTAGCGAAATTCCATGTCCGTCAAGTTAGCACTACCACTTCAAAATTTTCAAAATGTAATAATTGGATTAATTGTCGTGAATTTGTCGTAAATTTGTCGTGAAACGAAAAAATTTGTCGCGCTTGTATTTTAAAAAATAACCCCTAGTAATGCTAACTTGACAGTCAAGTTAGCACTACCACCCCTCAAAATAGGGTAAAATGAACTCGAAAAAGTAAAAGGCAGTATCTGGAGTTCCTGTGAATACGAAATGTCCTATAAAGACCATGCGATGACCTTTTAAATACAATATTTTTTAAGGTAGCGAAATTCCATGTCCGTCAAGTTAGCACTACCACTTCAAAATTTTCAAAATGTAATAATTGGATTAATTGTCGTGAATTTGTCGTAAATTTGTCGTGAAACGAAAAAATTTGTCGCGCTTGTATTTTAAAAAATAACCCCTAGTAATGCTAACTTGACAGTCAAGTTTGCACTACCACCCCTCAAAATAGGGTAAAATGAACTCGAAAAAGAAAAAGGTAAGTGTTAATAATTGTCGTGAATTTGTCGTAAATATGTTGTAAAATCAAAAATTTTGTAGCGCAATTTTTTTTAAAAAATAACCCCTAGTAAGGCTAACTTGACAGTCAAGTTAGCACTACCACTCGCCAAAATAGGGTTAAATGAACTGGCAAAAGAAAAAGGACAGAGTAAATAATTGTCGTAAATTTGTCGTAAATATGCTGTAAGGCCAAAAATTTTGTCGCGGTACACCTGCGGCTACGAACGTAATTTTTAAAAAATGACCCCTGGTAATGCTAACTTGACAATCAAGTTAGCACTACCACCCCCCAAAATAGGGTAAAATGAACTCGCAAAATAAAAAGGACAACGTAAATAATTGTCGTAAATTTGTCGTAAATATATCGTAAAATAAAAAAAATTTTCGCATCATTTTTTCTCAAAAAAATGCCATGAAAATGCAAAAGTCCATAAAAAAGCATTTTTTCATTAAACCTAGCACTACCATACCAAAACTATCTGTTAAAACTATTTTTTTACTCTGCAATTTGTTTAAACAATTGTCGTAAGACGTCTTTGAATAAGTTCCGTCATAAAATAATTTGTCGCGCCCTTCTTGCCCAAAAAAATGCCCTAAATATGACAAAAGTCCTTAAAATTGCATTTTTTCATAAAAGTTAGCACTACTATACCAAAACTATCTGTTTAAACTATTTTTTTACTCTGCAATTTGTTTAAACAATTGTCGTAAGACGTCTTTGAATAAGTTCCGTCATAAAATAATTTGTCGCGCCCTTCTTGCCCAAAAAAATGCCCTAAATATGACAAAAGTCCTTAAAATTGCATTTTTTCATAAAAGTTAGCACTACTATACCAAAACTATCTGTTAAAACTATTTTTTTACTCTGCAATTTGTTTAAACAATTGTCGTAAGACGTCTTTGAATAAGTTCCGTCATAAAATAATTTGTCGCGCCCTTCTTGCCCAAAAAAATGCCCTAAATATGACAAAAGTCCTTAAAATTGCATTTTTTCATAAAAGTTAGCACTACTATACCAAAACTATCTGTTTAAACTATTTTTTTACTCTGCAATTTGTTTAAACAATTGTCGTAAGACGTCTTTGAATAAGTTCCGTCATAAAATAATTTGTCGCGCCCTTCTTGCCCAAAAAAATGCCCTAAATATGACAAAAGTCCTTAAAATTGCATTTTTTCATAAAAGTTAGCACTACTATACCAAAACTATCTGTTATGATAGTGCTAGGTTTTATGAAAAAAATGCTATTTTAAGGACTTTTGTCATATTTAGGGCATTTTTTTGGGCAAGAAGGGCGCGACAAATTATTTTATGACGGAACTTATTCAAAGACGTCTTACGACAATTGTTTAAACAAATTGCAGAGTAAAAAAATAGTTTTAACAGATAGTTTTGGTATAGTAGTGCTAACTTTTATGAAAAAATGCAATTTTAAGGACTTTTGTCATATTTAGGGCATTTTTTTGGGCAAGAAGGGCGCGACAAATTATTTTATGACGGAACTTATTCAAACACGTCTTACGACAATTGTTTAAACAAATTGCAGAGTAAAAAAATAGTTTTAACAGATAGTTTTGGTATAGTAGTGCTAACTTTTATGAAAAAATGCAATTTTAAGGACTTTTGTCATATTTAGGGCATTTTTTTGGGCAAGAAGGGCGCGACAAATTATTTAATGACGGAACTTATTCAAAGACGTCTTACGACAATTGTTTAAACAAATTGCAGAGTAAAAAAATAGTTTAAACAGATAGTTTTGGTATAGTAGTGCTAACTTTTATGAAAAAATGCAATTTTAAGGACTTTTGTCATATTTAGGCCATTTTTTTGGGCAAGAAGGGCGCGACAAATTATTTTATGACGGAACTTATTCAAAGACGTCTTACGACAATTGTTTAAACAAATTGCAGAGTAAAAAAATATTTTTAACAGATAGTTTTGGTATAGTAGTGCTAACTTTTATGAAAAAATGCTATTTTAAGAACTTTTGTCATATTTAGGGCATTTTTTTGGGCAAGAAGGGCGCGACAAATTATTTTATGACGGAACTTATTCAAAGACGTCTTACGACAATTGTTTAAACAAATTGCAGAGTAAAAAAATAGTTTTAACAGATAGTTTTGGTATAGTAGTGCTAACTTTTATGAAAAAATGCTATTTTAAGGACTTTTGTCATATTTAGGGCATTTTTTTGGGCAAGAAGGGCGCGACAAATTATTTTATGACGGAACTTATTCAAAGACGTCTTACGACAATTGTTTAAACAAATTGCAGAGTAAAAAAATAGTTTTAACAGATAGTTTTGGTATAGTAGTGCTAACTTTTATGAAAAAATGCTATTTTAAGGACTTTTGTCATATTTAGGGCATTTTTTTGGGCAAGAAGGGCGCGACAAATTATTTAATGACGGAACTTATTCAAAGACGTCTTACGACAATTGTTTAAACAAATTGCAGAGTAAAAAAATAGTTTTAACAGATAGTTTTGGTATAGTAGTGCTAACTTTTATGAAAAAATGAAATTTTAAGGACTTTTGTCATATTTAGGCCATTTTTTTGGGCAAGAAGGGCGCGACAAATTATTTTATGACGGAACTTATTCAAAGACGTCTTACGACAATTGTTTAAACAAATTGCAGAGTAAAAAAATAGTTTTAACAGATAGTTTTGGTATAGTAGTGCTAACTTTTATGAAAAAATGCAATTTTAAGGACTTTTGTCATATTTAGTGCATTTTTTTGGGCAAGAAGGGCGCGACAAATTATTTTATGACGGAACTTATTCAAAGACGTCTTACGACAATTGTTTAAACAAATTGCAGAGTAAAAAAATAGTTTTAACAGATAGTTTTGGTATAGTAGTGCTAACTTTTATGAAAAAATGCTATTTTAAGAACTTTTGTCATATTTAGGGCATTTTTTTGGGCAAGAAGGGCGCGACGAATTATTTTATGACGGAACTTATTCAAAGACGTCTTACGACAATTGTTTAAACAAATTGCAGAGTAAAAAAATAGTTTTAACAGATAGTTTTGGTATAGTAGTGCTAACTTTTATGAAAAAATGCTATTTTAAGGACTTTTGTCATATTTAGGGCATTTTTTTGGGCAAGAAGGGCGCGACAAATTATTTAATGACGGAACTTATTCAAAGACGTCTTACGACAATTGTTTAAACAAATTGCAGAGTAAAAAAATAGTTTTAACAGATAGTTTTGGTATAGTAGTGCTAACTTTTATGAAAAAATGCAATTTTAAGGACTTTTGTCATATTTAGGCCATTTTTTTGGGCAAGAAGGGCGCGACAAATTATTTTATGACGGAACTTATTCAAAGACGTCTTACGACAATTGTTTAAACAAATTGCAGAGTAAAAAAATAGTTTTAACAGATAGTTTTGGTATAGTAGTGCTAACTTTTATGAAAAAATGCAATTTTAAGGACTTTTGTCATATTTAGTGCATTTTTTTGGGCAAGAAGGGCGCGACAAATTATTTTATGACGGAACTTATTCAAAGACGTCTTACGACAATTGTTTAAACAAATTGCAGAGTAAAAAAATAGTTTTAACAGATAGTTTTGGTATAGTAGTGCTAACTTTTATAAAAAAATGCTATTTTAAGAACTTTTGTCATATTTAGGGCATTTTTTTGGGCAAGAAGGGCGCGACAAATTATTTTATGACGGAACTTATTCAAAGACGTCTTACGACAATTGTTTAAACAAATTGCAGAGTAAAAAAATAGTTTTAACAGATAGTTTTGGTATAGTAGTGCTAACTTTTATGAAAAAATGCTATTTTAAGGACTTTTGTCATTTTTTTGGACAAGAAGGGCGCGACAAATTATTTTATGACGGAACTTATTCAAAGACGTCTTACGACAATTGTTTAAACAAATTGCAGAGTAAAAAAATAGTTTTAACAGATAGTTTTGGTATAGTAGTGCTAACTTTTATGAAAAAATGCTATTTTAAGGACTTTTGTCATATTTAGGGCATTTTTTTGGGCAAGAAGGGCGCGACAAATTATTTTATGACGGAACTTATTCAAAGACGTCTTACGACAATTGTTTAAACAAATTGCAGAGTAAAAAAATAGTTTTAACAGATAGTTTTGGTATAGTAGTGCTAACTTTTATGAAAAAATGCTATTTTAAGGACTTTTGTCATATTTAGGGCATTTTTTTGGGCAAGAAGGGCGCGACAAATTATTTTATGACGGAACTTATTCAAAGACGTCTTACGACAATTGTTTAAACAAATTGCAGAGTAAAAAAATAGTTTTAACAGATAGTTTTGGTATAGTAGTGCTAACTTTTATGAAAAAATGCTATTTTAAGGACTTTTGTCATATTTGGGGCATTTTTTTGGGCAAGAAGGGCGCGACAAATTATTTTATGACGGAACTTATTCAAAGACCTCTTACGACAATTGTTTAAACAAATTGCAGATTAAAAAATAGTTTTAACAGATAGTTTTGGTATGGTAGTGCTAGGTTTAATGAAAAAATGCTTTTTTAAGGACTTTTGCATTTTCATGGCATTTTTTTGAGAAAAAATGATGCGAAAATTTTTTTTATTTTACGATATATTTACGACAAATTTACGACAATTATTTACGTTGTCCTTTTTATTTTGCGAGTTCATTTTACCCTATTTTGGGGGGTGGTAGTGCTAACTTGACTGTCAAGTTAGCATTACCAGGGGTCATTTTTTAAAAATTTACGTTCGTAGCCGCAGGCGTACCGCGACAAAATTATTGGTCTTACAGCATATTTACAACAAATTTACGACAATTATTTACGCTGTCCTTTTTCTTTTGCGAGTTCATTTAACCCTATTTTGGGGGGTGGTAGTGCTAACTTGACTGTCGTATAATTTTAAACGAAAGCATTCTTCCGACAATTAATTATTCTTTTTTCTAGAATTTCGTTATTTCTGAATGAATTGTTGTTTTCTTAGTCTAAACCATCATTTGATTTCGTTAATACTTTACCTTTGTATTAAAAAAATCGATAACATTTTATTTTAAGCGTGAAGGTAACGTCTTCGTTGATTTCATCTTTGTGTGTAAAATCTAAAATGCTATTATGAAATGGGACAATTAGAACGACTCCTTGTTAACATACCATATATGTACATATATAACTAGTATATAGAACTAGACCTTTCTGTCCCTTTTAAACTTAGAAGAATTAAGAATATTCTTAGGATCAAGGATGTAGAGATAATAGAAGAACGAATTGATTTATTGATTTTATAGAAAATATTAATATTGAGGAAATAGGAAAAAGAAAAAGATATAAATATATGAACAAATATAAATAAATAAAAAAGAAAAGCAATAAATAAATAACTCAATAAAAAGTCAAGTGACCTCAACTCCAAACGGTTTTTCGCTTCAATTTAACGTCCGCTCGTATGTGCAAATCCTTCATATCGTTACGTTGCGATTACGTTTTACGATACTCGCTTTTTTAAAACTATAATCGTTTTCTCTTACGTGTGCTTTTCGCAGTCGTATTTCATTGATTTGACACATGGCTTACGTTTGGTGTTTGAGTTTGGTTCTGCTGGTTGATAAAAAAATGTAAGTTAAATAAAATAATAAAAAAATAAAAATGTTGAAAATTTTGATGATAGGCCATCAACACAAACGACACAAAGAAATGCACTTGTTGCTTTTATGGAAAAATATCCAGACATTGCTAAAAACTACATGCCAAACAGCCAAGCAAAAGCCAAGTCCAAAATTTTGTGGAACAATTTGTCAACAAAACTCAATTCACTTGGCCCTCCAGAAAAGACCGTCGATGGATGGAAAAATGTAAGTAGTTTATAGTTAGATTAAACTTTTTAATGCATCCTTAATTTTGTTTTTATTAATTTCAAGGTATGGAAAGATTATAAGTATAACGTGAAAAGAAAAATGCGAGATAATAGCTGTGTTTTATTTTCCCCGAGATCTGTTCCAGATTAGATCTTCATTCAAAATAACATGTATAACAAAAACAACACAAGGCCCTATTTTTTTTGTATTTGTTGTTTTACATGTTATTTTGAAAACAAAATCCAATCCGGATCAGATCTCAGGGAAAATAAAACACAGCTAATAAATTGCATTCCAGTGGCACAGGAAGCGGACCAAATAAACAAAAGCCTTTTTCAGACAACGAGAAAGCTGTAATAGCGATCCTTCATCTGAACGAAGCGGTCTCAGGCAACACATTAGGAATGCATTCCGCGATCCTTCTCGCTTCCAAAAAGTCCAAAAAGAACAAGTGTCTTATGACATTGTTGATGCCATTATAGAAGACTTGGAAAAAGTTAATAATGCTCAACGAACTAATGATGAAAATGTTAATTAAGCTGAACCAATCAACAATGAAAATGTGGAGAATACGAGTACATCAAGTCTATCAAAGCCAAAAAAAAAAAACAAACAGGAGCAAAACAGGAAAAACATGTTGAAATGCAAGCTGACGTACTTGTTATGTTGAACTAAAAGCTTTCATCTCTGGAAAGTACGCAGAAGGATATTCTAAAAGAGATGATGGCAATGAACAAGTGGAACAAGGAAGCCGACATAGATGTAAAAGGAAAGTGTACCAGCTAAAAAAAGAAAAACTCCAGGAGCAAAAGTCCCATAACAAAAATAAAACAAAGGAACGTTTGGAACTTCTATTAATAAAATCTAAAAAACTTGAACTGGAGGAAATGAAAAATCCAAAATATAGTTGCACTCCAAATGAAAATTTCAGCAGTTGCAGTTACAAGCCTTAAGCTTACGAAAGTGCAAATTGAACTTTTTTTAAATTAATATTTATTTATCTATAAACGTACAAAAAAAACCAGAAGTATTTTTTACATGAATCTATATTTAATTTAATAGTTTTAACTACAACATTGTGATGCGACGATATCTTGAATTCAAATAATTTACTTTTATTTATAAGTTGTCTTTTATTTGATCTCTTATGATGGCCGTTATGTTAGAGAACTAATTTCGATTACTTGCAGTTGTATGTCCTTCTTCTTTTATAACCTTGAGATTTTCCGTAATTAAATCTTTTGGGGCATTGAATTTTAAAAAAATGTTATGAAGAGCAACACAAATATTTGTTATTTGGATTGCCCATTCTGGTGAATAATGCAGCTGCATAGCTCCAAGGATGCATCCAAATCTTGATTTTAAAACACCAATAGTTCTTTCAACGATGTTTATACATTGAGAATGAACTATATTAAACTTTTCCTTACGGCTTCCTTCCTCAGCGGATCGGTAAGGTGTCATTATCCACGGCTCAAGTGTGTACTCTAAATCTCCTATACAAACTAGTTAAAACCATTGCAAGCAATTAGAATAAAAATCTTTCTAAAAAAAAGTTTGTACTCACCCAATAACCAGCTTCGCTTATCACCATTGTTCCAGTTTTAAAGAAGATGTCGACGGTAGTCACTCAAACTGAAGACGAAAGAACCATGAGCTGCACCTCCATACCTCTCGTCTATTGCTCTTATTGCCATTTTATAGTCACAGACCTACGGAAGGTAAACATAATGGAGCTTAAGGACAAATGTATTTGTAATTCCGGTTGGGAAATTACAATCATTGCGTTAATGCTGTGGTCACCCTTTCGATTTAAATATAGATGCTCATTGACGGAGGTCTTATTATTTTTATGTGTTCCAGCAACACATCCCATTATGCCTGAGAACTGATATTTTTCATAGAGTGTTGTTTACTTTCCGACTTCTCCTCCTCAGTCATTACAAATCAAATATATTTTGCGCAAAATATTCTTTCCATAATGGGCAATGTTTTTTCAGTGTTGGTTGACAGTTAATTGAGGCATACCAACAACGAAATCTTGCCTAGTTACTCGTTTATAGCTTCCCTCTGTAAGGAAGTGAAGAGTAGCACTTAATTTTAAAATGTTGGGTATGTATATTGACTTTGAGCTAGGAATATGTGAGTCAATTTCTTCCAGAACATACTTAAAAGCTTCTTTGTTCAATAGTTTTTTTAAATCTTGAAATATTGTTATTTCAGATTAGTTATGATATATGTGAATATAATATTTCTTTTCAATGTTTACTTACAATGCATCAGGAATACCCATTGGGTCTGATGCATCCCTCAGTAATCTCCATGAAATTGAAATGTTCCGGTTTTCCGAATATTCGGAATCATCGTCACTACTCAAAAAAAAATCATAATGGAAAAACATTTTACTTAAATTTAGAAATAAATTACACTTTCTTAACTTTATTAATTTAGTCATACTATTTTTGACAGAAATATTGAAAGAATGAAGTTGGATGCGCTTAAAAAAAATAGATTTTTTGATTTTATCTGGCAATATTTTAATGCATCCATTATCGTAAACCAAAATCTGTCCATGTCATGGCTATCGTTTTCTAGGATATCGTTTTTTTTTTTTGCTTTTCGTTTCGTTATTTGTAATACGGCCCTAGATCATTATACACAATGATGCCAAAAAAGATTTAGCACAAATTTAAAAAATTTATTTTGTGAAATTTTTAATTGAATTTTGATTGAAAAATCACTTTATGTACTGCAAGATTATTTTAATTTGTTAGTGTCCATCTCCTATTAAAGTGATAAGGCATATATTGTACCATTGACAGTTTTTCAAAATCATAGGGCACGGTAGTGCCCAGCCAAGTTCTGGCACTACACCCTTTTTACAGGAACAAACTGAGGCGATTTTTGACCCCTCCTTATCTTCAGTGAAGTCAGAAACTTAAAATTCCGAATATTTGCTAAGCAAGTCAAGCACAGGCGCCTCACCAAATTTCAATTTCTTAGCATAAGCGGTTCCTGAGATATAAGGCCTCAAAAATCACAAAAACCGTAACTGACTGACTGACTGACAAATCATCAAAATTATGGAGCACTTCCCGACATCGTAGATTCTTGTGATTTTGCACAACGGTAGGTCTTTTCATGCAAGCAGCGGAGAAAATTTGAGGTTTTTCATTCAGGGGGCGTGGTATCCGCCCACTTTCGCCGAATTAGTGTTGGTTGAATGGAGCACTTTTGACTGCTGTAACACGATGAAATTTGGTAGAACGGTAGGGCTCAAATTGCATATAAAGGACCAAAAATAAAAATTGAGGTGTTCGATTCAGGGGGCGTGGTATCCGACCACTTTCTCCGAATTGGTGTTGTTTGAATGGAGCACTTCCGACTGCTGTAAAACGATGAAATTTGGTAAAGTAATAGGGCTTAAATTGCATATAAAAAAAATATAAAATTTGAGGTTTTCCATTCAGGGGCGGAGTATCAGCCCACTTCCGAATTGCTCAAATTGCATATAAAGGACCAAAAATAAAAATTAAGGTTTTTCATTCAGGGGGCGTAGTTTCCACCCACTTTCTGAGAAAATGTTTAATTTATATGGAGCACTTCCGACTGCTGTAGAATAGCTTAATGTACATTCAAAGCGAAAAGTAGAAAATCTAAGATTTTTCATTCGAAGTGTCTTTTTATTGTCATTTTGAAACTATACATGCATCTTGAAAATTCATGACTTTTCTTAGAACTAGAGTGCTCGATTTGCTACTCTATGTTATGTTAACATGAATGAAAAAAGAAAACATTTGCATACCTGAAAAAATTATGAGTTTACATAAAAAAAACTCTTAACTGTCTGTGAACTATAATCAAACCACTAATTAGGCTATTAATTGGTGGGCTACTTTCATTTAAAAAAGGAGTTAAAATTGCAACAAGAACATCATCGCATCCCCAACAATTATTGCTTTTTTATGACTTTGAGCGGATGTAGGTAATAGTATTTATAATTAAGGTAGATATGTTAGTGTTAGGTATCTTGCCGGGACAAGAAGAAACAATTAAGGCGCAAATCAAAACAACCAATAACAAAAAGAAAATATACCAAAAGAAATAGTTATAAACTAAGCTGATTTTAGTAGGTTGAATCCACCCTTCTATCTTTCCGTATCTTTCGAGATTCTTATATGGCAAAATAGTAAAATCTTTGCCCAATTCGAAAGGTCAGTAATCAATAAATAATAAAATTTCTCTATTACATTGTAGATGTTTCAATATTTTTTCAAGAATTTTAGTCAGTAATCATTAAATAATAAAATTTATCTATTACATAGTAGCTGTTTCAATATTTTTCTACTTTAAATATTCAGTTTTAAGCATTAAATTAAGAACTTGGCGTACTTTTAAATCTCAGCACTTTTCACGGCTGACATTTGTGTAACAAACAAATGTTTTTGTATAGAAGAACTTGGCTCTTTTTTTAACATTTATTTTTTTGGTTTGATTAATATAAACGAAACTAATCTCTGTGATAAAAAAAAGATATTCTTAATTTTTTTAATTAACATTTTAAAAAAGTTCAAAAATCACATACCAAGTTTCGTTTCTTGTTGCAAAACTTAATTTCAATTTCGAAAACCAGTTTCCGATTTTTCAAATTATTTATCAATTATTATTTAGTCGAAATCTTTCTTTATGAGTTCGTTTGACAGATAAAAAAAAAATAATATATGAGAAAGACCATTGCGATAAAAAGGTGTATTTATTATAATGTAAAATTGGCGATTATTTTGATTATTTTAATTCTTTTTTATTTTTAAAAAATATTTATATACCATTATGATACGTTTTTTTTAATTTTAAGATTTATTGAGTTTGAGGTTTTGGCAATATTTTAACTATTGTTAGATCAAAATCAAACGACATTTAATATATTTGCTTTTTTATAATTTAAGGTTGACATTGAAACACTGGATTACAGCCTTTACTTGCCTTTATTTTTCGATGGCCTCTCTGAAATAAAACATCCATATAAAACATATGCCCGTCAAGGAGTATTGGATCTCTTGGCTCATGGTGGGGATAAAATTCACCCAATTATTCCTCAACTTATTTTACCGATCAAAAGTGAGTTTTTCTTTAAATATCAGTACTCACCACTTTTAACTTAATAAAAATCTTTGCTTTAGATGCTTTCAAAACTAATAATTTAGAGGTTATGTGCACAACATTGAAAATCCTTCAACAACTTGTTGTTTCATCAGATTTGGTTGGACCGGCTTTGGTGCCTTTTTATAGACAACTTTTGCCGGCTTTTAACTCTTTTAAAGTGAAAAACCGTACGATTACGTACATAATTTTAATTTTTATGGAAATTTCTTAATATTAGATTTTTTTAGTTAACTGTGGGGATGAAATTGACTATAGCCAAAAGAGCAGTATGAATCTAGGTGATTTAATAGACGAAACTCTTCAAGTTCTGGAAATACATGGTGGTGAAGATGCGTTTATAAATATTAAGTACATGGTACCAACTTATGAGTCATGTTTCTTAAACTAAACTAGTTTCATAGACTCGTTTTTTACAAGAGCGTTATCTATAAAAAATACAAAGAATGATTACCCTTTAATCCGACAAATTTCTAGTTTGTAATCAGGGATGGCAAGAATTGAGTAGTGCATCTTGGGCTCGAATGTAAGGCTCTGAAGGAAGTTCAGATACAGAAATATATCTTAAAAAGTTGAAAATCTCTAAGAGAATCCCTTGTCATTTTCTAGACCATCTCATTTTAACCTTTCGGACGACCTGACTAACAGCATATTGAAATATTGTTTGAGGCACTTCTTCTAACATCACGACACATTTCTAATAATTCTTGAATCACATCAATATTATTCATGCGGGTTTTTAGCTCACATAAAAATTAACTTGAAATTAATAAAAAATAAAATGCACGACTGGGTCGCACAAACTTGCTCCCATGTAATAGACTATGAATTTTAAAAACGAATGTTATTAGAGAAAACTGCTCATAAGCATAAAATTCAGTATAAAGAGCTAAAATTAGAATGCCATGTGATCTCTTAAGCAAATATGAATTTATGCAAGAACAAAAATTATAAGTCGTTTTAGTGGTTTCTTAAAAAAAAGCTTTTATATACAAAATTTTTAAAAAATTTTGAGAAAAAATTTTGGTACGCAAATTTAAAGTTTTTATTATTGTTCGAATAAAAATGAAATTAAAAAAAAAATATTGAGCCGTTTCCGAGATATCGAATTTTCAAAAAAAAGAAAAAATATTTTTTTTTTTTCAAAAATTCAAAAAATATTTATTTTAAAGTTTTGAAATGCAATGTGTTTTAGACTTTTTAGAAGTTTCTCTATACAAAATTTCATTAAGATCCGTTATGCCGATAATGAGAAATTCAAAATTCGAAAAAATGGTTCTATGGTAGGTACAAGCTATAATATCTTAATTTCAAAATCTTTTTTAAAAACTTAAAGATCATAAAAATTAATTGAAAGAAAAAAAATTTTATCAAAATTCTAGATGCCGTTTTCGAGAACAATACGATTTTTAAAAACCATTTTTTTTTTTTAATTTTTTAACATTTCTATGGTGGGTACCTACCTTTATTTTAAGGTAAAATGAAATTTTTTTTCTCACATCTTGTAGATTATATTAAGAAACTTTTATTTATCAAGTTTAAAAAAATATTGAGTTCTGAAAAAAAAATTTGAAGTTTTTTTTAAAAGTCAAAAAAAAAATTTTTGGAAAATTTGAATACGCAATTCTATTTAAATTTTTGAAGAGCCTTCGCAAAAAAAATGATCGAAAAAAAAATATTTATAAAATTTCGAAAAAAAATTCGTATGGCAGGTACCGTTATTTTTGGCCTTAAACAAAAAAAAAAGTGTGGGGGGAAAAAATCAAAACCCATATCCACCAAGTTTGAAAAAAATCGGCCGAGCCGTTTAGGCTGTAGTCGAACCGACAGACAGACAGACAGAATTGCGAGACCCACTTTTTTAGTCTTCGCTATCATCGTAATGTCAGCTTTGATCAAAATCTCGAGTTCGATTTTTTTTACGAATGCATAACTTGCCTTATAGTACCTATAAGTCGCAAGTAAAAAGTGTAAAATGATCCGTTTTTCCAAAAGAGTATTTTTTAAAGCATGTCGGAAATAATTTTGATTATATTAATTTGTTATATAGTACATATAAGCTGTCATGGTATTTTAGACGGTTTTATTTGTAGCAGTTAGGAATTAAAAATTTAAAATTTGAAAGCAGAGGAGAATGTAGTAGATGAAATAGGGCTAGTGGTGTTAATATTTGCTGACCAGGGCGGTTTGAACCGGTTTTGATTTGAATGTTTAAAACCTGATGGAATGGTATTTTCCATCATTATGAAGTATTTGATATAACGATAAATGCGAGATATTTTCCATAAAAAACTACAGGTTGTTTCTTAATTCAATTAAGTTTGCTCAGAAAAAATAAAAAGAGTATTATATTGTATGGTATTGTTTTGAATAATAATAAAATAGGTAATAGGAAAAGTTAAATATAGAATGTATGAAATATGAGGAAAAAAAATAAATAAAAATAAAAGGAAACTGGGATTCGAACCTAGAAGCGGAGTGAGGCTTGAGATGGCTGACGACAGTACCATGGCACCACGCTTAAGAATGTTAAATTCGTACCAACTTTGGATTAAGTGTCGAAGAGCTCTAAAGGGAAATTAATTAAAGGAAAAAAAAAAATCGAAAAAGAAAATAAAACGGAACAAGTTCATTAACAAATACTAATATTTTTATAGTATAAATGAAATATTGTTTTTCACTTTTCGAAATACTACAATTTTAACCAAAAACCCGAAATTTCGACTCACTTATATGTGAAAAATTCCAGAATTGATTTTATTATTAAAATTAGATTTTTATAGTTAAAATTCAGTACAGAAAACAATGAAAAAGTATCACCAGATCCACTTTCAAGCATTCGTCAACTTTGGAAACAGGTAGACTATGAAAAACTTGAAAAAAGTAAGTTAGTTGGTGTCGGTGGCGACAGAGTTGTAATGAAATAATAAGTACAAAAATACAAAAAAAAATCAATAAAAATAAAAGTACAGTCCCGCGAAAGGAAAACGTATTTAGGGGAGAGTACGATAACTTGGCCGCCAAGTTTTGATAACGGGTTTTTGTAGAGGGGTCAAAAACAAGCACTTTTTACTATGGGAGGGGGGGGTCTATCTCCCCCCGTTTAGGAGGTAGGGGCACTTTTAGAAAAAATAGTTTAAATTGAAAAAAAAAAATATTAAAAAACAACGGCAATACCTAAAATAAAGTGCTATACTGCGTTTGAAAGCCAGAAGATTGTTCTATAATCTTGCATTTAAATTAAATTACTCATGTCAATGGTTTTTGAGAAATTCGCATTTAAAATCCAAATTTTGATAAAAAAAAAACGTGAAAAAAAAGTTTAGACCGATTGTTTTCAAAATTGTGAAATGAAATTGTAAATTAGCTTATATGTGTTTCATGTATCTATCAGTTCTTAATCGAACACAAAAAACCGCATGGTTCTATGTGTTCTGGTTTTTGAGAAAACCTCCGTTTAGGAGGTAGGGGCACTTTTAGAGAAAAAATGGTTTAAATTGAAAAAAAAAAATCCTGCATAAAAATTAAATTACTCATATCAATTGTTTTTGAGAAATTCGCATTTAAAGTCCAAATTTTGATAAAAAAAAAAAACGTGAAAAAAAAGTTTAGACCGATTGTTTTCAAAATTGTGAAATGAAATTGTAAGTTAGCTTATATGTGTTCCATGTATCTATCAGTTTTTAATCAAACACAAAAAACGGCATGGTTCTATGTCTTCTAGTTTTTGAGAAAATCGAAAATTACCAAAACTGCTTTTTTTGATTTTTGGTGATGACGGTTATTCCATTTTAAGGATTAATGTTAATAAACATAAAGCATCTTTGTTAGTTCAGTACCGCAATTCATTTAGCGTTACCCAGAATGCACCATGAGGAGGTAGAATTGCATCTGGGTCAGTTATTTTGTCAGTTAGTCAGGAGTTAGTCAGTCATAGTTAGTTAAAAATGGTCAAAATGTACTAAAAAGGTGTGTAAGTCTCGTCAATAAAGCCATCGTCCGTACTATAACTGTCGAGTTCGTTGAGTTACTCTTTTATGGTGGGAAGCCGAGGATGTTTTGGCGGTAAAACACTTTCTAAATTTTCGCTCTGAAGGGTGGGAGGATCGATGTCTTTTAACTGTAAACCTTCACATATATCACCATCGCATCGGTATAACAAGGGTAAACTTTTTTTACATCTGATAAAAACTATTATTTGCGAACCCCAGTCGTCCTTATATTTCCTTTCTAGGCAGTATTTTCGATAGAAAAATAGTGCCATGTATTGGTGAACATGGTCGGAAGTTTGTTTTGGTTTTCAAGATCGTTTATTGTATTTTATATGTATTTAGTGGACATTGGATAAATAGAATAAATTTGAATTTTTTTTTTTAAATACAGATTCTGTGAATGCAAAAGAAACTTTGCATGCACCCAACCTCGCACCTACCCCAAATCCTATAGTGTGCCCAAGCAGGGGGGTTGCAGGGGGGCAGCATGCCCCCCCATACATACTTTACTGTTTATACTTATATTGTAATGTTGGAAGCTAGCACTGATTTATTTATGTAAGGAAGCAAAAAATATCAAACATTTTATAGAAAAGTAGTTTTAGTTAATTTCAATTTTTTCAAAAACTAGAAGACATAGAACCATTCGGTTTTTTGTGTTCAATTAAAAACTGATAGTTACATGGAACGCATATAAGCTTATTTACAATTTCATTTCACAATTTTGAAAACAATCGGTCTAAACTTTTTTTTTCACGTTATTTTATCAAAATTTGGACTTTAAATGCGAATTTCTCAAAAACCATTGACATGAGTAATTTAATTTAAATGCAGGATTATAGAACAATCTTCTGGCTTTCAAACGCAATATAGCACTTTATTGTAAGTGTTGCCGTTGTTTTTAATATTTTTTTTTTCAATTTAAACCATTTTTTCTAAAAGTGCCCCTACCTCCTAAACGGGGGGAGATAGACCCCCCCTCCCGTAATAAAAAGTGCTTGTTTTTGACTGACCCCTCTACAAAAACCCGTTATCAAATCTTGGCGGCCAAGTTATCGTACTCGTGCCCGTATTTATAAAAAAAAAAAAACAAAATAACATGAGAGAAAAAATAATAGAAAACTATCCCGTGTTTAAAGTAGAGTAAAGTCTACAACGCCACCGAAAACCTGTCCCACGCAAAATTAAGCACACGCGACTAATAGCTTGGACACCAAGGAAATTCCAGGAAGGAACACTCCACCTCTATCCTCTGTGCACGAAGCCATATCTCGCCGAATACCAAGTTCCGAGTCGATACAGCAAGAATAACAGAAAAAGGTCGTACAACAGCTACAGGCCACAAAATCATACGACAAGAACAGCAGCATAGTAAAACTATCTGCAGAAGTTCGTACAACAGCACAGGTAACCGCAAAAACATGCGACAACTACAGTAGCTGTTCTACAGATACAGGCCACACTACAGCTAGATGTAGCTGCACATACAGCAACCTCTTCTCCTGCTTTACGCAAGCACCCTGATATGCAACAGCAAAAAAAAAAAAAGCCTCAACAACAGCAGATCGACATAATCGTGTACAAATGTATTTATAAAATCCCAGTCAAATACATAACGACATCCAAAACCAAGAACGTGCCTCGCTATACCATCAACTATAATATAGCAGCAAAAACGTACGACAACTAACATTAAGAACGTACGACAGAACGTGCAGCATAACAACCAACGTTTCTCAACAACACACGCACCTAAACACGCACAACACGCAGCAAAAACGTACGACATCAACCTTAGCCTTAAAAAGATCATCCACATGCACCTCAACCTCCAACGAACATTTTGTACATCAAGAACATGCAACAATTACCAAGGGTTTCCTTACGATCGTCCACAGACATTTTACCAGCAAGATCCAGCATGAACAACAGCAGCTTTACACAACATACACGTACAACGCACACAACATTTATCATTATTTAAAAGCTAAGTACTTACGTATTATTAGAAGTATTATTTACAAACAAAAATTCAATTTAAAACTTATATTAAACTAAAACTAGAATCTAAATACTATTAAAATTAAATAAGTTAAATTAAACTAAATTAAAATTTCTTAGAAACATATAAAAACAAAACAAAAAATAAATAGGTAAATTAAACTAAACGTACATTTAGTTTACCAAGGTTAAAATAGTTTTTTTTTTTTATAACACATGTAAAGCAATTTCTTCGATTTTTTTATCCATTCATTTCTATTTTAATTTTACTAGGTGCATTATCATAATACAATCAATCAAGCAAAAACAAAAAAAAAACCAACCCACCGAAGCGGAGCACCTACTCGATGGCTGACTCATCTTTAAAATTATAAGAACTTTCCTGTTCATCAACAATAATTCAAGAAAACAATGAAGTAAAACCTGAAGAAAAAAAAAGTGTGAGTGCCAGGACTCACGGTTAAGATGTGTAAACATCAACGTTCGTCCGAGTGCCGAATTTTTGTTATCGAACGTACCCAATAAACATACAATGCAATCGTACTAGTTTGTGACTTAAGATATATACCCCTCACACACGCCACATCGATCAACCTAATCGACAAATTACTTCGCTTTTGTATGGGCATTTACACACCAATCCGCCGACGTAGAAGTACATGCCAAAATCAGATGTGAAATGGTAGAGTTGTAAAATTTTAAACGAAAAGTGAAAATGACCGAAAAATATTTGAATTTTAATGCTCCAGAACCACTTTTTTATGTTGATCAGAGCTTTATATTGAATTGTTGCTTAAGGAGATTGAATTTTACTCTTGCTTTTTCAGGCGATTTGTAAATTTTAACAACTAAAACCGAATAACATCATAAAAAATTGTTTCGACGAACTAGTTCGGTCCTTTTTACACGCCATATCGGCATACTACATCGATTCCCAAAGTTCGCACTGCCGTTTTGACACTTATTCATTTCACACGACTCAAAAACCTTATCGACAATATGCTTCGATGAAGTAGGAGGAGTAAGTGGACTCTGCTACGTAACGTAAAGTTTGTTTGACTTATGTTTAACCAGGGATGTTGCTTCTGACAGCATTATACATATCTTTACACTTATATTCAAACAGAGATGTTATCTGATAAAAAAATAGACTGTTTTTACACGAATTTCTGTTTCTCTTTTGGCTTCCTTTCGAGTGCATCTGTGCTTTTAAACACAGCGATTTTTAATATAAGTTAACTTTGTTCATGCGAAAAGGAGTCATCTCTTCGCACTCCTTACTCCTTGTGAATTGCACTGAGCGAACGCCAAATATAAAAAAGAAAACCACAAAGAACAATGAACGATAACTCCGCATTTTTCTCAGCAATTGTAAGTGTATTAGTGAAAAAAGTCACACGTCACACGATTGGATGTAGGTTGATCATGTATTTATTGGTTCATTTGCGTATAGTACGTTGAAGAGATGAGAACACAGCACAGCATAAGCACTGATTAAAATATTAAAATAGCAAACGAAAATTGTATGATAAAATAGACAGACAAAATAAAACAAATTACTCGGATAAATTTACAAAAATCTCAAAGAAATTTGTAAAAACACAATTTTGCTGAAAAAAAACCACAAAGGGCAACGTTCTCTCGCCACTGAAATAATAGACCTGTATGTGCTTTTCATGCATTTGAACAATGTACATAAGTATATCTGGCTTAACGCCGCCAACAAATATACTTGTCATGCAGCGAAAAAGTCGAAACTTTTTTTTTTTGACAAACCACTATATAAAGCGTTCACCTTATCAAAATCAAACCAATCCCTTTGCTTTTTTTTAGGTTTCTGTACTTTACCTTACTCCCTATGTCAGAGATTTACAAACCGATTGACATCATTCCCACCTTGTAATCGAATTATACATAAGTGGCAAAAACTAATTGTTTCAAAACATTGAAGTCGTAGTCATCATCCAGTTCATGGCTTGACAGATGGAGAACGATCTATATTTTGATATAATGAATGCTAAAAGTATATTTTGATATAATAAAGAATATCTATGTAATTCGATAATTAAAATAATTATATGGTATGACAGATAAATGACAAATTAAATTTTGACGTATCGAAAATATTTCATTGCAGATGTCAACTGATTGCCCTGAAGAACATTTTTTGGATTTTTAAAGTTCAACTCTGAAAATGCATTTTTTGCGAGCATAAAATAAAATGTTATCGTCCATCAATACCTCGTTTCTTTTGGAGTAAAATTATTTGCGATCCAGAGTTTCCTTAGTGTTCAATATATTCGCCCAACGACAGAATTTATACGTTTCCTACAGGACAAGTAATTCTGCAAAGGTATGGAATGTTTTCATTATTTGCGATACTTGGGTATATAAATGTGTGAATTGAATTATATTTTGATGACCTCCTCGTAACAGAATGGCCCTTTAAAGTCACTTTAAAATTTAATAAAACTACCGAAAAACGTAGTCTTTCTGGTACTACCGAAGAGGTATGAACTCAAACTAAATTTTGTGAGTAAGCACCACAAAGTAAAAATCTGATATGTTTGTTAAGTTGTAACATTTGTAAACGTGGTTTAAAAAGAAATAAAAAAAACAATAACTACATATACTGATCCTTTTGCCTTCTCATACAATGTCTAACAATAAGTGCTTTAAATGCGGAAATTCTTTTCTTCATGAGACTAAAGTAATAAAGTGTAGTTTATTCTGTGGTAAATTATTTCATCGAATATGTTTGAATCTGCATGAAGAAGTCATTAACGCAATTGTGAACAATAATCAGAATGTTTCTTATCGTTGTAATGATTGTGTGAAATTGCCAATTTATTATGGAATTACTTGCTAAAGTCAATGACCTTTTACCTATTGTTAGTGCTCTTTCCAATAAAGTTGACAAAATAGACTCTAATATAAAAGTCTTAAGTGAAGGCATAGACAATTGCAATGCTAAAAACAATAACAAAGGTAAGCCGCTTGCACATAGTGAGAACCAAAATGCACCCAATTCTTTGGAGATTGGGTATACCCATAGTGTGCATGACGATGCTGTTGCTGCTGGATCATCATCATTTAACGAATGGGGTCTGATCACTGATCTCTATAATACACTGGATAGCGCATTCATCCAAAAAAGTTTACCCCATTTGAACATTGTTATATTATTAAGCTGCCCACGGTGCCGTATAACAGTATAACTGTATAACATCTAAAACAGCATCATAAAGCGCCGAACAGATTGAACCAGCAACAGCACTGTCAACAGCAACAGCGGCCGCCATTAATTTAGAAATAATGCATTTCAATTGTTCAACACACATAAGAACAGCAACAGCAACGCCAACAGCGACGTCGTTAGGCCAAAGTCCTAAACTTGCTCTTGCTGGTGCAGTATTGTCAACTTTCCCACTGCAATATTTAGTGGCATCACAATGCAAAACAAAATAGAACGTAAAATAATTTTTCCAGTTTGCTACTTTTTTTATTTTGGTTGAAATTATCGTGTGAATAAAAAACTATAAATAATTTTTGATAAACTAAAATTGCAAAATTAAGTGACCAAAAAGTAATAAAGAATAAAAAACTACTGTGCTTGCCAGTCTTTTGCCTAAAAAACAGAACTGAAACGACATTCCTTCAATTTTATTAAATTGTCAATTTGTCAATTAAAACAAATGATTTTCGTCCAATTTTCAATTTATTATTTTAATTTTAATAATAAATATTTAAAATTTACAAATAATGCGAGAAATAAGAGAAACAGATTCTCGCTGTGTCAATCTGTTGCTGTAACTTCAACAGCAACTTTAACAACCACGTCACTCTTTTTAGGGCCACTGTTTTAAATGGCTTTGATTACATTAAGGCTAAACGTGCGCATTAAATTTTTAGTTTCGCAACTGCTTAGTTCGAGCAACTAAAAAGTTTGTGGTTTGACACAAACGAAACAATTGCCTAAAATGAGTTCGCTATTTTGTGTAACATATAATTATATGTACCTGCGCGGACATTCAACCAAATAGTTCATCTGTTTTCTATAAGCAACCAAACAATTGTGCAACTAAAAGTTGAATGTGCGCGCCTAGCCTAACACAGCAACTTCGACATTAACGTTAGACCTTAACCCTAAATTCGATGTCGCTGTGCAGATGCTACCAACTTTTGAGCGAAACTTGTCAGTATTGTCAACACTTAAATGAAAATGTAACAACCATCTTTTTGATTCGTCTATTTATTTTGGTTTTGACAATGGAAGAATTGCTTAAAACAAATAAATTTTAGTACGACAAATTGTGCAAGTCGTATATGTACATTGACGCAATTTACGTTAATTTTTATCGTTAAATGTACGGCAAAATCATTTCGCATTTGAATTTATTTTGATTATATGCTGTCATAAGCGCTGTTCACGTTGAAATCTATTTCACAAGACTTTTGATGTTGAAGTTTTCGTTGCTAGGCGCGCACATTCAATCTTTAGTTGACCAACTGTTTGGTTGCTTATAGAAAAGAGATGAACTATTTGGTTGAATGTCCGCACAGGTGCAAATAATTAGATGTTACACAAAATAGCGAACTCATTTTAGGCAATCGTTTAATTTGTGTCAAGACACAAACTTTATAGTTGCTCGAACTAAGCAGTTACGAAACTAAAAATTGAATGTGTGCGCCTAGCCTTAAAGTTGCTGTTGAAGTTGCTGTGTCATTCTGTTTCCCGCTTAAACAAGTGTAGTCACATTTGTTTTCCTCTTTCTCATGTCAAAATATTTTTTTTTTGTGAAAAGAAGACGTCAAATTATGAAGCTGCCCACCATCTGTCATCTTCAATTGGAGTCAAAAAATCTGTTATACAATGTAGGGAATGCGCTATCCAGTGTATTATAGAGATCAGTGGGTCTGATAGGTAAACGAAATAAATACACTCCCTTTGCCTCTACTTCTGCATTTAATCTTCAAGTTGAGGTTAATAAAAACTGCAAGAAGACGATGATAGGGACGTTAAAAGACAAAGGTGTCGGGTCTGCTCGATGTTTATGTGATGCTGTGAATGCTGCTGCTGGTACTGCTGATGTTTTTGTTGCTGATGTTGGGTCTAAGGTGAATGAAGGAAAAGTGAATAAATTTTCTATTCTTGTTGTTGGTATGGATGATACTAATAATTCTAATGCTGATTTTGGTGTTATTGCACGTTATAAATGGTTGCACGTCTCAAAATTTAAAACAACTACGACTGAGGAATCTATAAAAAAATATATTGCATCCAAAATAAACTGAGATGAAGCTGAAGTTCAATGCTTTAAGTTGATAAAAAAGGATGCTAATATTGATGACCTTAAATATTTAAATTTCAAAATTGGGTTTCCTGCGGATTTGTTCAATCATGCCTTAAATCCTGTAAACTGGCCTAAGAAATTTTAACTTTATTTCAAAAAACGGTCAGCAAAATTCAATCAACTGATTGAACCTCATTTTGAAGGTACTCATTCAACATATAACAATTCTTCTAAGGATATATCTGCTATTAATGTGTACTATCAAAATGCTGGTGGTCTTCGAACAAAGACGAATCAACTACTCGTATATATCTCTAGTTCTATACATGAATATGATGTTATTATAATTACTGAAATATGGTTAAATTCAAGCTAAAATTCTTCTGAAATGTTTGATACGAGTAGCTCTTATAATGTGTATCGCTTAGATCGAATGTATACTGATTACTTAAAAAGAGGTGGTGGAATTTTAGTTGCTGTAAAATCAATTTATACTATTAAATGCTTATCATTACCTTTTGTTGGAGATTGTATTGAGCAAATATGTGTAAATGTAGAGTTTTTTGGTAAAAAAATTTTGTTTATAGTCAGCTATATACCTCCAAAAAGTTCATTAAATATATATGAAAGCCATATTTCCAATATTGATCATATTGTTAGTAATTTATCAGTAAATCAATATCCATTTATAGTTTGTGACTTCAATTTAGGTGATGTAACATGGATTTATTCTAACGATGATAAATGTATTATTCCTTATAATATGACAAAAGATATTGAATATACTTTTATAGACTCCATGTTTTCTATGGATGTTTTTCAAATTAATCATGAACATAACTCTTTGAATAGACTTCTTGATCTAATTTTTATAAATAATGTGTATTTTGAAATTATTGAAGTTAACTTTCCATTGTTAAATAATTCAGTATATCATGTTGCCATATGTTGTATTTTAAAATTTGAAAAATGTGTTGAAAACTCTCTTTTACTATCTAATAATGATTTACATATCAATTTTAATAAGGGTGATTTCATTGGTCTAAATAATTATATTAAATCGACAGACTGGTCATTTATTCTCTCTGGTTTATCGTTACAAAACGTTTACATAAAATTTATGGATATCCTGAAAATTGTTTTTTACGATCCAAAGAAAAAATATTTTAGATGTTTTAAAGTTCCTTGGTCAAATAATCGCCTAGTTAACCTAAAAAATGTGAAAAATAAAGCTTTCAAAAAATTCAGAAAATCGAACCGAATTAGATAAGAAATACTTCTATCAGATTCGAAAGGAATATGATTTTCTGAATAAATATCTACACAAGCAATATGTATTGAACATTCAATCTCGTATCTCTATATTGATCCTAAGCTTTTTGGACTTTTTTAAATAGTAAAAAAGGATGTGCTAATTTGCAACAAAATATGGAGTATAATGGAGAGTCATCGGATGAGTTACATGGTTCATATGTGAACTTTTTGCAAAATTTTTTGAATCGGTTTATGTAGATCATTCTTCTTTAAATATTCCTCAAGCTGAAAGCAGCTTGTCACTTAATGCTAATTTATCTTCTTTGCTTTTTTCTGAACATGATATTTTGAAAGGGATAACAAAAATGAAATCTAGTTTTAATCCAGGTCCTGATGGATTTTCTTCTTTCATTATTAAGCAATATCAACTTTCTTTAGCACTTCAGCTTCAAATTCTTTTCAATCTTTCTCTGTCTACTGGTGTTTTTCTTAATGAATGGAAAGTTTCATATATTACTCCAGTTCATAAAGCGGGGCAAAAGAACTTAGTTGTAAATTACAGGGGAATTTCTAAAATATCTGCCATTCCAAAGTTGTTTGAGCTTATGGTAAGAGACCACTTACACTTCAACATCAAAGAACAAATTTGTGATGAACTACATGGATTTATGCCTGGCAGATCCACTGCAACCAATCTTATGCTATATTCCAGATATGTAACTGATGCTTTTGAATCTAGGTACCAAGTCGATACAGTCTATACAGATTTCGTTAAGGCATTTGATACTATTTGCCATTCCTTGTTACTAAGTAAATTAAAATCCTTTGGAATTCATGGACAGCTTCTGAGTTGGTTATTAAGCTATCTTTCTGATAGGACACAATGTGTTAAACTTAGAAATACTACTTCGAAAACATTTAAAGTTCGCTCTGGAGTACCTCAAGGTAGTCATCTTGGACCACTTTTATCTAATATATTTATAAATGACATTCCATTTCTCCTAAAACATGCTTCCTGCTTAATTTATGCTGATGATATTAAGTTATTTATGTGTATTAAAAATTCATCAGATTTTTACAATCTTCAAAATAATTTGAATTCGTTGGTTGATTGGTGCCAAACAAATTTGCTACCGTTGAATATTGATAATTGTTATGTCTCTACGGCCCATCGTATCTTAGCCCCAATGATGAACAACTATAAAATTTTCAACCAGACTCTGGCTCGCAAATCTGAGATTCGTGATCTTGGAGTCATTTTTGATACAAAGTTGTCATTTTCCTTACACATTGACTACATGATTGCAAAGGCAAACTCTATGCTTGGTTTTGTCAAGCGAAACTGCAGTGAGTTAACTAACCCATATGCTTTAAAATCAGTTTATATGTCCCTAGTACGTCCAATTCTTGAATATTGTTCGATTGTTTGGTGTCCTTCAACTTCTACTAGTATAAGTCGCATTTAAAGAGTTCAAAAAGCATTCACAAGATTTATGGTAAGACAACTTTAATGGAGAATTGATACTCCTTCATATCGCTCAATTGGCCTTGACTTTTTAGAGAAAAGACGTTATGTTCAGTGCTTGTTGTTTGTTCATGATGTTTTTTCTTACAGAATAAAATGGGGTCTATTTCCCCCCGTTTAGGCGGGAGGGGCAATTTAAGAAAAAAATCACTTAAAACAGAAAAAAAATTATTAAAAAATAACGGTGATACCTACAGAGTAATGCTATAGCATTTTGAAAAGTGTAACGTTGCATTATTTAAAAAACATTCGCAGGTCAATATTAATCCAATGCTCTCTCGCATGTGTTCTCAATGAAAAAATCTGTTAATCCAGTACTTTGTCACTTTATTGTATGATTATAAGACTGATATAAAAAAATTGTACAAAAAAAGTTAATCCTTTCTTTCGTAAATGCACCTAAGCCAAGCCGACCCCACCATACTAAAAAAGTGGCAGGTCAATTTTAAACCAATGCTCTCACGCAGGTGTTCTCAATGAAAAAATGTGAGAAATATGGTTAATCCAGTACTTTGTCACATTATTGTATGCTTATAAGACGATAATTAAAAAAAATAGTAAAAAGAAAGTTAATCCTTTCAATCGTAAATTCACCTTAGAATCCAAAAATGAAAAAAACTAAAATAAAAGGCTTTTCTTAGAACAAAAGTAGTTTTTGTTATTTTTGATTTTCTCAAAAACTGCAAAACATTTTGACATCCGGTTTTTTGTGTTTGATCAAAAATTAATAAAAGCATTGAATATTGAATAAAAAAATAATACTTAATTACGTAAAATTTTGAAAAAAAAATTGTTTAAAAAAAAATTTTTCATTTTTTTTTTCAAAATTTTGATTTTGAAAATTAATTTTTCAAAAACTTTTCACTCGAACAACTTTATTTAAAAACAAAATTAAAGAATGTATTTCTGGCTTTTCAAAATGCTATAGCATTACTCTGTAGGTATCACCGTTATTTTTTAATAATTTTTTTTCTGTTTTAAGTGATTTTTTTCTTAAATTGCCCCTCCCGCCTAAACGGGGGGAAATAGACCCCCCTCCCATACGATTTTTTTCTTGTCTAAGTCCAACCTACACGCCCTAGCTTTTTGTCACACCTTATGCAAATCACCCTGTATATTCCAGAAAGCAGGATGCGCCAGCGTCATTTTTTAAATAATCCTAGCCATAGGTCTAATTTTGGATTTAATGAATCATTCACTAGGTGTATAAGACTTTATAATAATTTTTGTTATGAAATTGATTTATCAATGAATAGATTTGAATTTAAAACTAAAATATTATATTTAGTAAATTAACTATAATTTAAATTTTCAATATTGTTAGTAGTCTGTAAGATATAACATCTGTAGATGAATGAATAAATAAAAAATAAATAATCTTTGGGGCGGCCATAGTAATCAAATGTATGGTAGGTTCTTACATACATATATTATGTTGCCGCGATCCTGGCAGCCATCCCCTAGCTACGACGACGATTTTCAGCGGAACAATTGATAGGAATAAAAATATATATCAATAGTCAATGGGCTGGACGAGTGTATCTTATCAATAGAATATAGTTCAAAGATACCAACTTAATTATACTATCGTAAGTTTTACCACTTTACATTATGAAAGAATTCGGCTGACGGCAAAAGCCAATGCTTATTTGTGAACTATGTACACTTTTAAACTTAAAGAAATAATAAAATTACATATTACTACTTACGAGTACATTATGAAAGAAGGCTGTGAAATGGGCCACCATATTAACAACAGGACATACAATCAATTCAAAACATATTAGTACTTGTGGTTTCTATAAGGTTTTACTTCTTTGTATTTTTATTATTTGATATTAGTAAAGTATATATATGTATTTTATTGATCAAAATAAAAGCTTTGTTAATTTTTTTTTTTCAAAGAATATACCATGTACATTTAAGTTTGTATCAAACATTATGATGATTTTTTTGGTGTTTAAGTTTTCTTCGCCATTCATAAATTATTTATAATGACATACGACGCAACATCCGATCTAGAAATAATCATGAAAAGTTGTTAGTAACATTTTTTTTCACTATCATCTTACGGCTGTTGCATATTAAATCCTTTTCCCTCAGCTTCGTATTCACTTCCTTTGATATTATGAGGTGAATAGCGGTTATAGAGACCCCAAATTGAATTCATCAACTTGCTGTTATATTTAACAGGGCTGTAATCAAGTACTGAAAATTTATTCAACTATTAATTGTAGTTATAAAATTAATGAAGGTTTATTTAATTGAAAGTTTATTTAAATGAAATTAATGAAGGTTTATATAATTGAACAATGGAATCACCTATTAGTTCATGGCAAAATAGCATTCGAAAAGAATTCTTATTTTTATATATTTCAACGATTTTTCCTAGTAACAGACGTGCAAATTTCTATTACTACGTTTATATGAGGTATTGAAGCGAGCTTGAAGCTCGCTTCGACCCTTTGTAAACGGGTATTGAGTTGAAATGAGCTTCGTTCGACTCGATCTCACTCGCTCAGCGGTGTCGAGTCGAAATATGTGACGAAAAACCTGGGTCGAGGAGTTGGCTTAACAAAATGTTTCAGAATCGCTCAACACCATTTCAACTCAACTCCAAATCAAGCTCTCAACTCAAATGACGAAAAACCTGGGTCGAAAATCCGACCCTAATCCAACTCGATCTTTCGATACTGCATATAAACGTAGTATATAAATGATAACGGCTCACTGACTTAATTGGATGAAAAATATGACAATTGCACATTTGAGCAATCATTTTGCGCACTTTCTATTTTATTTTTTATGGATACAGAGGAATTTTGATCTCAATGTTTTTCTTGCGATTAAATGCCAGTGATTTGATTTAGACAATGTGACTGACAACAAATTGATTTTTTACGCAACTCCAGAAAATTGATGAATTCGTAAAATCAATTAAAAATTTGAACAATGGCCTTTAGCAGTTTAATTTGTAACAATTGTCATAGTTTATGAACGCAGCACAGATATGTCTAGCCTGAAACGAGAAAGGCGAACGAGACAGATATAGGTTTCATGTATCCTATTCGTGTCTATATATACGCGTTAGGCATTTTGGTTCTCTACATCTTAAGTCAGATACTTTTTTGAATTTTCCTGAGTCAGACGCCAGCCAGTGCCAGCGAATATTAAATAAATACAATTTTAAAATATAACTAAAACTTATAATTAATTAAACTAAAACCTTTAAACTCTTCCAATAAAATACAAAGTTCATATAATTTGGTGTTTGGGTTTTATTTATTAACGAAAACCAGGACAAGGCACGAGTACGATAACTTGGCCGCCAAGATTTGATGACGGATTGTAGAGAGGTCAAAAACAAGCACTTTTTACTATGGGAGGGGGGGTCTATCTCCCCCCGTTTAGGAGGTAGGGGCACTTTTAGAAAAAATGGTTTAAATTGAAAAAAAATATTAAAAAACAACGGCAACACCTACAATAAAGTGCTATACTGCGTTTGAAAGCCAGAAGATTGTTCTATAATCCTGCATTTAAATTAAATTACTCATATCAATAGTTTTTGAGAAATTCGCATTTAAAGTCCAAATTTTGATAAAAAAACGTGAAAAAAAAAGTTTAGACCAATTGTTTTCAAAATTGTGAAATGAAATTGTAAATTAGCTTACATGTGTTTCATGTATCTATCAGTTCTCAATCGAACACAAAAAACGGCATGGTTCTATGTCTTCTGGTTTTTGAGAAAACCTCCGTTTAGGAGGTAGAGGCACTTTTAGAAAAAATGGTTTAAATTGAAAAAAAAAAATATTAAAAAACAACGGCAATACTTACAATAAAGTGCTATACTGCGTTTGAAAGCCAGAAGATTGTTCTATAATCCTGCATTTAAATTAAATTACTCATGTCAATGGTTTTTGATAAATTCGCATTTAAAGTCCAAATTTTGATAAAATAACGTGAAAAAAAAAGTTTAGACCAATTGTTTTCAAAATTGTGAAATGAAATTGTAAATTAGCTTACATGTGTTTCATGTATCTATCAGTTCTTAATCGAACACAAAAAACCGCATGGTTCTATGTCTTCTGGTTTTTGAGAAAATCGAAATTAACTAAAACTACTTTTCTATAAAATGTTTGATATTTTTTGCTTCCTTACATAAATAAATCAGTGCTAGCTTCCAACATTACAATATAAGTATAAACAGTAAAGTATGTATGGTGGGGCATGCTGCCCCCCTGCAACCCCCCTGCTTGGGCACACTATAGGATTTGGGGTAGGTGCGAGGTTGGGTGCATGCAAAGTTTCTTTTGCATTCACAGAATCTGTATTTAAAAAAAAAAATTCAAATTTATTCTATTTATCCAATGTCCACTAAAATACATATAAAATACAATAAACGATCTTGAAAACCAAAACAAACTTCCGACCATGTTCACCAATACATGGCACTATTTTTCTATCGAAAATACTGCCTAGAAAGGAAATATAAGGACGACTGGGGTTCGCAAATAATAGAGTTTTTATCAGATGTAAAAAAAGTTTACCCTTGTTATACCGATGGTGATATATGTGAGGGTTTATAGTTAAAAGACATCGATCCTCCCACCCTTCAGAGCGAAAATTTAGAAAGTATTTACCGCCAAAACATCCTCGGCTTCCCACCATAAAAGAGTAACTCAACGAACTCGACAGTTATAGTACGGACGATGGCTTTATTGACGAGACTTACACACCTTTTTAATACATTTTGACCATTTTTAACTAACTATGACTGACTAACTCCTGACTAACTGACCCAGATGCAATTCTACCTCCTCATGGTGCATTCTGGGTAACGCTAAATGAATTGCGGTACTGAACTAACAAAGATTCATTATGTTTATTAACATTAATCCTTAAAATGGAATCACCGTCACCACCGAAAATCAAAAAAAGTAGTTTTGGTAATTTTCGATTTTCTCAAAAACTAGAAGACATAGAACCATGCCGTTTTTTGAGTTCGATTAAGAACTGATAGATACATGGATCACATATAGGTAAGTTAATTTACAATTTCATTTCGAAATTTTGAAAACAATCGGTCTAAACTTTTTTTTTCACGTTATTTTATCAAAATTTGGACTTTAAATGCGAATTTCTCAAAAACCATTGACATGAGTAATTTAATTTAAATGCAGGATTATAGAACAATATTCTGGCTTTCAAACGCAGTATAGCACTTTATTGTAAATGTTGCCGTTGTTTTTTAATATTTTTTTTTTTCAATTTAAACCATTTTTTTTCTAAAAGTGCCCCTACCTCTTAAACGGAGGTTTTCTCAAAAACCAGAAGACATAGAACCATGCGGTTTTTTGTGTTCGATTAAGAACTGATAGATACATGAAACACATATTAGCTAATTTACAATTTCATTTCACAATTTTGAAAACAACCGGTCTAAACATTTTGTTCACGTTTTTTTATCAAAATTTGGACTTTAAATGCGAATTTCTCAAAAACTATTGATATGAGTAATTTAATTTTTATGCAGGATTTTTTTTTTTCAATTTAAACCATTTTTTCTCTAAAAGTGCCCCTACCTCCTAAACGGAGGTTTTCTCAAAAACCAGAACACATAGAACCATGCGGTTTTTTGTGTTCGATTAAGAACTGATAGATACATGAAACACATATAAGCTAATTTACAATTTCATTTCACAATTTTGAAAACAATCGGTCTAAACTTTTTTTTCACGTTTTTTTTATCAAAATTTGGACTTTAAATGCGAATTTCTCAAAAACCATTGACATGAGTAATTTAATTTAAATGCAAGATTATAGAACAATCTTCTGGCTTTCAAACGCAGTATAGCACTTTATTTTAGGTGTTGCCGTTGTTTTTTAATATTTTTTTTTTTCAATTTAAACCATTTTTTCTAAAAGTGCCCCTACCTCCTAAACGGGGGGAGATAGACCCCCCCCTCCCATAGTAAAAAGTGCTTGTTTTTGACCCCCCTACAAAAACCCGGTTTCAAATCTTGGCGGCCAAGTTATCGTACTCTCCCCCAGGACAACAATCGAGAAGCAGCTCGCGGTTCTAAGGGAGCCATTTGAAGCAGGAAAGTCGAGCTGAATTCCAAAAGAAATGGTATCAACTGGCCTGGGATAGAAAAAGGAATCATAAAGGGTTAGAATGTCCGCTACGGAGGCGATGGCATGCTTACTTCGCTCGACTTAACTCGCCGAATGTAGATGGGATCTTGCTCCCGCAGACAGACCTCGCCTATTTAAAAAAACATAAAACATGCCAACATAAGAAAAAATACTTAGCCACCACACCAACTAACACACACTGGGAACGCTGCGGCTGATGTTGCAGCGCAGCCTAGAGGCCCACCCAACTAGGTTTAAAAAAAGTACATCTTCACTTTTTTCGTTTTCCCTCTAATCATAATGTCAAGTCTTGCCATATGGTACCTATGTATATATTTAGCAAGTCAAAATTATGGATCTTCTTATTGAAATAGAACTACGTGCTCCTTAGTTTCGTGCATTGAAACTTATTATTCCTATCAGATTGCCAAAAACAGAACAAAGTTCTATGTTGAATAAAAAGAGTTCAAAGTATTAAAAATACTAAATATTTTTTGCTTTATTACGATCATGTATAAAAGTCACATAGAGATAAGTTTCTAAAGTATATTTCACAGCATTGCGAAGAATTTATCAAAGAATTTTAATGTAAAGATATATACAATAATTGAAAGATTCAAATACGTTTTTTTTTTAAGACAGTGTTTTATGTATGATTCATCATTCTGGGAGCCGATGGGTATTAAGGAGATTCACAGTTTAAGTTATTTACAGTCCTAAAAATTTGATTTCACAGCGTTAAAATATGTGTAAGATACCTTCAAAGAACATTATTTTGTTGTCTATGTATAATAAAATATCTATTCGAAAAGCTTCATCTTCAGACTTTGCGATCGAGGAGAACGATGGGGATGAAATGTTTTTTAACGATTTGATTGAGAAGGGTGCAATTAACGGCAAGATTATAATATATGTATGTAGCTTTATCATGATGAAAGAAATGATGTACCAAGGATTTAAAAAATTCGCAATAAACCGCAAGTAGTAGGCGATGATATAATGGGTGATTTGTTTGCTATTTTCTTTTTGGCGACATTGGTTTTGACAGCTTACGCACGTTTCGTGTTTTGTGTCATTGTCAAACATCTTCAGTTTGGTCTATAATTTAACCATGAATCGTCTTACAAACAAACAACGCTTGCAAATTATTGAATTTTATTATCAAAATGCGTGCCCTGTTAAGAAAGTTCATCGCGCGCTTCTTACATTTTATGGTCAGTCTCAGTTTAATCGACCTACTGAGGCGGCTATTCGGGCTATTGTGACTAAATTTCGCACCAAATTTACATTATTGGATATTAAACCAACAACAAGCTTACGTAGAGTGCGAAATAAGGAAAATATCGCAGCTATATCGGCCAGTGTTAGTGATGACCGTGAACCATCGGCGCCGTTCGCAGAAGTTGGGCCTCTCTTACTTCACTACGTGAAAATTTTGCGGAAGGATTAAGCTGTGAAGCCTTTCAAAGTACAGTTGGTGCAAGAATTGAAGCCGAATGACCTACAACAACGCCGAATTTTTGATGAATGTGCTCTTCAAATTTGGCCGAAGATCCACTTTTTTTATTTTGTGAAGAGCAGCCAGAAGCATTGCAGGGGCTACCAATGCATCCAGAAAAATTCACTGTTTAGTGCGGATTATGGGCTGGCGCCTTTGGGCCGTATTTCATCAAAGATGAACAACATTACTGTGATTGGTGAGCGCTACCGTGCGATGAAAACAAACTTTTTTGCACAAAATGGGAGAGCATGATATGTGGTTTCAACAAGACGGTGCCACATGCCACACAGCACGCGTAACAATGGACGAATTGGGATCGGAGTTCGGTGAACAGTGTTATGTATTCAAATCAGTGGTACAAACTAGACTGCTTTATTTCAAATAGAATTTTATACATTTGATTACAATTAGACATTGGTTGAAAGTTTGCAGCACATTGCAACAACATCCATAAATAATTACATTAATTATTATAACTTTTGTTACATTTTCCTTTTTTAAAAATCATAAAAATAATAAATTCATAATTTTTCAATATATTTTGTTTATATAACTAGATACCTAAATCAATATAAATTAATTCATACATAATAACATTTTTATTTATAATTTTTTTTTTTTCAAAATTCCCTTTATAATAAACTTCTTCTCATTTTTCAAATTTTTCATTACAATATTTATTGTATTTATTCATTCTATGAGAATTTTCTTTTATAATGTCAAGTTTTTAACTCCTACTCTCACCTCCCAGTGGTAAACATCGGGTACATAGTACCTCAACTGGAGATTGGGTCTCAACCCCAGTGGAAAGTTGTTGGGGGTAGCAAACGAGAGAGGGGGGGAGGGTTCCCACTAAGGCTCCTCTCCTTTTACCCAGACGGCAGCGGAAGAATTCCCCAGATGGAAGAATCAACGGTGGCGTCTACAGTTCCAGTTAGGATGAACTACTTGGTGAACACCTTACATGGGCTACTACGACATATTCGTAGCTCAGGCCTATAAGGAGCGGATTCGTCCGGCTCCCTACCCTTGGAGTTATACTAAGGGTCTGGTCCTCCAGGTCGGGGATTGTGCGTCGGGGTGGTAACTTCCCTACCACGTAAAAATTTAACGGTTCCGAAACAACAACAAGCCTTGGATATGGATGATATTAATGTTGACCCCAGCAAACGAAACAAGGACAACGATTTTCGGTTCTGCACGTGGAATGTCCGGACCTTAAACAGGCCACGTGCTGCCGAACAAATAGTGGAGAGTCTGGATAGGCTAAAGACATTACAGCCATCCAGGAAGTGCGATGGGATGGAGAGGGCATACGAAGGATGAAAACGTGTGACATCTACTTCGGTGAGTGCTACAAGGAGCAAGGTCAGCGGCTTTTTGGATGTGGATTTGTGGTAAGGGGAAGACTTAGGCAAGAATTCTTGGGCTTCAGAGCGAAGCGAGCGCCTGGCCACAATCCGCATCAAAGCGAAATACAAAAACGTGACACTGATCTTTGTCCATGCCCCAACGGAAGAAAAAGATGACTCAACCTAAGAAGAATTCTACGACCTTTTCGACGAAACGTATGAAAGGTGCCCCAAGTATGACGTCAAGATTATTCTTGGCGACTTCAGGAGGGCATCTTTGGTTCGATAATCGGAGAACTCAGCTTACACGATAACACTTCCGGTAACGGACTCAGGCTGATTGACTTTGCGGCGGGGCGAAATGTCATCATAGCTAGCACGTGATTCTCACACCTCAATATACACAAAGGGACCTGGCGGTCTCCGGATCAACTAACCGTCAACCAGATTGATCATGTTGCGATAGACGCGGATCATTACTTTGTGGTAGCCCAAGTACGGAGGCGGATATCCATGATGCCACAACGACGGACGAATGCTGTGAAAATATTCAATGTCGCGAGGTTAAAATTGCAGTAGGTCGCCAGGACTTTTGCAGACCGAGGCTTTCTTAATCTCTCAGCAAGCCCGCCTCCAGCTTCATCTACGGAGGACCTGTGGAAGCACTGCCAGAATGTCATCAGTAGTGTCGCCACTGATGTGCTGGGTTTCTCAAGGCCACCACAACGAAACTCCTGGTTTGACGAAGAATGCAGGTTGGCGCATGTAGCAAAGAACGAATCCTACTAATTAATGCTGCAGGCAAGAACCAGAGCTGCCCAGGAGCTCTACGGGCAAAGACGAAGGGAGGAATGCCGACTTCTAAGGAGGAAAAAGAGAGAGCATGCGAAGCGGGCGGTCGAGTCTTTTGAGGACTGTACTGGCAGGGGGGATGTTCGAAAGTTTTATCAAAGGGTGAGGCAATCCACCCAGAGCAACAAAGCTAGAATGGAAGCCTGTCGGGATGAGAGTGGGAATGTGGTAGTGGACACGCAGTCCCGTGCTGATGATCTGGAAACATCACTTTTCCAGACTTTTGAATGGGGAGGAAGGCCAAAATTCCGCAGCAAGGCGGAACATTCCATTCAACCTGGACGATGATGGTCAAAATTTCCGTCCACCCGACCTAAATGAAGTGCGGGCATCGATAGCCAAGCTGAAAGCGTACAAAGCTACTGGGGTGGATGGCTTGCCAGCTGAGCTATTCAAAGCAGGTGGGTATGACTTGGTAGGAAGCATGCATCAACTCATCTCAAAAATTTGGTCGGATGAAAGTATGCCCAATGAATGGAACCTCGGCATAGTGTGCCCCATCCACAAGAAAGGAGATGCTCTGACGTGTGCTAATTACAGAGGTATAAGTGTCCTCAACGTCGCATACAAAATCCTGTCGTCTATCCTGTGTGAGCGCCTTAAACCGTTTGTCAACGAGGTGATCGGCCCCTATCAGTATGGTTTTAGGCTCAGCAAATCTACCCTGGATCATATGTTCACACTTCGACAGAATTTGGAAAAAAACCCAGGATTTCCAAATCGATACACACCACCCTTTTATCGATTCCAAAGTCGCCTATGATAGCGTGGACAGAGAACAACTATATAGAGCCCTGTCTCATCTCGTAATCTCTGCCAAACTCATCCGCTTGTGCAGGATGACGATGGAGAAATCTCGCTGCTGCGTCAAGGTCGGTAAGAACACCACCGAACCCTTTCATGTCGAGAAGGGTCTGAGGCAAAGCGACGCGCTATCATGCAAATTATTTAACATCGCTCTTGTACGAAACTCAAACGTCAACAATAGAGGTACAATTTTTCAAAAGTCAGTTCAACTGCTTGCTTATGCGGATGATATTGATATCATTGGGAGGACGAAGCGAGCTGTTACCGCTGCGTTTGCAAGTATTGAACTGGAGGCGGCGAAAATGGGTTTGGCTGTTAATGAGGACAACACCAAATATATGCTATCATCGAGAAAGGAATCTCAACATCGTCGACTCGGGCAAAACGTCACGATAGATAGGTATAACTTCGAAGTCGTCAAAGACTTTGCTTACCTGGGCTCCACTATAACATCGCAAAACGACATCAGTGCAGAGATCAAGCGAAGAATTACTTTTGCCAACCCCTGTTTCTTTGGGCTAAGAAGGCATTTGAGTAATAAAGTCCTATCTCGAAGAACCAACGAGACCTTGTATCATCATCCCGGTCCTGCTGTATGGGACACTATCTAAAATGGATGAAAATCTACTTGGGTGCTTTGAAAGAAAAGTTCTTCGTTTGATCTTCGGTCCAGTCTGTATCGATGAAGTATGGAGGAGAAGTTTTAACAACGAGCTGTACGGCCTTATCACTTTATCAGCGACCTAGTCAAGAAGCTGAAAATACAACGGATGAGATGGCTGGGACACGTGGAGCGTATGGACACCGCCGCACCAGACCGTCGAATCTTCGAATCCACCCCTGATGGTCTGCGTAGCCACCCCACCTTAGGTGGCGCGCCCAAGTGGAGAGTGACCTCAACCAACTTGGAGTCCGTAACTGGAGGCAGCTAGCTAGGGACCGAGCTAGCTGGAGGAGCTTGTTGGTTGAGGCCGTAGTCCACCCTGGACTTTGAGTGCATGCATCGGAATCAGAAAGACAAACCAGAATGTCGTGAAAATTCAGTTTCAAAAGTATTGTTGAAACTTAAAATAAAATTTAAGCACGAAATATCGTAAATTGAAAAGTTTAAATGAAACAAATAAACCAAAAAAAAAAATTCGAAACCAAAAAAATAATCTAAGACCATTAGGTTGAAAACCCCAAACGAAAACTTAACTTTCTAACAAAATCGAAAATAGGAATAACCAAAAACAAAAACGAGGAAAAGTAATATGAAAACTTAAATCCAAGAAAACAGAAACAGAATTTACATACACCAATCAATTAATTCTAACAAAAAATTATTCAAAAAAATATTTCTTTTTCATAACAAGAAAAATTTAGTAGACACTAAGAACCTGAAATAAAGTGAGTTAACGAAGAATTAAATTGTTATTCCAGCTTTGTATGAAAAGCGAAGTATGATTTTCGTTAAATTCTCCAACTTCTATTTATTCACATCGAAGTATTAAAAGTTATTTAATATTAACGATCGATTTAACAAAAACAAACTAAACGACCTGAATTTGGAAAAACTTGAACAGTAACTAGAACAACGAAGAAAAAAAAATTTTACAGGATTAAACTTGATGTAGGAATTATACTAACAGTAATAGTATACTTAATCCAAAAGTATGTTGTAGCAAATCACCAACTGCGTATAACTTTTACCTTTATCTTTACAATATGTTTTTCATGCGCCCAATTATATTCAATAAACGAATGAGTTTGAACAATATAGTTAACGTTTACAAAAAAAAATTAAAATTCAAGTTTTAAACCTGACCCCAGAAGTAATTTTGAGAAAAAAAATATATAAGTTTAGTAACTCAAAGGAAAATTTTAAGAACCAAGCAACACAACTAACAAGAATTAATATAACGAAAAACTATTTATAGTTATAGAATATTGGAATATTGAGGATTATGATCCGTAGAAAATGTGAAAACTACAAACAATAAGTAGCCCACAAAAAATAGAATAAACTCAGGATTGATATTATGCAAAACTAATTTTTCAAACTCGAAACTATGTTCGAAAACCAAAGTATGTATATGTTCAAGGACAGCCAAAACCTATATCCAAATACCTACAAGTTTATGGATTTTTTTTTTTCAAAAATAAAACAACTACCAAAAAATATATGAAATTCCACTACCGAACAAAAAATGAAAAAAAAAATAAATATGTTGACTTTGAAAAACCAAAACGTAACTAAAAATTATATTCTACAAGGTTTTTACGACTCACCTTTTTAACTTTTTAGTGATATCTTGAGGCTATAATTTTAGATAAATTTATAAATATTTTAATAGGCTAATTAACCCAAAACTTAAAACAAAAGATATTTATTTTTTTCGAGTTTTCAAAATGTTAGTTTTTTTTTCTGGATTCGGGGTGCTTTAGGGCGCCGTTCTTGGACTTTGTTGACGGGTTGGAGTGACCTTACTACGTGATTTCTTGAATTAAAAGACTGCGGACAAACTATCTTACTCTTCCCTTGGTGTGGTAAAAAAAAACTCTGAAATAAATACAATATAAATACAATGTTATCTTCTTCAAAACAGCAATTCAAGTCTGTCCCTAGGACTTACTTTGAAGACATGTTATTGAAGGTATATCAAACCTCACGATAAAGAAAAAGAGTTATATATAGAAACTCAAACTTTAATTTGAAATCACTGCAACGATGTTCGGAACGCTTCCAAACACGGACACGATTCCAAGTGAACTCTTATTAGAACTGGACAGATAGATTAAGAAAATGAAATTTTGAAAGAAAAGTAAAATAAGGTAAAGGATGGGATTAAGGAAAGACGAGACGAGGAAGGATACCGTCGTTACTATAATCTTCAATAATCCGTCGCAATTCAGCTAAGTCCGTCCAAGACCTTCTTAGTGAAGACTTACGGAGACTAAAAACTTACAGCAAGTTCAGAAAACACACATTAACTGCCGTCGCCATGAACTTTCGAGGAGCCGTCGCAATACACCCAAGTACGTCCGAGACCTTCTTGATGCAGACTTACGATCCTCGAAAATACATAGTGAGTCGGGTTAGGTACAATCACGACAAAAATAAACTAAAACAAAGACTACAAATACCTAAGACGTTGGGCGCCATTTGTTACGAGGCAAGAGGAGCGGAGGACTGTCGGTATTGGGGTTAGGTAGGAAAAAGGAAAGGTTAGGAAACTGGAATAGGAATAGGTTAGAAAAAGGTAGGAATGCTAAGTTTCGGAGGATGCGGCCTGCTTGCGATGCACGGCGTCAGCTCGTCGGACGGGGGGGGGGATCTTGTCCCCGAATGTCCCCGAAACTTAACCTCGCCTGCAAACAAATACATAAATCAGGCCAGGAGAAAAACAAAGAACAATTTTGGACTGTAAAACGGACGGACTATCATCACAAAAAAGGCACTGCGGATGTTGTTGCAGTGAGGCCATTACCCACCCTACCATAGGAATCTTCGGCCATTTTTAGATTCCCCCAAATACGTTCCAATATTCTTCAGATCACTCAAACCACCGTCGATTTTAACTTAGCGGCCCATCTGCACCCGTAAAAATCTTTCACTTACTTAAACATGTTCTGCTCCCGCAAAACAAATTAAACCAACTTATGTACATATCTTGAGATGAATCATAGTTTTACTTTATTACGTTTTCTTTTTTTTAGCAAAATTTTCCTTTACACAAATAAATAAACATCTAACAAAAAGGACCTAGCTTGCATCCCTAACAAAAATGAAGTGCTTTCTTGCACTTTGAGAACGCGGTTCCCACCCCCACCCTGAGCTCTTTAAAGGTCGGATTCAGAACGTCAATAACCAACATAAAAGTATGTCTATAACATTAATTAGGACGAATTTAATTGGACACAACCAGAGGTTTACATAATTTTTTTTTTCAAGGATTACCCCCTCTACAACTTGTTACTCTAATTTACAAAATTTTCTTTCCAAAGTATTTAGCCTAAAGGTATGAATACCCTTTGGATTTTTGTTTTTTTTTGATAATTTAGGTAATTTGACTAATTTTGTAGTATCTTTTCTTTTTTTGTGTTTTTTTAAATTTTACCTTTTGAACGCAAAGAAATAAAAAAATTTTAGTTTAAAGTACTCTTTGTTTTTACATAAAGTTGAAATATATATAATTTCTTATGTTTTTTCTTTTTTTTTTTTTTTGTTCTCTTTCGTTATAGATTTAAGTTTACCACGATATTATAAAATTAATTTTGCGAATATCTTATAGCCATCTTTAAAGCAAGATTTTTTTTTTCTTCCGTATTTTTACTTAGTGGTAGTAAGTAATTATCTTGACTAGTTTGTTGATTGGTTCTTTGTGACTCACGTGCCTCGGATCATAAGACTTCACTTAAACTGGGTCTTGGTACGCAGCCCGCCCAGTCCAAATTGGATTCCACCAAGGTGTAGTTTTGTTTTCGTTTTTCACAAAAAAATCTAGTCAAGGAGGTCCACTTCGACCCCAAGACGTGGGTCAGGTGAGAGACGAAAAAAATTGCCTCCGCGACCTCTCTGGCAGTCTAGGCCCGCCAACCAACCCTTAAAAAAACAACACTCATCAAACACAGGGCACTTCTTTTTTTTTTCAAAAAACTCACCTTCTCTTAAGAGAAAAAAATTAAGTAGACAGTAATCCACTTTTTTAAATTTTCACCGATTTTTCTAAAGTCACTTCCAAGACATTACATTTACATCGCGCAAGAAGAGAAATACTCCGAGTATAGTATTAAAAGCATTCAACAGAAATTGATTCGCTTCGCGGATGACGGGATAGAGGTTTTCTTGGCGGCGGATTTTTGTCAACTGAATGAGCTTCTACTTCAAATCTCCTGTATCTGTTTCGTACGGTACTACCCTAGAAGTACTCAGATCACGCCACCTTTTTTCTTTTTCTTGTCTTCGTCTTTATTGAAAACAACGGCTCTATCCATCCGCTAGATGGACGTCTGCGTGTGTTGGTAAGTCAAGTTACCTTTTTCTCCTCTTGTAACACCCCGACTCCACAGGAGATAAATTCTCTCAGGATGCTCATCATGATATGAAATCTCCAATGGAGACGCGATATTTCCTCTTATGATGGGATGTCAGCGATCTATATCAGCGGTTTTGTCTTGATATGAAATTTGACAGATGGTTTTTTTTCGTACTTTTGTCTCATTATTTCGTGTCTTCTCATTTGGTTGGTTCTTGTCAAGTACTCCGTCGGCAAATATTTTTTTTTTATTTTGTAAGTAAATACATTAATGTGTCATATTATTCATTTGTTCGTGCGTTAAGTTATGTTTGGTGTTATTTATTTATACTTTAGGTAGATGCGCATTCTTTTCTTTGCAAATATATATAATTTTTATTAGTTTTACGTTTTGCTAATTTCTGTTGTCCGCACAAAACACATCCCGTGCAGTAGGGATGTAAATGAAAAATCATGACATAATTTGCCCAGCGAAGCAATAAGAAAATGTAGAGATAGAGATATCAGACATTGAGTTGGAGAGACAGATATCTTGTGGAGTCGGGGTGTAAGGACGTCATAGAACCCAAATATCCGTGTCTCTGATTCCTCAAAGGGACCACGGAATCATTAAGACAAGACAATCAGGCTTCCCTGGTCTAATCCATTGGACTCACGCTTGACAATAGTTCCAGTGTGGTGGGTAACATTTCTACACGAGTTTTCACCACACCACGGGGACTCTGTGGTTAATAGCTAACATCCGTTAACGAGTTCCCCATCAACCCAAGAGTAAACTTCGACCAAATCTCCTAGGTACAAGTGAGCTGGTCCTTCACCATACTAAAATTGGTAAGTTTAGAGGTAACTCAATTCTTGTTTTTGGCTTTGGAGAGTCACCTTGCCGACAATATCACTTTCCAGTGGATATGCAATTTCTTCTCAACCCTTCCCGAAATTGGAAGTGGATTGTTCTCTCTAATAGTTTTTCTATGGAACCTGTTAACCTAATAACCTATTCCTGACTGAAATCAAAACAAACATTCGCCGTCAACCTGACCAGCCGGTTTCTTCACTCTCCACGGTAAATATCCTTTATTTGTTTCCCTTTTCGTTCTTTTCATGCATCACTTTTCTAGCTCAGCCTCTCGATGAGACCGACGAGGTGCCCATAACACGATTCAAAACTATAAAAGCATATTTACATGTCTGTGATAACCGTGAAATCGATTCCGGCTACAAGTTTTGCTAAGACTTCCGACCTGAACAACTTGCTAAACGCAAAATTTATGCAATTTGGGCTATTCGCCCATCATCTTTCAATAGATGAACAGATGATCCCTCATTATGGACGACATTCGACAATTTCCTTACTTCAACTAAACTTATGTGTCTTCTATCTACACTGGGCTATTTCGCAACAGGTAATTTATATTACCTACTTATTTTTTATAGAGAAACCCTAATGAAGTTGTTCGTTTCGATGACATGAAACACACTGTCATCAAAACAGGAAAAAGTTTTCGCTGTCAGAAGTGTTTAAGTCAAACTTTTTTTTTCTGTAAAAAGTGTAACGTAGCGCTTCATCCAAAATGCTTTGATGGATACCATACAAACACTAATATTTTATGAGCATACATAGCTGTATACATCCCTATAATATTATTTTTTTTTATTTATAATTCATTATTAATTTATTTTCTGTTTTAATATGCCTTATCAAACAAATATTTGAATAAAGTTGATTTAAACTCCATTTAAAAAAAAATGTTTTTTCCAAAGATTTTGCTACTACATTCGGCGGATGTTGCGAAAACGCAATGTGAATTTTCCGGGAAACTAAAAGCTTTTCGAAATTTTTTTTTCAGATTTTCTCTAATTAGACCAAAAATAGATAGTGTGTGAAATTTCATGTTCCTATCACACCTGGAACTGTTAGCCGCCGGAAATGGGTTAGTATATTAAAAAAAACTCAACCAGCTTGAACAACATAAAATAAACGATAACAAAAGAAAGACTAAATTGAACTGCTTCAATTTATACCACCAATCCATCACTGTTTTTATAATAATTTAAAAACGTCAACAAGTGTTCCAATCGAAATATTTGACGATTTATCAGATGAGGAGTAAAATCATTAAAAAACAAATAAAATTGTACATATAATTTTTTGTTGTTAAAATATGAACTAGTAGAAAAATAAAAAAAATATAATAAATTTGGCATAACCTGTCCTTTTTTCTTTATTTTTACAGAAAACCATGAATGCAATGGTGGCGTAGCCCACCTTTTTTCCCAAAATGAAGTTGAATTAAAAAAAGCTTGCCCTACAAATTATGCCTTTTTTCAAATTTAATTTATTTAATTCAAAAATAGTCCAACCTACAATATAACAGTATGAATGAGTCGCTCATTGACCAGTTGTTTGAACAAATCTCAAAACAAAACTTACATTTTACTTAAAAAACCAATCAAGAACATTTTTTATGACGAATAAATAACCTATATAAGTACACACGTACATACACACAGTCACAAAAGTAAGTATACAGCAGGAAACAAAATGTTAAGCAAAGAGGAAAAAATTGAATAAGCATAATGTTATAAAACATTTGGCGTATTATTCTCTTTTCATAAAATCAATTATCAAAACATTTTTTTTAAATGGCTTAGATATCAACTTAAAACTAAAACTCTCTCAGAATTTTGATCACAAAAGTAAGTACTCGTATACACTAATAGAAATTTCAACATTTTTAACTTAATATTAGAATTTAGTAACTTGTTGGGTAACCTTTTGATTTAATTACGGCGTTTATTCTCGATGGCATCGACGAAACAAGTTTTTGTGTAACACTTAGGGTTATGTAACATGGTAATAGGATGAGGACCTAGGAGTAGGATTGGGATTTAAGTAAGGAAAATGGTTTAGGATAGAGAAAAGGAATTGGTACCGGAAGCGGAAAAGCATCTGATTCGACTAACATAGGCCAAAGTGACATCGGAAACCGGCGGAATGGGACTGGGATAGGAATGAAAGGGCTGGACTGTTCAGAGGAAGGGGCAGTGGCATGCTGGCGACGCACGGCTTAGCTCGCCGGATGTAGGGGGGGGGGGGGGGGGATCTCATGCCTGAATTTCGTATTCCCTCTCATACGCTTACATAGATACCTTTCTCAGAGTATCGGTTGGTGTCAATACCGATAGGCCTTCCCTCACCACACCTGGAATCTGGAGGCTGATTTTTCATCAGATTCCCCTTGAAGGTTCACTCTTGCTGCTACGTCATACCTCACCGTTCATTACTCGCTCGTCCTCCGCACCCCCTGAAATACTGAAAACCTAGAAAAACATACTACGGACTCTTAGTAGGTCCAGTAAAATATTGGAATTTGGCGTGGCTTACAAGATGCATTTATTTCAACAACAAAAAAACTACTCATATACTCGTAAGCTTAAATCATTGACAATATACGGTGGTACAATGGATATTGCAATTCTTAATGTGGAAAATAGTTCGTTTATCCAATTCATAGCAAAACCCAAAGGTTGAACGTTAAAAGGTAAATGTAAAAACAAATAAATTGCATGACAATAAAAAAATTACAATAATAATTAACAACTATAATATAAAAGAATTATTAATCTCTTTTTTTTATCCCTTGGACTAGGTTACATTCCATAAAAATACAAGAAAAAGGCTAAACTGGAAACCAAAAATGTAAAATAAAAGGAAAAAAGACTATCTCGTCGGCGGACCTTTCTGTCACACTTTGTGTGGTACGCCTTTGGCTTCCGTAAACGAAAGGGATACCCAGCACCCGCCTACAACTCGCCAACTATCAATTTGTGGTTCAAGCCTAGCCTCGTCCGTTGTTTCCAACACGAAGACCAATCGTTTTTATCCCGGCCTACCTATCGAGCGCTCTACAGGGGGTTACACGCTTTCGCGTCAACCCTCGTCCGGATTTTATACGGAGGAAGCCAGCTTCAACCAGCCGACGTAGTGGTACGACGAATTCCTCACCTAATTTTTTACACTCTTAATCTTAAAACTCTAAAATTGAAAACAATAAATTACAAAATAAAATAGATTTAAAAAGTTTAAATATTTAAAAAGGCCAACGCTCAAAACGGTTTGACTCCTTGAGGTATACTATGAGTTCGTCATCTTGAAATTGGGTTGGTGTATTTGTTCTTTATTATTCGAACCTGGGTTCGAAAAATCTATCTTCGAATGGTTTGTGGTTTCGATACTTGATATTATTATCTGGAGTAATATATTTTTATCAATTATATATTTATCAATAATTATGTTTTTTTTTTGCTAAACAGGGTACTCCTTTTTTTAACTTATTTCCCTGATTGCGTATAATAAAATCACATTTAATATGTTGATACTTATCGGCAATATTCCGCATTGATTTCCAATTTGTAACCTGTTTCCTTGTTGGTAACGGCCAGCTCGATTAACGGTGATGTATAACCATTGTATATATATCTTATAGTATTATCAATTGACGTGATTTTATGTTAGAGTCCCTAGCCTGTGATGTCGCTGAAATCAGCAAAATTTGTCAGTGGAGAGTAGGATAAGAAAGATAGAAACAAGTAGTATGAAAGAGAGATTTTATTATTTTCATTTTTCAACGAAAGACAGAGTAAGGGCGATTTCCGAGAGGTGGAAATGAAAAAAAATTCTTTTTTGACCTTTTTCTGTTGGAATATATTTTCTTGTTCGTATGTTTTTGTGAGTATGTTTTTGTGCGTATATATTTTTTGCTTGAACTTCTTTGGCTGAATACATTTTCTTGTTTGTATGGTGTTTGTAGGTATTGCAAAAAAGAGATATGCCTATCATTTGATTTGAAATTTTTAATTCTGGTGAAAAATCAAATAATTACTAGGTTGATATCTAAAACGAGAACTATCAACCAATGCTACAAAGATACAGTGTGTTCTAGAAAGCATAATAATTGCAATGACAAACTTTATAAAAAGTATACCTATTGGCGATAAATTTTATGGAAATTAGTACCTAATTAAACTGTTTTAATTTTGAATAAATATCTGCCATAAATTTTTTTTTCCAAATCTTAGAAAATATTTTTTTTCTCTAAAATGTTTTTTTTTTTATTTTCGTAGGTATTTATTTACGGCGGATTGATGAAAAAAATGTCGAGGATGAAAAAAAATGAAAATTTATACTAGTTTCAGGGCTTTAAATGTTCATGTAAACGCACTTATTCACGTTATAATAAATTGTTTATAACTTTTTTACAAGCGATCGAATGAAGTTTTTATATTAGATATAGGTATTCTTATATTTTTATATTATGTTCTTTCATAATCTACACAAAAAAACACGACAAGGTCGCATGAACTTGCTCCTATGTAATAGACTAGGAATTTTTAAAATGAATGTTATTAGAGAAAACTGTTCATAAGCATAAGATTTATTTTTTAAATGAATAAAACAATTCCTTTAGCAGTTGCAGCTAAAAACAGGATGCCATATGTTTTAAGCAAAAATTAGTTTATGTAAGAACAAAATTATAATTCCTTGTAGTGGTTTCAAAAAAATAAGCTTTTATATACAAAAAAATGTTTAAGAAAAAATTTTGGAAGCCCAATTTAATGTGTTTATCAATGTACGAATAAAAATTAAATTTCCAAAAAAGAAATATTGATCCGTTTTTGAAATATCGAATTTAAAAAAAAAAATATTTTTTTTTTAATTCAAAAATATATTTTTTTTTAAAGTTTTTAAATGAAATGAAATGTTTTTTAAACTTTTTAGAAGTTTGTCTATACAAAATTTCATTGAAATCCGTTATGCCGATAATGAGAAATTCAAAATTCAAAAAAATCGGTCTACGGTATGTACAGTCAGTAATATCTTGATTTGGGCGATTCCGCTATAGACGATTTTCGACACCAATTTTTAAACTACAATATTTTTTACTTTTTTTTGATAAATATTCAAAGTAGAAATACTATATTTAATTTAATTTAATTTATTGCACCCGCTATAATGGAATCGCCCATTCCAAATTATTTTTTTAAATTAAATTATAGATCGTAAGAATTAATTGAAAGGAAACAATTTTAGCAAAATTTTCGGAACTTTTTTAGAGAAAAATGCGATTTTCGATAACCATTTTTTAGCATTTGTATGGAGGATACCCTTATTTTTTAGGTAAAATACATTTTTTTTCTCATATCTTGTGGATTACATTAAGAAAATTTTATTTTTCAAATTTAAAAAAAAAATCGAGAATGAGGTTTTCGAAATATGTATTGAGTTTCCAAAAAAAAAAATTTTGAAAATTCTTAAAAAAATCTCAAAAATTATTGTTTGAAAATTTAAAGTCATAATAATATTCAAATCACAGAAAAATCCGTCGTACTGTTTTTAAGAAGATCAAAAACAAAAAAAAAATGTTCCAAAAATATCTAACAATTTCTTGCAATTTTTTTTTCAACTGGCACTGCAACTTATTCAAAAAATCGGGAAAATTATTTGCAAGAAAATATTTTGATATGGCATATGTCTAAATAGTAAACAAAAATACAGTGCAACCCTAATATAACGTACCTAAATATAACGACTTATTCGATTTAACAAATTCTTCGTAATCCCCTTAATTTGTCCATAACAGTTAATGTAAAATATACCTTTACATTGCGAACATTTTTTCCGAACAACATCTTTATAACGAATTTTCAACTATCAAGAAAAAGGATAAACGCCTTCAACTAAAGAATTTTCTCAACCCAAACCTTTATATAAAGTTCCCACCAATGTATGACCCTTAATCTCATAGTATGTGATTCATGTCGCTACAGGTTTCGACCCGCTTTTGTTCGTAAAACAATCATTGTTGTTTGATGGAAAGTAATGCAAATACTGCTGCTCGTCACTTTTACCTCTTATACCTCTTTATAACTAATTTTAGACCAATCTAACCTCAACATAACAAACCTCAGTTCAACGAATTACTTGATATAACGAATATTTACTTGTTCCCTTCCGATTTGTTATATCGAGGTTGAACTGTGTACATGTATTCACAAATCCACAAAAAACCTTTAAAATTTGCAGAGGAAAAATCAGACAGAAAGTCATGGTTGCCAAATTGATTATTTTCAATGCATTATGATTCGAATCATTTGTTCCATATAATTTTGAGATTTTGATTAATTTTTTATATTTTCTCAAAATTTTTTACTTTACTTGCCCAAAACTAATAATTTCAATTTATTTAACCAAAAACTAACGCCGCTACCCACCATACAAATGTTAAAAACTGGTTTTCGAAAATTGTATTATTCTCGAAAACGGCATCTAGAATTTTAATAACATTTTTTTCTTTCGATTAATTCTTGCGATCTATAATTTAATAAAAAAAAATTGAAATTAAGATATTACTGTCTGTACCTACCATAGAACATTTTTAGATTTTAATGAAATTTTGTATAGAGAAGATTTTAAAAAGTTTGAAAAATATTGCATTTCAAAACTTAAAAAAAAAATATTTTTTGAATGTTTGAAAAATACCATTTTTTTTGGAAAATTCGACATCGCAAAAACGGTTCAATATTTTATTTATGTTAATTCTTACAATAATAGAAGCTTTAAGTTGGCGTACTAAATTTTTTCTTAATTCATATTTGCATAGCTTTCTTTTTTATCTCTTACTACTTAAGGAGTTTAAAAAAAAATAATTTTATGCTTATGAATAGTTTTCTCTAACAAAATTGGTTTTTAAAATTCCTATTCTATTACATTCTATTACATAGGAGCAAGTTCGTGCGACCCAGTTGTGCATTTTATTATTTAAAAAAATATAAGCCAGTAAGTGCAACAAACTCTGTTATTCTAACTGCCTATATTTCTATTAGTTTCGTAAATCGAGTTTGTACTGTTTATCCTAATAATAAACTGTACACATATTCATATATATTTTATTTTATTTACAAGTATTTAAGGTAAAATAAGTAAAATAAGGCTAACCAAAACATAAAAAACTTTCTTTTATTCTATATGCCATGATTACATTCTATATTTATATTTATTTGTTTGTGGCAACCATGGTCACAGATTTATATTTTTCCATACAAATATATTTTCCCTATCCTCACAAAACGTCACATATACATCCATGAATATAATTTTCTCGTTCTGTTATTATTCCTATTTTTTCTTTCAGCGCACATTCTCAACACAATTTATTTTTTCTCATTCTTCCATTATCTCTACACCCATATTTTGAAGTCTCCAAAATTTAGCAGAGACACATTTTAGCAAATGCGGTCCGTAGCCTGAAGATGCCGCCACAATCTTTTGACTTCTCGATATTACCATTGTATATATATCTTATATACTGCTTTTACACGGAAGCGATTTTTAAACTTAGTTTCTCTTTTGGAGTCATCTTCCGCCTTATGTAACCCCGCCACCACACACGTCTCTCTCCCACGGGCTTAAAAATCGCAAGGTAATATTGCTTCGTTTAAAAGCCGTCATAGTAATATCGAGAAGTCAAAAGATTGTGGCGGCATCTTCAGGCTACGGACCGCATTTGCTAAAATGTGTCTCTGCTAAATTTTGGAGACTTCAAAATATGGGTGTAGAGATAATGGAAGAATGAGAAAAAATAAATTGTGTTGAGAATGTGCGCTGAAAGAAAAAATAGGAATAATAACAGAACGAGAAAATTATATTCATGGATGTATATGTGACGTTTTGTGAGGATAGGGAAAATATATTTGTATGGAAAAATATAAATCTGTGACCATGGTTGCCACAAACAAATAAATATAAATATAGAATGTAATCATGGCATATAGAATAAAAGAAAGTTTTTTATGTTTTGGTTAGCCTTATTTTACTTATTTTACCTTAAATACTTGTAAATAAAATAAAATATATATGAATATGTGTACAGTTCATTATTAGGATAAACAGTACAAACTCGATTTACGAAACTAATAGAAATATAGGCAGTTAGAATAACAGAGTTTGTTGCACTTACTGGCTTATATTTTTTTAAATAATAAAATGCACAACTGGGTCGCACGAACTTGCTCCTATGTATTAGAATAGGAATTTTAAAAACCAATTTTGTTAGAGAAAACTATTCATAAGCATAAAATTATTTTTTTTTTTAAACTCCTTAAGTAGTAAGAGATAAAAAAGAAAGCTATGCAAATATGAATTAAGAAAAAATTTAGTACGCCAACTTAAAGCTTCTATTATTGTAAGAATTAACATAAATAAAATATTGAACCGTTTTTGCGATGTCGAATTTTCCAAAAAAAATGGTATTTTTCAAACATTCAAAAAATATTTTTTTTTAAGTTTTGAAATGCAATATTTTTCAAACTTTTTAAAATCTTCTCTATACAAAATTTCATTAAAATCTAAAAATGGTTCTATGGTAGGTACAGACAGTAATATCTTAATTTCAATTTTTTTTTATTAAATTATAGATCGCAAGAATTAATCGAAAGAAAAAAATGTTATTAAAATTCTAGATGCCGTTTTCGAGAATAATACAATTTTCGAAAACCAGTTTTTAACATTTGTATGGTGGGTAGCGGCGTTAGTTTTTTGTTAAATAAATTGAAATTATTAGTTTTGGGCAAGTAAAGGGACATATTTTGAGAAAATATAAAAAATTAATCAAAATCTCAAAATTATATGGAACAAATGATTCGAATCATAATGCATTGAAAATAATCAATTTGGCAACCATGACTTTCTGTCTGATTTTTCCTCTGCAAATTTTAAAGGTTTTTTGTGGATTTGTGAATACATGTACACAGTTCAACCTCGATATAACAAATCGGAAGGGAACAAGTAAATATTCGTTATATCAAGTAATTCGTTGAACTGAGGTTTGTTATGTTGAGGTTAGATTGGTCTAAAATTAGTTATAAAGAGGTATAAGAGGTAAAAGTGACGAGCAGCAGTATTTGCATTACTTTCCATCAAACAACAATGATTGTTTTACGAACAAAAGCGGGTCGAAACCTGTAGCGACATGAATCACATACTATGAGATTAAGGGTCATACATTGGTGGGAACTTTATATAAAGGTTTGGGTTGAGAAAATTCTTTAGTTGAAGGCGTTTATCCTTTTTCTTGATAGTTGAAAATTCGTTATAAAGAGGTTGTTCGCAAAAAATGTTCGCAATGTAAAGGTATATTTTACATTAACTCTTATGGACAATTTAAGGGGATTACGAAGAATTTGTTAAATCGAGTAAGTCGTTATATTTAGGTACGTTATATTAGGGTTGCACTGTATTTTTGTTTACTAGGGGTATTCATGTAAGCGCGGAAAACCCTCGTAAACCTCGTAAACCAGATAATTTTATCTCCGCAGAAACGAGCTGTCAAAATTTGTATGGGAAAAAGTTTCTGCAAATCGCATAAAATTATCTCACAATTTTGCTGCGGAAAGTGCAGAAATAAACCTCGTAAACTAAAGATATATGGATTCTGACTTTTAATTTGACATTTCACAAAATATTTCCCACATTTACGCAAGTATTTCTTAGGGGGTGTTCATGAAAACATGCTGCGGAAAGTTATATCTTTCTACAAAGCGGAAAATTATCTCGTTACATGAATACCCTTACTATTTAGACATATGCCATATCAAAATATTTTCTTGCAAATAATTTTCCCGATTTTTTGAATAAGTTGCAGTGCCAGTTGAAAAAAAAATTGCAAGAAATTGTTAGATATTTTTGGAACGTTTTTTTTTTTTTTGTTTTTGATCTTCTTAAAAACAGTACGACGGATTTTTCTGTGATTTGAATATTATTATGACTTTAAATTTTCAAACAATAATTTTTGAGATTTTTTTAAGAATTTTCAAATTTTTTTTTTTGGAAACTTAATACATATTTCGAAAACCTCATTCTCGATTTTTTTTTTAAATTTGAAAAATAAAATTTTCTTAATGTAATCCACAAGATATGAGAAAAAAATGTATTTTACCTAAAAAATAAGGGTATCCTCCATACAAATGCTAAAAAATGGTTATCGAAAATCGCATTTTTCTCTAAAAAAGTTCCGAAAATTTTGCTAAAATTGTTTCCTTTCAATTAATTCTTACGATCTATAATTTAATTTAAAAAAATAATTTGGAATGAGCGATTCCATTACATTTTTTTTCATCCTCGACATTTTTTTCATCAATCCGCCGTAAATAAATACCTACGAAAATAAAAAAAAAAACATTCTAGAGAAAAAAAAAACATTTTCTAAAATTTGGAAAAAAAAATTTATGGCAGATATTTATTCAAAATTAAAACAGTTTAATTAGGTACTAATTTCCATAAAATTTATCGCCAATATACTTTTTATAAAGTTTGTCATTGCAATTATTATGCTTTCTAGAACACACTGTATCTTTGTAGCATTGGTTGATAGTTCTCGTTTTAGATATCAACCTAGTAATTATTTGATTTTTCACCAGAATTGAAAATTTCAAATCAAATGATAGGCATATCTCTTTTTTTCAATACCTACAAACACCATACAAACAAGAAAATGTATTCAGCCAAAGAAGTTCAAGCAAAAAATATATCTACCTCCATACATACTCACAAAAACATACGAACAAGAAAATATATTCCAACAGAAAAAGGTCAAAAAAGAATTTTTTTTCATTTCCACCTCTCGGAAATCTCCCTTACTCTGTCTTTCGTTGAAAAATGAAAATAATAAAATCTCTCTTTCATACTACTTGTTTCTATCTTTCTTATCCTACTCTCCACTGACAAATTTTGCTGATTTCAGCGACATCACAGGCTAGGGACTCTAACATAAAATCACGTCAATTGATAATACTATAAGATATATATACAATGATATTACTATAAGATATATATACAATGGTATACCCAAGCAACACATAAACTCTTGGAGAGTACTTCAATAAATGCATCAGCTCTTAACAAGCTATTAGTTCAATCTTTTTAATACCATTTCACTTTATAATCTCCTAATTCGCTCTTTAAAAGTGTTCTTTCTGTTATACTATTAATAAAACATCTTTTAAACATCTTAAAGATATTCATGACAAATGTCATTATATTGACTCTCTATACACCCTCTTTAAAACCTTTTTAAAAGTAGTATTTTTAAAATGCTGAAAGAGTTTTTCATTTTAATCTTTCGAATACATTATGAAGATATTCTGTGGACGTTTTCATTAAAACGTCTTTATGATATCTTAACATGGTATCTTCAAGTAGTACTATTTTCCTCTTTGGTTGAACAAAATGTTTTGTTTCACCCGAGATTTGTGAATTGTGCAACACTTCCCATTCAATCAAGAACATAATGAAAGAGAAAACTAGCTAACAAAAAATTCAAATATTTAGTTGAATGGGCGCGTAGTTGCATATGATTACAACAGAAAATAGACAAAAACTGATTGTTGTGAATTTGTAATCATTTTCTTTTACTCTTTGCTTACACTTTGTTTGCTCTTTTTTCTTTGAATTTGACTGACAGCTATATTCGCCCTTTACACTTTATTTACACTTTTTTTACTCTTTGCTTTGAATTTCAGTTTCGATATCTTATCGTGAACCGTGAAGTGCTTAAGAGGTATTAAAGAGTAATTAAAAAATTCGTAGTGAATCTATATAAAATACATGTGTTTTTGTAAAGGGTGACATTGTTAAACGTATGTTGAAGATAAAATTATATTATACTAGATTTTTATGTTTTATCGTTTACTATGCGAATACTTCCAGTTTCTATGGGTGTAAGTAAACGAGAAAGGTAAATGTTGTTATTTGATAAGCTTTGGCAGTATTTTGGCAAAATATGAAAATTTTAAAGTATTACACCATACTATCAAATTGGTAATGCGTATTATTTTAATTCTGGATAATGTCAAATTTTCTGAACTTTTAGAGATTTTTTAATCAGTTGACAATTAATTTCAATATTTTGTATCTTGATAGAATGTTGACGCAACAATTAAATAACAAGTTATCATTTCTTTTCAACAGATTTTTAACCCAGAGATTTTAACACTTTGTGGAACACAAATTAAGCAATAAAATATTGTTCACTTATTTACATAAAGTAGTGCTTTTTGTATCTGTTCTCTGTAACGTGTGTAAAACCTGTCAACTTTTTTTTGAACAAATGCTAAAAAATCCTGAATCATTCTTCAATAAATTATTATGTAGCAACAAAAAAGTTGTTTTAAAAGTAGATATTGATTTCATACAAAATTGTTAAAACGTAAGTGCTAATCAGTCGCACAGTTTATAAATCTGTTAAGTTTAATTTACCTGCTGAAATTGTTTTACATTTTAAAACTATTCAGGTCGAACAAAAAAATCATTTAAAAAAATAAAGCACCCTGTAGGTAGGAATACCTGGCACATAACATATACACATAAATACAAGAGAATGAATCGGCGTCGGCCATATCTATTCATACTTAAACGTTTCTTTTTTTTGTTGTGAGAGAATTTTAATATTATTTTTCTAAATATATTTCTTTGAAAATGCTTTTCTATTTGAAGGCGCGTTAATTTCAAGTAGGGTAGAGTATGCAATTTCAAATTAAATCTTTTCTCGCATATCAAAACACACAATAGCAAAAGGTAATAATATGAATATTGAATACAGTCATAATATAAAAGTAAGGAATTCGTCATGTCTTGGCATTTTATTTTCACTCAATCCATTTTATTAAAATTGCAATAAACTTGTATTTGCGTGAAAGAGAAAGACATTTATATATTTTTCTTCCTCGAAGTTCACACTTTGTACTCAAAAATGAAAATATCTTGAAAACCTCTTGAAAGTATCTTTATAGATTAATCAAAAGAATGATCTTTATGAAGTCTTACAAACACTTTATTTAGAACTCTTTGTTCAATACAATAGGCTCCTCCCCTTTAGGCCTTTTTGGGTATTAAAGATCTCTTAAAGATTGTTCAAAGAGTTGAAAACACTTGGAAAATACATTTTCAAGATATCTGTAAGAGATAATAATTGTGTTGCTTGGGTAACGCACGCCAACCAAAAAAATTTTAGCGGCATCGACCTTTGCCGTTGTCGATTACCGCCGGTTGACCCCAACGAAACCTAAAACCGTTCAGGTTTTAATTACCACGAAAATTTAGATAAAAAACTTCACTATCACTCACCTCTTTTTAAATTTTGTATTCTTTTCTTCTTTTATAAGAATCCCTCGATGAATAATCCAACCAAAATTTTGCTCTAAAAAAGTTTTAACTTTAATATATTATGGCCTTGCTCATTCGAAACCTCAGTATGGTTTATCGAGTTGGGGAGGTGCATACGAAATTACTTTTAAATCATTGTTGATTGCACAAAAACATTTAATTCGTATAATATGTAACAAAAATCGATTCTCTGAAAGTTGGCCTTTATACAAAGATTTAAGAATCCTGCCTATGCGACATCTGTACATTTTTAAAGTTTTAAAAGAATTTTACAAACAAAGTGGAAATATGCCTAGTAGGAACTCACAACTGTTCAATCTACGTATAAACAATATGAATCTTGTCAATGAACCTATCGCACGCAGAACTCACTTTTCTCACTTTTATACTGCCGTAGCACCTCGATGCTTTAATAAACTACCTTTGAATGTAAGAAATGCTGTAAATTCCAAAACATTTTTAAAAATTGTAAAAGACTGGCTGTTCACAGTGGATGTTATCTTTATTGAAAACTATTTTTGTTAATGAATATATTTTTTTTGCAATTATTTTTCTTATTTTTCTTATTTTACGCAATTTTGTTTTATAAAAAAAAAAAAAAAAAAAGATATGTATACGTCATGTAATTCTAATAATTTTGTACTTATTATATATTATTGTTAATATTATTATTATTATTATTATTGTAAACTTTATTTATTTTGCTACTGATTGTCACCCCACATCAGTTTTTTTTTTCATTGTATATCTATCCTATTGTTGTATCATTCGTCACTAACTTATGAAGTTAATGAATGATCTATTTATTCAATTTTTGTACATGCAATTGTTAAAAGTCTAAAGTCTGAAATGAATAAAATACTCTAAATACTAAAAATACTACTAATAATTTTTAAATTTTGCACTATACAAAAATTACTAAAAAACTAACACGTCTGAATATCTAAGTTTCATTACAAAAAAAAAAGCAATTTACCACTCGAACACAATTTTATAGAAGCACAGACTATGCCGTGGCGGTTGAATTTAAACTAACCCACACCATATCCCTTATTTCTTTAACAACCCCATCACACATTCTTCTACCAGAAACCAGTATCCCTTTATTGTGGGACCCGTTGAAGTTAACACTATCAATTCCGGAGGAGCCCTCTCCCCACCTACTCACCCCTTATGATTAAACCCCGTCATTGATTTCACCTTAGTGCGTTCACTTATAAATTTGATACCCTATCACATAACCATTTATTGATTTAGGACTCTAAAAGACCCTGAACGTTTTCTTTCTTTATCGAATCCATTTTGTTTTGAACGATTCGTTCGGTTTGCATCAAGTGTCATTTTAGAATCAAAACCGTCGCCAACAATTAAAATTGAAAAGGTATTTTTGTTAAAATTACTAACCAAAAAGATTTTCATTCCAGATGATCTCTGGACTTCATCATCATGCACCAATGCAGTTCAACAAAATCTCTTTGCTGACTCTAGACGATCCAGACAGTCCCAAACTCCATCACCAAATGTGCAGGAACAGCGGCAAGTTTCAATCCTCGCAGACACTCGCCTCTACCCAAACGAGCCGGTTCCAGTACAAATATCTACCTCAACTGGAGACAGAATTTTCTTCCTGCCAAGAGCTGGTGGGATTATCCCATTGAAGCTTGCCGTAGCAAACGCAAGTCTTCACCTGGTTCTAATTTTATGAAATCTGCTCAAAAAAAATTGAAGTGATCAGATACAGGGCTAGCTATCAGAGAGGTCCACCAATTGGATAAAGCCTAGTTAACCTACGTCATCTTTTGGTAAGTTTGATTCGATTTTGAACCAAACATGAGGCGATGGGGCCGCCGTAATAGTTATTTTGTTCCATTCTTCTTGAAGGATCCTTTTAATCTCTACTTTTGATTTTATCTCATGTTTGCGGATTTGACGCTCCAGATGATGACATAAATGCTCAATAACATTTAAATTTGGCGATTGAGGAGTTGTTTTGACTTGTCTTCGCACATTATATAGCAGCCATTCTCTGACGATTTGCGAGGTATGTTTGGGGTCATTATCTTCTTGAAAGATGAATGACCTCTCACAACCTAGTTTTTGTGCACTTTGATGAAGATTATTTTTTAGGATGTCGAGGTAACCAAAACGATCTATCGTACTCTCAATAAAATCCAGGTTACCCACTCTAGATGCCGTCAAGCACCCCCAAACCATAACTGAACCACCACCATGTTTAATAGTTCCAGTCAGGTGGTTAGGATCTAACGCCGTATTAGGTTTCCTTCACACTTTTGCACGTCCATCAGAGCCATGGATGTTGAATTTGCTCACGTCAGAAAATATAACGGTATTCAGAAAGCCAAATCGGTCTGAATATGACTTCTGGCAAGTTCACTCCGCTTTTGGAGATTGAGCTTGCTAATGAATGGTTTTTTCCTAATAGCACAGCCTTATACCTGACTTCGTGAAGGATGCGGCGTATAATTTGGGTACAGCATGACTTACCTGCCTCTTCTTCTATCTCGGCCTGCAGTTTTGGTGCGCTTATTTTCGCATTTTTCTTTACTTTGTGAATTATTATTCGCTTCTCATGTTCAGAGAACGTTCGCGGGCGGCTAAATGTTCGTAACTGTTCCACATTGTTTCTGCTATTTCAATATTTTTTGGACGGTTGCTACTTTCCGAATCGACTTTCCTTCACTAAAGTACTTAACTATTAATTTTTGTAAGTCTTTTCCACGTGGTGACATTTCTAATTTTAAAAGGAATAATTTGAACTAAAATAGGCTAGTCTAGTAGTTTTGCCTTACCTTTTTAATAAAAAAAACAAAAAATCGACTCAAAAGTTTTTATTGATGCAACATCACATAAGAAAAACTGTCTGTATCCTAACTTTTGTAACCTATTTTTTTTACACGTGATTACAAATAATGAGATAGCAAAGAAGTGGATACAAATTGTACCGTTATTTTGCTTAACAGCAGTAATGTGTATGACAAGACACTTGTTCCATATGCAGAGAATAGATATAGATTTGATATTAACGGTATTTTTTGTCTATTTACGATTTAGCTTGGTTGTATACTTACTTTTGTGACTGTGTGTATGTATATGCAAAAACTAAAAACCATGGACTGCCATCAACCGCGAACCCCTCTCTGGCATTATATTGTTACCTCATTCGCTCATTCAGATACCTAATGCATATTCTCATTTCTCATGTATATCCAAAAAACAAAACAACGTTGTAAAAAAAACTTAGACACAAAATTTCATTCGCAAAGTGCCGTCGCCACCGACGCGCCGCCGCCGCGATCCGCCACCCATCGTGCGTAGTCTGTCATTCTCAATAGGTTTTCTGCACATAAATATAATGTATAATGTATACATGCTTGCGTGCGCCTGCGCTGACTGGCTGCTGCAACTCTGTGTGCTCTGAATAGCTATGGCTATAGCATGTTTGTTGTTCATGTCTCTCTTTGCTGAGAAAAGAATACGAGTAGCATAAGAGAAAATGTTAAATTAATTTGCTAAGAACAGAAGAAGAGAAGAAAATCTACAGTTCAGTTGTTTGGTCTGCCGTTGGTATATTACGGCGCGTTCCTCTTCATGAGACTACTATAAGAGTTTATATACAAAGCACGCACACAGGAATAGTTGAAAGTTGTAAGTCACTAAGTCCTGGTTCACTTCGAGCTGTTGCACCACCAAATTTATTTATTTTATTCCTAACAGCGAGAAACGATAATAGTTTTAAATTAGCCGTGACCTTAAAACTTAATTCCCCTTCACACAGTTATTGGTGGCACTACGATTTTATGCGCTCGGATCAGTCCAATTGACTATTGCAGTTTGCAGACTTAAGATTAGATAGCATTTCCAAGCGTGCATCACATTCTGAACCGAGTGTCGAAAGCAATTGCCAATCTAGCACCGTGGTTCATTCGAATGCCGGAAACACACGAGGAAAAGCTTGAGGCAGCACGGTACTTTTTCGCTAAAGCAAAGTTTCCTAGGACGATTGGTGAAATTGATTGTACACATGCCCGCATTCAATCACCAGATGGAAATGATGCAGAAACTTTTATAAATCGCAAGGCATGGTTTTCTCTAAATGTGCAGACGGTGGCCTTTGCGAATTTTAAAATAAATGATCTTATAGCACTATTGCAGGTATTATTAGTTTTTTTTTATTTATATATGAATAATGTATTAACATAAAGTACAAGCAAGTGCATAGATATTAAAATGTATATTACATAGGACTCAGCACATGACCAATGTTTTTTTTAACTTATCGCGATCGAAAAGACGATTTTTATATGTAAATTTGGTAACTTTATCATCATTGCCGACTCAGGCTATTCAAATACAAATGATCTCGTAACACCTTTTATAAATTTCACAAACGCTGATGCGAATTTTTACAACAAATTGCAGATAGGAACTTGCAATTGAGTCGAGCGTTCATAATATGGCGTTTGGAAGAGCAGATTTCCAGTATTGAATTACGACGTAAGGTGCCTAATAGAAACGGGAAAACTCTTCACCATCGCTTGCGCTGTTATTCACAACATAGCAATTGATACAAAGGTGTCAGAACCTGCTCCAGAAATACACGAATTTGTTGATTTAGCTGAGAGTCGATTCACCGCTCGTATCAGGCAGTCACGAGTGCGATAAGTTCCATGGTGCGCCCTAACAAAGCCAAAAACTATATGTAAAAAATAATGTAATGTAAAATAATGTAAATAACAAAAATAAAACAAAAAAAAAAATACTAAATCATTGGCATCATATAAAAGCACTTAATGGCGCGCTCTCTCTTTCACCATCTCCCACTTATCCACTTGCCTTGAAGTAACTGTCGCTTGCTACCCATTGCATATCTTTTGTGATGCTTATCGCATGATTCTTGTAATGGATAGTTAAGTGACATCTGATGTATAGTTTAATTGTGTTTGCATGTCTTGATTGATTTCAAATGCAAGGCGTTCTATGGGCATAACACCTAGAACGGTCCATTTACTATTTACATAAGTTAACGGTCTTACTAATTAACTTTATCTATTTGTCCTTTTCTTAACCACAATAGCTCAGAAAAAGTTAATTTTGTATTTAAAAATTATTATTTTTTTTTAATTCACTCAGTTTGTTTATTTTTTGTTAATTACATTTAGTATTCTTTTTAAGAAAAAAAAATATTTTTTTAAGAAAATGAACTGGGCTTTAATAATAAGTGAAAAAAATTAATACTCATTAACGTGTTTTTTTGAATAAAATGATATCAAAGTGAAAAAAACTACTTAAAAAACGAAAAAATTGGGTTTGATGCAAAATTGCGGAGAAACGGTTGTCCGCAGAAAAAAAAGTCTTTGAACAAACTAAAACTGTAATAAATTCTTGATTGGTTATAAAAAAAATTTTATGAATCGGACGTAGTTTGGCAAAGATAAAGCCAGTTAAGGGAAAAACCATAAAAACCGTTATAACTCGAAAACGGGACGAAAACGAGAAAATTACCTCTTAAGTTTTTCGACTTAAAATGACCTCAGGAATCCATGGTTTTCATTTGGGGCGGTGACTGTGGGACACCCTGTATATTAAAAAATAAAAAATAAAAAATAAAAAAAAAGAATGAAAGAAATCGATTCGCATATTATGTACACTTATAGATAAAGTTACAAACATTTTTTTTTTCATGTGGCTCAAATTTACTGTCCGCAAGCACATCATCGATTATTGTTTCATTTATAGGAGTCCGAATCTTCAGTAGTTAAACAGCTGGTAGATGAGCCCACCCGAATACCAGATGTTGCTTGGCAAAACGCTCACACTCTTGAATTGTTTCTTACTTCTAAACCTGATAAGTATACTATAACGGTAAAATCTAAATTCGGCACTTCGGACCACTGTGTAATATCAGCCAATTTCTCGTGTCCCATTCATCCAGATAAAGAGAAGCATCCCACGGACCGCTTGGTAATACCTGAAAGCCAACTGGGACGGTCTGAATAACTTTTTTAGAATTTTTAACTGGTCACTATGTTTCCTCGATAGTGACGTTGATGCCAGTGCTGATATGATCACAGAATTGATTTTTCTTGGGATGCGTACTTTTATTCCTTACAGAATTAAGAGCATAAAGTCGAAAGAAAAGTCTTGGTTTGATACAAGCTGTAAAGAAGCTATGGCTGAGAGAATTAAGTTTCCGCTCTTACCAAGCCAACCCTACCGAGGAAAATCGGAAAAAGTTTAAACAAGTCAGAAACCAATGCAACGCTGTTCAGTGCCGGATTAGCCACGAGGCAAGAGTAGCAAATGCTACGGGCCCCGCGCATTTGGGGGACCCGCGCACCAACCTTTTCTGACCATAAAAAAGTATTATTTACATATTAGATTTAGTCACAATTACTAAGAAGAAAATATTTGCATCACAATTATCAACTAAAATTTCATTTTTCTATCTGCTGGTCTTACCAAAAATCATGTTTCGCACCGCACCAAACGAAAATTGGACAACGGTATGAAATTCAGGTATTTATTGTCACCATTGATAACGTACTCACTGCTTTAGGTAAACGTATATGAACAGTTATCATAAAATTTCTGGCATTTTCGGAATATTCCGAGAGCTAAAATCTCTTCCTGATTCAAAATAGCTTTTTTGACCTTTAGTCCACAAAAACTGGCGTTTCGTCCGGGTGATCGCACATGGACTCAGCAGTTGGCTGTGAGGACCTAGTCAATACGCAATTTTTATTGAATTCAGTTCATCTTACATCGATTTTTTGACAAAAATCCAATGTGAACTATATCCAACCAAGATTAAAATTATAATCATTAACGTTGGAATATTTTGCCCGTGGCCGAGTTTTGATTCTATATGAAGGTTTTTATAATACAAATTCTATATACTACTGAAATAAATCAGCCTAGTAGAAGACTTAGCACTATTAATGGATTTGTTGAATTTGTTGAAAATAGCAAAATATTTCAACGTTAATGATTACAATTTTAATCTTGGTTGGATATAGTTCACATTGGATTTTTGTCAAAAAATCGATGTAAGATGAACTGAATTCAATAAAAATTGCGTATTGACAAGGTCCTCATAGCCAACTGATGAGTCCATGTGCGATCACCCAGACGAAACGCCAATTTTTGTGGACTAAAAGCCATAAAAGCTATTTTGAATCAATAATACTTGGCTGATTTATTTCAGTAGTATAGTATAGAATTTGTATTATAAAAACCTTCATATAAAATCTCTTCCACCAGAAGAAATTAAAAATCTGCAACCATAGTAAGTGCTTACGCAGATGATTTGGAGGACAGTCTGGGCAACGAATTAGTGCAATTCGCTTCAATGCTCAATTCTGATGTGGCTGGTATTATTGACAGCAGGAATCATGAGGCTCTGGAAATGCAGGTTTACAAGCTGTTGATAAATAATTCTTTACAATCTTGTTTCCCGAACGTTGAAATTGCTTTGCGCATTTATTTGTCTCTCATGATCACCAAGTGCACTGGTGAACGATCTTTCTCAACATTAAAACGTGTTAAAAATGAATTGAGGAACACGATGAGCCAACAACGTCTTAATCTCCTCACTTTAATGAATATTGAACATGATTTACTCCGAGAAGTCGATATCAACAGCATTATTTATAAATTTTCCCAAATTAAATCAAGAAAAGTTTGTTTGTAACAGTTTTGTTTTATTTAATACCATAAACTTGATAAGTCCCTAACCTAAAACAGTCTAAGGGCCCCTTGATAGAATTTGCTACAGGCCCCGCGCTGGCTTAATCCGGCACTGACGCTGTTATAAACAGAACCAAATTCTTATATGAACAGAAATTAAGGCAAAAAATCCTGAAATGTCCCAAAGGCAGAAGAAATTTCTTGTCATTTGTTAAGAACGTACAAATTTCGACTTCATCTTCGGTTCCAAGGCTCGTCTACAATGACGAACTGATAACTAGCTCTTTAGAGAAGTCAAATGTACTTGCAGCTCATTTTGTTGCTGGCTCCACGTTGCCTGTTAGCAACATTGCCCCTCCTGTACTTGAGAACGTAAATCATTCCATGGGACAGGTACATTTCCGCACTTGTACAGTTGCAAGAGCCCTTCGAGATCTGGATATAAACAAATCCGCTGGTCCTGATGGTATACCCTCCATTTTTCTGAAGTGGTGTTCTTCATCGCTGGCAAAACCATTGCGTATCTAAGCTTTTCCATCGCTCCTACTGTAATGGAATTTTCCCTAGAAGTGGGAAAACAGCATTTGTTCAGCGAGTTCCTAAAAAAAGTGACCCTTCTTCCCCTTTGACCTATTTGACCAATCGCACTTACGTCCCTTCTTTCCAAGGTTATGGAAGATAATAGCTGATAAATCATCAGCTCAAGAAATATCTCAAAGATCGAAAGCTTCTTAATGACCGGCAATACGGCTTTCGCAGCAATCGTTTCACTGGTCATCTGATGGCATATCTCACCGAAGAGTGGAACAGATCTATACATTGTTTCGGAGAAAGTAAGATTATTGCGCTTGATATTTCTAAGGCATTTAAAAGAGTTTGGCACCAGGCTCTCTTATGAAAAATGCGTGAGTTTGGAATCAACGAAACCCTTATTCTTTGGATATGAAATTACCTTCTAGATCGTTCAATACATGTTGTATTGGATCGTTTTAAGTCTGATCTTCACAAAATAAATGCTGGTGTTCCCAAAGGCTCCGTTTTGTCTCCGACTCTCTTCCTCATTTTTATAAATCATTTCTTGTCTGAAACTTCTAATGCACTTCATTGTTTTGCCGACGACTCTACTCTCAGCTTTTCATACTCGTTCCCAAATTCACGTCCATCTCCTTCAGAAGTGAATTTGCAATGGGGTATAAAAAACCGTGGAGAGTTTAATGCTTCGAAAACTCAATGAGGTCTATTGTCGTTAAAGCAAAATATACCCCCTATGCCATTCTTTTTAAATGGCACTTGCATCGAAGAAACCGAAAAGCTCTCAGTACTCAGTATGTGTGTTAACGACTTCGTTGGAATGATCATATTCTCGAGGCCACCAAAAATGCTGCTAAATGCTTAGGATTTCTATATCGATGTAAGAAATTTGTCATCCCTTCTGATCTGGTTACAATTTATAAGGCGTTTATACGTCCAAAACTCAAGTATAGCTCACACCTTTGGGCTAGTGCAGCACAATCTTCTCTCCATTTATTGGATGGAAATCAGAACAGAGCGTTAAAACTGATGGGGAACAGAGCTATCATGGATTCATTCCCATATCTTGAACACCATTTATTGGATGGAAACAAGAACTGAGCGTTAAAACTGATAGGAAACAGAGCTATCATGGATTCATTCCCATATCTTGAAACCGTCGGAATGTTTCATGTATTTCTCTGTTTTATCGCTTCTTTCACAAGCAATGCTCACTCGAGGTAGCCAATTGCTTTCCTCCCGTTTTTCAATTCACCCGTGATACCCGCTTTACTGATGAGTTCACCCTTGAGCCTAACTTTGGTCGTACCGTCAAATATAGAGATTCGTTTTTTAGTCGCACAACACGATTATGGAATAACTTACCCGGCACAGTTTTCCCTCACCAATTTGCAACCATTCAAAACCAATGTTCATCGTTACCTCCTTTCTCTCCCTCCCTAATTTGTCACCCCCCGTGCTGTGTTTAACATTATAAGGGTCTCTTAACATACCCTTGAGCGTGAATGAATTATAAAAAAAAAAAAACATCATTGGAGAAACGGCAACATCCATGACAAACATTCGTTCCCGACTTGTATCAACTTATTTTTAGCCCTAGGTAGATCGAGGAGAAAATCATTCATCACAAATATCACACAAAAACTCAATATGATTGACCGAATAAATTCAAATTTAATTTGGAAAGTGACAGTTTGCCTCAAGTTGAGCAATAGTGAAGAAAATGGATTCAAAATTTTAGACAAAAGATCATTAATAAATATGAGATAAAACGGAGCCATATGGCACACCAGAAGGTGGTTCAGAGGCAGGTTCTAATCTAACGAAGAAGATATACATCAATGAAGCTTTACTGAAAGGTTTATTATGTTCTTTGGAGTACCTTTATTATACAGGGTGTCCGGTGGCACATGCCATGTGGCACACCAGCAGGTGGTTCAGAGGCAGGTTCTAATCTAACGAAGAAGATATACATCAATGAAGCTTTACTGAAAAGTTTATTATGTTCTTTGGAGTATGTACCTTTATTATACAGGGTGTCCCGTAATTCGTCTGCCAAACTTTGGGATGTGATTCTTGGTCATATTCTTAGAAAAAAAAAATGTTCTACAGTAAAGTCTGATTTTCAACTTTGACATCACTTTTTGACAATTTAGAAAAAGGCCAACTTTGGTGTGACCTGACTCATTCCAAGGCCAATTTCTCTGTCAGTACTAATGGTAGGGACCTCATTTAAGACTTTTTTTTAGTAGAAATACTAACCTTTAAAACAACGTTTAAATTGAGCTGATATGTTTTTAGGGTTGCCAGGTATTTAATCTTAAATGGTGTTCAATTTTTCTTGCCCGAGCAAATTTTTGACTTTGAGGTAAATTTTTTTTTTCAAAAAATGCGTAATAAACATAAGGTTTTCTTATTTTTGGCTGATGGACAAGACAATAATAAAAAAAAACTCATTAATTAGTGCACCCAAAAACTTGGATACTTGGGAAAATATGAAACAGGTACAAAATCGAATTTTGGGTTTTTACCTACTTTTATTGCAGCACTTGGCAATTGGAGTGGTTTTCCAAGAATTGAAAGTTTTTAGGTAATTTTTTAGACTGTGCCTCATGAAAAGGGTTAAAAGTGTACTTATGCCTACCTGACTTGCTGTCAAAACCATAATCACCTTACGTCTTCTCAGGAAGAGTTCAATTTGGGGTATGAATGTTTAATGGTTAAATTACCTAAATAAGTGGTATAAAAGAATAGAAAAACAAATTCATTCATCAGATTATCAAGTTAAGTCATGAATACAGTTGGACAAGAGCGGTTTTTGAAATGCCTGCATTTACTAGAGAAGAATACGCAGACTTTTTATTTGTTTATGGGTTGTGCAATGGAAATTCAAGAAGAGCACAACGAAGATACCAGGAACTTCATCCTAACAGACGACTTCGTTCTCGAAATGTTTTTGGAAATACCTTTCGAAGGCTTCGAGAAACTGGAAAAGTTTCAACTGCAAGACCTAATGCGGGAGCTGCAAGCACAAGAAGAGTTTCGGTGGATGAAAGAATACTGGCAGCTGTTAAAATCGAATCGGGCTTTCCATCAGCATAAGACGCTTGGCTCTACAGTTTAATGTTTCCAAACACAGAATTTCTAGTGTACTGTATGGAGAAAATATGTATCCATATCACCAAACACCTGTGCAAGAACTGCTTTCCGATGATTTTGAAAAGAGACTCGAATTTTGTAACTGGTTGCTAGAGAGAAGCTTGGATGACAACCAGTTTTTAAACAGAATTCTTTGGACAGACGAATCTCAATTCACAAGAGATGGTATTATGAATTTCCATAATCTCCATACATGGGCTTCGAGCAATCCACATTCAAGACGACAAAGATCATTTCAGCACAGATTCAGTGTCAATATGTGGGCAGGTGTAATTGGAAATTGTAACAGTTATCATCATCAGTCATCATAAAATACTTGAATTCAATCACTTATAATTTTTGTTTATATAAAATATTTTCTAAGAAAGCACATTTTTTTTTATATGAAGTAAATGTCAAAGTGCTAAACGAAATTGTTAACAAACACATATTTTGTAAATTTCCTATTGTAATGTGCTGCCGGCTTATACAGTATAAAAGGCCGCAGCAAATCACTAAAAGTCGCAGTCTGTTCAAGTTGATTAGCAAACAACTCAAAGTTGGAGCAATTATTTTTTTATTGGCTGATTGTATTTTCCACAGTAGACAGGCTGAACGAATTTTTGGTCGCCTGGCTCTGATTTCTTAGGTCATCGTTGGTTGATGTTTATTTTTTGAAGAAGAAGAAGAGAAGGAAGTAGAAGAAGCTCCCACGCTTCAAAATAAATTAATCGGGCCTTTCAAATTACCACCCCGGCTTAATTCTACTAACTATCTGGAGTTTTTACAAAATAATCTACCAGACCTAATGGAGGATGTTCCACTGATTCAACTAGCTTCATCATATTTCCAACAAGATGGTGCTCCGGCCCACTACGGTCGTGAAGTTAAGGATTGGCTGGATGAAGAATATGGTGGATCGATGGATAGGCAGAAATAGACCAATTCACTGGCCTACAAGATCTCCCGATCTCACTACACTGGATTTTTGTATTTATGGGGACGAATGAAAGAAATCATTTACTCATCTGAAATAACAACTTTAACTGAATTAGAACAACGTATTTCGGAAGGATTACTAAAAGTAAGGCAAGAGTTATCAAGAATAAGCATTCAAAATGAAATACAAAAACGGGCTCTAGCATGCATTCAAAACACAGGAAGGCAATTTGAGCACTTATTATGACTGTATTTATGTGTACATAAAATAAAAAATTACTTAAAACTACACAAATTATTGTTTTATTCAAACCCATTACACCTCAGGACAAAAAAATCATTTTTTTTTTAATTTTACCTGTTTTAGATTTTCTCAAGTATCATGAAATGTATGGGTTTTTGGGTGCACTTATTAATGAGTTTTTTTATTATTTTTTTTTTGTTCATCAGGCAAAAATAAGAAAACTTTATGTTTATTACGCATTTTTTGAAAAAAATTGACCTCAAAGTCAAAATTTTGCTCGAGCAAGAAAAATTGAACACCATTTAAAATTGAATATCTGGCAACCCTAAAAACATATCATCTCAATTTAAACGATGTTTCAAAGGTTAGTATTTCTACTAAAAAAAGTCTTAAATGAGATCGCTACCATTAGTACTGACAGAGAAATTGAACTTGACATGAGTCAGGTCACACCAAAGTTGGCCTTTTTTTAAATTGTCAAAAAGTGATTTCAAAGTTGAAAATCAGACTTTACTGTAGAACAATTTTTTTCTAAGAATATGACCAAGAATCACATCCTAAAGTATGAAATTTTGTTAAAGAGTTATCAAGTTTGATTCTCATCGGCTGTGTTGGTCGTATTGTTTAATAAATGAAAGATTATTTCATTTTCCTTTTCCCAACGTTTCGACGGTGGTTGCCGTCTTCTTCAGTGGAGATCTTTATTTAGTATACAAAAATTATAGTTATTATACATAAGTGATACAGTGTAGGGCGGACATTATACAAACTTACACGAAAATTGTTGTAGTGATTTTTAAATATACAACTTTAAATAAAAACACAAATATTTTTAAATATGCAATTTTAAATAAAAACACAAATATTTTTGAATTTAAATAAATGATTTTGAAATAAATGTTTTGATTTATACACTTCTAAAGAAGTTTAGTCCAAGTTGTGCAGAGTTCTGGATGTGTTTTCCGAAACAAGGGAGCAATATACCGCTGAAATATTTTGTGTGTCTTATTTGCGGTTCATATTGTTTTTGTTGTTAATTATGTGTTATGTCTCTAGCGTGTAACGTTTGGATGAGTGTTTCTCTGTGGCAAGGATTTCTACCCCTTCAAAGTCCAGTTGGTGGCCAGTCTCGACGAAAGTATGGCAGACGAATTACCGGACACCCTGTATAGAAAACCGTCTTTAAGATTTGTTGGTCCCATTTAAAATGCACGAGCAAAATGTCCCAAGCTGTGGACTATAGCTTGTAGTGTGAAAGAGGATGAACTCTTTAAATCGGTTCTCTAAATAATATGGACTGTTCCCTATGTTCATTTTTACGATTCTGTTTAAGCTACTCTATACTTTATTTAAACATAACATGAATATGAAAACATCGTCAAAATGGTTTCTTACAGTACAAATCACTTTTGAAAAGAGGTCTTTATGTAAAACCTTAAGTTGTGTGTGTGCTCCTTTTTTAAAATGGGGGAAGAAAAGACCCCGAAAAAATTTATGCGAACATCCAATTGAAAGTTTTAGCGGTAGTTGAGATTTAAAAGGAGTACGCCGAATATTCGAGTGAAATAGACATTAGTAACAGCCAATGCATAACATTTATTAATAATGTGCGCCTTAGGAATCTCAATAAAACACGCCTGATACTATTAATTTACTTACACTTCTTATTCGCAAGATTATTTCTCATATCTGGCATTTCAGTGTTCATCTTCACTTTAGCTATAGTCATGTCCTTTTCATTGTAGCTACATAATTTGCGCGCTGCAAAAGCTGCTTGAGGAATTGATGCCATTGAATTGCAATCTGAAAACGAAAATGTTTTATCTCTTGTAACATTTATGTTTTACTCGTATATTTAGAAAAATTTATATTATGAATTATTCCTATTATGAATATAATTATAATTATATACCCTATCCCCTAATTCGTAAAGAATAATGATTCTTAATTACATTCTGAGAATAAATCGAATAAGGGAATGTCCGACCCATGTTATTGAAAATTGCTCTGTTAATACTAATAATAAAAACTTCACTTAAAACTTTATTTCTAGAAGAAATACTGCCCTTTGTAAGTTCTTTTAAATAACAGTTGATACGAGTATCTTGTTTGTGTCTTCAGAAACCCATTTTGTATGTTTGTTATTTTTTACTTTAAAGCCAATTTTCTTCAAAAACTGCGATATATAAATTAAGCTCGAACCACACATATCTTCACCCCAGTATTGGAGTGATACATATGCATTTTCGGCATATTTGATGATTTCTTATTGACAAAAAGCAGTATTGGTCTGCCACATAAGCCTTTATATTAGAATGTCATAACTTTTTATGAACTTTTTTCAAATATCTAAAATGTTTTAAATGACCTATACGTACAATTGAACACAAATACCACTTTTTTAAACCCATGGTTCAATTTTGAAATGAACTATACAATAAATACAATTCTTCTTAAATACTGATTCATATGTATGATATATTTTCAGTATTGGAATGATACATACAAACCAAACTGCAAGTAAAATTTTCAAACATTAAATACTCGTATGATTTCAGTAGATAATTGATACACCCATTTTCGAAAACTTTTTTTGTTTTAAAAGTTACCTTAGCTTATTTTATCTATAAAAAAATAAAGCTTAACTCAAAAAACAATAAGGAAAATAAAATGACAGTAGTTTAATAAAAAGTGTTTTTTTTTAACTTTTGTATGAAAATATGCTCTATACGCATCTAAAAACACAATCTTGTTCCATATTTAAATGCCTTATAATGTGTCCAAAAAGTGCCTCATACCATACAAATTAGCATTATTTGAGAAATAAAGTTATGCCACATATGCAATTTTTACTTGCGACTTATAGGTACTATAAGGCATTCGTAAAAAAAATCGAACTCGAGATTTTGATCAAAGTTGACATTACGATGATAGCGAAGACGAAAAAACTGGGTCTGGCAATTCTGTCTGTCTGTCTGTCTGTTCGATTACAGAAAAACGGCTCGGCCGAAAATCGTATTTTTCTCGAAAACGGTTTCGAGAATTTTGCTTAAATTTTTTTTCTTTCTATTATTTTTTAATATCTGTAATTAAATAAAAAAAAATTTGAAAACAAGATATTATTGACTGTACCTACCATAGAACGATTTTTTAAAATTTTGAATTTCTGATTATCGGCATAACGGATTTTAATGAAATTTCGTAGAGAGAAGCTTCTAAAAAGTTTTAAAAACATTGCATTTCAAAACTTTAAAAAAAATATTTGTTTGTATTTGTAAAAAAAAATCCATTTTTTGTTTTTTGAAAATTCAATATCTCGAAAACGACTCAATACTTTTTTTTTGTAAATTTAAATTTTATTCATACAATAATAAAAACTTCAAATTGGAGTACCAACATTTTTTCTTAAAAATGTTTTAAAATTTTCTGATACAGGGTGATTTGCATAAGGTGTGACAAAAAGCTAGGGCGTGTAGGTTGGACTTAGACAAGAAAAAAATCGTATGGGAGGGGGGGTCTATTTCCCCCCGTTTAGGGGGGAGAATTAAAGAAAAAAATCACTTAAAACAGAAAAAAAATTATTAAAAACTAACGGTGATACCTACAGAGTAATGCTATAGCATTTTGAAAAGCCAGAAATACATTATTTAATTTTGTTTTTAAATAAAGTTGTTCGAGTGAACAGTTTTTGAAAAATTAATTTTCAAAATCAAAATTTTGAAAAAAAAATGAAAATTTTGTTTTTAAACAATTTTTTTCAAAATTTAACGTAATAAAGTATTATTTTTTTATTCAATATTCAATGCTCTTATTAATTTTTGATCAAACACATAAAACCGGATGTCAAAATGTTTTGTAGTTTTCGAGAAAATCAAAAATAACAAAAACTACTTTTGTTCTAAGAAAAGCCTTTTATTTTAGTTTTTACGTTTTTGGATTCTTAGGTGAATTTACGATTGAAAGGATTAACTTTCTTTTTACTATTTTTTTAATTATCGTCTTATAAGCATACAATAAAGTGACAAAGTACTGCATAAACACATTTTTTCATTGAGAACACCTGCGTGAGAGCATTGGATTAATATTTACCTGCGAATGTTTTTTAAATAATGCAACGTTACACGCCCTAACTAGTGACAGAAAAATGCAATTGCAAAATAAAAACAAAAATGTTCCTGAATCTTGAAATCAATTAAAATAAGAAATGCATGCATATGTAGATAAAATACATAATTACTGTTTATTTAAATTTTTAACTATTTTTTAACTAAAGCTTATTACAAAAAATTTTCGATATGATCCCCATTTTGTAGAAGGCAAAGATCATAGCTGCACATAAATTTATACTTGATAAATTTTCCTGTAATTTGATTCCAGCCACTTCAATCCGTTGTTTCAGTTGTTCCAAAGATTCTATTTCCACTTCGTACACATAGTTCTTTATGAATCCCCAAGCATAAAAATCTAACGGAGTTAAATCTGGCGACCTAGGCGGCCATTCTATTGGACCTCCTCTTCCAATCCAACGGTCACTAAAATGTTCATCGAGTTAGTTCCTTACAGTGCGGCTGTAGTGTGCTGGAGCTCCATCTTGCTGGTAGATTAAATTGTCTGCTATGGCCAAGGGAACGTTGTCATTCAAATCGGACAGAAGGTCTCGTAGTAACTGCAGATAGGATTCTCCATTTATGACTGAATTCAGGAACCGTGGTCCAATAACTGTTCGTCCAACAATCAAGCCAAACATTACAGCTAAAGCGGTGTTGAGATTTGATTTGTTTCTTGTTATGCGGATTGCTGTTACTTCAGTGATGTAAATTGTGGAAATCTGTTACTCCATCTCTGGTAAACTGAGCTTCATCCGTCCAGAATATCCTTCCAAAGTAATTATGTTCAGTTTCATCTCTTAGCAATAATGTTCGACAAAATGCAGCTCTCAGTAACTTGTCGTTTTGTCCTGAACTGGTGTAGTGTGGTACGGGTGTAAATGTTCGGTATGAAGCACTGCCCATACTCTAGTTTGAGGCAACTGAAGCATTAATAGTAGCTATTCTCCTTGTGCTAAGGGAGGGATTACGTCGGACCATATCAAAAATTCTTTCCTCTATGTGTACTGATGCAGAAGATGAACTTTCTCTCCCTCGGTGCTCCAGTACTCCGTGTTCTCGAAGACGTTGATAGATTCTTGAAAATATCGTATGACTGGGACAGGGTTCGGACTTCATAAATCGCAGATCGTAGTAAATTGGCCAAGAAATCGCAGTAAAACCAAAATTTTCGCAGTAGAAATACATATATTTTTTTGATTAGGTAACACAGAATTATAAACAAAGGAACCAAAGTTAAATCACATTTAAATCATCGTTGATTGTTAAAATAACATAAGTGATATTTTAATTTTTTACGGACGAGAAAAAAAAACATATTAAAAATCCTTAATGGTTTAAAAGTAGAAACACTCTTATAAGATTTTTGGGTTAAAAAAAAATGACAATGACTACACGACCAAAAATGTAGGATTTTCTGTATCTCCTGTGAAAAAAAAATTAAAATTTCAGTTATTCATTTACATAGTATGTGTGAACAAATATACTCTTACTCGATAATGAAAACTTATAGTTTTAGCAAAAATATATGAAGCTAAGTAATGAACATAAATGTACCATCTACAAATTTGTACTTTTTGAACCAAGAACAAATTAAAGAGTAGTGGAACTAAAAACATATACAGCTGGCAAGACTACTTGCACTAAAGAGGCGAGAATCTTTTAAAATATTGACATTGTGTTATGAGCACATTTATTTCTATGACCAGTGCGGCTATTGAAACAAAATCTGAAGAAGCGTAGTAGATTGTAAGAAAAGCGCAGTGGTGCAGTAGATTTAAAAAATAAGAAAAAAGTGCAGTAGATCTACTGCTTTCGCAGTAAAGTCCGAACGCTGGACTGGGACACCTCCTAATGGGATACATTTCAGCGTAGAGTCTTTACGCTTCACGACTTCGACCATGAGCCATACCGTACCAGTAATGCATATCCGTTAATTTGGCACGAGAGTAATTTGACATCGTGATTTGTTGACGACTTGACATTCAAATTAGAAATAAGTTGTACAACTCCGTTAGATTTTTATGCTTGGGGAAGTTCATGAAGAACTATGTGTACGAAGTGGAAATAGAATCGATAATTAAAAAAATAGTAAAAAGAAAGTTAATCCTTTCAATCGTAAATTCACCTAAGAATCTAAAAACGTAAAAACTAAAATAAAAGGCTTTTCTTAGAACAAAAGTAGTTTTTGTTATTTGTGATTTTCTCAAAAACTACAATACATTTTGACATCCGGTTTTTTGTGTTTGATCAAAAATTAATAGGAGCATTAAATATTGAATAAAAAAATAATACTTAATTACGTTAAATTTTGAAAAAAAATTGTTTAAAAACAAAATTTTCATTTTTTTTTCAAAATTTTGATTTTGAAAATTAATTTTTCAAAAACTGTTCACTCGAACAACTTTATTTAAAAACAAAATTAAATAATGTATTTCTGGCTTTTCAAAATGCTATAGCATTACTCTGTAGGTATCACCGTTATTTTTTAATATTTTTTTTTCTGTTATAAGTGATTTTTTTCTTAAATTGCCCCTCCCGCCTAAACGGGGGGAAATAGATTCCCCCTCTCATACGATTTTTTCTTGTCTAAGTCCAACCTACACGCCCTAGCTTTTTGTCACACCTTATGCAAATCACCCTGTATATAACCCTATTTTTTAAGAAACCACTACAGACTTATAATTTTTGTTCTTGCATAAATCTATATTTGCTTGAATCACATGGCATCCTATTCTTACCTTTAACTACTAAAGTCATTTAAAAAATGAATGTTATGCTTATGAACAGTTTCTCTAATAACATTAATTTTTGAAATTCTTAGTCTTTTACATAGTATCAAGTTCGTGCGACGCAGTCGTGCATTGTTATTTTTTTCAATTTGTGATTTAAAAAAAACCAATGAATCGATCAAAGATTGAAGGTTGAAGAATTGAAGGTTTTTCTGGTATTCGAACTCAAACGTCATTTTCTCGAAACTAAGTTTTTGTCGTTTAGAACACTCCAATACTGGGGTGACGATATCTCGTGTATTGTATAGTTGACGCATACTGTGTTGCAAACTATAACTATTTCCTTTGCTTCTTGTTCTTATTGAATAGATATGTTTCTCGAAAGCGATTTTTAATCTTTGTTTCTCTTTTGGTTCCCTTTCGATTGCATGGATGCTTTTAAGCACAGCGATTTTTAATCAAAGTTAACTTTGTTCTATTGTTGAAAAGGAGACATCTCTCTGCACTCTTTACTCTGCTTTGTTAATCGAAGTTCGCTCACCGAGTGCCAAATAGAAATGAAACATATCTGAGAAATAAAGAAAACCACAAAGAAGAAAGAACGATAACTTTGCAATTTTGCGAACCCCAGCAATTTTGTGTACCCCCGCCACCACATATGTCGTTGCCTACTTGCTTAAAAATCGCAAGGTAATATTGCTTCGTTTAAAAGCAGTCTTTCCGAGACAGCTATCTTCCCCATATGTACAAAAGAAAATTTCTGCGGAACGTGCGTCGTCGTGAAATGGCGTAACATACCACTCCACAATACGAGACGCGAGAAAAATTTGTCTTCGGCTTAATATTTTAATATTTTTTGCTTATGAATGCAACAATAATTATACCAACAAGAATCAACAAAAAGTTTGCGAAAAAACATACAGCCTTTGAAAAAAAAAGTTTTATTAGTTTAAGCTTCAAAGACATTTAATAAATAAGAAATTCGACGGGATCGCTTGAAAATTAAAAAAATTAAGGTTACTGTTGAAAAATTTTCATAACCTTACAATTATTTTTTAAATGACTAAAACAACTCCTTTAGGGTGAAGAATGGAATAGAGTCTTTTATTCGCATTCAAAAATCAAATGGACCAAAAGAGCCTAAGGATTAAGGAAATAAAATCATCAATAAACTGAAAAATAATTGGTCAAATACATATGTACAATAAATATTAGTTTATGCAAGAACAAAAATTATAAATCTTTATATTGATTTAAAAAAAAATTATAACATTTTTGAGAAAAAATTTTGGAACGCCAATTTAAATTTCTTATAACTGCAGATACGGATAAAAATAATTTTTAAAAAAGAAATATTGACCCATTTTTTTGAAATGCAGTGTTTTTCAAACTTTTTTTCTGCCGATTATGAGAAAATAGAATTTCGAAAAAATGGGTTTAAGGTAATGTACAGTCAGTAATATCTTATTTTCAAAATTTGTTATATTGATTTATAGATCGCAAAAATTAATAGAAATAAAAAAATTTGTATCCAAAATTCTATGTAGCGTTTTCGAGAAAAATACGGTTTTAACATTTTTAGGGTGGGTACCGCTATTTTTGAGTAAAATAAAATTAAATATTTGTATACACAATACTACCTAAGCTTATACGGAGTCATGGCATACAAAAAATGATCAAAATGGGTTCTACCATTATTGAGAAAATGGAAAACAAAAAAGGAGCGGTTCATAGGGGAGTACCATTAATAAACATTTTTCGGATTTTTTTTTTCAAGCACTAGCTAAATTAAATTTTGTTAATTTCCTAAAAGATCTGTGTAACAGTTTTTGAGAAAAAAATATTTTAAACAATTTTGAAAAAAATCGTATGCAGGTACCATTAGCTTTGGTCTCAAAACAAAAAAAAACCTGTGGGGAGGGAGGATTAAAAATTCTATCTACCAAGTTTAAAGAAAATCAGCCCAGCCGCTTAGGCTGTTGTCGAACAAACAGAATTACAAGACCTATTTATTCGTCTGATCAAAATCTCGAGTTTTATTTCTTTTTTAGTACAATAACCATTGTATATTATATACAATGCAATAACCTCCAATCTTAAGGGTTTCTTCTGAGTCGATAAGCTTATGAATAAAGTAAAATAATATTTGATAAATTAAAGCCTTGAAAGCTGAACTTTAAAAGGATGAGTTTTCGAATGCAAAATTTTGAAATCCAAAGTTTCGAGATATAAAATTTTGAAAATTTTGAGATTAAAATTTTGAAAGTGTTGTACCACCTAAATTAAGCAAATTTCGTCTTTGGCTTTTCACAATCAAATGAATTTTATTTAAATCTTATTATACGGTTATGTGTATTCACAATGTGTCTATGCAGATTATAAAAAACGAATGATGAGTGAGGCGAAATGTTGTATGCATTGGATATTTATTGTGTTTCTCGTACATGAATTACCATTTGTCTTAACTTTTATTTGCTACAAGAGCAGAATTTTCAATAGGAACATTTTGAAAACAGAAATTTGAAAAGCAGCCACTAAAGGTCTGTTCACTTAGTTGTTTGCACGATCTGTCATTGTTTTAGGTGTGTTCAGCAGCAATTTATTTAGAAAATTGCTTTAGTACGATAATATTTAGAAAATGTTTAGAAACAAGAATAAGTTAGTAAACTACTTTAAAATTAGCAAATTGTTAAGTAGTATCATACTAATACCCTAATATTCATCATCATCATCGGCTCGACAACCGGGTTCCGGTCCTGGCCTCTTTCAACAAGTCTCTCCAACTATCCCGGTCTCTAGCCGACGCCATCCAGTTGCGCACCCCAAGGCTTCGGGCGTCCTGGTCTACGCCATCTCTCCAGCGCAAGCATGGTCTACCACGCTGTCGTCTACCATAGAATGTACCACAAAGAACTTTCCGAGCAGGTTCCTCTTCGCTCATGCGAGCTAGGTGCCCTGCCCACCGGAGTCTACCGAGCTTAATTTTTGTCACGATATCTGCTTCAAGGTAGATTGCGTACAGTTCATGATTGTACCGTCTCCGGAATCGTCCTTCCTCACATACGGGGCCAACAATTCTCCTTAAGACTTTTCTCTCGAACGCAGCTAAGAGGTCGGAGTGCCTTTTGCTAAGCACCCAAGTCTCGGATCCATATGTGAGTACTGGCAGGACCATGGTCCTGTACAGCAGCAGTTTTGAAGTTATGGTGAGATTTCTGGATTTGAAGAGCTTTGACAGACTATAGTAGGCTCTGTTGGATTTGAGAAGCCGCCCGCGTATTTCTTCTTCTATATTGTTATCGGCTGCTACTATTGACCCAAGGTATTTAAAGGATTGCACAACTTCAAATTCATGCTCCGCAACCTTGATTGTTTGACCAACTGTTCCTCTCGCATTCGACGCCACCATGTACTTTGTTTTACCTTCACTAATGTGCAGCCCCAGATTTTGTGCCGCCTGCTCGATCTGGATGAAGGAATCGTGTACAGCTTGTTCGGTTCGTCCGATGATGTCGATGTCGTCTGCGTAAGCCAGTAACTGGCTGGACCTGTTGACGATAGTCCCTCTTGTTGCCGTGCCAGAGTCACGGATTGCTTTCTCCAACGCCAGGTTGAAGAGGAGGCAGGCCAAACCGTCCCCTTGTCGGAGTCCATTAAAGATGTTGATTGGTCTGGATAGCAATCCGGCTATTTTTACTTGGCTTGTTACGTTGGTCATGGTCAACCTACATAGTCGTGTCAATTTATTTGGGATGCCGAATTCTCTCATGGCTTTGTAAAGTTCTACCCTGGCTATGCTATCATAGGCGGCCTTAAAGTCTATAAACAGATGGTATGTTGGGATGTTAAATTCTAGACATTTTTCCATCGCCTGCCTAAGGGTAAATATCTGATCAGTTGTTGATTTGCCTGGAATGAAACCACACTGATATTGTCCGATAACGGTTTTAGCGTATGGGGTTATCCGGTCTTGTAGGATAGAGGAGAGTATCTTATAGGCGGTACTCAACAACGTGATACCTCTATAATTGCTGCACGTTGTGACATCTCCCTTCTTATGTATGGGGCATATTAAACCTTTTCGCCAGTCTTCTGGCATTTCTTCCTGCTCCCATACGTGTACTATAATATCATGAATTGCTTGACGTAAGGCTGGCCCGCCGTGATGGAATAATTCGGCTGGTATGCCATCGGCTCCCGGGGCTTTGTTCTGTTTAAGCCGGCCTATAGCCTTCTCAACCTCTTCTATGCTTGGTGGCGGCAACATAGAGTATTCTTCTTGAAGTAGTGGAGCCTCCACTTCTGCAGTGAGCTGACCATTTAGCAATTCATTAAAGTACACTAATATTAGGGTCAAATTTTGCGCCACTAACATTAAAAAAAATTCTTTTATCAACAGCTAGCTTATGGTTCAAAAATTACCGAAAATGGTTTTTAATGAATCATTGTTTTGTTTTCGATTTTTCTATAAAAGGTAGAACTGGTTTTGATGCTTTTTTTTTGCTTAAACTCATAAAAAGAATTATTGTGTTTTCAAATTATTAAAAAAATTTTGGATTTAAATACAAAATCAATTTTTGTTACAAATATTTTGAAAACCAAATGCTCGATTTTCTTAAGTTTCGCAACTAACGCTTTTTAACAATTTTTTTAACAGGTGTAATTGGAAAAAAATAATCGCCCCCTTTAAATAACGACGTTGGCTAATTTTACAAACTACGTAAACTACCTTTCCCAAAGATTTATCAAACTTGCTGGAGGACACTCCACTGATTCAACTACATAGCTTCATAACATTTATAACATAACAAGATGGCACTCCAACTCAATATGGTCCTAGAATTGGCTAGATGAAGAATATCGTTGGAAAGGAAGGAACGGTACAGTTCACTGGTCTGCAATATCTGGATTTTTTTTGTTTGGGAAATAATCAAAGAACTTATAAACTGAAATACTATTTTTAAGATGATTAGAGGAGCATTTTATCAAAGCGTCATCAAACGGCAGCAGAAAACAACAATAAGCAGCGAAATCCAAAAACGTCCAAAGGATCAGTCATATCTGTTTTTTTTTAAAGATTAAAGAAAGAAAAATATTTGGTTTTTTGTATGTTTTTCAAACTACTATCATAAATTCTATGGGTTTTTTCGCGAACTTGTTATTGATTTTAATATTTATTATTGTTACGTTTATTTTTACGATATGTTATGTTTATTAAATCATCTAATCTTGGGCCTTTTTTTAAACCCCAGAAAAATAATATCAACTTTGGAGATGAACCCACTTTAGAACGATTTCGTTTTTAGAATGTACCGAAGAATAATATCCTAAAATACCGTGACGAATTAGGGGACACCCTATACAAGACATATTTACATTTCTAAGTCTCTTGAGCTTAAGTGCATTTTATTTAAAAAATAAAAACATTACTATTTAAAATTTTTCTTCTTGTATAAATTTTCGAGTTTGCATATAACTTAAAAATGTAATCAAAATACGTTGATAAGCATGCCAAGAATCACGTCTCAATCCTTTCCTTAGATTTTGAAAAAGCATTTGACAGAATCGGTATACACATGGTCTTGAAAAAACTAAAAGAATGCGGTGTTGGTAAAAAAATGTATGGGTATGTAAAATCCTTTCTAACTAACAGAAAGTTCTACACAAAAATAAATAACCGATACTACAATCAATACCCCTTATACAACGGCATCCCGAAAGGATCGCCTCGGTAGTTCTTTTTATCATTGATTTTGATGATATATCAACAATTTTAATGAGATACACACCTTTGGATTTTTGCCTTTACGCAGATGATATCTACATTTTTTCCAAGATTAACGATCTAACCACATGCAAAAACATTTTGGTTAATGCTTTAGACGATATCTTGAACTGGTCAGTACTCTCTGGGGCAAACATTTCTGTAAACAAATGTAAAATACTCCATGTATGCCGTAAACTTGACTGTCAGCAATTAACTTTAAACATTGTTAAGTCGACAATTCACTAATTGTTTAGGTTCGTCTCGTACTCAAAACGCCGTCGTTTACCTCTATAAGCGAGAACGCTATATTATAGAGCGAGCAGAGAATAATGAAGATAGTTCCAATCTAAGCGGGTAGCTCTTTAAAAGGGAACAATCTTGAATTAAAAGTATGTTTTAAATCGAGCGAGTTGCTCTTGGAAATTACACACATCACTGGTTGGCGATTGAGAAGTGACTATGTTTATTTAGGATTTTCATTTGTCTTTTATACAAAAATTAGTGTTCAATTTTCATTCAACTATTAATTCAATTTCTTAGTTTTACGGCCTTCGACAATTGAACCCCAATCACTTCACACCTTGCTCTAGCATATCGCCATATCAGCATTATTGTCTATGTTCCTCATATATTTAACAACGAGGGCCATGCAGTAGATACGTTTGGTGGTAACATGAACCCTTTATACTTGGAGTATATTTTTATGTGAATGCTTATCACATTGAATAGATGAGCAACGTATTTTTAATGGATACACATTAAAGCCCATTTGCTGATACGGAACATAAGTACTTATGTTCCACATAAACTCTTATGTGACAGTTTACGTAGAGGAAAAAGTAGAACATAAAGCGCTTAAGTTGAACATAAATATTTAAGTTTCGTATCAACAAATGGCCCTAAATGATTTAAGTTGATATGGCGCTATGCGTACGTTCGTTGGGAGGTTTCAATTATCGAAGCTCGAGATAATAAATGATCACTAGTGCGATCCCTTCACAATCCTACTTTTATACAAAATAAATGCTTATTTTATAATAAATTAGTTCTAAACAAAATGTACAAATATACAAAAAATGTAATGTAAGGAAATATGAATAATTTGATATTGCCACAGGTTGATTCCTGTATATCTGTTGGAGGTGTTGCTGTTGGGTAATGGTCGTGCTATTTTGTAAATGGTGTCGTGTTGTTTATGTTATTTTGTTTGTTGTTCTATTTGGTAAATCGAATTATGCTGTGTGTGGTGTTATTCTATTGTTGTCGCAACAAACATTAATAATACACAAATTGTAAATGTTGATAATTTAAATATATTAGGTCTTATTTTTAATAAAAAATATAATTGGAAGCAACATTGTATAGATCTTAAGAAGTATCTTAGTAGTATCTAAGAAAAAGTAGTACACATATTAACACCTTAGCATCAATTACTAAAATGTTAGTCTTAAGCAAAATAAATTATGGTTTGTTTTAATACGGCAACTGCCCAAAAACAACTTTAAATATCATCAAACCAACATATCACCAAGCAGTGAGGAGAAGCATCAACACCTTTCCTACAACCCCAATTAAAAACATCTTAGCAGAAGCAGGACTTCCGACAATTGAAGAAAGAAGAGATGCAATTATATTGAAGCTAACTGCCAAGTTGGCTTTTTCCAAAAATTCGATTATTGATAAGGACATTTTGCAATCAAGATATCATAAATTAAAAAAACGAATCCCATCCGCAATAAGCTACGTCCTCAACAAAGCTACACAAATGGATCTTCCAACAAGTCGACCCCACAACGTGTTATCCCCCCTGGTCTATAAGGCCGCAATCAACTATAACGACGCTAGCAGATTATAAAAAATCTAGCACAAACAATGCTACATACCATGCTCTGTTCTACAGCATCTCCTACGAGCTTCGATCAGATGGATGGAAGCTTATATTTTCAGACGGTTCAAAAACACCAGAAAATACAACATTCGCCGTAACGCTTGAAGAGGGGGCCATCATTTGCGTTGGTATCCTTCCAGAATTTGTATCCATCTTTACAGCCGAAGCATTTGCCATCTTACAAGCTGCAAAAGAAGCACTGAACCGTCGTGGAAAACATATAATTTGCTCTGATAGCAACTCCGTCCTCAAAGCTGTGAATAACCCTAACAACAACACCGACCTTATAGTTGACATACGAAACAAACTCATCAAATCACCAAATAAATTGAAATTAATATGGGTCCCTGGTCACTCTTGCATCCAGGGAAATGAACACGCCGATCATGAAGCTAATCTAGCTCAAAATGCTCCAATTTTGCGATTAACCATCTACTCCAAAGCAGATAAAAAAAATGAAATACAAAGGAAAATCAAATCTCAGCAGCTTCTTGAATGGAACTCTTACAACCATCATTACAACAAAATTAACTCTGACAGATGTCCCCCAAAATATCCCAACAACATTTCAAAAGTTAAGATTTCAAACTTTGTTCGGCTGCGTTTGGGCCACACCAATGCTACCCACCAACATCTCCCAACAAAAAACAACCCACCGCTCTGTCCTACCTGCAACGTAAGATTTGATCTACCACACATCATCGAAAGTTGTATATATTTAAGAATACTAACATATACGATACACTCAAAAATCTGAATTCTATAAATATAGAAAGAATAGACCAGTTTTTATCAATAACTAACATTAGTATATAAGTATATCTTTATATAAGAACTAGTAGTCTTTGAAGCTAGGCTCATTAATTTTTAATATTACCATGTAATTTTAATTACCTGTGAATAAAATATAATAATAATAATAATACTTTTTTTACAAAAAAGTGATATGACCTAATTTCTTGGAAAAAAAGTAAATTGATTTTTGTTTAAAAATAGTTTTTTTATGTGTACATCTAGTAGACACTATTTACACCGATTTTTCAAAAGCATTTGATAGGGTACAACATAAAGTTCTTATACAAAAACTTGAGACGGTGGCTTGAAAGTTATCTAACTGAAAGAACACAGTTTGTTGCAATAGGTTCTAAATGTTCTAAGCTAATATTCAATCATTCTGGAGTACCCCAAGGTAGCCATCTGAGCTCCCTTCTCTTTCTCCTTTTTATTAACGATCTTCCTAATGTAGTCTCATTTTCGTCCTGTTTACTCTACGCCGATGATTTGAAATTATTTCGAGTAGTTAAATCCTGCTCTGATTGTGAATTTTTACAAACCGACCTAAATTCAATATCTCTGTGGTGCAAGAAGAACTGTCTTAATCTTAACATAAACAAATGCCTTTTCATTTACAAGATCTCCCAATCCAATTGGACTTACTTATAGAATACGAGATATTGAGCTGAAACAAGTAAATGTTCAAAAAGATTTGGGTGTGTTTTTAGATAGCAAATTAAATTTCAATAGCCACTATGACTATATTACTTATAACATAAGGCTAACCATTAATTAGGTTTCCTGAAAAGGAATTCGAAAGAAGAAGAAAATTTAAGGTGTAGGGATCTGTAAATTCTTTCGAATTTCTTTCAGGAAACCTAATAAACGGTTAGCCTTATAAATAATATAGTCATTAGAGTGGAGTGATAATGTATGAAAAAAATTAAAAAAAATTTTTTTTTAATGGAATACGGATAGCAATATGTACAAATTTGCCTTTTAATGAGTAAATTCAGCATACAAAATATTGTTTACTTGTCTTGATGTTATGAGGTGCCCCAACCCAATTGAAAATTAGAAAAATACTAAATTTTTAAAACATTGATCTAGTTTTGATTTTCTTCAAAGGCGCATTCAAATCAATCTGTGAACAGGGGAAATTAAAAATATTACTTACATGAGTCTTATTTTCTTGACGGCAGTGGTTAAAATCAATGTTTCTCACAAGTAGAATAACAATAACACGCGCGAGTTACATCCCCATCAACATCAACAACAACAACAACACAACAACTTTAGTTACATCCTCATCAACATCAACATCAACATCAACATCAACATCAACATCAACATCAACATCAACATCAACATCAACAACAACAACAACGCAACAACCTTAGGTTAACTAAGTTCACTCATTATAAAACCAGGTCCCCTCCGGACAATAACCTTTCGAAATCAGCAATATTACCTTTCGCGAATATCGATTCTTAGAATAAGAAATCAAATAAAATGTCAATTAAACACTTCCTCACTCCAAGAATAATTATCAATTAAAGAAATCAAAATAAAATGTCAATTAAACATTTTCTCATTCCAAGAATAACTATCAATTAAAGAAATCAAAATAAAATGTCAATTAAACATTTTCTCATAATTATCGATTATTACAATTAAGCATTATTTACACCTAGCTATAAGTCTACCTTTCAACATTGTAATTTCCATTAATCAATTAATACATCACCTCCAAACTATTAACTAGTGTTTTTTTTAAGCTCCTTCGGTCAACGATATAACTGGCGCAGTCGGTAGTCCGGTGACGCCATGGTTCGTTAGAAAAGTTGAAAACTAAATCATAATAACCAAATACGAAATTTTGTGAACAATTAAGTGTAATTGCTTTTGACAAAATCAATCAAAGTAAATTGTGTACAATAAAGTGGTATCATTATAATTCAAGTGAACCGTGGGTATCGACCCTTAATCACCGAGACCGAACATACTCGTATTAGAACTTGAGCCGTGAAAGTGTGACAAAAAAAAAAAAAGAAAAGAGAACTTTAAATTACTCTAACATTAATAAAGACATCAAAAGAAGACAAATATAACTAATAACTAAATCAGTGAACAACTGTGGCTATCATCAATCACCAGAACCTGTAACAAACTTCATAGAAAGATGCAAACAGTCCTCCTAGTTTTTGGGTACATGTAAGTTTTTGAAAAAAAAAAAAAATATGTATACTGTTTAGAAAATATCGTTGTTCATAAACTAAACATTTTCTCTGTGCAAAATAAAAATATTATCAATTCAAATTTAAAAATTTTTTGTAACGTCTATTTGTTCTGTGAATTAAATCTATATATATAAAAAAAGGGGGGAAGTTATTTAAAAAGTTTCTATGACAAAATCGAACAAAATTAAGTCATCTAAATTGATCCCATATAGCCTACGAAATCTGCCAAACAGGCTTAGAACGTTTCCTGAACTACCAGAACAATCAAACAGCTCCTTAAATTCCTCTTCCTCTGGTGAATCTCTTTCAGAAACCATAAATTCCGAACGAAACATGGCAACGGGTTCTCAAAATACCTCTCCCGTCCAAACCGACACAAACCTTAATGACATCTTTAACTCATTAAGAATCCCCGATGCCATAAAAGATCTACCCAAATTCGATGGTAACGCAAAGTCATTATATGAATTTATAAACAACGTAGAAGAAATTCTACTGTACATTAGGGGTACCGATAGAACCCCGTATGGTCAAATATTGTTGAGGGCAATTAGGAACAAAATAGAAGGGAAAGCCAATGAAACCCTCAATATGTACGGAACTCCCTTGATATGGGATAACATAAAGGAACTCTTGGTACTCCACTTCTCGGATAAACGAAGCGAAACTTCTCTTATAAGAGATTTACACACATTGCAACAAGGCAATAAATCTGTGGAATCATTTTATGGGGATATCATAGAAATCCAGTCAACTCTATCCAACAACATTTTAATCCACGAACACGACAATTCAGTCATAAAGGCGAAAAAAGAGCTTTATGCCGAAATGTTTCTCAATTCGTTCCTGAGCAGCTTGAACGAACCACTTGGTTCAAGAATCAGAGCTATGAGGCCATATTCTTTAGCCAATGCATTATCATATTGCATCAAGGAGCAAAACATTTCGTACCAAAGACTCGCTAAGTCCACAGTTTTTAATAACCCTACCTATCAACCCCCTAGTCACAGAACATACCATCCACGCCAAAACTATACCCCCTATCCCCAATCTAACAGAGAATCAAACTACTACAGAAATTATGAAAGACATTCTGAACGACGCCCAAATAACTATTATCTTAGAAACCAAGCTACACACAATACTAACCCCCATTTTAGGTCAAGCTATAACTCACAATCTACCAATTTCAGAAATAAAAATCCCTTCATCGATAAAAATTCCTATCCTCAAATAAAACAAAGTCAACGCCAACAAACAAAAAATCCCAACTTTAATTTTCAGGAAATCGTAAATTCCGACACGGGTACTACAGGAAATCCCGAAACTGCTAAACCAAAAGGCAGTTCATACCAACAATTAGACAAATATTTTAATTCTGATCCTACTAATATCGACGAAGAAGAAAATTTTTCCTTTGCAGCCTCGAAGAATCAACCGGATACATAGACCCAAAAACCCATCCAACAACTCTTCCCTTTATTAATATTTCCTCTCCTTTCGGCAGACCTCTCCGGTTTCTTTTAGACACAGGTGCATCAGCATCTTTCATTAACCCTGAGTACATTCCACACGAACAGTTACTTAATTGCGACCCTGTCAAAATAACGACAGTATTCAAAAGTTACCAACTAAAATCTCAAAGCAATATTAAAATATTTAAAGAGTTCAAGCAAGAAGGGTTACTTAAACTGCTCATTTTCAAATTCCACAACTTCTTTGATGGCCTCCTCGGCATAGATACACTGCTACAATTAAATGCTAAAATTGATCTCGAAAAAAAGATCCTTTATACAAAAAACTCCTCTATCGAAATCCAACTTACCCCAAATAATTCATCAAAAATAATACAAAATTCCGGCCCAATCCAAAATTTTGGTAAAACTCCCCTGTTGAGAGATTTCATTCCACCCTCACGGAAATATATCGAATCATAATTTCAAAAAGACAAGAAATTAAATCCTCAACGGACCACGAAGAAATTCTCGCGGAATCATTAATAACATATAACAACTCCATACACTCCGCAACCAAACATACACCTTTTGAATTATTCTTTGGTAGACCATACAAATTTGCTAAAACTAACCAATATACAAACGAACATGAATACCTACGCAAGCTTAATGAATTTCTTGATAACCTTTACCCTAAAGTTCAGGAAGAAGTTGACTCTATTTAAAAAAACAGAATCGAAAATTTAAACAAGAGTAAAGAGGAACCGGAAGAACTTGCGGCTGACGAAGTTGTTTATAGAAAAGAAGCTAGACGGAATAAACTAACACCCAGATATAGTAAACAAATTGTAAAAAAGAACAATAGGTGTACTATTATTACGAAAAACAATAGAAAATTACATAAAAGTAGACTTAGAAGAAAAACGAAGAAAATTATAAACTGACCTTTCCTTCAGCCTTTTCACTAACTATCCTTTATTTTTACACCTAATATGCACATTTTAATATACAAAACCAATACAAAAAATATATATATTAAAAGCTTTTATTAAGAATATGTTTCCAGGGAATATGGTTAACATCATTCTAATAATCGCAACAAATAAGAATACCTAAGCAAAAATATTAAATCTTATTAAGAATATGTTTCCAGGGAATATGGTTAACATCATTCTAATAATCGCCACAAATAAGAATACTTAAGCAAAAAAAAATATTAAATCTTATTAAGAATATGTTTCCAGTCAATATGGTTAACATCATTCTAATAATCGCGACAAATAAGAATACCTAAGCAGAAAAATATTAAATCTAATTAAGAATATGTTTCCAAGGAATATGGTTAACATTATTCAAATAATAAGATCAAAAAAAAAAAATTTTTTTTTCTAATTGAAAATCAAATAAAATTAAAATTGAATATATATCCTAGAATTAAGATAATTATAAGACGCACAACTTCACTCTAACATATTTTCTTTCTCTTCTTATACACCCTTAGAATACCAATAATACATTACCAAATAATCGAAACCTTCGAAATCCCAAATAATCGCAGCATCCTTACTCTTCAGTTAGGACCTTCAAGAATTATCACCATTTATTACAACCTAATACACATAATTGGACCTAGACAATTATGATGCAAATATTAGGAAAATAGACGAGACCTTAGACGTTTTCAATAAACATGCTTTTCTTACTAGCTCAGTCCAAATAACAAGGCTAAAGTTAACAGAATTAAAAAAGAAAAAACCATTCGAACGAAAAGAGGAATAATTGATGGATTAGGATCCTTCATTAAAATCATCACAGGAAATATGGACGCACTGTTACTCCATTGTAAGGATCGGTCTAATGACCAGAGTGTAATATGGGTTTGAAGACCCCATTTTTTACCTACGCCTTTTTTGCAAGAGAATAGGGCTATATTGGCTTTGTTGATTCTCTCTTGAATATTGGGCTTCCAGCTTAATTTCTTGTCCAAAATAAGACCCAAATATTTTGCTTTATCTGAAAATTTAAGCGGTATACCTTTGATGTGAGGAGGATCTATGTATGGGATTTTATATTTCTTAGTAAAAAGGACAAGTTCCGTTTTGTGTGGATTGACACCGAGTCCACATTGATCTGCCCAGGTAGTAAGCTTGTTTAAAGCATTTTGTAGAGTTCCTTCAGTGTATTGGGATGCTTTCTAGATATCACTATCGCAAAATCGTCCGCATAGGCAATCACTATGTACCCCTTTCTTTCTAGAATTATTAGTAGTTCGTTTAGTACTAGGTTCCAGAGGAGAGGAGAGAGGACACCGCCTTGCGGCGAACCTATACTGACAGTTCTAGGTATGTACACCACAGACCATCTTTTGTGGAGTGATCACATATTTGACGTTACCAAAAACGCTGCTAAGTGTTTAGGTTTTCTCCGCCGATACAAGAACAACGATTCGAACAAAATGGTATTCATTGGTGAAACAGATTCAAGAAGGAGACATCTTAGTAATTGCAAATCCGGAAACTGCTGGCCGAAATGAAACGTTATAAAAACGTTTGCTGGCAAAGATGGTAAGAAGTGCTTCGGTCAAAACATCCACAGGATCGTATACCAGACCCGCCGCGAAACTAGCCGTGCTAGATGTTACCCAGCTTGGCCGCCTTGCCAGGGCGAAGTGTTGCCGAAGCTGGCAGCACTTAATTTACGTACGAGCTTTCACGCATTGGTGGCAGCAAATTAAAGTATTTAGCCGCAAATAAAACAGCCATTCTTCAAAACCGTTTTTTGATTCCTGTGGAAAAAATTTTAGTAGCCAGGCAGAAATTGTTATATATGGTAAAACTAAAAACTAAAAAATAAAGGATACAAAATTAGGAGAAAAAACTAAAACGTAAGATGAGAAAAAAATATGTATAAACAAATAAAATAATAAAACTGAAATTTTTAGGAATTAAAGTCCTCAAAAAACAATGCTCTGATTTTCTTTGTTTTAAGAGCTATCGGAAATTAAAAAAAAAAAAAAAAACATAAAATTCATAAAAATGCATGAAATTTTTTGAATCGATAGTATGGTCCATATAATTTAATGTTTGTTGATTATTTCATGCAAATGTTGGCCGCGGCTGCGCCTCAAATGGTCCCTCAGCTTGGTCAAATTTTGGCATACTCTTTCTAACATTTCGGCCGGTATCTCACGAATAAATGCTTCAAGCTCTTGTAATATTTTTGCTACTAGGTTCGTTAAATAAAACTTATTACTCTTTCTAATATTTCTTCTTTATTTTTACTTTCCAAATCACAACAATAAATCTCAATTTATAATCAACTCAAATACTTTATTCAAATTAAAATCACACTTGTTTTACACAATTCAATAAGCAGAGTTTTGCACACTTCGTAATCAAAAATCAACTGTCTCGTGCTCACCGCGAACACTCCCTTATATACTCATGTTAGTTGTTCTCGAAAATTCGCGAAGCTTCTCGTCTTGGAATGTTCTAGATGGTTGGAATAAGGGGAAATACATTTGACATTGGAAAAGAGCTTTTTGTTTCTTCCATAAATTAGATACGCAATTTTCCAACAGATGGCGCTGTAGTAGTATAAAGGTCTGTTCACAACACTCTTCTAATGTGCGCAAAAAAAATTGTTATCATCGCACGGTAGAGCTCACCATTCACAGCAACGTTGTGATTCGCATCATCTTTCATAATTCAAGGTCATCACTAACACTGGCCGATACAGCTCCGATATTTTCCTCAGTTGGCACTCTACCCCTCAGTAGGCATGTTGGTGGTTTAATGTCCAACAATGTAAATTTGGTGCAAAATTTAGTCACAATGGTCCGAATAGCTGCCTCAGTAGGTCGATTAAACTAACCATAAAATGGAAGAAGCGCGCGAAGAACTTTCTTAACAAAGCACGTATTTTGATAATAAAATTCAATAATTTGCAAGCATTGTTCTGAGACATTCTGTCAGATCACAGAATGATCGTGCTTAGGTTAAAGGGCCTTCTCAAAGAATATACTTTGGAATTTATAACAATTTCATTAAAACAAAATTTGAACCCTTAGAAACGACAGAACTAGTTTAGTGGGATTATAATTGAGGTATATGAACGCAGTTACTCACCCAAGAAATTGAAAGCAAAAACATATCAAAACTAAGATACCAGGTAAGAATACTCTTAATAAGGCAAACAAAAATATAAAATGGAATAAATTAATCAACAGAGCTGACAAAATATGTATAACAGAGAAATAAGAAAATCCAAAACGAAAAGCTTAATGGTTTTATGTAAGTTAATACTTCACGTGTTACAGCTAGACTGAACAAGGATCTAGCAAAAAATAGCAAGAGAACGTTTCAACCGACAGATGCAAGGGACCAGAACCAAGGCTCAAATTCCTAAACGCAAGATTTGCAAAGCAAAACACCTGCAAAGCAGATACATATAGCAAATGAGAATACGCATATGTAAGAGAATTGCGCAAGAAATGTTTGATATTTGCACGAATGCCTCTGCATTTGCGCAAGAAAGTAGCATCGAATGCATTTTGGGACACTCTGCTTAGCAGTTTTTTGTATTTGAGCAGTACACAAACATTATCCAGGAAGAAGTGAATGCCATAGGAAAATGTATCGAATGAAATCTATCGTAACCAAAACATTGCCATCATGTCAGATAGCTTAGCGGCATGTGGTAAGTGAAACGACTTTAACTAGAATAATAATGTCACACTTCATTTGGTACTGGGATACGTAGCTTGTAGCTATCATATGAATTGAAAGAGAGAAAATGGCAAAAATAAAAGCAACGACACCCCTAGCGGGCCTAGAGCCCCTATCACGGGAAATAAGAAAACGTGATTAAAAATAAAATTAAAACAGAAGAGGAAGCCATAAGGACAAAAGTATGGATAGAACTCCCAAAACTGAGGCATTCAAAAATTCTTCTTAGCAGCCAATGTTGCCGAATCTCATGATTTATCATGATTCTCATGATTTTTGACCTCTTCTCATGAAATCATGAATTAACTGAAAATCTCATGATTTTTAAATTTTTCCTTAATAAAAGCAACTAAGTTACTCGCTTAGAGCAACTGTGTCAACTAAATTGTCTAATGGGTGCGACGCGACGCCTTACAGTCCTTGGCCATATTATTAGACGCACTATTTTTCAGAAATTCATGGATTGCACTAGGTTATACCTACATATTTTTTACTTTTAACCGACATCGGTCATAAGGAATCAGTTGTTTCCCCAGGTCGGATTTCCGAATGGTGAACCTTTTTTTTTACAGCCCGTTCTGTAAAAACTTGTTTACAAGGGGCTAATATCCCCTTTCTGGTTTTTGACAGCACCGACTTGACCCCTACTTAAAATGAACGGGAACTGATGAAAAGGGAAGTTTCTAAAGAGTTGATCACAACCAACCATGGAAAAACATGGAAAAAAACCATTCATGTCTGAAATTATCGTCCATAAACGCAGCACACACTTCAGGCTTGCATAAATAGGAAGCCGCGCAGAATTGAAACGGCAGAAGAAGACTGAACTAAATATATTTTTTTTTTTAATTTTCATCTTTGTCTAAAATATGGTGTTTTATAATTGATAACAATTTTTATGCAAAAAGAACAAATTTACTACAATCAAATTTTCAAAACAGGAATAATTATTTTTGATGTTGCAAAAACCCTATAGTGCGTCTAATTATATGGCCAGGAACCATTATAATCAGCCCATGCAACTTCTTTATTATAATTCAAAAATACTTATTCAACTTACAGCTCTTCCTTTTTGCAAAAATTGGATTCAGCCAAGTGAAAAAGCTGAGTTTGCTCTTGCAAATCAATTTTTAATTGTTTTAGTGTAATTTTTATAATAAAGGAGAATGGGCATTTTATATTATATAGTTTGAAAGCTTAGTCCTGTAAACCATGGGGCTTAGGTAGTATACGAGTATGTCAACGAAGATTACAATTTAGAGCAAATATTAATTGCAATAGTGTTCAACTTAAATGACAGTATTGCCCACTTTCGATGAGTTTAGTAGACCCCAAAATAAAGTGAGTTTTCTAAAAATGGCCAATAATATCGAAAAACTACTTTTTTTATTCCATTTATTCTCTATCGTTCTAACTTTTTTTTTAAGATGATTCAAGTTTTTAGTCGTACTTGTACGTCATATCCGTTTTGTTGTATTTATTTTGGGTTTTGGGTCCGATAACAAAATATACTATATTCCCAGCTAACAAACACAATTTAATTTTTCTTGATGAAATTTAATCGTAGTATAGATATAGATATCGGGACAGTATTGTCATCAGCACTTATGCATGTATAATTCAATCTTTACTTTGCAATAGTTGTGGGATTAAATTTATTTATCATATTATATTATTTCCTAAGTACGTCTCCCTTTTTTTACTTTATTTTTTTATAAAATTTTTGTGAGTCATTGTAAAAGTTATTATTTTAAGAGCCCAAGCAATCTCATGATTCTTTAGAAATCTCATGATAAAAAATCATGAAAAAAATTATTTTGAATCGGCTGTTAGCAGCTCCAACCAAGAAAGCTGCCTCGGTTTAAGCAGGAACAACCTTCGAATAATCACGGGTATTCTAACTGGCCACTGCAAACTGGCACTTCAATATCCCTAGCCTGGGAAGCAGTGACACATTCGGATTCTGGAATATTCATGAAGAAACACAGGACTATATATAAAGTAGTTGCGATTGTGATGCACTCATCCATCAAAGATACAGATATTTGTAATTTCATCAGATAGAAAGGAACATCTCTCGAAGTACTCCATATACTTAATGTCGTTTTTATTTGGCAATCCGGAATCTCTCTCCGATCCGGAATCCCAACTGAACACTTTTGTTTGCTTCTGATGATTCTGAAGTTTTGTTTGATTGTATATGTGAAACATCAAATGCGTACAATAATCAAAATCAAGAAAAATGTTTGTTGAAAGCAGGGTTGGCCGAATTGTCACTTTTTAGAAATAACTACATTTGTTACGTCTGCTACGTAGTTTATGTAGTTAATTGTTGTTAATGTAACAAATTGTACCATTGCTGTCAATTAACTGTCAGTTGTGCATTTGAAATTTGAATTTTTAAATTAAACGTTCAGTTATTACTACAATTCTTCATCCTTATGGTAAATGAAACTTTTTTTTTACAAACATTCATTAGATCATAAAAGTGCAAAATCGTTTTTTTTTTTCCTTTATTATATTGATTTTTTATGAATTAACTACATACCTATGTAGCAGACGTAATAAATTGTAGTAAATTAGGCATGTAGTTTCTTCAATAAACTACGCGTAGTTAAATACTACGTTTATATGCAGTATCGAAAGATCGAGTTGGATTAGGGTCGGATTTTCGACCCACATTTCTACTCGACACCGCTGAGCGATTGGGATCGAGTCGAACGAAGCTCATTTAAACTCAATACAGGTATATAAAGGTTCGAAGTGAGCTTCAAGCTCGCTTTAACACCTCATATAAACGTAGTAAATCATGTAGAAAATGTAGTGTAGTTAATTCGGCCAACCCTGGTTCGCACAATTTGGATACCAAAAATCACAGCTGTTGAGGTTGACGTTTAAGTATATGAATGTGTGAGTGCTTCTGGTTTTGCTTCTGATTTAACACCCCGACTCCACAAGACATTTCTGTCTCTCCAACTCAATGTCTGACATCTCTATCTCTACATTTTCTTATTGCTTCGCTGGGCAAATTATGTCATGATTTTTCATTTCTATCCCTACTGCACGGGATGTGTTTTGTGCGGACAACAGAAATTAGCAAAAGGTCAATCTAACAAAAATTATATATATTTGCAAAGAATGCGCATCTACCTAAAGTATAAATAAATAACACCAAACATAACTTAAAGCACGAACAAATGAATAACATGACACCTTAATGTATTTACTTACAAAATAAAAAAAAAAATATTTGCCGACGGAGTATTTTACAAGAACCAACCAAATGAGAAGACACGAAATAATGAGACAAAAGTACGAAAAAATTTCATATCAGACATCTATATCAAGACAAAACCGCTGACATAGATCGCTGACATCACATCATAAAGCGCGGAACAGATTGAACCAGCAACAGCACCGTCAACAGCAACAGCCGCCGCCATTAATTTAGAGCCAATGTATTTCAATTGTTCAACACACATAAGAACAGCAACAGCAACGCCAACAGCGTCGTTAGGCCAAAGTCCTAAATTTGCTGTTGCTGGTGCAGTGTTGTCAACTTTCCCAGTGCAATGTTCAGTGGCACCATAATGAAAAACTTTTTTTCTTTATGAAATGTCAAGCAGATGAAGTGACGTTGCTGGTGGCAATGTGTTTGAGAAATGTTTGCTGGTCAGCGTGCTGTTTGCTGTTGACGATGCTGGTGCTGTTGCTGGTTTAATCTGTTTCGCGCATAAGAGGAAATATCGCGTCTCCATTGGAAATTTCATATCATGATGAGCATCCTGAGAGAATTTATCTCCTGTGGAGTCGGGGTGTAAAATCCAGAAGCAAATTTCTCTTCTTTTCAGAATCAGAACTGTCATTTTTTCCCAATTGAACACTGTTAGAAGAGTCCGGAAGGCTTCCGGATTGCCGAATAAAAACGACATAAGTTTCTCAAAGAAACAAATATGGAGGAAGAACTGTAAAATGAGTGGTCTCATTTAGTTCTAGAGGGGGCACAATATTTTTATATATAGGTCTCAGTCCACTTAAGCCCCATATTTATATTAATTAATTCATTTGTAATCACCCGCATTGTGTATGTACATATATTTTTCATTTAATTTTTTTGTTTGCATTGAAAACCATAATTGAAAATTATAATAATAATTAAAATCGATTCTTACTTTAACACCATTGATAAGGTTGTGACTTAGTTTTTATTAACTTGAATATTTCTTTTATCAATTTGCTGTTTATGTTGAACTTAAAAGTAAGAATGTCGAAAAAATGAGAGGTATTTCCGTTCTTTGTATAGCTACGAGGAGAGCGATTATTTAAAACAGCTTCAATAGAAACTAGGGTATTCAAAGCGAGCAATATAGCAAGAGGATATTTATATTTCATCTATTGATATAATAATCAATACATTTATTTTAATCTGAAGATCAATAGTTCAGCACATAGTACAAAAATACATGACTTAAAATACTTATACAATCACTTGTAATAGACATAATACTGTACAAGAATACATACCTCTCCGAAAATCGAAAAGTTCAATAGGATAATTGCGTTTGTTAAAGCAGCAACAATATTTATAAATTGTATAAGTAGAAATATTCACAATCAATAAAAAGAAATCGAAATTAATCTCAGCCACCTTTTTAAAAACCACCATTAAAGCATTTAGGAAAGCGCAAATTGTATTTAAAAAATTCTTTTAATTTATGTTAAATAAGAATTGTTTTATAATGCAAGATAGCTTTTTGATGGAAACCAACTGATTGTTTTAACAATAGGTACACATGAACAACTACTCTGAATTCACAAAACTTTTTTAATTCTTTTAATAAATATAACTTCGTTTCGGAACAGTAGTAAAAAGCGCAGTCTTAGAAATGGAACCTCATATCTATCAAAGATTATAAGCTCAAATGAGAGCAGAGATCTTTAATGTAAATTCTTATATGAACATATGCAAAGTAGGGGAAAGAGGCCTAAGATGGCATACACTGATCTCTCCTCTGATTCTAGACAAAGGCATCGCAAAAGTCAGACCACGGGTTTGTTGGTTTAATGTATTCGGGAAGGCTGACGTACTATAAGAGGTTGGTACATTAAAAATTAAACTGACAACATTTTTATTTTCTTATTTTCAATGTTCTGACAGATAATACCCAAACAAAATTTACAATAGTTAAGTTTTTTTATAACTTCTAGTTTAAATGATGGGCCATCACTATGTCCCACTGCTACTTATTTATTTAATTTATAAAAAGAATTAGTTTGTGAGATAGTGATTTTTCTGCTTAGTTCATGCCATAAAAATAATTAAGAAAATAATAGTTGCTTACATTTTATATATATAAATACTGAGTGAGATAGTATTGTTTCTGTTCATTCATAAAAGTCTATACCATTTTGAGCCACGTTCCCCTATATGCTTAATATTATTATATTTAAAAAATATATATATAATTAAATGCATTTTCTATTTGAAGCTTATCTTCAAAGAGAAATTCATCATAGTCTGACTGGCGAAAGTTCATCCTTTTAATCGATTCAAGAAATAAAACAAATCCTAAGGTAATATGTAATAACACTAGCAGACAGCTCTTAGGCAGCGTGTACAGTAGTGCGACAAAGCGTTTGCGTGCGAGAAAAATATATACATTTATTCTTATATACGCGCGGTGCGCACAGTGAAGCAATAATTATTGATGCGAGTGTTGCGAGTTACTCGCATACCTATCGCAAGCATCTGGCTCACATCACAAACTCTTCTGACCACATTATGAAACGAGTTTGTGCGATAAGGTTCATATTAATTGTTTCGAAGGGAGGTATGCATAAAATTGTAGTACTTACTTAAAGTAAAAAGTTTAAGTAAATACTAAAATTTAAGTAGAAGCTCCGATTTTCAGTGTTTACTTTGTTTTGTATGCATAGACAAAAGTTTTTACTTAATTGCAAATACTATAAGTAATTACTAAATTCATTCAAGTAAATACTTAAAATTCATCCAAAAACATAGTAAATACCTCGTTTTTATTGTAAACATCCATCACCATGGGGTTTTAAGTCATTCTTAATTCGTATCTTCAAGTGGATGGGTGGTATGCATAAAATTGCAGAACTTACTTAAAGTAAAAATTTTAAGTAAATACTAAAATTTAAGTAGAAGCTCCGATTTTCAGTATTTACTTTGTTTCGTATGCATAAAAAACAGTTTTTACTTGATTGGAAATACTATAAGTAATTACTGAATTCATTCAAGGAAATACTTAAAATTCATCCAAAAACATAGCTAATACTTCGTTTTTATTATAAACATCCATCACCTTGAGGTTTTAAGTCACTTTTAATTCGTTTCTTCAAGAAGAAAGCAAAGTAATGGCAACTAAAGGGCATACAAATTTTTCGATCAGCCAAATGCACCTTGTATTTGTGCAAAAATTAAAAGTGCATTCAGTTTTATTAAATAAATCTCAGCAACCATCAATTAAAAGAGCTAAAGCAGAAGCTCTAAGAATCATTCATTGATGAATATAAAAACGAAACGGGTGTTAAATTTAATGCAGACCAAATAAAAAAGAAGGTTTTCCTTGACATTCTTAACTTAACGCCGATGAAAATCCAACAATAAATAAATTGCATTCCTGGTAAGTTTTAAAATCAAAATTATGTACAAGACTCTTAATTAATATTCTTTTTATGAAAGTGGTTTATCTTTTGAGGCAGATGATGATGCCAACCAAGGACGGGAGGAAGAAGATGTGTCTAACGCACCGTCTACAGAAGAAACGGGAGGAGCGCCCACACCTAAAAAACGAAAGTTGAACGAAACCGATGAAATGAAAAACCTGCTGGAACAATTAAAACTTATACGGATGCAGCAAGATCAAATCAAAAACAGAAATCATAGCAACAATGAAGAACCAATAAGAACTTACTCTTCTCATAGCTCCACCAACATCATAACAGATAGTGGATCAACCTTTATTGATTTGCAAAAAAAAAAAAAACATTTTTCGAATTTATGTAAACGTGGAAAAAAAATTATTTTTGACAATTTATTTCTTGTTTAATTTATGTACAAAATAAAGCAAATAATTTGAATAATAAATATCAAAATTCTACAAATTAAAATGATTGTATATCGACAAATAATATTCTTTTCATTTGGCCTAATCTTCGGGTTTTAAGAGAGTTGTTCGATAAATGCTCGCTTTCACGAACAGCTGTATTATTTTCTGTTTCTTTAAATACTTAGTTGAAAATCTTCGTTGTCCTTTAAATATTTTGCAACGTTATGCAAGACAATGCAGACAACAATTAAATTTGGAACATTTATCAAATTTTGAAGAATCGGAAATCTTCTTTTTAACTGCCCAAAACATCTTTCTATGTGACTAAAGTCTTTTAGTATTTTAAAAATACCAAAAGAAGCAAAAGTAGATGCTATGGAATTTTCAAGTTGGTCCATAGCAAATTGAAAAATTTGCAGTATTTACTGCAGAAATAAAGTATGTACTAATTTGTGTGCATTAGAAAAAAGTATGTACTAAAAAAATTCATCCAAAAAAAGTTTATACTTTGATTTAAAGTAAATACTTAGTTTTTAGTATTTACTCCATTATAAGTATTTACTTAGAAAATCTTCAGTAAAAGCATTTACTGTCTTTTATGCATACCACCCGAAGTTTAAAGCAAAAATTAAACGAACTAAATTTTAATATTTCAGTGCTTGTGTTGTATGGTGCAACTTTTTGATAATTTTGGTGGCAATAATTATAAAGGAATTAACAAGACAACCACAGAAAATCGCTTTTAATGTGCGCACTGTGTCGCATCTAATTCTCGCACCTCGAATCGCTTGTCGACCCGGGCTTGCGTTTCTTCGCTGAATCTATAAAGTTAAATATCTTAACACAGACGCCAATAGTATCGCGTATCAAGTTACGATTTAATTTATATAAAAGATAAATGACGTTAAAAAATCAGTCATAATTATAACAACATCCAATCACTAAATCAAGATTACCAACTGAGCTAAGTTTTTAGGCTAGGCTCGAGCTTTTTTTTGTTTGTTTTAGTGCAAAAATGAGTTTCTTTTATTTCTTCCTGTAAGAATATTTTTGTATAATGTTTGCAAATGCATAACATTCTCTTTGAGTTTTATAATAGATGATCATTTTCGTAAGATTTGCTTAGCTATAGTTGATTTTATTTCGCGTAGTAGAAGTTCTAGACCATCATGAAATTAAAAACTGCATGAAATTTATAATACATATGTGGAGTCCTTGGTCATATTATTTTAGACGCACTTTGTATTTTTCAATTTTCAATTTTTCAATTTCAATTTATTTTGCATTCATTTTCACTTAAATATAATTAACAAATATATAATTATATAATTAAATGATGGAAAAAGAATACAATAAAATCAATCTATAACTATAAAGTTAGTGTTGATTGATCTAACATATAATTTTTAACTGAGAATAACTGACATGGGGTACTATCAGCTTTTCATAAGTTTTTTTACTTGCGACTTATAGATACTATAAGGCAAGTTATGCATTCGTAAAAAAAATCGAACTCGAGATTTTGATCAAAGTTGACATTACGATGATAGCGAAGACCAAAAAAGTGGGTCTCGCAATTCTGTCTGTCTGTCTGCCGGTTCGACTACAGCCTAAACGGCTCGGCCGATTTTCTTCAAACTTGGTAGATATGGGTTTTAATTTTTTCCCCCCGGACGTTTTTTTCTGTTTTTTTTTAAGACCAAAAATAACGGTACCTGCCATACGATTTTTTTTTCGAATTTTTTAAAAAAAATTTCAAAAATTTCATTTGGTTAAAACTAGCTAATGGTTGAAAAAAATTTTACAAAAAATTGTTATTTTTGGTAGCCCCCCTGGGTCCATTTTTTTTGTTTTTGATTTTCTCGAAAACGGTACAGCCGATTTAAATCATTTTTTTTGCCAAAGCTCCTCCAAAGTTTGAATATTATTACATATTCAAATTTTCAATTTTTTATTTTTTTTCGATTTTTAAAAAAAAATTCAAAATTTTTTTTTGGAAACTCAATATTTCGAAAACCCCATGCTCGATTTTTTTCAAACTTGACAGATAAAAGTTTCTTAACATAATCTACAAGATTTGAGAAAACAAATTTTGTTTTATCTAAAACTAACGGTACCTTCCATACAAATTTTAAAAAATGGTTTTCGAAAATCGTATTTTGCTCGAAAACGGTTCCGAGAATTTTTCTAAAATTTGTTTCTTTTGATCAATCTTTACGATCTATAATTTAATAAAAAAAATTTGAAATCTAGATATTACTGACTATACCTACCATAGAACGATTTTTTCGAATTTTGAATTTCTCATTATCGACATAATGGATTTTAACGAAATTTTTTATAAAGAAGCTCCTAAAAAGTTTAAAAAACATTGCATTTAAAAACTTAAGAAAAAATATTTTTTCAATTTTTAGAAAAAAAAGTAATTTTTTTTTTTTGAAAAATTCGATATCTCAAGAACGGCTTAGTATTTTTTTTGGAAATTAGACTTTTATTCGTACAATAATAAAAACTTAAGGTTGGCGTACCAAAATTTTTTCTTAAAAATGTTTTAAGAATTTTGTACATAAAAGCTTATTTTTTTTAAGGAACCACTACAACGACTTATAATTTGTGTTCCTGCATAAATTCATATTTGCATAGCATTCTGTTTTTATCTCTTACTACTAAAAGAATTTAAAAAATTCATTCTATCCTTATGAATAGTTTTCTTTAATAACATCCGTTTTTAAAATTCGTGCGACCCAGTCGTGCATTTTATTTTTAATTTTTTATTAAGTAATAAAAAATAACTTATAATATAATTATCATTATTATAATTTAGTATTTTGTAGGAACCGAGAAGAATCTTTGTTGTGTGTGTATGTTTTTTTTTTTTTTGTTATATACATATATCTATGTATATGTACATATATTATTAGGTTCTAGGAAGTAACTCTAAACAGTAACTCAACATCATTAGGGTCAATAGTAAAAAGCAATGATCTGACGTTTTTAAGAAATAAGTTGAAATTACTATTAGTTCTGATAGATAAGGGAAGCTTATTGAACAGTTTAGCGGAGGTGGTTAGACAAAAGTTTGTGAAAAGTGATCTGCGTGCAAACGGAACATTGAAAAGTGCTAAATTATTTACTCGTAAGTTAAATACAGACGAATTTCTAAATGGTAGGTACATTGCTGCTTTGTATAAAGAATTCTCTCAAAACTTTGAAAACATAAAGATGTCTAAGAGGCAGGATGCGCAGATCACAAAACAGAGGCCAGCGATGTGTGAATCGATTTCTACCGCATATGATTCATACGATATGTTTATGAGCAACCAAGAGGGACTCAAAAGTGTTCATGTAAACGCCTCCAAAATTAACTATACCGTATTGCAGTTTTGAGTTAACAAGTCCGTAATAAATCATTGACAAAACACTACGTGAACAGTAAGGTTTTAAAAGATACATCTTTCGAGTTACTAAAGTCAGGTAGGTTCTTACTGATTCAATATGACACTTCCAGTCCAGTTTTTTGTCGATGTGTACCCCTAAATATTTAAATGAATCAACAGAATAAATTTTAAAACAGGTTTTCGAGCAAAGATTAGAACCTTCAAAATTGTCTCTTCCACAAATATGTAGCGGTAAACTAAATTTTTTACAATCATATGGATGATAGGAAGCTTCGTAGTCATCAAAAGTGTATCCTGATGTCTCAAAATGCATCATTTTAGTTTGTTCACTCATTATTAGCTTGTGAGCTACAAACCAGATTCTGAGCATTTGAAGGTCCTCATTCATCCTAACTATGCATTCGAACGGTGTTTTTTCCGCATAAGTGAAAGCGATTTGATTACCGTTAAACTTTTGTTAAAATAGGGAGTTCATATAAATAAGAAATAATAATGGCCCCAGAACAGATCCCTGTGGAACTCCATTCTTTATAAAAACCGATGTATTAAAAACTCCATTTACACGTACCTTTTGCTCTCTGCCTACCAAATAAGATTTAAACCACTCATAGGTGCAACCCCTAAAACCCGCATTATATAGTTTGACTAATAGCAAATCATGTCGAACGCTTTGGTCATATCAATGAAAAGCGCCATATTTGATTGATTTTGTTTAACATCATTGTATAAGTTACAGCATACTTTTAGAATAGCATCTTCAGTGGATTTACCGGATCTAAATCCAAACTGGTCGGATGAAAAATGGCAATTTTTTTCTAAAAATGATAGCATTCGCACTTTTATTAATTTTTCAAATAGCTTTGAAAAGGTAGGACGTAACGAGATTGGTCTGTAGTCACTAATATTATTTCTATTACCTTTTTTAAATAGTGGAATCACTTCAGCACATTTTAACAACTTCGGAAATATACCACTCTCAACGCTATTATTAAAAATAAAACTCAAAATATCAACAATTTCCCATGCAATTTCTTTTAAAAGTTTTCCAGAAATACCATCACTGGTACAAGAATTTGTATTTTTCAGGCTACTTATCATTTAAAAAACCTCTACGGGCGTGATAGCTTGGAAACAGAAGCTATTTACTTGCTTTCTATCTTCTTTTAAGTTTGATAAAATATTACAGTTGCAACTGTTGTTAATTGGAAAAGATGGTTTTAAGCTATCCGAAATATTAACAAAAAAATCGTTAAAACTATTAGCTATTTCGATAGAATCAACTATATTGCTGTTTATTAAAACATTGTTAATTTCATTGCTTTTTGGCTTTTTTCCTAGTAAGTTATTGACAACTTCCCATTCCATCTTGACATTACCCTTGAAACGATTAAAACGGTTAGTAAAGTAGGAATTACGGACATCATCTACCATTCTTTTAGTGTGTTTGCAAAATATTTAGTATTTAGTATTTATTGATATGAAATATGCATTTCTACACAGTAAGAGTACACTTTTAAGATTGTGAGAAATAAACAAATAGTATTTAATAATTTTAATTAAAAAAAAATAAAATAAGTGATTAAAAAAAAACTAGAATAAGAAACAAAGTTTAGAAATATTAATAAATGATGATTTTTGTGGCCTTTATTTGGTTATAAATTTATGAAACTTTGGTGACCTATAGCCCACCAAACTTTCATATGTTTAGAAATATTACCATAATCTTTGCATTTAAGATTCTTGTACATGAAATTATGAATGCAGTTACAAATTATTTGAGTTTGCTTGATAAAATAAGTTGGGGAGAGGGAGAGGGGTGACGTCGAAATTAGTTGCTCTAATTAGCAAAGAAGAGGTTTAGCTCATACCTAAACTAACGTGTGTCATTTAGTTCTCTCAGTTTGCGCGGAAATGAATTCCAAAGGCGTATTGCAGAGATAAAAACTTGTCTTTCGGAAGTAAGGCATGAAAACTGTGGAAGAATTAAGCAAGTTGATCTGCTAGATATCGAAAACTGAATTTTACTGTAATACAGATAAATTGGTTGCCAACTTTTCATAATGCTGAACAATAAAACGAGAAAACGAAACTTGATATAATTCATCAAAGACATATTTAACAGATTTGTAGCCAAGTGTGAGATATGGTCAAATCTTCTGAGACTATAGACATAACATATGGTAGTGTTAAATGCCATTTGAAGCTTCCTCTTACTCTCCGCATCACAATTATAAAAAATTTCAGAACTATGTAAAAGCACTGGGATAACCAAAGTCTTTGCAAGAACTAGTCTTGTTTTTAGTGGTGTAAATTTTTGAGCAGTCCATAAGGTTCGAAGAACGCTATATGTTCTGCCCACAATAACATTAATGTTGTTATTCCATGTGAGGGTCCTGTTGAATACCATTCCCAAATTTTTCGAGGTATCTACGAAATCAATTGCTGGATTATTGAGTATAATTGAGGGAAAATAAGATAGCTCTAGTTTCTTTTTTGCAATAACTAAACATTTACATTTCTTAGGATTTAGTTAGGTTATTGTCTGAAGACCACTTATGGTAGATATCCTTTGAAGATCTTCATTCAATATACTGGCACAATTCTCTATTAGACCTAGAGGACAACTTCGATAAATTTGGATATCATCAGCATAAATATGCGTCAAGGAATTTAAAATTATATTTTTTATATCGTTGATGTAGAGCGAAAATAAAAGAGGGCCCAAGATCGATCCTTGCGGAACACCTCTCACCAATGGAAGTAGTTCAGATAAAGCATTATCTAGAGACACAGCCTGTTTTCTTTCACTAAGATATGATGCAAGTAACTTAACAGCAGAAGGAGACATATTAAAGCAGTGGTGTAATTTATCAATAAGAATACAGTGGTCTACCATATCAAATGCCTTGGAGAAGTCTAGAAGCCAGATTGAACTGAAACCAGAAGACAATTACGTGTAAGATACTCGTTCAACTGCTTATGCATTAAACGTTTACAAATTTTGGATAAATAAGGTAGAATTGATATAGGCCTGAATTCCTCACCTGTTTCCATCGGTGATATGCCTGGTCACGATGCAATATTAACAAGCGAATATCGTTCGTAAGCCAAGCCTTTGAATTTTGCCTTGCCCTACCGATTGATATAGGAACGTGAGATTCAAAGAGATGATTTATATTCCCTTGCAGGAAATCCACTTCGTCATTCGGCGAGGACATACAATAAATGAGGTCCCAAGGAATGCAACGGATGTGGTGTTCAAGAGCAAGCCTATCAATATTCTTAAAATTTCGAAAACTGTTAGTTGATGCACTGTTTTGGTTATTTATATCAAAATCAAACGTAAGAAATGTGAGGTCATGCTTTGAAAATGCGGGTGCTGATATTTGATCATAGAGAAGTACGCTGTTAGTATTATCTACAAAGAACAAATCTAATAGAGTACTCGTAGTATTTGTGAAATGAGTGGGTACATGGGTATTTACGGGATGCAAATCAAACCCCATCATGCTGTCAGTAAGATGACTTTCAACCAATAGGTTACTGTTAAAGTCCCCACCTACGATAATATTACTTGCACTAGCTGACAATTCTTCCATTAAATAATATAAAGGTGTTAAGTTAATATTTTTGTTTGGTCTATATACATTACCTAAAAGAACAGAATTATCCCCACAGATTATGTCTACAAAGAGATATTCAACAGGACACTCAGCAGGTGAATAACATTTTTGTTTACAATTTAGACCCTCTCTAACATAAATTGCTACACCCCCACCAGTGCGAACATACCTATCAGAACGAAAAAGTTTATAACCATTCAAAGTATAAACTGCATCCTTGTTATCAAAGCAAAACCAAGTTTCCGATACACAAATAGCATCAACTTGAGAATTTATAAATATGTCTCTAAATTCATCTATGTTAGGTAGCAAACTCTCTCTGAGCATTTAGATGGCAAACTTTAAGACCTAGCCTACGACGACAAAGTACTCTTATCATAGAACGCAATATAATATCACTACCATCGCCCGTGAAGGGTGAAGATCACTCCGCTATAATTTGATTCCATTTTTGGGAAAATATTTAAAAGGATAACTAAACGGCACACGCAGGTCGAGTTTTTTTTAGTTTTTTATAAAGATTTTTTAAGCCTATATTTTGTAGATGCTTACTACATTTAATAGCAATTTTTTTCTTCTTATCTATTAATTTTAATAAATGAGGTGTCATCCAGACTTTCAACCTTTTTTTTTGTGTGTCTATAAGAAACAAATTGTGACGAATCTTTGATGTGTTTATCTAAAACTGAGTTAAATAAATAAAAACTTCTTCCCAAAATTCATACCTTAACCATTGTATATATAAACTATAGTACTCTCATGAAGAGGAACGAACGATGCGGCAAAAGCTATTACACGTTGACTCATGTCTCATTATACTCATGTCTCAAATTTGACTGTTGTTCGTATTTTTCAATGCACAACACAACATAAAACGAATTTCAGAAAAAGAAACGTCAAAATGAGACTACTAAAAATCAGCCCGGTACTCACCGGGAGTTTTTTTTTGCATCTTCTTTCCTCATATCTGCTTTCTTTTTCGCACTTACGTGAGCCTCGTCTCGTTAGACATCGTGTAACATGACATGACATAGAGAAAAAACGGTATATTGTTTGGTTTGATTTTTTTCGTTCGCTGTTTGAATGTATATTGGAGCAAATGTAGGATTTATATTCAAATAGACGAATTTTTAAACGGTTACCACTCAGAACAATTTTTTTTAATAGATAGATAATTATTTTTGTATGCAGATTTTTCAAATGCAGAATTTTGAGAATTGGAGTCTTGAGTATTATTCTGAAATACAGAAAAATTATATTGAAAGCTAAAATTTTGAAGAGTAGAATTTTGGAATGCAGAATTTTGGGAAATTAAATTTTGAAATGCATAAAAATTAATAAGTAAAATTTTGAAAAGCAGAAGTTTGAAAAAGGGATTTTGAAATGCAGAAAGCTTAGTAAGTAAAATTTTGAAAAGCAAAACTTTGAAATCCAGAAAGCTTAGTAAGTTAAATTTTGAAAAGCAAAATTTTGAAATGCAGAATTTTAGGAAATAAAATTTTGAAATGCAGAGAACTTAGTAAGTAAAATTTTGAAAAGCAAAATTTTGAAATGCAGAATTTTGAAATCCAGAATTTTAGGAAAGAAAATTTTGAAATGCAGAAAACTTAGTAAGTAAAATTCTGAAAAAGGTATTTTGACAAGTAGAATTCTGAAATGCAGAAAACTTAATAGGTACAATTTGAAAAGCAGAATTTTGAGAAGTAGAATTTTGAAATGCCAAATTTTGGGAAATAATATTTTAAAATGCACAAAACTTAGTAAGTAAAATTTGGAAATGCAGAATTTTGAGAAGTAGAATTTCGAAATGCAGAATTTTGAAAACTTTAATTTTGACAAGTAGTATATTGAAAACTAAAGTTTTATCAATTAGAATCTTGAAATTCAAAATTTTGAGAAGTAGAATTTCAAAATGTAGAATTTTGAAATACAAAACAACAAAAAAAAATCATGTGATACATCACTCCCTACATCACGAGTACCTATGCAATTTTTAACTCGCTAAAATGCCTAATTTAGCCAGAAATCACGTTTGAAAATGTCAACTTTGGGGGGTCTACGGAGCTCTGTTTAGCCGCAAATCGCATTTAAAGATAAAAATTTGTTTTTCGAAAAAAAAATTATTTTCACATTTTTTACTTTTAATGGAAGAAAAATATATGTATTAAATGTATTTGTTCTGGTTAATTTGTAATAAACTTCAACTACTAAATAAGAAAAAAACAATTTCTGCTAATTTCTGCGATTTGTAAATGTGGCAACCATGTCTCATTTTCCCATATTTCAACCGTTTTTTTTAGAAGCATATACATATGTATAGGTGTTTGAGCATTATACATTCATTGCCAATAAATTTTCGCGTTTTTTCTCATAATCATTGTCTGTGCGATTGGCAGTGGTTATTTATCTTGATATTGATTCTGATTTTCCCATTTATATTTGAAAATATTCGAATTATTGTTAAGTAATAAGTAATAATAATAATAAGATAACATAAAATAGTTAATTTATAATTTTTAAGTTTTTTAAAATTGTGAAAACATTTTACTATTATTTACTATTATTTTACCAAAAAGTTTAAAAAACATTGCATCTCAAAACTTTGAAAAAAATATTTTTTTATTTTTTTTCTTGGAAAATTCGATATCTCAAAAACGGCTCAATATTTTATTTCGAAACCTAATTTCCATTCGTACAATAATAAAAACTTAAGGTTGGCGTACCAAATTTTTTAAATTTTATTTTCACTTACAAAATTATGTAATTGCAAGTTTTGCATGTGGAAAAAATTTAACTCGAGATTTTGATCAAAGTTGACTTTACGATGATAGAGAACACGAAAAAATATTTTTTTAAAAATCAATGTCTTGAAAAAGTTTGAGCGACTAATTTTTGAAAATATTTCCTAGAATATTTATTTTTAAATACCTACTTAAATTAATATCCCAATTTTTTTTTCTAGAACAATTTTAAAGAAGTTTCTTATATTCAAAATTAGTTCAATAATAAAAGGTTTTTTAAACTTTGTTTGCATAAATTCGTACTTTTTATATTTATATTAACAAAATACAAAAAAATTATTTTAATAAATTAATAATTTCCAAATTTGATAACTTATGATTTTTTTTCACAATTGCTTTATGTGAATATTTATACATTTCTGAATTTGTTTATATACACATAAAAAGTATTAAAAATTTTCTATATTTTTTACAAACAAAGTTTATATGAATAAATTTTAAAAAATGTTCTATACCTTTTTTATATTTTTAATTATATAAATACGTATTAATTGAATACAAATATTTTTTTTGTAATCAAAATTATTTTCTACCATACCATATTTTATACAGTTATGTACATATCTAAAAGCTATTTTCTTTAATAAAATTATAGGTATACGTACCTATTAGATTTGCTTAAAGAAATAGTTTTATACCTATATACATATGTACATAATTATATTAATTGCAAAAAAAAAAAAAAACAATTTCCACTACCTAACCACCCACTGCATCTAATGTAGGCAGTTAAAATAGTTGATTGCAATTATTATTTTTGTTTTTCAAAATTACACCAATTATTATACTTTTGAATAACAAAAATAATAATAATTGCAATCAACATAGGTAAGTTACCTAATATATTAAGATAAAGTTCCTATGTAGATATACTAAAATTAAAAAAGCCTAATCCTATCAAGAATCAATTTTCAAAATTATTCCTACTTAAATCTATTTAAATATGTATGTGTGTCCATACAAAAAAAAAGCAACGTTGTATTTTGGTTAGATATGCCGAAATTGAACAACGTTGCTTTGTTGCGTATGAAATAGCAAAAAGCAAAACAAATATTCTTGACAAAAAAATATAACAACAAAACACACAGAAGATCCCTCAAAAGGAAAATGCTACAAATCAAATTTCATTTTCTCATTCTCGTCTTTCTCATTGCCAGAACTGATAAAATTTTCTCGCTCTTCCTCAATTACTACCCCACCCTAAATCAAAAGTCTCCACGACAATATTTTCCTACGACAGCGCCCTCGGTAGAGTGTATTCCATACCACTTTTTTCTGTTCCATGAGAGTACTATAGTTTATATATACAATGCCTTAACTTTTCCCGAAGTATACAAAAGTCCGTCCAAACTTTTTCTTTCCTTGTTAAAAGGATTTGATTATCCGAGCTATGTTTGAACATATATATGGTAATGCACAAAAATGGTGGTCCGTTATTTTTTAATCGGATACATAACATTTAAAAACAGATTTATTATTTTTATGGAAACGCACAAACATATATGTATGTTCAATACAACTAGCACTAGTATCTGTTAAACGGGTAGGTTCAATTTAGGGTTCGGATTTCCATGCAAATGCATATTTTTTTAGGAACACCTTGGAAGCAAGGCAACTAATTATGTATACGAATCAAGAAATTTCCTTTAAAATGGCATTTAACCGTTTAACCGTTAGTGCATATTTTTGCATATTTTACTATAAATGCATATTTCGCATTTTTTTGTGCATATTTTACTATAAATGCATATTTTTTATAATACATTTATATTTTAAGAGCACCTACCTATGTTCAAAAACTAAACTAGACAGTAAATAATATAAATTTTATGTCAGTGCAAACGAACCTTGAGACTAGTATTATCTATTTCTTTTATTCATTTCACAATCTTGAACCATATTCAAACATCACAATATAAAGCAATATATAAACAAAGGTGTATATATGAACTTGACTAGATTGTGCCCGCAAAACATTGAAAAGAAAAAATCAAATAAGTTTGTGTGTTTGAAACTGTATAAATGAGATCGAAATTTAAACGATCATCTATATCAAAAATGGTGGTATAATGTGGTAAAGCTTAAAGCGTGAAACAGATTGAACCAGCACCAACAACAGCAGAAGCCATTGTTTTAGAACGCGATGGCGCAAAATTTTAATTGAATTAGTACGATGCTAAAATTGTCTTAGTATGATACTGGGTTAAAACAACGAATTTGCAAATTTTAATCGAATATGGCATCATTCTTTCTCTACCCTTCTATTAAAGTTAAAATCATCAAATACATACTTTATTTTTTTAGTATCGTGCTAGCTTCATATGACTCTTTGACATTTGCAAACATCAAAAAGGTTCGTGTACTTACTTTTTTACAAGTTAGCAAATTGTTAAGTAGTATCATACTAATACCTTAATAATAGGCTGTTTAAAATTTTGCGCCATTGTATTTTAATCGTTCAACACAAAATAGACCAGTACCAGCAACATCAACAGCGTCGTTTGGTCAAAATCCAAAATTTGCTGTTGCTGGGTACAATACTCGTAACACAAAATGAAACAACAATAAGACGCATAAATGTCAAAAAATTACAACACGATGCTGGTTTAATGTGTTTAAAAAGTATTTCCTGGCCATGCTGTTTGCTGTTGACATGTACAACAGCCAACTGTTTTCGGTACCGAATACACATAAACCACTACATACTCGTATAAACTGAAAAATGTTGACTGATGCACTCATCCTTAGTTTTTGAGTCTTATTTTGAACTTATTTTAAGAGATAAAGAAAATGTGTTTTATAATGAATAGAAATTAAGTTAAATTGGTTTTAAGTGCATATTTTAAATGCATATTTTGCATTTTTGAGCGCATATTTTAAGCGCATATTTTCAGATTTTAAGTACATGAGAATCCGAAGCCTATTCATTTATAACACTTTTGAGACCAAATGACGCCATTAAGAGCGAATAATTTTCCGCATATTTATCACATTTATACAAAAGATCAATATTACCATCTCCTAGTACTAAAGGTTTTTTTCTTTTTTTACTTTAAGTATATTTTCAAGTTCATCGAGAAAAATATTTTTAGTTATAGGTATATTGCAATCGGTAAATGCAAATTAAAGTATACCAATTATTATTTAAGAGTAAATGTACACTTAAAATATCTGCACTCGCAGATTCAATTTTGTTGCAATCACACAAAAGATCACTTTTCACAAAAACTACTATACCGCCAGCAAAATATGATTCATTACAATTGCCATAATTAATAATTCTCATATACACAAACTTCACTTAAAATTATAACTAGCGGCAATTTAACCAATGACTCAATGTGCACTAAAAAATTATCAAAATTTTTCCTAAGACTACGAATATTCTGATGAACACAAAAAGATTCTTTTAAAAAAAATTCATTCATATCACTATCATAATCGAAATAAAGTTCATTTACATTATTAAATTCATCTTCATTAGGGCATAAAGGATTGTTTACATGGCTGTTTACAATATTAATTGTACTCATAGTTTATTTAAATCAGAAGTGCAAGTTATTTTTATAAAATTATCACCCTTTTTTTTTCCTCATGTAAACAATCCTATTGGCGGTCAGCCATCAGACGAATAGGGGGAATAACATGTAGCATACGAAAACATGCACGTGCCGTAACTATTCGTGACTGGTGGAAGTCTGATTATAGCCTCTCCGTGGCGGCCGCTAGAAACAAGCCTTTAAAAAGGTTTGGCTAATATGGTCAGGCTGGTTCCTCAGGTTGGCGACAGGTTAATTCCCTGTCCCGTAAAACTTAATGAATTACGAGACCGATCACACGACGACAACCCACGCAAAGAAAAAGGAAAAATGATTTACGAATTTTCTTATGGAACGTAGGATCGCTCTATAGAGCTCGAGCTGCTCAGCAGCTAGCCGATGCCCTGTCAAAATATTAAGCTGACATAACAGCTCTTCAAGAAATCAGATGGACAGGGAATGGTGTTCTACAGAAGAAAGAATATGACATATACTACAGCTGTCATACAAAACACCATGTGCTCGGGGTAGGCTTCCTAGTCAGCGAAAAAATGAAGTCTACCGTCATATCGGCTTTAACGCTATAAGCGAAAGGCTATGCACCCTTCGCGTGCGAGGCAAATTTACGAACATCAGCCTCATTAACGTTCACGGACCTACGGAGGAGTCCTCAGACGAAGAAAAAGAGACTTACTACGAACAAGTCGAGAGGGCCCTCAATGCCTGTCCAAGGTATGATGTTAAAATCATCCTTGGGGATTTGAACGCAAAAATAGGTCGAGAGCCGGTATTCAGGCATTACGCAGGCACCCATAGTTTGCATGAGAACTCTAATAACAACGGACTTCGAGTCTTAGAATTGGCAGCATCGAAAAACATGGTCGTTGCGAGTACCAGGTTCCCGCGTAAGGATATCTACAAAGCCACCTGGGTATCACCTGATGGAGTCACTCGTAACCAAATAGACCACGTGTTGATAGACCGTCGCCACTACTCGAACTTGATGACGGTACGAACGTACCGAGGTGCCAATATCGACTCGGATCACCATCTTGTTGGTATGGTTTTTCGAGGGCGGATTGCCTTGCGAAGACGCATTGCATCCGCCGATCAGGTTCGAATCAACACGGCTGCCCTGCACAATGAAAATACCAATAACACCTTTGGTATTGCGTTAGGACTCGCCCTAGAATCACTTGATTTGGGGAGAGTAAGTCCTGGAACCAGTATGCTGGGCGTAAATGAGAAGTGGACACGCCTTAAGAATATTGTCATTAGTACTGCCAACTCCATCTTAGGCAGCAGTCGTAAAAATCGGAACGACTGGTTTGATGATGAATGCAAGCTAGCGACTGAACGTAAGAATGTTGCGTACCGAGCAATGCAACAATCTCATAGAACGCGGGCACGCGAAGAGGAATATAAAGAGCTCAGAAAAATAGAAAAACGGCTATACAGACAAAAAAAATCAGCCTGGGAGAAGAACCTAATCTGTGAAATAGAAAATAGCCGAGAACGAGGTCCGCACCAGGCGCGGAAGTTCTACCAATCCGTCCGAAACATGACGCAGTACACACCACGCTGTACATACTGCAATGACGGAGAGGGAAATGTGATCACTGATCCTGAAAGCATACTGGAGCGATGGGAAGTGTACTTTAATGAATTGCTAAATGGTCAGCTCACTACAGAAGTGGAGGCTCCACTACTTCAAGAAGAATACTCTATGTTGCCGCCACCAAGCATAGAAGAGGTTGAGAAGGCTATAGGCCGGCTTAAACAGAAAAAAAGCCCCGGGAGCCGATGGCATACCAGCCGAATTATTTCATCACGGCGCGGCGGGCCAGCCTTACGTCAAGCAATTCATGATATTATAGTGCACGTATGGGAGCAGGAAGAAATGCCAGAAGACTGGCGAAAAGGCATAAAATGCCCCATACATAAGAAGGGAGATATCACAACGTGCAGCAATTATAAAGGTATCACGTTGTTGAGTACCGCCTATAAGATACTCTCCTCTATCCTACAAGACCGGATAACCCCATACGCTAAAACCGTCATCGGACAATATCAGTGTGGTTTCATTCCAGGCAAATCAACAAGTGATCAGATCTTTACCCTTATACGCTATTCACACCAAATCAAAATCTAGATTTCGAGCAAAATTCTCAAAATCTCATCCAAATCTACTAGATTTCCCATACATTTTCAGATTTCCAAATCTACTAGATTACGACAAAATCTCCTCAAAATCTACTTTCAAACACAAGATTGTCAAAACAAACAAACCTTTCGAAATGTTCTGCCTTGTCAGCAAGAGAAGAGGTAGATAAAAAGCAGATAATGGAGTCGAGTCTCGAGTGACTATTTGAAATTTGAATTGTGGGGAGAGAAGGAGAGAAGATAAATTATATCCGAGAAAGCAGGATAAATGGACAGAAACGTCAAATGAAATCCTGGTTCTGTTCAGTGTGAACGCTTCAATGAGATTTCGTAATCTTGTTGCTGAAATCCGAGATTTTGATTCGGTGTGAAAAGCCTATTAGGCAGGCGATGGAAAAATGTCTAGAATTTAACATCTCAACATACCATCTGTTTATAGACTTTAAGGCCGCCTATGATAGCATAGCCAGGGTAGAACTTTACAAAGCCATGAGAGAATTCGGCATCCCAAACAAATTGACACGACTATGTAATGTAGGTTGACCATGACCAACGTAACAAGCCAAGTAAAAATAGCCGGATTGCTATCCAGACCAATCAACATCTTTAATGGACTCCGACAAGGGGACGGTTTGGCCTGCCTCCTCTTCAACCTGGCGTTGGAGAAAGCAATCCGTGACTCTGGCACGGCAACAAGAGGGACCATCGTCAACAGGTCCAGCCAGTTACTGGCTTACGCAGACGACATCGACATCATCGGAAGAACCGAACAAGCTGTACACGATTCCTTCATCCAGATCGAGCAAGCGGCACAAAATCTGGGGCTGCACATTACTGAAGGTAAAACAAAGTACATGGTGGCGTCGAATGCGAGAGGAACAGTCGGTCAAACGATCAAGGTTGCGGAGCACGAATTTGAAGTGGTGCAATCCTTTAAATACCTTGGGTCAATAGTAGCAGCCGATAACAATATAGAAGAAGAAATACGCGGGCGGATTCTCAAATCCAACATAAGCCTACTATAGTCTGTCAAAGCTCTTCAAATCCAGAAATCTCACCATAACTTCAAAACTGCTGCTGTACAGGACCATGGTCCTGCCAGTACTCACATATGGATCCGAGACTTGGGTGCTTAGCAAAATGCACTCCGACCTCTTAGCTGCGTTCGAGAGAAAAGTCTTAAGGAGAATTGTTGGCCCCATATGTGAGGAAGGACGATTCCGGAGACGGTACAATCACGAACTGTACGCAATCTACCTTGAAGCAGATATCGTGACAAAAATTAAGCTCGGTACACTCCGGTGGGCAGGGCACCTAGCTCGCATGAGCGAAGAGGAACCTGCTCGGAAAGTTCTTTGTGGTACATTCTATGGTAGATGACAGCGTGGTAGACCATGCTTGCGCTGGAGAGATGGCGTAGACCAGGACGCCCGAAGCCTTGGGGTGCGCAACTGGATGGCGTCGGCTAGAGACCGGGATAGGTGGAGAGACTTGTTGAAAGAGGCCAGGACCGGAATCCGGTTGTCGAGCCGATGATGATGATGAAAAAATCCCATTTCTTACCCATAAGAATTTGTATTTCTTTGAATTTCTTATTGCTGCTGCTGCCTTCAATAATTGACGCGAGCCATATGTCAGGCTTTCGTTGATGAAGATCTTCTCTTCTGGTCCAGCGGTGATCATTGATGTTTTAAGCTGCACTTTGTTTTTGTAACTCGCTCTCATTACTTCTTCTGTTACGATTCGTGATGTAAATTTTATCAGACCAAAAAACATAAATGTTAAAAAAAGAGCCAAGTTCTTCTATACAGAAACTTTTGTGTAACACGTCAGCCGTGAAAAGTACTGAGATCTAAAAGTACGCCAAGTTCTTATTACTTCATGAAGGTTTAACACCGAATATTTAAAGTAGAATAATATTGAAACAGCTACAATGTAATAGAGAAATTTTATTATTTAATGACTACTGACTAAAATTTGATAGACGGCATGCCATATGACCATCAGGTTGCCTGAAAGTTTTGAAATTATACTTTTTAATAATATTTATTCGCTTAATCCCACACGCCACCGACATTTGTTTTGGTATTTATAAATTTGAACGTCACCCGACTAATCAATCAAATACTTTAAGGCTAGCCGCGCACTAGCAATTTTTAGTTGCGAAACTGTTTGGTTACTTATAGAAAACAGATGAACTGTTTGGTTGAATGTCCGTGAATTTGCAGATAATTATATGTTCAATAAAATGGCGACCTTATTTTAGGCAATGGTTTAGTTTGTGTCAAAACACAAACTTTTTAGTTGCTCGAACCAAGCAGTTTCGCAACTAAAAATTGCTAGTGCGCGGCTAGCCTAATAATTAATTTTACAAAAGTGCCGCTGTCAGTGTACTTGCTTTCCAAGTTGCCTGGATACTGAATTAATGCCAGGTGACTACTAAGTTGGTCGGGTTTGTACGGGTTAATAAGAAATGCTTGTGTACATTACAAGATTACAACATGCTTGCCAATACTTGCACATGCAGCCCTAGGGTAATACAAACAAAGCGAGGCAACTTGCTTGTCAAGTGGCATTGGAGTTTTGTACTTTTCTTCTCGATTTCATTTAAGGCTAGGCGCGCACATTCAATTTTTTTAAGTAAAACTTCTTTTCCGGCGTTGGGGGTAAAAAATTCTCTATGCAGCTGTCAGTGACATGTCAAACCGTCACGTTATCAGTCAAAGACAACGACATGTTTTAAAAATACAAAATGTTTGCGAATTATATGGTCGACCAATTTAACAAGCAAAAACCACTATCCTTTTAAAGAAAAACAAACAAACATATCTTTTTGATGTTTTTTTGAAGTAAAACTTCTTTTCCGGCGTTGGGGTTAAAAAAATTTCTATGCAGCTGTCTGTGACATGTCAAAACGTCACGTTATCCGTCAAAGACAGCGACATGTTTTTAGAATACAAAATGTTTGTTCGTAGGTTATAATCTTACAGAAGCTTTGCTTGAGGAAAAAGAAGTTTTACTTCAACCGCGCGTACGTCAGTACACACAATCTTTTTTTTGATATTTTTTTAACAATGTACTCAAAGTGGTTATTGAAGTTAAGATCATTATCTATAATAACACCCAAATACTTGATGTATTCCACTTGTTCAATTTGATTATTATTTATTTGTATGTTTGTATTATAGTCACTGTTTATAACCATGCATTTTGTTTTATTTGTATTAATTTTAAGTTTATTCATATTTAACCATTCACAAAGTTTAATTAGATCAAAGTTTAGATTTTCAATAATTTCATCTAAGTCTTTACCGGAAACAAATAAGAGCGCATTATCAGCAAACAACGAAATTGTAGAGTATTTGATAATTTTGCTTACATCATTTATGTAAATTAGAAATAAAAGTGGGCCTAGTATTGTTCCCTGTGGTACACCGAACGAAGTATTTTCACTGTGACAAAATTCGCGGAGAAGAGCTGCCAATCACAAAGGCAATGAAGCGGAATGAAAAATTGCAGGTAGTTTTGGGGAGGAGACCCACAGACATGCATAGTGGAATTCTTGTCTTGCATTGCCCAAAATTCTACCATCGCTTAAGATCAGAAGCAAAATGATTGATTGAACCGCTAAAATATTCAATCCGTCCTTTACAGGACGACAAAAAATGAAAAAGAGATAGTTTTAGTTTCATACATTTTAATAATAGGCAGGGTGATGTAGCAACAGTTTTCTTGGGCAACAGAAATTTTGGTGGCACTCCCTAGGTCACGAATATGCAATTTTTAATTCTCTAAGATGAATAATTTAGCCAGAAATCACGTTAGAAGATGTCAACTTTGAGGGGTCTACGAAGCTCCGTTTAGCCGCAAATCGCGTTTAAAGATATAAATTTGTTTTTCGTTTCATGCGATACGTGGATTGAAAGGTGACTCTCCCTAGACCACGAATATGCAATTTTTAATCCTCTAAGATGCCTATGTTAGCCAGAAATCACGTTAGAAGATGTTAACTTTGGGGAGTCTACGAAGCTCCGTTTAGCCACAAATGGCCTGTAGCAACAGTTTTCTTGGGCAACAGTACCTTGCAAGCACCAATCGAATGACATCTGTTGCAGAGGCCAAGCACTATTATGACGATGAACACCATCATCGCCACCTGAGTAGCGTAGGTTGCAACCGAAAAGAGCCTGCGCGCATAAGCCAACCCTTTGGTATACAGAGCACGGTGGTTGCGACCGAAAAATACGATTTGCTTCGCATGGAATTTAGGATCGCAGCACAGAGCAAGAGCTTCAACAACAACACACTACCGGACCCAGAGCAAGGCATCACTTAAAAAACAAAGAAAATAAATAATAAATCTTTGAGCGTAATCCTTTTTCTTCATTAAAAATTCTGAGGTTTCCGAACATTCCGCAATAAAAAAATAATACAAATTAAATTCAGAAATCAAATTCCGACAGTGACAATTTAAAAAAAAAAAAACAGTTTGTTTCGAATGTTTTCGAAGAGAGCACTCGTAACTTATGAGTGATCCACTCATAACTTTTACGAGCGCTCATAAATATTCAATATTAGGGCCGGTATTCACCGAGCGCTCATAACTTAAGAAGCTCATAAACGTATTCACCAAGCAATATTAGTGAAGATCTACGAGCGCTCTTAAAAGTTAGGAGTGGTCCCGACCACTCCTAACTTACGAGCGCTCTCTTCGAAAATTTGTTCGCTTGTGCGTGTGCCACGCACGCATTTGACTCGAATCCATGTGAGCAATGCCAAGTAGAAGAGTATCCATTTGCTGTCAAGACCAACATTACACAACATTTCACAGTTTGGGTATGCCTGAACAAGAGAGAGTGGCTCTCATTTTCGAACTTCGAAAAACACTTGCGAGTGGTTGGTGAATACCGCACAGAAATTTCAAGTTAAGAGCCTCGTAAAGTTAAGAGCCGTTTAGGAGCGCTCGGTGAATACGAACCTAGGTGTGTTTTTTTTGCAAGTCCATATAGAATTGTAAAAAAAAACGACATCGGGACTAAGCGCTTTACATGCAAATGCAACAACTACTTAAATCTATACAGAGTTAGCTAAGACCAGATAATTATCGAGAGTTAGGTTCGTATTCACCGAGCGCTCCTAAACGGCTCTTAACTTTACGAGGCTCTTAACTTGAAATTTCTGTGCGGTATTCACCAACCACTCGCAAGTGTTTTTCGAAGTTCGAAAATGAGAGCCAGTCTCTCTTGTTCAAGCATACCCAAACTGTGAAATGTTGTGTAATGTTGGTCTTGACAGCAAATGGATACTCTTCTACTTGGCATTGCTCACATGGATTCGAGTCAAATGCGTGCGTGGCACACGCACAAGCGAACAAATTTTCGAAGAGAGCGCTCGTAAGTTAGGAGTGGTCGCGACCACTCCTAACTTTTAAGAGCGCTCGTAGATCTTCACTAATATTGCTTGGTGAATACGTTTATGAGCTTTTTAAGTTATGAGCGCTCGGTGAATACCGGCCTTAATCTAAGACCCGATAAAAATGGTGATGCCAAAATAGTATTATCTATATGTTATCGATAATTTGCTCAGAGACGTCAAAAGTGAAGTTTTTGGATTGGTTGATGCTAGTCGTCAATAAGCTGACAAATGTCATAGCGTACACAGTGCTTCCAGCTATGTGGAAAAAAAACTCCTAAATCCCGATGTCGTTTTTTTTTACAATTCTATATGGACTTGCAAAAAAAACACACCTATTATTGCTTGGTGAATGGATTTGTGAGTCTGTTAAGTTATGAGCGTTCGGTGAATACCGCCCTAAATTCAGGATTATCTTTTTGTGAAAACGTAGTATGATGGCCCAATTTAAACAGAATTTATCTCAAAAAAGTCAAAACAACATTTTATTTATTATCTTCTAATTTCACTTACTGCGACGAAAAATAATTGAACATCTATTTTTAAATATTTAATTCTGTTCAGACAGCAACTCAACTACTCACTACTGGCAACCAGGTCGGGTACATATAATACTGCTAGTCAAATTTTTATTTATGTATTTCCTGTGACGTAGCCGGCATGCCATCTTGATCATCAAGTTGCCTTCAAGTTTTGAAATTTTACAACTATTGACGATGCAAGATGCCTAGGTTTGTTTGTTTATTTTCAATATTTATGAAAAAACTAAGATCTCGGAGATCTCAGAAATATGAACTGGCTAAATGAATGAAAAATAAATTCCCGGCGAAAGCGAATTTAAAATAAATGTCAAAACATAATCGAAATCGAGAAATCGACTAGAAAATCAGTTTTCATTTCAATTTTCATAACTAATTTTGTTATTAAATTCGTGTTAGTCTTGTTTTCAATAAATTTATAAAACGATGTAAGTAAACTATTATTTTTGCTATAAAATGTCCCTGTCTCATTTATATTTTTTAAGATATAAAACTTTTTTTGCCATATCAAGCAGCTGTGCCCGTCTGACATTTGTATCAAGTGTTGTTATAAAAAATGCGTTCATATTCGAGTTTAATTATGTGTGTACATACAAGGATTTCAAGTTCATGGAAACAAAAAGTTTTTCATTAAATTAAACCAAATTTATATATTCCATAGAGATAAATGAGTGAATATTGCTTAAGTGCAGGTGAGATGCGAATAGAAAAGTTATTTTTCTACTCTCAATGTATATTTCGGTTTTACGACGTCTTTTATTTCTACCCATTGTGCAGCTTAGCATCGGTTCGGCACGTTGATATCAAGGTCGTAGTGACATTAGGTGGAGGTGCGTTTATTGTGGACGCCTAGGTGATAATGGTTGGTTTTTTTTGCACTTTGTTAAAATCCAAGGAAATGTAAAATATTCTTAAATTTTTTAGAATATTTTCAAACGCCGTTGTCTTAATTTTGACATTCATACTTTCTATAAAGTCTATTGCCAAAACGTGCAAAGATCAGTTAAGGGAAAAAAAAAACAAATAAAACTATTTTTTACTTTTGACTAAATTTTAAAATATGTAATTTATTTTTTATAATTGCTCTTAAAAAAAAGAAATAATTTTTTCTTATAGTAGGTTACATAATGTGGAACCTGGATTAAATTGTTACACTAAAAAAATCAGAATTTTTCAAATGGCGATATGTTTTTTCGGTTGAGGTTTTCATTATGCAAGATCGCAAAAAAATATGAAAACATATTTTTTAGATTCTCACTGGGCTACAAAACACGAAAATAACGGACCAAAATGGGAGTCAAAATAACTAAAACCGTCGAAGTGGGCCAGGCAAAGTACTCTTGTCCCAGAAGACTGACGTAGGCGCTTGCCTGGCGACTTAACATACATTTTTTTTTAAATAATGAATACATGCGTCAAGAGTACAAACAAAATTTATTTGTCTTAATTTTCGAATTTTGGCCGAATTATAGAGGGCACCAACGTCGACTCATAAAAAAACACATGCGGACAGTTAATCTCCGGATCTACTGAACCGATTTTCAAAAAACTTGTTGCAACTTGATTGAAAATTATGTTATAACCTAATAAAGTTTCCGAGAAAAAAATTCCCAAAAATCGTGCGTTTTTCTTGGCGTTCTAGACTGTACTAGTATCTTAAATTAGCCCGCATAAACATACAAATTCATGGTGATACATATAACTTAGCATTTTATTTAAAGAATATAATATATTCGCAATGAAGTTCAAATTCGATCGATATCTTAGTTATTGATTTTTTCGACTAATTCAATATTCCAGGGGACTAATAAGAAATGCGGGGGACGAAGTTTAATTAATTTTTTTTTTGTAATAAAATGAATAACTAAAAAATATTTATCTATTTCGTAGCAAAGATGTATTATTTGGCGTAACTTCGGTGGGATTCATCTTAGGTTTGGTTAGGTTGTTGGGCTGACAATTGATGTCACTATCGTCACACTTAGATAAATGTAGATCCATTGTGTTACCCGTGAGTGTAATCACTCTTTTCTGATAAAAACCTATGTGTTCTATTAATCAGTTAATCAGTATTTTGAGGCATTGACGAAGTTCAGTATGTGAATTCCTGAAATATTAGAAAGATCTTCTAAATTGTCAAAGAAGTAACTACAAAGCCATTTCCTTCTCTAGTGGCATAGTGAAGGACAATGACAGAGAAAGTGTGATGTGTCTTCATGTACCTCTTCATCACCACATCCTCTACATAGGTCATCTGTACTTAGTTTCATTTTAAATTTATGATATTTTAGTAAATTATGCCCTGTGATTATGCTCTTAAGAGAGCGAAGGGACTTCTTACTAAGTTGCATAATTTTGTCAGTCCTCTGCTTGTTAAAGCAAGGCCATACTTTCCTAGTGGTATCACAGGTGTCAAGTAGACTGCACTTTTCATTGGATTTCATTAGGATTAAATCTGAAATTTTCTGTTTAATGTTCTGTTTAAAGGTTGAGCAAGTCTCTTTACTTTTGTCAGAGTTTTGAGGTTCGTGCTTTTTTCCGTTGCATTCCACCATACCAAATTACCATAAATTAGTATTGGTCTGATTATCGCCAAATACATCCACCTGATAATTTTTGGGCTAGGACAGCAGGATTTCTCAAAGATTCTGTTACAGGAGTAGAATGCAATCATTCCTTTTTTCGCTCTTTCCTTAGTGTTAAGACTGCAGTTTAATTTCCTATCTAGAATCACACCAAGATATATTGCATGATCTGAAATCTTCAGCGGGGTGCCTTCAATTGAAGGTATTCTGAAGCTTGGTATTTTTCTCTTATTTGTAAAAAGGACTAATTCTGTTTTTGACGGGTTAACCATCAGGCCGCACTTTCTAGTCCATCTACTAACCTTAGAAAGGGCGTATTCGATCTGTTCGCTGATAGTGGGTAAGAATTTACCTGTCGCTAATAACGCAAGATCATCAGCGTAGGCTACTACTTTTACTCTACAATGTTTCAGATTAATGAGGATTGTGTTCATAACCAGCACCCAAAAGAGTGGTGAAAGAACTCCCCCTGTGAGGTGCCTCTGGATGTTGATCTTCTCATCTGTTTCCCTGCCAGTTCCGAGTTAATTTGTCTGTTCTTTAACATGCACATAACCCAACGTATTATCGAACTATTGATTTTATTATCTACTAGAGCTGCCTTTACTGCATTATTGTTCACGTTATTGAAGGCTCCTTCAATATCAAGAAACGCAGCAAGTGTATATTCTTTGTCGCTCATTGTCTTCTCAATCGTGCTAACGACGCTGTGAAGTGCCGTTTCTACACTCTTCCCCTTTGTGTAGGCGTGTTGAGCTGGGGATAAATCAACCAGTTTCAGAGTGTCACGAATATGTAGGTCTATCAGTCTTTCAAACGTTAAAAATAAACGATGTCAGACTAATTGGCCTGAAATCTTTTGCTTCTGTATGACTGGGCTTGCCAGCTTTTGGAATGAAAACCACTTTGACTTCCCGCCATGATAAAGGAACATATCCCCATTTTAAACTGTTAAGGAATATATTTTTCAGGAGCGGTATTTTTTGGATTTCGCTTTTCTGTAGCATCATTGGGAAGATGCCATCAAGGCCAGGAGATTTATACGGAGAAAAGGAATGGATTGCGCATCTGGGGCCTGTAACACAAAGCTACAAGTCTACAAGTCAACAGCCACTTGTAGGATTATATTAATCCTACAAGTGTAGATTATTTCTGTAACATAAAAAAACCTTACAGTTGTAGAAAACAAAAATTTCCCTACACTTGTAGACATTCTGCTTACAAGTGCTCATTGAAAGAAAGATAAGCAACCCGAAAGTGTCTATGCATGTGTAAATATAAAACATGGATTTTAATGAGATAAAAATGTTCAAATGCATGGAATTGTATGAATTGATGCAAGCAAAGTTTTAAAATCGTTTTATTATTAAAGTAATTTTTTATATAACAAATTTCTTTAAAATTTTTAAAGAACAAAATTTGGGATGCCAATTTTAAGTATTTAGTAGTATAGATTTTAGGAAATAATTTCCAACGTTTTAAAGATATTGGTGCAAAATTTAAAACATCCAATTATTAACGTTTTACTATGATACCACTTAATAATTTGCTAACTTTTAAGTAGTTTACTAACTCATTCTTACTAAAGCATTTCGTTTAATAAATTGCTTCTGAACACACCTAAAGTAATGGCAGTTCATTGAAAAAACTAAGTAAACGAACCTGTTTTGATGTTTGTAAAGGTCAAAGAATCATATGAAGTTAGCACGATACTAAAAAAATAGAATAGAAGCGTATAGTCAGGGAGGTAGCGCTGCAATTTTTTTAGGAATTTTATACCGAATGAATTTTACTTCAAACAGTTGTTTAATGTTCGAAATTCAGTAAAGTGAGCGTCAGTTGTCGCACTTGTGGTGGAGCTAAAGGAGACAGCATGAAAAAGTCATTGGAAAAAAATTTGCTCCGATGAATTTTATACCAAGCGAAACTGTATTAAATTATTGTTTTAATCATATTTTTTCAAAAAATTATCGTCAGCTGTATTGACGATGGGGGGTTCAATGTCAGTCACGGGCATAAGCCTTATTTAAAATTTGAAAAATAAATTTATTTTATACCTTATGAAATTTATATATCTCAATTTTTATACTTTTAAAATAATAAAGAAAATAGTCGGCTGCACTTTTGACGGGGGAAACACCGTCAGTCAGCGCGATAAACATGTCGCGCGCTCAACGCATTCGAGCGTCGCATAGTATCTTTGGAACATAAACTGACGATCTTTACACCCACAAACAATCAGCTGACGACGATTTTTTGTTTCTTTAACATTTAAATTATCTTATACTTAAAATTCAATAAGTATAACATCAATTTCATATAAATAACATCACAGTTTATTTATTTATTCCGTGTAGGTTTCAAATTATATTAATATGTACTCTAGCATCAAGGAATTTCAAGCTGTAAAAGTCTCACTACTTCAACGTACCTTTCCTAAAAATTATTATTCTGGCCTCCAGGTAGAATATACCTGGGGCCTGTAACACAAAACTACAAGTCTACAAGTCAACAGCCACTTGTAGGATTATATTAATCTTACAGTTGTAGATTATTTCTGTAACACAAAAAGAAACTTTACACTTGTAGAAAACAAAAATTTCCCTACACTTGTAGGCATTCTGCTTACAAGTGCTCAATGAAAGAAAGATAAGCAACGTGATAGCATCTTAATAAAAATAAAATGCATGACTGGATCTCACGAACTTGCTCTTATGTAAATGTACTTTGTAATTTAAAAATCATGCATGTGTAACTATAAAACATGGACTTAATGAGATAATAATGTTCAAATGCATGGAATTGCCGTCTGATTTCCACAGAAGTATGAATTGATGCAAACAAAACTTAAAAATGTTTTATTATTAAAGTAATTTTCTTAAAACCCAAAATATTTTTTTTCGAATATTTGTATATACAATATTATTTTAAACATAAGGGGGCTGCTGAAAATTTTTGGTTAAGATCGTTAGAGCCGTTAATGCGAAAGTCGAAAATCAAAAAGCCCTTCTATGACAGATACCGTTAATAACATTTTGCTTCGAAATTTTGTTGACCAAAATGTAGTCCTTGTGTGTTATATCACACCTTTTTTTTTATTAAAGTCGTTAGAGACGTTTTTGAGATAAATAAGATTTTGCACTACGCTTGTATGATAAGGTGTACCGTTAGTTTGAGAGCTAACAAAAATTTCAATTTCCTCTCTAGGGAATCACTGAAGAACTTTAAGAAAATAGCTCCAATGGCCTAGGCTGTAGATCGAGGTACATGCAGACAGACAGACGGAATTGTCGGACCCACTTTATTCGTCTTCGCTATCATCTTAATTGAACTTTGATCAAAATCTCGAGTTCCATTTTTTTTTAATGCAGAACTTGCCCTATAGTACCCATATCGCAAGTAAAAAGGATAAAGAATACGTTCGAAAATATGTAATTGCGGTCTTGGTAAAAATCCATGAAAAAAAAACATTCTTTTTGGTGCCTTTTTGGATTGGGATTGTATTTTTAATACAATTAAGTCATTTCTGTTCCTGGATCATTTTGCTTAGATTTCATATGTTTACCATTAGTACTATTTTTTTTAATACATACATATATCACTAAATAAAAATTCAATTATTTTTAAGTAAATCTAAGAAAAGTAATAGAATGTATTATTTTGTGTTATGTTTAATTTTTTAGTTTACTGAAATTTAAAAATGTTTAATGTTTCAAAACCCTATACTTTTCTCTAATTATGCATATATGTATATTGTATAACAATTACTACCGAAATAATTTACTATTGAAAAAAGATCACAAATATACACTTTACACAAAAATATATTCACAATTTGATATTGTTTTTTTGGTTAAAAATATCATAACTACGAAGAAAAAAATTATGGAAATGCTAATTAGTTGAAAATATTGTTTTTTTGTACATTTAAATACATCTTCTTCATCCTACAAGTTTTGAATCACCTGTAAGATTTAGCTGATTATTCTACAAGTAGGATTTAGTTTTTTTCTACACTTGTAGCTTTGTGTTACAGAAAGAGGGAAATCATATAATTTCCCACTTATAATGTTCGCTCATTTCACTTGTAGAAGAGCCAGCAAACTTGTAGCTTTGTGTTACAGAAATTTGTTACACTTGTATTAATTCACTTGTATTACAAGTACTTGTAGTTTTGTGTTACAGGCCCCAGGTATATTCTACCTGGAGGCCAGAATAATAATTTTTAGGAAAGGTACGTTGAAGTAGTGAGACTTTTACAGCTTGAAATTCCTTGATGCTAGAGTACATATTAATATAATTTGAAACCTACACGGAATAAATAAATAAACTGTGATGTTATTTATATGAAATTGATGTTATACTTATTGAATTTTAAGTATAAGATAATTTAAATGTTAAAGAAACAAAAAATCGTCGTCAGCTGATTGTTTGTGGGTGTAAAGATCGTCAGTTTATGTTCCAAAGATACTATGCGACGCTCGAATGCGTTGAGCGCGCGACATATTTATCGCGCTGACTGACGGTGTTTCCCCCGTCAAAAGTGCAGCTGACTATTTTCTTTATTATTTTAAAAGTATAAAAATTGAGATATATAAATTTCATAAGGTATAAAATAAATTTATTTTTCAAATTTTAAATAAGGTTTATGCCCGTGACTGACATTGAACCCCCCATCGTCAATACAGCTGACGATAATTTTTTGAAAAAATATGATTAAAACAATAATTTAATACAGTTTCGCTTGGTATAAAATTCATCGGAGCAAATTTTTTTCCAATGACTTTTTCATGCTGTCTCCTTTAGCTCCACCGCTTTCGGAGCAGCTGACGTTCAGATCTGTTATGTGTTAGGGGAAAACTATTATTGTTATGATTTTCAGCCGGTATGAAATGACTTGGTCAACTAAAGCGCTACCTCCCGTACTAGTAGGGAAAGCATGGTGCTTTATTCGATTACAAATTGCAAAATCGTTGTTTTAACATAGGTTCATACTAAAACAGCTTTAACATCGTACTAATTCGACTAAAATTTTGCGCCATCCATTTGTCAAAAAAAAAAAATAAAAAACTTAGATTATTTGTACATATGTATGTATGTATATACAATATTATTTTAAACTTAAGGGGGCTCCTGTTGAAAATTTTTGGTTAAGATCGTTAGAGCCGTTAATGCGAAAGTCGAAAATCAAAAAGCTGTTCTATGACAGATACCGTTAATAACATTTTGCCCGGAAATTTTGTTTGACCAAAATGTAGTCCTTGTGTATAATATCACAACTAATTTTGTTTTTATATTAAAATCGTTAGTCCTTTGTGAGATAAATAAGATTTTGTACTACGCTTGTATGGGGTGTACTGTTAGTTTGAGAGCTAAAAAAAATTTCAATTTCCTCTCTAGAGAATCAACCGAAGAACCTTAAGAAAATAGCTCCAGTGGGCTAAGCTGTAGATCGAGGTACAGACATACAGACGGACAGACGGAATTGTCCGACCCACTTTATTCGTCTTTGCTATCATCGTAATGTCAACTTTGATCAAAATCTCGAGTTCGATTTTTTTTCCAAATGCAGAGCTTGCCCTATACCCATATCGCACGTAAAAAGGATAAAGAATCCGTTCAAAAAAAAATTGTCGTCTTAGTAAAAATCCATGAAAAAAAAATCTTTTTGGTGACTTTTCGGATTGGTATTGTATTTGATAAATAAAACGACCGATCAGTTTGACTTCTTGGATAAAAAAGGAAAGAGCTATGGTATTTATTATAAAAAGACTTCAGGCTTAAATACAATGTAGTTACACAGCAGTTGCAGTTCAATGTATTTAGTACTAGTGAATGTATTCAGAGAGTATTTAGGTAAATAATGTAAATATATTCAACACTCCCCTTCATTATTTACAATTTCTAATTCGAAAAAGGATATTAAATAACGTTAATTTTTACTTTAAAATATTCAAATTTTTCTTTACATAAAGGTTTTGTAAATATATCTGCTAACTGATTATTAGTTGAAATATAGCAAATATCGAACAAATTCTCATAATATTTTTCTCTTATAAAATGCACACGAACATCAATGTGCTTGGTCCTCGAATGGTATTCAGGATTTTTGATGAGTTTCAAAGCTCCTTGGTTATCTAGATGAAGCATTGCTCGCATATTGCCCTCTTGTAGAAGATCATTCAGTAGAACTTTTAACCACATAAGTTCTTTTACGGCTTCTGAAGCTGCCACATATTCAGCTTCGGTTGAGGAAAGTGCTGTGCAACGTTGTCTTCGTGATCCCCAAGAAATTGGTGACTCTCCCAGTAAAAAAATGTAGCCACTAGTTGATCGTCGAGTGTCGATATCACCAGCGTAATCAGAGTCACTGTAACACAAAAGATTTAAATTGCATTTGTTTTTGAAAAGAATACCTATATTTTGAGTAGCTTTCAAATAACGAAAGACTCGTTTCGCTGTTTTGATATGCTGTGGAGTTGGGGTATCCAAGTATCTACTCAGAACTCCAACAACATAAGAAATATCCGGCCTTGTAGCTATGGCCAGATACATCAGGCATCCAATCGCTTCTCGGAAAGGGAAACTTGATACATCTACTGAAGTTGCAGAGAGAAGTGATGATTTTGTTACGGCTTCACATGGTGTGGACACTCCTTTTGAATCTGACATGTTAAAACGGCTCAAAAGACGCTCAATATATCCAGACTGGTAAACATGGAAATCTCCTACAGAATTTCGCTTCAACTCCAAACCAATGTAGTAGTTCGCCTCGTTTATCGTAAGCTCAAGATGTTTCTTCAAGTAGGCTACCAGGTCAGTAATGTCCCTCATATCAGTTGCTGCCAACAGCCCGTCATCTATATATAGCGCAATTATAACAATACTGACCTCCTTACGAAGCACAAACAGGCATGGATCAGCTGCGCACGATACAAAATTATAATTTGTAAGTATTTTGGATATTGTTAGGTTCCAATTTCTCGAAGCTTGCTTGAGACCGTATAAGGTTTTGTTCAGCCTGCAAACGTTTCCCGACTTGTCATCATATCCGATTGGCTGCTCCATATAAATCTCTTCTTCTAACATGCCGTTCAAGAACGCGGTTTTGACATCAAATTGGTATAGCAAAAGTCGTTTATATGCAGCTATAGCAATAATAGTTCGTATAGAATTGAATTTAGCAACGGGGCTGAAGGTTTCATTAAAGTCAATTCCCTCTTGTTAGCTATAACCTTTTATAACCAACCTAGCTTTATATCGCTCAACCTTATTTTGTGCAGAAAGTTTTACCTTATATATCCACTTACATGCAATAACCTTTCTATGTTTTGGACACTTCACCAAATCCCATGTCTTATTTAAACGATGAGCTCTCATTTCCTCGTCCATAGCTGTCTTCCACATTTTTGAGTCCTGTGAATTCATGGCTTCATTGTAGTTCAATGGCTCCATAGTCCCAGCCATAAATGCATGACCTTCTAAAATTGCAGACACTAAACTTGGATATGGACCTGCGTCCCAATTTTCATTGCTACGAAGCTTAGATTTGAAATCACAAGCTGATTTTTCATCGTATTTCTTTACATTCCGACGACGTTTAGGTTTGGATTGTAAAGTTTTCTGCTCACTATTTCCTGTTGATGAAGTTCGCCCCTCATCTGTTTCTTCAAAAGGTCTTACTTCTATCTCCACTGGGGTCTGATGTAAAAGTTGGAAAGCTGAAAATATCGATTAATGTGAAATCTCAGAGTGGGTATTGATCACACCCCAGAATGAGAGAGAGAATTTAAGTTGATTTAAAATGCCGTTTAAAATGTTGAAATATGTTGATGAAGTTCGCCCCTCATCTGTTTCTTCAAAAGGTCTTACTTCTATCTCCACTGGGTGAAAAGAAACAGGTTCACCTTCTTCTGCTGAACTAAATTGATCATCTTCACTTCCTGTCTAGGTCTCCATCTTGTTCGCAGCATCTTTCATCTCATCAGGTGGTTTTATTTCCTCCTCTGCTTCCTTATTGTGAGTTCCAATCTTTAAAGTGACCTTTTCTTTGAACACAATGTCACGAGATAGCTGTATTCTGTCTGATTCTGGTACCCAAACACGATATCCTTTACTATTATCTGGATACCCAACAAAAACACCCGATAAAGCCTTTTTGTCCCACTTTTGCCTCTTCTCCTTTGGAATATGTATAAAAACTTCGCTGCCAAAAGTTCTCAAATTATTTAAACTGGGAGTTTCCTGGAACCACAATTATTCATAAGGGCTCTTGTCCTTCACAGGACATGGTCCATACCGATTTAGCAAATAAACAGCTGTATTTACCGCTTCGGTCCATAGTCTGAGAGGTAAGTCATTGGCATGTAGCATTGTTCTGGCAGTTTCTACAATAAACCGCATGTCCCTCTCAGCACGTCCATTTTGTTGAGGACTATAAGGAACAGACAACTGATGAATAATCCCACGTTTCATCAAAAGATTTTGGACATGTTTATTAGTGAATTCCAACCCATTGTCGGACCTTAGAGTTCTTATATCTTTACTAAAAAGAGAACGAATTTCATTAAGATATTTTTCGATTAAAGACGGAACTTCACTTTTTTCTTTAACAAAATAAACGTTCCTATAGCTTGAGTAATCATCTTTAAATAGTAAAAAATACCTTGAACCCCTTAATGACTTCGTTTGCATTGGTCCGCAAAGATCAGTGTGCACGAGAACACCCCTTTCTGTTGCTCTCGACTGACTTTCACTAAATGGAGAACGGTGCATCTTACCCATAGCACATGCATCACAAAAAAAATTCGGGTTGTCAACAAAACTTATACCGCGTTGATTAAGTACCTTTTTTATTTGTCCAATGCTCATATGACCTAATCTGTTATGCCACATTTCAAGGGATTCATTTTTGGACACAAGATTAGCCACGGCACTTTCATTGCTTATTCTAAATAACATTTTAAATAAGCGATGACATCTGATCCCTACCGCAACTGTTTGACCATCTTTAAGAATCTCGCATTTTTGACTATCGGACACTAATGAGTAATTTTTATCAAGAGCACTTCCCGATGAAAACAAATTAACCTTGATGTCAGGGACAAAAAATACATTTGTAAGTCGTTTTCTAATCCACTTTTGATAGTTAAATGCTTCAATATTAATTTCGCCTCTGCCATGTGCTTGTATCTGCGTTCCATTACCAACTGTTATCATCACTGGTGCCTCCAATTTCTCATAAGAAGTGAACCATTCTCTGCGAAAAGACATGTGTTCACTCGCTCCCGAATCTAAGACCCAGTCATCTACTGTCACAGCATCTCCGATGTTGATTGTCTCGCAAATGAAAGCATCACAATCACTTTTATCATTTGTGGTCCTCTCACGATGAGCAAAATTAAGCTGCTTCGTGTTGCTTCTCTTTGGACAGTTGTTCTTCCAATGGCCAGACTGCTTACATAGAAAACATTTACCTCTGCGTCTCTGAAAGTTCTTGTTATCAAATTGGTTGTACTTTTTATCATGTTTCACATATAAAGCTGCGTCCGAACTTGAACTTTGCACATCACAGGTCCCCATACGAGTCTCTTCCATGATAAGTCTCGATCTAAGATTATCTATATTTTGCTGTTTTATGTCAGTCGACTCCCATGCGCTAAAAAAATGTGCAAATTTTTCGGGTAACGTCATCAGAATTTTAGTGATTAACATTGAATCAGAAACTAATTCGCCAGCTTCTCTAAGTTGTTGAGTTAAGCTCTCCAGTTTGCTTATATGAGTAGCAATGCTGTCATTTGTGTCTTTTTGGAAACCATGAAATCGTTGCTGCAGCATGCTTATACTAGTGTTCGATTTATGATCATATATTGAACACAGCTTAGACCACATTTGATTTGAAGACAAGCAATGCATAATATGAACTAGAATACCTTGTCCAATTGACGTCGCAATTATTTTTTGAGCTTTTCTGTCTTTTTGCTGCCAAGCTTTCAACTCTATTCTGGTCATCGGGTTTGTTTCGTCAACAACTGGCATGGTCTCTTCTCCTGTCACAACCTCGAATAGGTCACTTGCATTCAGTAGAATATGCACTTGGAATTTCCATGTGCACCATTGCTCTGCACACTGCAGTTTGTCTATTTTTATTGTTTCACTTTCCATAGTAGACAAACTGGTCAAAACTGATCTCTTTTAATCTTTGCAATCCGGCTATCTTTTACGAATCTGAAATTTTACTTTTATTTCTCGTAAAGCAACGAATTTTCTGCAATTTTAATTTTATGTTTTAAGATGAAAGGTTAATAAATTATAAGCGAAATTTAAAAAAAAACTTAATACTTAAGGGACTGGGCCCATAACCTGATAAATAAAACGACCGATCAGTTTGACTTCTTGGATAAAAAAGGAAAGAGCTATGGTATTTATTATAAAAAGACTTCAGGCTTAAATACAATGTAGTTACACAGCAGTTGCAGTTCAATGTATTTAGTACTAGTGAATGTATTCAGAGAGTATTTAGGTAAATAATGTAAATATATTCAACAGTATTTTTAGAACAATTAAGCATGTTATGTTCCTGGATCATTTTACTTAAATTTCATATGTTTTCCATTAGTACTAGTTTTTCTAAATATATCATCAAATAAAAATTCAATTTATTTCTAAGTAAATTTAAGAAAAGTCATAGAATGCATTATTTTGTATTATGTTTAATTTTTTAGTTTACTAAAATTTAAAAATGTTTAACTTTTCAAAGATATAGGTATATGAAATTACCTATAACACTTTTCTCATATTATGCATATATATTGTATAACAATTATTATTAACGAAATAATTAACTATTGAAAAAGGATCACAAATATACACTTTACACAAAAATATATTCACAATTTGCTATTGTTTTTTTAGTTACAAACACCATAACTACGAAGAAAAAAATTATGGAAATGCTTATTAGTTGAAAACATTTTTTTTTTGTATATTTAAATACATCTTCTACATCCTACAAGTTTTGAATCACCTGTAAGATTTAGTTTATTATTCTACAAGTACGATTTAGTTTTTTTCTACACTTGTAGCTTTGTGTTAAAAAAAGAGGGAAATCATATAATTTCCCACTTGTAATGTTCACTCATTAAACTTGTAGAAGAGCCAGCAAACTTGTAGCTTTGTGTTACAGAAATTTGTTACACTTGTATTAATTCACTTGTATTACAAGTACTTGTAGTTTTGTGTTACAGGCCCCTGATCTTTTCATCCGTTATAATATCCGATGGGACAATGTGTTCCGTGTAGGACTCTATTTGCGGGTTGCTGTCATTTGACCCGCAGCCCGGGAAGTGAGTATTTATCAGGTGCTCAAGAGTCTCATTGCAGGATTCTGTCCAGCACCCAGTGGGCGTTTTTAGAGATCCTAGAGGGATTGAATCCTTGGAAAGAATTTTCCTTAATCTAGCTGATTCGTTTGTCCCCTCGATTTCACTGCAAAAAGTTCTCCATGAGCTTCGTTTTGCTCGTTGCGTTTCTGCTTTAAATTTTCGCTGACTGGTTTTATATACTTCCCAGTCATTCTCATTTCTAGTGTTTTTGGCAGCATTGAAAAGCCTTCTCGTTTCTTTTCTCAAGTTACCAAGTTTTACCGTCCACCACGGTGGTTTCTTTTTTCCCTTCCCTATATGTTTTAGTGAAAAACCTTTCTCGAAATTAAATTAGCATCACATCCTAGAACCACGTCCCATCCTTCAGTTGCTGCTCGCTCTACAAGCTGGCCTGTAAGATCTGCAGGTGGTCTCTCCATCCCGTCATATGGCATATAGCAAGATGCCAGGATGAGTGGTGGGAGCCCGAACCGATCTAGCTTCACGGCAGTCTGATCTAGATTACTATATGTAGATAGAAGAAAAAGATTAAACTGTTTCTTAGCTACAATACAAGTTCTAAAATTACTGTTTGCTGCCACTTGTGCAGTTTTGAACAGTGTAAGTCCTTTTGAGTGTAAGCCCTTAATTTTGCCACCTGCGATCCAGGGTTCCTGAATAAGGGCGATGTCTATTTGTCTACTCTCCATGAGGTAGACAAGATTGGCGCTGGCGGCTTTACTGTGTTGGAGATTAATTTGTACTACTTTCTTCATGTTTATAATTTATTAATAACCTCCCGCCGATTAGTTATTTGGTTGTTCTTGTTGGATATTAACCGCAGTTTACAACGGTTTATGCCGATGCGAACCTTGAAGCCAATTTTCCTCAAAAGTGGTATAGACTTGTGACTGAGCTGCACAACGACTTCTGTTCCGTCCTTCGTCTGCTCCCCCATCTCAAGCACTTTCCAGTTCTCACTGAGCTGCTCAGTATTTAGGGATTGCAGGTACCTCTCAAGGCGGTCCCTAGGGATGGTCGGTCCTCGCATCATCATGTTCGCTTTGGGTCTATTAAGGTCTTTTATTTCTTTAAGCCCTATAAGTCGAAGGTTAGCATTAGGCCAGGGAGCTATCGTTCTTTTGACGAAGTCCTGCAGCCACACGAAAGTGTTATCGTCTTCGTAAGTCAGCATCTTGAATCCGTGGACGGTACTGAGATTACCGAAGAGAGGCGGTTGTCCGTTCTTAACGATAACATCGTTCACCTCGTCCATGATTCTGACTTCCATCAACTGCCATTGATTATCGGAGAGCTTCCGAGAGGGTGTGCCGAAATCTGCAATGGCAAATTGTCGCTTCTCCGTAGTCCCTTCCGTGATTAAAGTCTTTCTTCTTTTCGTTTTGGGTGATGGGTTCCTAGGCGAAGATTTATCATCCTGCCTAGTTCTTTTTGACGCCATTGAGTTTGGTTCATGGTGGGGCCCAGTGCCGACCGTCTCCTTTCCCGCTCCTAAGGTCTTTGTCTTTGTTTTTGTCAAGTTGTTCGTTATGTCAGTAGTCGTCAGTCTTCAGTTTCTGAGTAGCATTGCCCAGCGCTAGCTTCTCCCTGGCCAGGATTTTTGGTAGATAGACACCGGACAATCTTCTCAGCGTTCCGTCGTTTCTTCTTTAGAACCCGTTAGGTGAGATTTTCAGCTCTCCATTAGGCCTTTTTCTCGATTACGGTGTTCTTTGTCGTGTTCATTGTCGTTGTCATTGTCGTGTTTATTGTTAAGTCTATGACACTACTTCCGCTCGATAAAGATGGAAGAGACGTGCTGGATGCCTATTAGACCGAGAGCCCACAGCAATTTTTTGTTGTGATTGATAACAAAAAATAATTAGCATAATTAGATAGGCCTTTAGTAGTTATTTACAAATATGAACGTCTTGCATGCCCTAGTGGGAGCTATAGTGCATAAAAGTGCATCATATATGCAGTTCTTTCCAAATCTAAATAATTGTGATAACAACTTTGCCAAAATGTAGAGTTAGGCCTCCTGATTGAAAGTATTGTGGTCTAAGACGTTTTGCAGACAGCCTTCTTCCTGCAAGACGCGATAAGAATGGCGTACTTCTGGCACGAAGAAGACCGCCTTCAAAACGTCTAGGACCTCGATATTTGCAATGAGGACACTTAGCTATTTATTTTGAAGTTATGGCAAATTTGTTATCACAATTTTTTAGACTTTAGAAAGAACTGCATATCTGATGCACTTTAATGCACTATTGCTTACACTAGAGTATGCAAGACGTTCACATTTGTAAATAACTACTAAATGCCTATCTAATTATGCTAATTATTTTGTTATCAATCACACCCAAAAATTGCTGTGGGCTCTTAGTCTATATGGAGCTAGTGCCCCTAGCGCCACTTACACACGGCCCCCCATATCCATCTCCAACGGTCCCATTTTCTCGCCTTCCAGACCCGATGGAGCATGTGGCTCCATACCAAGTCTGGTTGGGAGAAGTGGTCCCGCTGTTTGCTTCAGCAGAGTCATCGTAGGCGTATTCGTCGAGGGAGTCTCCAATGAGATCGGACTTTCCTTTGATTGGAATTTAACAGTCGGCGGATTGGGTGGTCCCATTAGAGTATTCACGCTCGTACCTTCTGTAGAATTCACTTCTTTGGACGGCTGGGAAAGTACCCTTCCTGTCTTCTTAGGATCATTCGCCAGAAAAGCAAGAGCGTTTTAAAGTCGTCTGCGTTCGTTGTCGTTGAGTTCCTCCCAACTCCGCTTACCAAGTCGTTTGACCGTCTTCTTGCAGTTGGTGATTCTACTCCGAACTGAAGACAATCTTGAGAAGGTGGAGCTGGAAACGGAACTCGCGTCGTTGTCTGAAAGGGGGGTGAGGAGAAGGTCTTCTTCCTCTTGTGTAATTGTCATTTGTCACTGGCGACTTCTCCCCTCCTCCTATTGGAGAGGCCAAGCCCGCGCCGGCAGCCGTGACTTCTGTCGACGTTTCAGCGTATCTCCGATGGTGTTTTGTTCGTTTGTTTGTTCTGGTTCATAGTTTTATCATTGTGGGTTTCTCTTAGTTGGCTTAAAACTTCAACAGATCGGCTGAGGATTTAATAAATACAAATCTACAGCCGATCAGCTGAAGCTTCAAACGTAAGCCTCCCTACCACTCCAAGGTGGAAACCCGGCAGGGAGGTGGGATTATCTTAGTATAAGACCTGAAATAAAAGAACGGTAGTAAGGGGAGACGTCAGAGGACTGAGAATCAGACACTTTGAAGAATTTTTTGAGCAAAATAAAATAAGGTCACCCTAATAATATTGTTTGGCCAGGTAGATATCAATCAGATTTAATTTTATAAAAAAAAATCAGATTGGATTTTAAAATATTTCTGGGGCTGCCGAAAATTTCATCGTTTGTAGAATCACCCGTTTGCTTTATTCATTTTTTTCGGATGGGTATTGTTATTGAGTAAATTATACTAACTTGCACTTCATTAAAATTGTTTATTTTTTATTACTTTTCCCGTGTTTTATCACTGATATTAATTAATAAGATAGTATTTTAAACGAAAAAGGTAGAATAACCAATTTGCGGTGTATTATTGGAATGAAGTAGTTATCGCGAAGGAACTGTAATTTTTATAACTTTGTTAATAATTTTTTTGTTTCTTATACGCTAATTTACCACGATTGAGTTTTTTTCTGCGATCTTGAATAATGGAAACTTTACCTCTTCTTTCATATCACTCGTGGAAAAAAAATGTGTGACATTTTTGTGGAGTAATGCATTTTTTTTTATAATTTTGTGCGCACTAAAGCGTCTTAGGAAGGTTGGAGATTTAGGGGTGGCCGTGGCGCGATGGATGTGTGCTCGCCTGTCAATCTCATGATCACAGGTTCGATCCCTGCCGTTGTCTATGTCGCTTAAATTCCATTAAAAACCTTCTAAAAATTGTCACCAATGGGCTGCTGGTTTACTCATTACATGTTGTTCAGGCATAACACTAACAACATGTAATTGAGTTAAACTAGTATGCCCAACAAGGATGAACACGAATAAAATAATGTGAATTATAAGCGACATAGAAGTAAGACACGGCATTTCTCCGCTTTAGTTCAGCCGCCATCCCTGGAGATAAAAATCTGAGACAACCACCATTATTCTCAGAACATCGTGCCACACATCTTTCCTATCCTTCTTTCTCTTCCTTAACTTCACGCCCGCGCTGTGTGGAAACATTTAAAAGGGTAATCATAATCCCTTGAGCGCGGGTAGATTATAAAAAAAAAAAAAAAAAAATTAAAAGAAAACACCGATGCACATTGGTTTTGAATGTCTGAATATAATAATTGGAGGGAAATATTGAGTCGGTTAAAGCATTCCACATTCGTCTAGTGCAGCTAAAGAAGTAATCTCTTTTTTTATTCAAAATAGCTTTTTTGGCCTTTAGTCCACAAAAATTGGCGTTTCGTCCCGGCGATCTCACATGGACTCATCAGTTGACTGTGAGGACCTTGTCAATACGCATTTTTTTTTAATTCAGTTCATTTTACATCGATTTTTTGACAAAAATCCAATGTGAACTATACCAAACCAAGATTAAAATTGTAATCATTAACGTTGGAAGATTTTGCTCGTGGCCTGGCATTGATTCTATTATGAAGGTTTTTATAATACAAATTCTATATATCTACTACTGAAATAAATCAGCCAAGTAGAAGACTTAGCACTATTAATCGACTTGTTGAATTAGAACCGTATGGCTTATACCATATTTATTGCTAATAAATGTAATTGATGCACCGCTTTGAAAGTCGGACACTATTTTTTCTTTTAATTTATTGGAATTTATTCCGCGCCATTTTAACAATTTTTATTTAAATTTTAAATTGTTTATTAGCTTTGACCGTTAGCATGGTGCAAAGATCCGCGATTAACTTTTTTTGTTTTGCCCAGAACATGCTTGACAAAATAACAAGTGAAGGTAGTAGCATTTAAGAAGTAAGGGGTAAAATTCGATAACTGTAAACAGAAATAAGGTACATGTGCTTTAGTTTTGTCGTGCTACTTTTTAATGAGTTTTGAACTATTTTTATTTTTTAGAAATATGTTAAGATTTAAAATCAAATTAAAAGCTGGGGTGGAATCGGCTAAGGTGATAGTTGATTGTGATTGTCATTTTGACTATAGCTGTCTCCATCATATCAATAAAGAAATATAGAGAGAGCGATTGTCAAAATGACAATCACAATCAACTATTACCTTAGCCAATTCCACCCCTGTAAAATATAGAATAATATGTTGTGATTAAGAAAAAATAAAAAATATAAAAGTATCACGAGTGTTTTCTTTTTTATTCGTATGTTTCCAATGTGATATTTTTTCGTGCTTTAGTTTTGTCCAACACTGTATATGATTTTGTCTGCTCACTTAAACAGTAGATGCACGTAATACATTGAGGTCATATATCAGGTAAATAAAGTCATGATTGTTTTAAAGTATTAATACTAAGAAAATTACAAGCATAAGCTGTCTGCCATCACAAAGGACAAAGGACTTTTCTCCATTCAAGTTAATATAAATAAAGATTTTTTTAATAATCACAATGAAAATACTGCGGTTTGCGATTTGGCTAAACATGGTTTACTTTTTACTTAGTTATTGGCATATAAACCTTTTTTCCTTAGGAAAATACTAAAAAATCGATATGACACCATTTATTTTGAGCAATTTCTATTTGGAAACATGATTTTTTAATTTCACACAAAAATAAGACAGAAAATCAAAAATCACAGTATGTATTCCCTTTCATCTCACAATAATCAATTGATTCAACGAAAAAACATCGCTGCTACGCGGCGTTTTTCCTGAACTTTAGTTTTCAGATTTGCGCCAAATAGCTCAGAAAAAAATTCCAAAAAAGCCAAGCTTACAAAAAAATCTTAGGGACGATAACTTTACGCAATTATTTTTATTATAGTATCAAAAATACTGTCTATCTCCTTGCCGAATCATTCAAGTTTCAAAAGTTATTCAAATGCAAAATAACGGTATTCCGCACATAACTTTTAAAAAGGTAAAGGACATAAAAGCGTAAATCTAAAAAAACTGTACGCTGACAAAACCATTGCGTAAGCTTTTCCATCTGTCTTACTCTACTGGTCTCTTTCCGAGTGGATGGAAAACAGCAATTGAATTTACATTACTGCTTTCCAAGGTCATATAAACGCTAATAAGTTATCAGCTCAAGAATTATCTGGAAGAACGAACGTTTCTCAATGACCGGCAGAAGCTTTTGTAGCGATAGGTCCACTAGTGATCTGTTGGTATATCTTACCGCACAGTGGCGCAAATTTTTACTTCGTTTTGGAGAAGATAATATTATAGCACTTTATATTCCAAAAGCATTTAATAGTTTGAAAGCAAGCTTTCTTATGGAAAATGCGTCCATTTAGTATTGATGACTCTTCTTCATTGGATTAGAAACTACATTCGAACCGCTGAATAGAAGTTGTGTGTGACGGTTTTAATTCTGAAATTTTAAGAATAAATGCTGCTATGTCACAAGAGTCTGTTTTGTCCCCGACTGTCTTTCTCATATTTATCAATGATCTTTTGTCTCAAACTTTCATATTCGTTTTCAGATGCATGCAATTGTTCTTTGGTTGTGAATTTAGAAGGGTAGCGTATAAACTCAATAAATTCTGATCTCTATATCATTGTCAAATAGGGAACCATAAACCGCATTTAATTTAATGCTTCAAAAACGCAATGCATGCATTGAGCATTGAGGAAACCAAAGAGCTTTCAACTATCGGTATGTCCATCACAGATCAGCTTGTGTGGAATGATTTCCTTGGAAGTTGCAAGAAATATGTTATCCCTTCTGGTCTGTAAGACCTATATTCGTCAAAAATTCGGGAAAAATTTCAATACATTTTGGTGTAGGTTCGAATAACTTACTTGAGTCTTTTGGATATATAAAAGAGCTTTAAAAATGATAGGTAGTAGAATTATAAGAGGAACATTTGAATCTCTCAAGCACCGCCGCAATGCTTCTTGTCTTTTTTTATTTTACTCTTATTTTTATAAAGTGTTTAAGTTATTTGGCATTACTCCCCTTAATCAATTAAACGATAGTACTGGCGCTTTACTGATAAATAAAAAAGAGATTTTATATGAAGGTTTTTATAATACAAATTCTATATACTACTGAAATAAATCAGCCAAGTAGAAGATTTAGCACTATTAATCGACTTGTTGAATTATCGCCGGACGAAACGCCAATTTTTGTGGACTAAAGGCAAAAAAAGCTATTTTGAATAAGACTGATGTTATTTTCCCAGAGGACGTGAAATGGTTGTTGTTATTAGGGCAAAAGTTTACATTGTCTATAACAAAAGAAAAGCTTCCCCTCTTTAAAATCATAACAGATGGAGAAGAGATGATAAAAACATTGGAACAAGGTGACCAGGAATTGGCTCCTGCAAATTTTACACAAATTTTGCAAAATCATCTTCGACCCACTAAAACATCACCTTTTGATAAATTTATCAACAAGATCTGCAGTGACAAAATTAAATTCTTAAAATACCATAAGGAAGTGTACATTGTACCTGCTGATAAAGGTAATGTTACAGTGGCCATTTATAAGAAGGATTACTTAAGCAACATGAACGATTTGTTAGGAGATAGATGTATTTATAGAATCCTTAGAGACAATCCAACACTCAAGTTACAAAGCATTAATAATTCTTTTGTTAACACATTATTTACTGAAAACATTATTAATGAATATGAGAAGAAACGTATGACAACATACATTGCGAACGCTCCTCGGATCTACGGATTGCCTAAGATCCATAAACATAACATGCCACTAAGGCCAATATGTGCTTCGACAAATGTGCCATGCTTTGAACTAGCCAAATATATTGTTAATATTTTGAAGAAATTGAATGAAAATTCCAAATATAATGTCCAAAATACGAAGAACTTTATCGATGTGGTTTCTCCTTTAAGAATAGAAAATGATGATGTTTTGGTGTCCTTTGATGTAGTGTCATTATTCACAAATGTCCCAAGTCTTATTGAGAGGAAATGGAAAGATACTCGTATACAAAAACATACCAAAATCAAAAAATCTATGTTTATGGAAATGCTACGTTTCTGCATTATAGACAACAATTATTTGGAGTTTAGTTATATTTGACTGGTATAAGAAGCCCACATCTTCTGTACGTCTTATTAACTTCCACTCAAAACATCCTAAACAAATTATTATGAATACTGCAAAAAACTTTATTTATCGTGTACTTGAAACAAGTCATAATAATTTTAGAAAGAAAAACATAAGAACAATAAGAGACACCCTGTGCTCCAATTCATTCCCCGCGCATGTAATCAATAAACTAATAAGAAATTACAATGGAAAGAACGCAGATACCCCTCAAAATGATCCACCACCAATTATTTACCGAAGCGCTATATACATCCCATCTCTTTCAACTCGTATGATAGCAGCGCCGATAAGAAATAAAGAGTTGACGAGAATAGATTTTAAAACCGCTAAGGCTGAAAACACACCGGATAAAGCAAAACATGTTTTTTTGTTTCGTGAAACAAAAGACTAAACACACCAAAGAAAACGAAACAAAACACATGTTTTTGTTTTGAAGTGTTACGATGGTGGTTGTTGAAAATACATGCTATTGTATACGAGCAACACACACCGAATGCAACAAAACTGTTTCGAACAAGGGTCGTTGACGATCATTGCATACATTCTTATGGCGCAACGCACACCAAATGAAACAAAACATTAAAACAAAAGCAAAACAGAAAAACATGTTTCGTTGCCGATAGCTGAGCTATTGTTCTTTGCAAAACAAAATTTTGACTCTGTTGTTTTTATTTTCATCTTTCGTTGCACTTTACAGATTTATTTGCTTCTACGTTTACTCTGTGCGCAAATTTTAAATATGAAATATGTAGATGGAGAGAAGTTCATTTTTTTTTTTATTAAGGCAAGAAGCCCTATCTATAATTAAAAAGATAAAGAACATGCCAATAAACTTACTATTGATAAGCTGTGGATTGCTACTTCCTGCTATTAGGTGGAGAGGCGACCGTCGGATCACTTAGCTCATCCGCTCAATGGATCTAATACCTCTTACTAAATAGAGATACTCTAGAGAAAGATAATGCACCAGGGTTGCCTATCAGATTTTGGGCCGAAGACATCTAAACCGGGGCACTTCCGGTGCTTTTTTTTCACCATGACTTAGCCCATCCAGTTAATGGCTGAAACTAGTGCCAAACTATAGAGCTCGACGAGATAGATCGAAATATATAGGGTTGCCTAACTAAAAGTGGGCCGAAGCGCTTGGCAGCCCTATTTCAAGGTGCGTATTTTTCGACCATGACTTAGCCCATCCAGTTAATGGTTAAATTTGGTATCAAATGAAAGGTCTGAGTCTACTGATTATGAATATATAGGGTTGCCATGTCTTAACTGGACCGAACCCTTCGGCAGCCCCGTTATAAAAAAAAATCCACCAAATATGTAATGCCTTATAACTTAATAATTTGGTTGGCTTTGTTCATCGAATTTTATTGTATTTTATGTATTGTATATCAAATGAAAGCTCAAAGCCTGTAGAAAATTAATAAAATAGTTTTACATTTAAAAAAAATCTATATATGTCAAAAAAAGATTTACTGCAGTTTTCCTTAAAACATTCATTTTATTTAACCAACAACATTACTTTATCTAATTGACGTAAATTAAAGACTATTTTTTATATTAAAATATAAGCATACATTCGTCGCACTGTTAAAAATACCCAGTGATGCTCATTAATTTCTGAAAAACATAAGAAATGTGTTTTTTAGCAAAGACTTTAACGTTTGATCAACATCAAGGTCAACATGAAGTTAATCCTCTCAAAGTTCTCTTTAAAAGTTGTAATCACGAGTGGGTACATAACATACTCGTATAACATACATTTAATAAAGTTCGAACTGATATTGATAAGCAAAGCTTTATAATCATCAAGCTTTCTCCAATGTTTTTAGGCCTCAGCTGTGAACTTAGCATGCTAATTCTTAAGTTGAATAAACTACTTTTTTATTAATGATAAAAGAAATATTTTTTTTCGCACTTGGGGAGAAGGCAAAATTTACTTAAGCTTTTACAGATTCTTATTATTATATTATTTTGTTACTGCAGTTGTCAAGTGCAAAAATTGATATTAAGTATTACTTGAGTTGTTAGTTGCGAAATAGGTGCGTGTTTTTTTCAGCTTAGTAGTGATCAATTCTTATAGAGTTTAAAAATGTTGGTTTGTTTTTTGTGTGGTAGAGTAGAAAATTTAATAATTTTCAATAAGGAAATTTTTGAAAAATGTATTTCAACAAAAAAAAATACGTGAATTAAAAAAATTGAAGTACGCTGATATTTGTTTACATGATGATATGTCCTTGTCTGGCTATCACACAAAATGTTACAAAAAATTTGCAGCGCTCCATCAAAAATATAAACTGGAGAATCAAGATATAATTCAAAACCAACACGTAAGCTATAATTTTATTTAAATTTGTTTTATTGCAACCCCAAAAATGTGTTCTTAACTAATACCGTATGAAATGTTTAGGCTCAATCAAGCACTTCTGTTCCTTCTTCTCCTAATCTTGACCAAGGATTACATGAACGTGAATTCAATCAACGCAGTGAAGCAACAAACTCTAGCCCTAGCTTTGAACCTTCTTTTTCAGCCAATGTGGTGTGTATAATAGACTGGGCCAAAAAAATTGACTTTTTTTTTTTTTGAAAGATATATCGAGAATATCATTCAGAATGACAAAAAAAAATTTTCGTAAAAGTTTGAGCCCTTAATATCAATTTTAAGAGGGCTATCATCGCTAATTTTGATTTTTAGTCATAATTTCATGTTTTGCGTCAGAACTGACAAAACATTGAAGTAAAAAAAATTCATTTTGACTTACTTTTATATAAAATTAAATTCCCTACAAAAAAGGTCTGATTGAAAATTTTCGTCAGACAAGCCGTTTTTGAGTAATTAAGCTTAATAAATTGTTATTTTTCGTTAGTTACAAAATTCCAAATTAAAAAAGTAAAATCGAAGAAAAATAACAATTTATTAAGCTTAATAACTCAAAAACGGCTTGTCTGACGAAAATTTTCAATCAGACCTTTTTTGTAGAGAATTTAATTTTATATAAAAGTAAGTCAAAATGAATTTTTTTCACTTCAATGTTTTGTCAGTTCTGACGCAAAACATGAAATTATGACTAAAAATCAAAATTAGCGATGATAGCCCTCTTAAAATTGATATTAAGGGCTCAAACTTTTACGAACATTTTTTTTTGTCATTCTGAATGATATTCTCGATATATCTTTCAAAAAAAAAATAGTCAATTTTTTTGGCCCAGTCTAGTGTATAATTTTTCGTTAGGATTATATAAAATTGATAGTCTAACTGTACTGAATCCACTTAACAGGCCGAAGTTGAAGTTTGCAGATCTTCCAATATTGTAAATCGGAGAACTAGTTCCACCCAAGAGTTATTGAATCCGTCACCGGCACTATCTCAGGTAACAAATCAATCGGTTTGTCTTTTTTGTGATAAATTAGATAACAAAAACAAAACAAATAAGAAAACCAATGTCAACATGCTTCTCTAAAGATGCGATTGAGGCAACAAAGCATCAAGCAGAAGTAATCGGTGATGCCAAACTGATAGAAAAGTTATCTAGTTGTAACAGTTTTTTATACCATCACTTTTGCAAAGCTTTGTTTAAAACCAGATACGAAAGAAAAGTAAAAAAAAGTAAACCGCAAACAAAATGGCATGAAGTACGCCTAGTTCACAAAGAGGCCTTTGAATCACTTTCACTTTTTATAGAAGAAAATATTTTTTTAAAAAGCAAAGTTGTCTATTTGCAGGATCTGTATTTAAGATACAAATCCTTACTACTGGAAGTTAACTCCAGTTATACAGAAAATGATTTTAAGTACTATCTTGCAACTAATTTGCAAAATAAGTTATCTGGCACTTATGGTGATAAAATAATTATATGTAATTCGAATCAAAGCAACAATAGAAAAATAGTTTACAAACAGGGCTTAGATATACATTCAATTATTAATAATTCGTTTTTTTATGAAAACTCAGAAAAAAGAAAATTTCAAGACGTAGCATACAATATAAGAAATACTGTTAAATCAATTAAAAAAAAGAAAATTCCTCAAAATGTTAATGTTGAAAACTTAACAGAAGGTGAATGCGACATTCCAGAGGTTTTGTTTGATTTTGTATGCGATTTAGTTCAAGGACCTGATTTGAGGCGCAAAAATTCGGTTGAAGATTTCGTAAAAATAAAGTCAATATGTCAGGATATAATTTATATTATTTCAAAGGGCAGAATTAAGCCAGCTAAACATTTAATGTTAGGATTAGCATTAAAATCATTGACCAGCAGCAGAAAGGTTTTAAATATTTTAAATAGATACGGCCATTCTATTTCTTACACTGTAGCGGAAGAACTAGAAACGGAAATGACGTTTACATCTGTCGAGGAAAACCAACTTATTCCATCAGGAATAAATATTGCCAACGATCTGAGCACACACGTAGCGTTTGACAATTTTGATCGGTTTGTGGATACTTTCACTGGAAAAGATACTCTGCATGATACTGTAGGTATCATCTATCAATTTGTTTCAAACGGTGATAATTCTTTTCAAAACAACCAATTGAAACGCGTATCGTCAGAAGAATTTCCATCTACAAGTACAAATAGTGAGGCGATACCAAAAAAAAGACGTCGTTTTGAAGAAATTCAACGTGAGATACAACCCTATTTACAGAAACCCAGCGCTAAAACAAGCTTAATGAATTTAGATGCAATTTCTGAAATAATTAGTGGTTGTTTGACTAGTAAGTCCAATTCTGAAACACGAAATTTGATTTGATTTAGAAACAACTCCAATGTGGGTAGGATACAACTCCTTAACAACGATAGATAATAGCCAATTACAAAAAATAGATTATCTTCCACAGATAAATTTGTCACCAACATCATACTCTGTTGTTCAGGAAACAATGTTTCATTCTCAAAAAATTGCAAAAGAATGTAATCAAGAGAAGATCGTTGTTAGCTATGATTTGGCTATAGCTAAAATGGCAATGCAAATTCAGATAGCGGAGAGCCCAAAATTTGACAATCTTTTCATTAATCTTGGAGCATTTCACATAGAATTGGCTTTTTTTAAGGCTCTGGGAAAGTATATTGATTCCTCAGCTGTTGTTGATATATTAATTCAATCAGAAGCTATAGCAGAAGGGTCTATCAATGGTATAGTTGGTGGTTTACACTTTAACCGATGTAAAAGAATTCATCCCTTGCTTTCAGCTGCTCTTCAATATCTGCACTTTGATCGATTTTTGAATGAATAGACCGCGGATTTTTAATAGAAGAATTGAAAATTGTCCAAAAAACACCGAAAGAAAATTGTCTGCCTTTGGAACCACTTCCACTGCTAGACCATACACTTGCAGAGTACAAGCGATATTCAGAATCCACACTATCTGGGAGTCACGGAAAAACTGCCCAATATTACATGCAATATATTTATTTTATGAACACCTTTTTTTCACTATCTCGTAGTATAAGGACCAATGACTTTGAATTATACCTTCAATCTCTGTACGATTTGTCGAATTTGTTTTTTTCTTTGAATCAACAAAATTATGCAAGATGGATTTTGCATTATCTAAGCAACTTAATGATATTAAAAAAAAACAACTCTCCACTTTTAGAAGATTTTAGAAAAGGAGCTTTTGGTGTAAAAAGAACTAAGTCTAATTTTTCAAGGACACCTGTTGATTTGACACTTGAGCAGACGATAAATGCAGATGCTGCAAGTTCTTTAACTGGTATAAGCCATTTTACAAACTCCATTTCTGCGCGCCAGCGTTGGGCTTTAAGTCATAGTCTGCGAACAAAAATAATATCAACTATGCTTGGCGAAATTAATTTAACTAAAAACGATGACACAGTTCATGAACTCGAAAGTTTTAGGATTTCAAAAGACAGAAAAACCTTAGAGATCATAATTTCAACTTTTAAAAATAACATCAATCCATTCGATAAATCGGTAGATGAAAAAAGTTTATTTAACGTAGTTACAGGAAGGGCTGTTTCGGAAGAGACTATGAATTTCCTCTTAAATTTAAACAAAATGGGAGAAACCAAAAAACATGAGTTCATAGCTGAATGTAATAAAAATCCTGAAAGATTTGAAAAACCCATCAAAAGAATAAACTTACAAAATTTTGCTTCGGAGTGTTTAAAAAAACACTTAAAAGCAAAGATGGCACTAAGAACGTTTTGTTGAAAATGGAGCGTGATATATTTGGAAGATTGCTTGCTATTGCTCTAGAAAAGAAAATTGATATGGAGTACTGTCTTTCATTTCCATTATCACCAGCACCACCGTCATTGTGCCATTGTACGGGAGAAATGCTCAAGACAGATAAGTCAGTACTTGCAAAGAAATTACGTTCCTTCCATATATCTAATCCTCCTTCTAACGTTGATGTTGATTTAATAGATGGGTTTTATCTCCTGCATCACTTAGGGCCTTCTTTACCTCAGAGGTTTGACAAACTATCTGAGCTTATTTTAAAAAAAATTTGCAACACCAGTGCTACTCACATCCACTTGATATTTGATCGTTATTTTACTCCATCAATCAAAGATGTCGAGCGAAATAACCGCCATGAAATCAGTGCAAACTACACAATTCGTGGACCATCACAAATAAGGCCAAATGACTTTTTAAAACATTTGCGTAACAAAAAATTCAAAGAAGCTTTAGTTGCATTTTTATGTAGTCACTATGAAAGTAGTAGTATCTGCTCGCATTTAGGGAATAAGAAGCTGTTCCTAACTGTTGAAGAGCAGTGTTTCTCATTTACATGTTCGAACAATAATATTGTTAAGACTCTTGAAAAGGACTATTTACATATGTCACCACGAGGAAGCCGATACGAGAATTGTCTATCATTTAAGTAAATTATCAAACAACTCAAAAGTAATGATAAAATCGTCGGATACTGACATTTTAATTATTTTGCTTGGAAATATCCATAAACTTAAAAATTTTGAGATATTTTTAACAACACTAGGTTCCGCACCGCATTGCTTAAATTGTACCGAGGTTTCAAAAAAACTTAGCGATAGGCTTTGTCAATCCTTATCGGGTTTCCATGCCTTCACTGGAAGTGACTATACCGCCAGTTTCTATCGGAAAGGAAAGGCAAAGTCTTTTGAACAGTTGCTAAAAAATGAGAAAATTCAAAAAATATTTGCGTCCTTAAACACCCCGAACCAAATTAACAACATTGAAAACATGGAACTACTACAAGAATTCACATGCAATTTGTACTCCACAAAATGCAAAAGTGTGAATCTTTCTCGCTTTATTATTTTTCAAAAAATATTTTCAACGAAAAGCAATGAAGATCGCTTTCTAAAAAAAGTTAAAAATTTCGATTCCAGTATGTTACCACTATGTTCCTTAAATTTGTAAATGAAAAAGTATTTAAATTGTGATTTTTTTGTTTAACGGTAAATAAAAGTTGAATAAAAACTCTGCTCATATCAAAAATATATATATATACAAATATATATAAACTCTCTTTACTTATAAATATCTCCCATGAAAAAGAATTAATGATTTATTAAGTCAATTTTAAAGGTAAGTCATCTAGCTATTTAAAAGAAGGCAACTTATACTTTTTGAATAGCAAAAGCAATTATTGTTGCCACTATACTTTTTTGTCCGAAATTTCATTTGATAGCAAATCTGTTATTGACGTCAATAGATAAAGTAATGTTGTTGGTTAAATAAAATGAATGTTTTAAGGAAAACTGCAGTAAATCTTTTTTTGACATATATAGATTTTTTTTAAATGTAAAACTATTTTATTAATTTTCTACAGGCTCTGAGCTTTCATTTGATATACAATACATAAAATACAATAAAATTCGATGAACAAAGCCAGCCAAATTATTAAGTTATAAGGCATTACATATTTGGTGGATTTTTTTTATAACGGGGCTGCCGAAGGGTTCGGTCCAGTTAAGACATGGCAACCCTATATATTCATAATCAGTAGACTCAGACCTTTCATTTGATACCAAATTTAACCATTAACTGAATGGGCTAAGTCATGGTCGAAAAATACGCACCTTGAAATAGGGCTGCCAAGCGCTTCGGCCCACTTTTAGTTAGGCAACCCTATATATTTCGATCTATCTCGTCGAGCTCTATAGTTTGGCACTAGTTTCAGCCATTAACTGGATGGGCTAAGTCATGGTGAAAAAAACGCACCGGAAGTGCCCCGGTTTAGACGTCTTCGGCCCAAAATCTGATAGGCAACCCTGGTGCATTATCTTTCTCTAGAGTATCTCTATTTAGTAAGAGGTATTAGATCCATTGAGCGGATGTGCTAAGTGATCTGACGGTCGCCTCTTGGACTATATGACATTTGAAGATTGGCAAGATAAAAAGCTTTTCTCTTTTCTTATAAATAAACACATAATGTCTGTTTTGTAAACACAAAATTGTTATTTGTGTTTACTTGTCGTAGAGTTATAATCTTTCAGCCGGAGTTAAGCTTTTACGATAGTTCGTATTTTGTTTCATTTCAACGCACACCAAACGAAACAAAAAAACAAAACGTTTTGTTTTGTTTTATTCTGTTTCGCTTGGTGTGTGTTCAAATAAAAAATGTTGTTAGAGATGTTGCACATCATAAACATAAATAACACAGTCAATAGACGGTCTGATTGTGATAATATCTGCAACATGTATAGCCAACTCGTTAGGAGAACATTAAACAGTGGGGAAAAACAAAATTAAATTGTTCTTTTTGTGTGAAATTGCGTAGTTTTGTTCTTTGGAATGTTTTGCAATTTATTTAAAAAATATTCATAAAATGTAATGAATAATTTAAATTTTGTCATTGTTTGCTAAATTTTAATTAATTTCATTATTATTGCAGTGTTTAAAGTGTGAAGAATATTTCATATATGTCTTATTGTTGTTAAAACAAGTTTTTTAATGTTTATTGTAAGTTTTATGACACTGTATTTTGTTAAAATATGTTTTACTGACATACAAATTTTTTGTTTAAATTTCGAATAAAAAGGCCTGAAGAAGAGCGTATTCATACTCGAAACGTCGCTTAACCAGTAACATCTTGTTTTATTGACCTAGAGCCCGCACAAATTATTCTCTGTAACAAATGAAGAAGTTTTGAAAGTTAGGTATTTTCATTACAAGTTATAATATACTAAATTATTTACTATATATTGTTGCAACATCGTATGATTTAACTTAGCTCGAAATTCGATTAGTCTGACCACACAATATTTGACCAATATTCTTCAGTAAAAGTTTGGCATTTTCGAGCCCATACAAGCCGCATCTTTTTGTTCTTTTCAAATAACCATGGTTTTTCCTGGCTTTATAGCCAGCTTCTTGGAGTCTTCTACGAGTAGTTCCAGCAAAAATTTGCTTCTTAAATTCTGCTGAAAATTCGACAGCGAGCTCTAAGGAAGTTTTTTTTGCGGTTTTTAATTGGAGCTACCAATTTTCGGTCCTCGCGGTTTGTTGTGATTCGCATGCGCCCAGGTCTTGTCCTATTCTCATGCTATCCGGTCTCTCTGAACCGCTTAAGAGAGTACTGGACAGATCGACGCGAATATTCCAGAGTTTTGGAAATGTCACTTGATCATGTATCTGCTGTACCTGCGCACGTTTAACTAAACTTAGTTCACTTTTTTTTGGGCATTTTCCAATAATACTAAGATAACGGTTTTTTTAGTTTATCTGAGACTAAAAAATTATTTCACCACCAACTGTATTAATTTAATTTGTAAAAAGCATGTACGCACGAAATTGATAGGGTGCTCAATAATTTTGGCCAAGACTGTATATTTGCCTTATCAGATAACATAGGTAGTGTTGTTCCACTTTTCACGAGTTCGTCAGCCTTAAAGTTCCCTGGAATGTCCCTATGGCCTGACACCCAACGGAGGTGAATATTGAATTACTACGCCATCTCCATTAGAGAAAAACGTCAGTTATACAGTTAGTAGAGATCAAGTCCATAGATTTAATAGGCGCTTGTATATGCTTGTATATTTTTTAGCCAAGACAGGACTTCTTTAATGACCATAAGTTCCGCCTGGAACACGCTACAACGATTTGGGAGACACAAAGAGTGACATAATCTATCTGAAAACACACCCCCACCAATTCCATCATCTGTTTACGATCTATCTCTCGTGTAAAAAAATTACTGCTATTATCAATATTTTTTCTTATGAATAATAATTATGGATACCTTTAGAGCTGGTATGAGTGATTTTTAGTTTATTTTTTTTTGGTGGAATTAGTGTTTTTATTAATTTATCAAAAGGAGACCTGTTTTAAGCCTTAAAATTCTTTTAAGTTGAGTTTAAAAAAATATATATCAAAGTATATCAACATTTTTCATGTCATTGTATTCGTCCATTATTGTACTATCCAAAAATAAAAACTTTCATTTCAAGGTCAACCGATAAAAAACCGAACATTTTTTGAAAAAAAGGTTTCTTTTACTAAAAGCTCTAGGATTTTAGAAGTTACCAGTTTTATATTAAATGAATTAAAAATAACAAATTGTTCTAGTTCAATAAAAAGTGATTTAAGCCAAAAAGTCAAATTTTTTGACTTAAATCTTGATAATCGGTGGAAACAAGGCTCATGAAACCGCGCTCTACTTTTTAAACGACATGAAGTGTGGCTAAAATGTGGTTTAATACTTCCTGCCAGTATTTTAGATATTATAACCAATAATGCTTTAAATGATACACCGAGATCTAGTCGCGGAAGACCTCAAAAGTCATTTGAAGTTGCTTCCCACAAGACCAAAAAACGTAGAATTGAGAATTTTTTGCTCTCAAACTAAAGTGAAGAGCTTAAGTTTGCACCAGAACGTTATTCTGGTGAAAGAGTTGATCTTGCTGAAAAAAAAATGTTTTAACTCCAAAAGAGGCCTTGCATTGTATTTAGACCTGGATCTCTCAGAAAAAAAGTATAATGGTCTACGATTAGACGTTGCATTAACATTGTTTTCCCAGCTTATAAAAACTGAAAAAAGCTTAAAAAACAAGCATTTACATAGGTAGAAAGTGCGTGAGTAAATATTAATATAAATATAAAATGTCGCGAAAAGTGTGGGGCAACGAGAATGTTATCCAAATCATAAAAATTTATGAAATAAAAAAAGTTTTGTGGGATCAACTTGTCGAAAATTTTAAAAATAAAATCAAAAAAAGCCGATTAAATATATGAAATTTGCGAAAATATAAATTGTGATAAGGATGAAGTAGAAAAAAAAATTCATGCGCTTAAAGTGCAAGACAGGCGAGAAAAAAAAATTACAGAGAACTCAATCTGGAAACAATGGGAAACAAAGAAACATTTCAGAAATGTTTCTCAAAGCGTCCACAACAAAAAAACAAATAAGAAACATTTCTGAAATGTTTCTGCAATGTTTCTGAAATGTTTTTTAAACAAGCTTCCCAAAGAAGAAAATTACCGTTTTGGTCTATCCAGCCTGCATTCTTGGATAAGATGCTTTGAATGTCTGTTGCACATTTCTTATAGGCTTCCTTTCAAAACCTGGCAAGTACGCGATGCAGAAAACAAAATTGTATTTGCTAAAAAAAAAAACAAAATTCCAGAAATCATTTAAAAGTAGAATGGGTCTTATTGTTGACAAGCCTAAGCCAGGTTTCGGTTCAACAAATGATGGAAATATTGCAAGGCATTTCTTTAAAGTTTTTAGCTTCTGGGCTGAGTATTGACATACAGAAGTTTTCCACACTGCTCGATGATACTTTATCTTCAACTTTATATTTGGTATTATATGCCAATGAGTGTTCATAAGCTCTTAGCTCATGGTCCGGGCATAATTTCATTTTCCGAAGAAGGCCTAGAAGCAAGTCATAAGGAATCCCGAAAGCACCGTCTAAATTACAAACGAAGACTTAATGATTGTTCTACTGCTTAGGTCTGATCCTCTATATAGGAACAAGAATTCAAAATTATCCAAAAAAACAATAAGGACATAAGAAAATATATAAAAATTCCAGAAAATTCGAACTCATCTTGAATTCAAAATTACTCAGATAGTGAAAGCTCGGATTATTATCCATTGTTTAAAAATATACATATATATTTTCTTTGTAATTATAATAAAAGTTTTTAACTAAAACAATCTATTTTACATTTTTTTAATATCAACTTTCTTTCTTTTGTTTTAAGCTTAATAGTCATTTTGGAATTATCATATGACACTTAAATTCTCTGTGCTGATTGAATTACACTTTCTTTTATGTTTTCAGGACCTATTTTACCCACAAAAGCCATATTTTTTGTAATACAGATTTTTGTCCGCCATGTTCATATATTCGACGCACTGTGCATCGATGTAAAAATGCATACAATCATCTTCCAAGAAACTTATATCCTCCCAGGCAGATATTGAAGAAATGGTGAATTCAAAGTTTTTGCCGAACCGAGGTAATCGGAATGAGTTCAGAATGATGGAATGTCCAATTTCGGTTCTGATCCATTGTGAAGAAACTTTTAAGCAGGCGCCTGTGTCTGTGTTAGCCGCCGCTCCGTCTCTAGCTAAAAATATCGAGAGGTTCATTTGGCTAGGAACAAAACTTTAACTTCTCTCTACAATAGAGAAATGTGTACCAGATTTTAGCATCTGTGAAACATTGTCTCCAGAATTCGTAGAATTAATTTCAGATTTTTTTTTGTGGCTTGACTGGAAATTTGGTCCTGCAGATTTGAAGGGTGTAAAGGTGAAATCATGTGATGAATTGTACCTGAGATACGAATTATATCTTATACTTTCTGTCGGTTTATGGTAACAAATATGAGTTCATTGTACACGTTACTTACTGTAAAATTAGTGCATAAAATCAAATCAAAAGAGAATCACTTCTCTCAGTACTGCCCTATACGTGATAAGAGCTAGCATGCGCAGTACTCCCCAGTGTATGGCCGGTAGGGAGCCCAAGTGGTCGAAACAGCGACATTTCAGCAGATTTCAGTCTGGCTACGGTGATTTTTTTATTTATTTATGATTTATAAAAACTAAACTTAAAACATTAATTTAAAATAATATAAAATAAAATAAGAATATAAAACTTAAATTTTATAATAATAAAAAGATAGGAGTAATAGGAGGCGGGTAAAGAAAGTTATTGGGATGTTTTTTGTAACCATATTGATTGTTCTATGCTTCTTGCTCCTTCAAGAATTCTTAGGGAAAAAAATATCTTTTTTTCCGCGCCATTACATTTACTGTGAAAAAAGTGATCCCATATGGGCAAATCTCAGGAACTTTTGACTTTCGTGTAACTTGGAAATTAAGTTACTTCATAGTCATATTTTTTTACTCTATCTCTGATAATTTTTTCGAAAATATAGTATTACAGTATAAAAAAAGTTATTTTCCACATTAAGAATTTTTTTTTACCTATAGAACGAGTAAAAGGCAAAAAGTATAAGAAAAATACAAAATTTTATATGTTACTATTAAAATATTTAAAAAGTTTAATGTTCTTACGATTGAAGCATCTGATTTTAGTTTGTTAAACTCAAATGGAATTCATAAGAGACTTTGAAAATCAAAATTTTTTATGAAAAAATTATGTGCTTTGCTTAGATTTATGACAGTGTTTGTCAGAAGTTTCGGTACCACAATTCCGAAAAAATCATTAAAATCTGGTACGTCTCTTATCATTTACACAGCATGCTTTGCACCGATTTATAAATTACATATTCATTTTCTATAGACAAAAATGAATAAATTAAGCTTTGGTAGAGGTGTGTGCTAAAATCGCAACCTGGTTAAAATTAGCTTATACTGAATTAAAAGAGTGCGAAACTTTTTTTTTTCTCAAGACATTTTCAGTTAGCACTCTCATAAAAAGCAATATTTCCCGTTCTTAACTATTGTTCCTTCCTCTAAATCATACTAAGAAGTGTACGTTTTGTCGCTGACGCTACATATTTTATGGATCTTTAAAATTCAGTAGTTAATTACAAAGAAAAAGCATTGATATTTTTTATACATTACTTTTTAAGGGGCCGCCAAGATTTGATGACGGATTTTTGTAGAGGGGTCAAAAACAAGCACTTTTTACTATGGGAGGGGGGTCTATCTCCCCCCGCTTAGGAGGTAGGGGCACTTTTATAAAAAATGGTTTAAATTGAAAAAAAATAAATATTAAAAAACAACGGCAACACTTACAATAAAGTGCTATACTGCGTTTGAAAGCCAGAAGATTCTTCTATAATCCTGCATTTAAATTAAATTACTCATGTCAATGGTTTTTGAGAAATTCGCATTTAAAGTCCAAATTTTGATAAAAAAAAACGTGAAACAAAAAGTTTAGACCGATTGTTTTCAAAATTGTGAAATGAAATTGTAAATTAGCTTATATGTGTTCCATGTATCTATCAGTTCTTAATCGAACGCAAAAAACCGCATGATTCTATGTCTTCTAGTTTTTGAGAAAATCGAAAACTACCAAAACTACTGTTTTTTTTTTTATTTTTGGTGGTGACGGTGATTCCATTTTAAGGATTAATGTTAATAAACATAATGCATCTTTGTTAGTTCAGTAGAGCAATTCATTTAGCGTTACACCAGAATTGCACACCGCCACGGGAGTTGAATTTTCATTTGGTATTAAGCCAATTTCTTCGAAAAAAGTAATATTTTTTTCGTTGGTCGACACTAAATCACCGAAAGAAGAAAATATTGGAAAATTATTCAATTTGAGATGGAGTAGTGGATGTTTAACCGCCTTTTTTCATTTAGAGAAAAAAACACTTCACTCTTACAAAAGTTGAATAACGAATGACCTTGGTAAACAATAACTTGTACCACATTTATCATTTGTTATAAAAAATTAAAAATGTCTATATTAATTTAAAATTTCGCGCTTACATATTTTCTGTAGTTCAAATATTAACGAATGCAAGCTAGGGCAGTGAGAAAAGTGAAAGAAAATGATCCTTATCAACAACATTCTTATAAACATAGGTATATTTATTTATTTATTTATTCATCAATGGATACATAACCTGTTGACTACAATTAAATTATAATTTATCATTATACATCATTAAAAAAGTTTAAAGCAATACTCTTAAACATATGCCTATTCATTTGAAGGTCGACTTCACTATGAATTAAATTAAAAAGAGATAAATTACGAGTTATGGGTTCATTAAGTCCATAGTTCGTCCTGTGACTAGGAATCAAAAAGAGAACTTCCCTATTTCTTAGATATCTCTCAGGAACATAAAAAGACATAAGAGCTAGTAAGTCCGAAGATTTTATTTTACCATTGAGTATGTCCTTGATAAAAAGAACCCCAAGGGTTTCTCTACGGCTTTTTAAAGATTTTAAATCTATCAATGCGCACCTAGAACCATAATTGGGCAAACCATCTGACCACCTGAAATTCCTTAAAGCAAAGCGCGTGAATCTTTGAATATTTTCGATCCTGTCTGAGGAATTTTGATAAAAAGGAGACCAAATAACACTACAGTATTCCAGTATGGGTAATATTAAAGATATGTAAATCGTTTTCAGAGTATAACTATCTTTAAATACCCCCGTGTTGCGTTTTAAAAAACCTAGCAACGAATTCGCTTTTGAAATAATAAAATGTATGTGTTCAGAAAAAGAAAACTTAGTGTCAAAAATAACACCAAGGTCCTTTATTACACTCACGGTTGAAAGACTTTCATTGCCGAGACTGTAACTTAACAGCACTTTAGGTGTTGTACGAGAAGCTCTAAATATATTACATTTAGAGATATTTAGCTTAAGATGATTATATTTACACCAATTGAAAAACGCATCAATATCTTTTTGAAAGTTAAAAATGATTGATTGCCTTCGATTTTAACAATCTGTTTTCGATTTGACAAATAAGATTCTAACCATTTAAGAAAATCGAATCTGAATCCCATCCTCTCCAACTTTCTTAATAGAAGTCTATGATGGACTCTATCGAACGCTTTCACAAAATCCGTGTACAAAACATCGACCTGCATTCTTTTTTCCAAAGAAGATAAACAAAAACTTGTAAACAGACACAAATTCGTAGTAGTGGAGCGACCACTACAAAATCCATGCTGTCTCGAAGATATTATGTCTTTCACCGTGAAACTAAGTCTATTGAACACCAACTTTTCAAAAAGTTTTGGAATCGCGGAAAGTTTTGAGACTGGTCTATAGTTCTTAATTAAGTGCTTGAGACCACTTTTATAAATAGGGCTGATGGATGATATTTTCCACTCATCTAGAAAAACCCCAGAATGGAGCGATTTATTGAAAATAATTTTTAGTACTTTACAAAGCGAAACAGCACATTCCGATATCAAAAGAGGAGGAATCAAATCTACTCCAGCTTTTATATTAACATCAAGAGAAGCTAAGCCGTTAAATACCTCTTGATCAGACAGAGAAAACACATTAAAATCAACTTGAGAACTAATATCATTATACAGGTTTTCACTATTAGGTATAATGTCTATATTATAATTCGCTTGAAAAAACTTAGCAAAAAGATTGCATGTAGCTTCAGTACTATGGGAGGTCTCTCCATCAAGCTCCATAGAGCCAGGAAACGCAGAACTTTTGCGTTTCGAATTTAAAAAAACCCAAAAAGATTTCGAGTTGCATTTGATATTCCTTTCAACTGAACTTATATATTGTGAATATAGAAATTTACTCAAAAAATCAAATTCCCGTCGCAGTTGCATAAAACGAATTCTATCTTCAGATTTGCCTGTTACCTTACATCTCTTTAAAGCCTTGTTTTTTACATTTTCTAAATTCTTAAGTCTTTTATTGAACCAGGGAGATTTAAAAGACGATCCCTTTCGAACTACCGGAACGAACTTCTGAACACCCTCAAACAAAAGTGTTTTAAAGATGGTGTAGGAGAGTTTCTCAAACTTATTTAAGAAAAAGAAAAATTAAGAAAAGAAATTCAGTTTTTATTTTCAATTATTAATTAATGTTTATTTTTACTTGGCGAACAGCTTAAGTTGACGATCGAAACTAGACTGCTTCCAAAAATTGAAACAAACCATAATAAGGAATTCAAAGCTTATAGTATGTACTTTCAAAGCAGTAAAATCTGCTGCTCATTAATATAACCGTTCAAATTAAAGGAGAAAGTTTAAACATTATTTACTTAAGTTAGGATAAAAGCTTTCGCAATATTTAAATATATAAGTAATGTATAAAAAAAAAGATCATTGACTTTCTGAGCCTTTAGGATAGGTACTGCACATTAAATTTGTTTTATAAAAGCGTAAACATTCCCCACCACAAAGAACGACAGTTCTTGATCGATACTTGAGCATATTTACTAGTCTGACCCGTTGGTAGTGGTTTGGTTTGGTCGCCTGGTTGACCGGGCTATGCTACGACTCACAGCCAGCTGATTGTCAGTGCTAGATGGTATGTCTTCTGTATCTTCAGTCGAATATCCTTGGTTGATTGGTAAGAATGCTACTTTTGATATCGGTCTCTTCAATTGTTTTCCATTAGAAAGCAATGTCACAACACGGACGTAACCATCGTACCCAGGATGTACTTGCTGTACTCTTCCAAGTGGCCATTGACCTGGTGGACAACGCTCATCAACGATAAGTACAAGATCCCCAACCTGAGCATTCCTGTGAATTCGAAGCCATTTAGGTCTAGCTTGCAAACGGTTAAGACATTCATTTGCCCAACGTCTCCAGAATTGTTGTTTTAATCGTTCAATAATTTTCCATCGGCTCAGACGATCGATGTTGCATTCGAGCAAATCCTCTTCAGGTATGCATAAGGTCGGTTCACCTATAAGAAAATGAGATGGTGTAAGTGCATTACAATCTAAAGGATCAGTAGATAATGGACATAAAGGTCGCGAATTGAGACAACTCTCGATTTGCGATAGTAAAGTACTTAGTTCTTCATAGGTGAGAATACGATTTTCCATAATGCGGTGAAGATGGTGCTTGGTGGACTTTACACCAGCCTCCCATAAACCTCCGAAATTTGGTGATGCCGGTGGTATAAAGTGCCAAGTAGTGCCAGTGTTAGCAAGGATTTCAACTAACTCATCAGGTAAAGTTGTTTTGCTTCGGTTGTTGAGAATCTGTAATTCTTTGTTTGCACCAACAAAATTTGTTCCACAGTCAGAGTAAAGATCGGTGCACATTCCACGTCTGGATACAAAGCGTTTAAATGCTGCCAAAAAGGATTCCGTTGATAACGTAGTTACTGCCTCCAGGTGGATAGCTTTTGTAACCATACAAATGAAAAGGCAAATATAACCTTTAGACATTATCGTGTTCCGAGCTGTTGATTGCTTAATAGTAAAAGGTCCGGCATAGTCAACGCCACTATGCTTAAACGGTCGAGTAGGCTGCAAGCGAACAGGCGGTAAATTCCCCATTATCTGATGTGCTGCAGTAGCATTATACTTGAAGCAGGTAATACATTCTCTCTGTATTCGTTTGGCAAGGTTACGACCAGATATAATCCAATATTTTTGCGCGACAAATGACTGAATTAGCTGAAGACCACCATGCAGAGTTAGAATGTGAGCATTTCTGAAAATAAGAGCAGATAAAGGATTTCGTTTTGTAAGCAAAATAGGGTGTTTTAAAGAGAAGTTTAAGTTTGAATTCTGTAACCTTCCGCCCACACGAAGAATTCCATCGTGGTCAATAAACGGACACAAATTTACAATTCTGTTTTTCGATTTGCCTAGTTTACCATTTCTAAGCAAAGTTAGCTCAGCTTCAAATTCAAAATATTGTCCGAGTTTTATAAGTTGTTTGAGTGCATGCTGCAATTCAGAGGTCTTAAAAAATCCAAATTTCTTTTCGGTTTTATAAAGTTTACTTAAAGAATTGTGTTTGAATCTGAGGAGAGCAGTAGTTATTCGAATGAGTTTGTTGAGGGACGAATACTTAGAGAGAATAGAAGGATATTCCACACATGATGATACGTTCACAGACATTTCCTTTCTTCTTAGTTCCAAGTCCATGCTGTTGGTAAATGATGGTTGTTTTGGCCAAGAGTCAGGAGATTTTGAAAGCCAACTAGGACCACCCCACCACAGTGAGTGATGTTTTAACTCTTGTGGTGGTACACCACGTGAAGCACAGTCTGCTGGGTTGAAAAGAGTCGAAACATGTCTCCACTGACTTATATCCGAAAGGCGTTGAATATCTGCCACACGATTGCCAACGTATACTGACCATTTCGAAGGTTGACCCCTTATCCATGAAAGAACTGTTGAGCTATCTGTCCAAAAAAAGGTCTGGTAGATGTCTCTGCCAAGTTGCAAACGAAGTTTTTGAACTAATTTTACGAGCAGTGATGCTCCACACAGTTCCAGCCTTGGGATTGAAACCGTTTTCAATGGGGCTACCTTAGTCTTAGACTGCAGTAAAGTAAAAATTCCTTCTCCTATACTATCAGTCACTTTAACGTAGACTACGGCCGCATATGCTACCTGCGATGCATCACAGAACCCATGGATTTCCAAGCCGCTGGTCTTATTACATCCAATCCATCGAGGAATTTTTATGCCTTCTAGCTGCTTCAGACTGTTTCTGTAATTTATCCATTCTGTTTTCAAATCATCAGGCAAGGGATCATTCCAGTCAAGTCCTGCCAGCCACAGTTTTTGAAAAGTAATTTTTGCCAATATGGTTGTTGGAGCTAGCCAGCCTAATGGGTCATATAGTTTTGCGGCATCTGAAAGCAGTTTTCTTTTAGTTACGTGAAGGCATTCATCAAAGTGTATTTTAAACTGAAAGACATCAGATGTGGTGTCCCATTCAAGACCCAATGCTTTAACGACGGTATTATCAAATTGAAACTTGTTGGTGATTTCCCTGTACTCCTCCGGAATAGTATTTAAAAGCTCAGATGAATTAGATATCCATTTTCGTAAGTTAAATCCCCCAGATTTTAAAAGCTCACAAAGTTGGATTTGAAGGCTTTCTGCTTCTGAAACTGTATCAGCACCTGAAATTACATCGTCTACATACGTATCAGAAAGTAACACTCCACAAGCATTAGGAAAGGACTCTTTCTCATCTTCCGCGAGTTGTTGAAGAACCTTTATGGAAAGGTATGGAGCTGATGTAGTTCCGTAGGTTACAGTGCATAGTTTATAAATCAATATATTATCTGTAGTAGGATCTCGCCATAGAATCTGTTGGTAGTTTTGTTGTTCAGGAAGAATTTTAATTTGTCGAAACATTTTTTCCAAGTCAGATCGAAATCCAACTTTAAATCTTCGCCACCTTGTTATTATTGTTGGAAGATCATTTTGCAGAGCTGGACCAGGTGAGAGCTCTTCGTTTAAAGACGAACAATGTGGTGCTTTACTACTTCCATCGAAAACCACCCGCAGTTTAGTAGTTGTACTACTTTCTCGCAAAACACCGTGATGAGGAAGAAAATAGCTATTTGGCTGCAAATCTTTTGGATAAATTCCAACTCTTCTCATGTGTCCTAACTTTTCATATTCGTCCATAAATTTGCGGTACTCTTCGGCAAATAAAAGATTTCCTTTGAATTTAGCTTCTAGTTGCTTCAGACGGCGCAAGGCACTGTAATCCGTATGGCTAAAAGTGGGCAAAGGAAAACCATTAAGCACCGACTTAAACGGCAAGGACACAGTATATCTGCCATTTTTTTCACGCATGTGTGTCATTTCAAAATGTTTTTCACAAGCGGTGTCTTCAATGGTAAGGTGTCTTTTTTCAATCAACTCTTCTTGATCCCAAAATGCACGAAGTAGGTCATCAAGAGCACATACATTAACATTAATATTCTTATCGTAAGATATTTTCGACGTTGGCCCGGAAACAACCCATCCAAAATGGGTAAGTTGTAGAAAAATACTATTCTTTTGCCTTTTGTGCTCAGGAAGGACAATTTCTCCATAAACATCTCCACCTAGCAAGAGGTCGATTTGGCTTCTTTCCGCAAAGTATGGATCAGCTAGGAATATATTTTCGAAACCAGATAAAATAGTTTTGTTTATTGCCAAAGGCTGGTATGAAGTAATTGAAGGAAGAACAATAGCATTGCACTTTAAGTTAAAATTACTTTCATACAAGGAGTGCAGGCACAATGTCACAAAATTACGTGCAATTATAGGAACATTTCCACCAACCCCGCTTATTTTCGCAAAGGTGTTAAATTTCTGAAGCTGAAGAGTTTGGACTGCGTCTTCAGTGATGAATGTACCTTGGGCAGCTTGGTCTAGTAAAGCTCTTAGAAAGAATGTTTTACCATTTACTTGTACGGGTATTCTTATTGTAGCCAATAAAACTTGAGGCAGAGCGACAGTGTCAAGAGCACTACAGTTACATGCAAAATTGTTGAATTGATCATTAGATGGCGTCATTTGATTAACTGAAGCAGTGTTGACTTGTTAAATCTGTTCTCTGGGCACCTGACGATGTTGAAGGTCGGTAGTTGTAGGAATTCTCGGAAAAGTCATTGTGTACTATGGTATGATGTGGCTCTTGACATATATGGCAGCGTGAGCTTAGGCGGCAATCGGCATGAGAGTGACCAGAATTTAGACAATTTCGACAAATACTTTTGGATGTTAATAAATCACGCCTGGCAGCAGATGGTAGAGCAGCGAATTTGAAGCATTTATAGAGTAAGTGTCTTTTTTCGCAGCAAGGGCAGTTAAACATATCATTGACTCCAGTTAGGTGAACGTATCGAAAGAAAGGTCTTCTGTTGTTTAACATTGTTTTTTTTGTTTTTTCAGACGAAACAAGTGGCACAAGATTTGTAGAGTTGAGATTATCAACAGATTCCAGTGTACGAAATGTTGTTTCAAGAAAAGTAAGTAGATCTTTCATTGAAGGGACTTCAGTAGAAGCTTTCAAAGATTGCTCCCATTCCTTGCGAGATTGAGTGTCTAGTTTGTTGATGGTTAAAAATACCAAAATGGCATCCCAACTATCAACATTAATTTGCATTGTTCGAAGGAGAGCAAGACACTTACGAGTTGTGTCTAAAAGTGTTTGAATACTTTGGAACGAACCGTTTGCATTAGGTATTGAAAATAATTTCCCTAATAATGCTTCAACTATCATTTTCTTATTGTGGTATCTCATATTCAATGCAGCCCAAGCGAGTTCATAGCTAGCATCTGAAGCTGGGTATTCGTTTACAATATCTTGTGGCGTTCCCTGACATGAGCCTTTTAAAAAATAATATTTTTGCACATTAGAAAGGCTTTGATTATTGTGCACTAATGATTGAAACATGTCTCTGTAATAAATCCAAGACAAGTAGTCGCCAGAAAATGATGGAAGTTGAATTTTAGGTAGACGTGCATCCGTATAAACGCTTTCATTATGAAAATTCGATGGAACATTGAATGTACTCGTGTGAGGAGATGGTGAGTTCACAGACTGAAGATCCATCGAAAGTTCCAATATTTTACCTTTGAATGTTAAATAAAGGTCTTTAAATGCATAAAAAACATCATCTTTTAAGTACGGTATATTATCTTGTTGCAAGGCATTATCATCTACATATAGACAAAGAGCATCATGGTTCTCTTTGAACTCCTTGCTAAGGGTATCTATTTCTTCAACATAACTTTTTGAAAGACCACGTGTTTTTTCATCTTTTGGCTTACGGTCAAAATTTTGAATTAATTGTTGAAGCTGCTTAAGTAATCTGCGCTGATGTTCAATAGTATTCGCAAGGCTTTCCATTTTTCTTGGTTAATTTTATTTGAATTAATGAATAGATTATAAAAAAAAGCATACATACATATACGGACCAAGTTCACAGTTCCGACCACTCAAAGCTTTTGAATAAAAAATTAATTAATTTTATAACTCGCAACAATGTTTAATTCAATTAAGATTTAAGAATTAATTGGACTTTAGTCCCGGGTTTCGGCACCATTTTATGTAGGAGAGTTTCTCAAACTTATTTAAGAAAAAGAAGAATTAAGAAAAGAAATTCAGTTTTTTTTTTCAATTATTAATTAATGTTTATTTTTACTTGGCGAACAGCTTAAGTTGACGATCGAAACTAGACTGCTTCCAAAAATTGAAACAAACCATAATAAGGAATTCAAAGCTTATAGTATGTACTTTCAAAGCAGTAAAATCTGCTGTTCATTAATATAACCGTTCAAATTAAAGGAGAAAGTTTAAACATTATTTACTTAAGTTAGGATAAAAGCTTTCGCAATATTTAAACATATAAGTAATGTATAAAAAAAAGATCATTGACTTTCTGAGCCTTTAGGATAGGTACTGCACATTAAATTTGTTTTATAAAAGCGTAAACAGATGGTATACATCTGATTTAAAGATTTATCTGCCAATTGCTCCCAATTTATGGTATTAAAATAATTATTTAGCGAAATGAAGTCAGCCTTCTTATAATTAAATATAAAACAGTTATTTGTAATAACAGGTTGGAAATTATAAAGTTCAAATACAACCATAATTGCTTTGTGATGAATTTGATTTCTTACTAAAGGAAAGTCTGATTCAGAGACCATAAATTTAAGATCCTTAATTATAAATACAAGATCGAGAAACCTATTTAAAGTATTTTTTACATGATTAAAAATTTGGTGGTACAACAGCTCGGAGTGAACCAGGACCTAGTGACTTACAACTCTCAACCATTCCTGTGTGCGTGTTACCAGGAACGGAGGGGACCTACAACTTTCTGCCGATTCCGAACGGCTAATGAGCAGCACTTTCCAAGACAAGAGATACTCTTGGAGAATTTGTCAATTCCTCGCAAGAGGCAGTACACCCCTGAAAAAAAACTTTCTTGCAGCGGCTGAGAATCGAACTCGAGACCTTCCGCATGACAGTCCAACGCACTAACCATTATGCCAAGGGGTACTACTTTTACATGATTAATTTGGATTATTTGGTATAAACAACTTACGTCGAACGTTATTGTGGTATCAGTAGTCTTTGTGACTCGGCCACGTAAAGTCGTTTCGTGTTACTGTTTCGATAGTTCAACGTCGCACCATGGGACCAAAAGATGAAATCCATCTCAAAAATGGTTTTGGTGAATTTCGTAATTTGAAAAATCTAATGATGGGATTATATACTAGAAATAGGGTTCTTCCTAACACAGTAAATTTTTTGTATCTTACTTTTGTTCTAGGTACCTAAAATTACAGTTAAAAATGACATTTCAATATTTTTATTTTTTAGAATTATTGGAAGTGAGAGTTTGAAGTCAATTATTTCGTATTTTTGCTGGACAGAATGTATAAGTATTATACCTTTTTGAAAAGCCCAAGCCCTCTTCTTTAAAAAACAGTTATATTTTTTTAATTAAGTTCACCAGTAAATTAATAAAAAAAATGAGTAAGGTGTAGTATATTTTTCATTTTTTTGTTTTCAATTGAAGTTTTCTCTGTTAGCTCCGGCTGCCTGCGTTTAGTTAATGGCTGTTTAGTATTCTAAAAATATTCTAAATTTGGAAGAAAAAATAAAAACTTTCGCATTTTCATGCATTTTTGTTTAAGAAGAAAAAACGTATGATGAGGAAGAAAAATAAGTTTTTAGAATAAAAATTCGTATTCTTATAACTTTATTGTTAAGTGATGAAAAAAATTAAAGTTTGGCAAAAATGTGGAACCTTTATTGATGCACATAAATGTGTATTCCAAAAAGTTTTAGACCATTATTTTATTACTTTTAGCCCAAAATTTCAAAAAAAAAATGTTATTTTTTGTCAAAAGTTAAAAAATATAACATGTGCAACACATTTTCATAAACATCATATAAGTGACTATGTTTCCACAAAATTTATAAGTTTTTATCATTTATTTCCAATATTATTAAAATTCTAAATTTTATTTTTAGAATAAAATATTTTTTGTTTTCCAATTTTAAACTTCCTTACTCATATTTATAGATATTAAAAAAAATCATAATTAAATAAAAATAAATGCCAAGCATTTGAGGGTGGGAGGGGGTTTGTGGTTTATGGTTGCATATAATACAAATGTAGGTACATAGTTATAAATAACACTAGCATTGTTTGACGAGGCTTAAGAACTTTAAGACATTAATTAATATACCTAGTAATAAGGTGTACTTTTGAATTCCTTTTTTTTTTGTCTTAAGGGCGAAAAACTTTCATATATCAAAAAGGGGCGTGGCAGTACACGGATTTTACTAAAAATAAATAACACTTTTCATAAACTCACTTCTTCATATAAAACTTAATTAAAAAATGCCTGCTCTTAATGAACTTTAAGCTGAAAATGAAAAAGGGGAGTGAAATTAGGCGGGAAAGTGGGCAGACAAAATATACATGCGATGTTTTAAGTTTAAAAAAACCTCAAAAACAAATTTTCGGCTTCCTGTTTACTAAAAATAAGAAAATAACAAAAATTTTAAAAGTATGGGCGTGGTAGTGGGCGGAATTTACAAAAAACTACTTTCAAATATTTTCACCGGTAAAAGAAGAAAACAAATTTCATCCAAATTGTTGCAATAATTCTTGCTCCAACAAATTTTTCCCATATAAATGAAACAAAATCTACAAATTTGTTATTTTATTTTATTAAAAAAAATAAAATAATTTATTTCTATCTGAAACGTTTTAATATTTTAAATTCTTGGTTATACAAGTATAAGTATACAAAATTTCAAAAAAAAATATTGAGAAACGAAAAAGTTATGGATTTTTGAGATGGTTTGCATAGTGCGTCGCCGGAAAATGAGTGAGAATTTTTTAAGCATTCGTTAATAAAAGAGGAACACCATCAATTATATTTTCTGATGTTACAATGGTGCTATAAACTTAATTTTAAAGGTGTGCTTAGTTATTTTCTCTTTACGCGTTTTCAAAAGTCTAAAGTCAAAAGTTTCTGAGATTTGCCCATATATCGTCCTTGTGCTTTATTTAATTCTGTATGCGATGAACTTGCAATTAAGTAGAGTTAAGTTTTAAAATGCTTTAAAGAATTTATTGTTATAACACATTTTAGTTTATAGATTTTTATCTATTTTAAGATTATATTTATTGTTATTTTTATATGCATATATGTATTGGTAAATTACCAAGATTGTTAGTTTATTCTATAAAAACATTATATTCTATAGATGCAAATAAATAAATAAGTAAGAGAGGAAAGAATTTCGAAGAACTGGCTTAGAGGTATGGAAATCAAAAACATTTGAGGAATCGTTTACACTTCGCAGCATTCTGGACATAGGATTGTAATAGCCATAGCTATGCGGAAAAGAGGTTTAAGCTAAGATTACGCCGATTAGTATTTAGAGAAACAAGACCTAACAGAGTAGGGCCGTCAATATTACTAGTTAATATGTCAAAAATAAATAGGACATCTACGGTTTTACGCCGATTTTAAAGGGACTAAAGGTCGATCAGCTGTAAACGAACATAATAAGGAAGTTAAATATATAAAGCTTTTCGGAACTTAGCGCGTTTACTTTCCTTAGAAATAATTATAATTTCTTTCACCCGACGTTTCGAACAAGTTTCATTGTTCGTGACCCCGAACAATGTTCTAAAGAAAGTAAACGCGATACGTTCCGAAAAGCTTTATCTATTTAACATGAATAACGTCCGTTTGATTTGCGTAAATTGATACGGGGACCATACTTGAGACTCGTATACAAGAATGGGTAGAATGGTCAAATGTTAAGTTCCCTATCACAAATGACTTCTAAGCCACGTGGGGAGTTAACTGCAGGCATTAGATGACTATTAGTACTTCCGTGGGTAGGAGGAAAGCGTTTGACAGAAAAAAAATATCTAGATTACGTTTTAAGGTATATATTTACACCAGCAAATGACGAGATGCGTTGATAGATTTTCATATCGCCCGCATAAATAGATAAACCACAATCAAGAACATGAGCAATATCTATGATTGCTAAAATAAAAAACAGGCTGGGTGCGACCCCCACTGATAACTTCCCATTTGTGGTCTTGAAAACTTTATATTTAGTTTTTTTCAAATAACCAAATTTTCAGCGAAACAAACTTTAGCTGTAAAATTCAAACAAACATTATTTTAAGATTGAAAAGCATTTTAATTATTTAAAGAGATTTGAAATTGAGATTGTTGATGTATAAGTTGTTTCCACGTGACGCAGGAGGTAAACTTCCACGCGTTTTTTTTTAAACTGATTTTTTTTTGAAATTTTCACCAGTTGTCAAACACATTATTTTTCGTAAAATAAAATTATTTCGAGTTTCAAATTGTTTTCCGTTCTTAGAATATCTGGGTTATGAAATTTTTTTTTTCAGTTTTTTTTTTTATTTAAAAAAATAACGGTATGTTCATTTTTTTTTCAAATTCATACCAAACCTGTATGACCTTAGATATAATGAGTACATTAAATTTTATTTGAAATCAATAGCATTATTTTTTCGTGAAATATTTGAAACTAACCAAAATTTTTACTTTTTTTTTAAACCATTGTAGTGAAAAAACTACTCACTGAATTTTAATAAACGCCCTTTCAGCCTCTTTCGAAGTTATTATCTATTAAACAAAATTTATTTGAAGTCGATATCTTTACTCGTTCTTGAGATATCGACGACGAAAAATGGTACCAGAACGTACGGACGTACGAACGTACGGACGTACGAACGTACGCACGTACGAACGTACGTACACACACGCACACAGACATCTCTCTAAAAATGATTGATATAGCCTCTAGGGACCTTGAAACGTCGAGAAATGTCAAAAATTCCAATTTGACAAATCGGACCGATTACAATAACTCTCTATGGGAAGTTAATAACAGTAGACATATGTACATGGCTGCCTTGTGGTACACCCAAACGGACAGTATATTGTTTTATTGGTCAAGTATGAATTCAGCCATAAGAGGACGAGAGTAGAGAAACCCCAGGTTTTTATTTTAAAAATCATGATTTTGTGAGACATTTTTCGAAAGCTTTGCAGAAATCGGTAGCAATATAATCGATTTCACCTCCATCATCCAATATGCACAGAACATGGGAAACAAATTCTACCAAGTTCGTAGTTGTTGATCTGCCCACTACAAAATCATGTTGAACGGGAGTCAAAATTGATTTGAAATGAACAGAAAGTGCTTCGTATATAAGGCTTTCCAATATTTTCGTTAGGCATTTTTTGTTTTTTAAAATTGTTATTGTGGAATTTTAACGCTGTTACAGCCTTATTTACTAACTCGTTTTACCGACGGAGTAAAGTTACTTCGACTTTACAACGGCTCTAAACCTGAAAACCTTATTTATAATGAAAATGCACGAGGAATAGCTGTGGAATAAACTAAAACTGGTTCATAGGAGGTTTAAGGCCGTTTTAGTATCTAAATGTCATTTTGAGATGACATCTTGTGAAATTTACAAAAAGGAGTGTAAGCAATTTTTTTTCGTTTCTTACTAAGACAAAAAGGATAGATACTTTGCATAAATTATTTATATTTTCCAAACGCTCTAACAGTTGTACGGTATTGGGAACGCATGGTGGTTTGGTTGGTACATTCATTTATTGGATTTGAACTTTATACAATCCAATTTTAAATTTATCCAATTTCCAATATGCATACAACGATAATAAAATGAATAATAATGGAAATCAGCTGGGGTTTGATTTAGGTGTATAATACGGTGTATAACGGCTAAGAAAATAATTTTAAATAAGGATTTGTTTTACGTGGCGTAAACTCGAAGTAAGTGCTTCGGCTCGGTTTAACTATTCCGAGGTTGAACCCAGTAGTAGTGAAAAATAACAAATAAGGCTGTTAGTGTTTCAAATGTAATTTTAACGCTGTTAGTGTTTCAATTAATCTCAAAACGATTTAATATACAGGGTGATTTGCATAAGGTGTGACAAAAAGCTAGGGCGTGTAGGTTGGACTTAGACAAGAAAAAAATCGTATGGGAGGGGGGGGGTCTATTTCCCCCCGTTTAGGCGGGAGGGGCAATTTAAGAAAAAAATCACTTAAAACAGAAAAAAAATTATTAAAAAATAACGGTGATACCTACAGAGTAATAGTATAGCATTTTGAAAAGCCAGAAATACATTCTTTAATTTTGTTTTTAAATATTCAATAATCAATGCTCTTATTAATTTTTGATCAAACACAAAAAACCGAATGTCAAAATGTTTTGTAGTTTTTGAGAAAATCAAAAATAACAAAAACTACTTTTGTTCTAAGAAAAGCCTTTTATTTTAGTTTTTATACGTTTTTGGATTCTTAGGTGAATTTACGATTGAAAGGATTAACTTTCTTTTTACTATTTTTTTAATTATCGTCTTATAAACATACAATAATGTGACAAAGTACTGGATTAACCATATTTCACACATTTTTTCATTGAGAACACCTGCGTGAGAGCATTGGTTTAAAATTGACCTGCCACTTTTTTATTATGGTGGGGTCGGCTTGGCGTAGGTGCATTTACGAAAGAAAGGATTAACTTTTTTTGTAAATTTTTTTTATTATCAGTCTTATAAGCATACAATAAAGTGACAAAGTACTGGATTAACACATTTTCTCATTGAGAACACCTGCGTGAGAGCATTGGATTAATATTAACCTGCGAATGTTTTTCAAATAATTTTTTGTAATAAGCTTTAGTTAAAAAATTGTTAAAAATTTAAATAAACAATAATTATGTATTTTATCTAAATATGCATGTATTTCTTATTTTAATTGATTTCAAGATTCAGGAACATTCTTGTTCTTATTTCGCAATTGCTCTTTTCTGTCACTAGTTAGGGCGTGTAACGTTGCATTACTTAAAAAACATTCGCAGGTCAATATTAATCCAATGCTCTCACGCAGGTGTTCTCAATGAAAAAATGTGTTAATCCAGTACTTTGTCACTTTATTGTATGCTTATAAGACTGATAATAAAAAAAATTACAAAAAAAGTTAATCCTTTCTTTCGTAAATGCACCTAAGGCAAGCCGACCCCACCATAATAAAAAAGTGGCAGGTCAATTTTAAACCAATGCTCTCACGCAGGTGTTCTCAATGAAAACATGTGCGAAATATGGTTAATCCAGTACTTTGTCACATTATTGTATGCTTATAAGACGATAATTAAAAAAATAGTAAAAAGAAAGTTAATCCTTTCAATCGTAAATTCACCTAAGAATCCAAAAACGTATAAAAACTAAAATAAAAGGCTTTTCTTAGAACAAAAGTAGTTTTTGTTATTTTTGATTTTCTCAAAAACTGCAAAACATTTTGACATTCGGTTTTTTGTGTTTGATCAAAAATTAATAAGAGCATTGATTATTGAATAAAAAAATAATACTTAATTACGTAAAATTTTCAAAAAAAAATTGTTTAAAAAAAAATTTTTCATTTTTTTTTTTTTCAAAATTTTGATTTTGAAAATTAATTTTTCAAAAACTATTCACTCGAACAACTTTATTTAAAAACAAAATTAAAGAATGTATTTCTGTCTTTTCAAAATGCTATACTATTATTCTGTAGGTATCACCGTTATTTTTTAATATTTTTTTTTCTGTTTTAAGTGATTTTTTTCTTAAATTGCCCCTCCCGCCTAAACGGGGGAAAATAGACCCCCCCCTCCCATACGATTTTTTTCTTGTCTAAGTCCAACCTACACGCCCTAGCTTTTTGTCACACCTTATGCAAATCACCCTGTATATTAAACAGCAAAGCGGTAATAACTTTTATGTGCGATAGACTTAAACAATACTCTGCAACAAAACTAAAATGTCTTATCTTCTTGTTACTGACTGACAATCTTTGTTGGGCAGAATATAATGAATTTTATAATTTTTCTTGTTTATTGTCGTTGAAATTGAAGAGCATTCGTTATATAAAATGGTAAAATATTGCACCATTCGTTATTTAGGGATGTCATGTCGATTTGTTTTACTTTACGTTTGTTATCGACATTCGTTATACTACTCGTGCAGTGTACATGTACATACATATGTATGTATATCAAAATGATTATATTCAACTTACGAATAAAAGAAGACCTTATTAATGAAAAACATCAAAGAGTTACATAAATATAAATACTGCTGTAATCGTATGAACATGTAGTTATATTTAATGAAGATATATATATGAAATACGAAAAATTGTTTCGGTTAGAGTTGAGTCATTGAATTTAATTCAATTAAAAGCTCAACTCCTGGTACCTGGGCGAAACGCACTTTGAAGTTGAGGTCACATGAGCTTTCAATTGAATGTAGTTATAAAAAATATTAAAAAATAATGTAAATTACAAACTAAATGAACAAATAAGAAATGCAAACGTCTATAGCCTTATTGATATTGAAGTTTTAAAAATCACTAACAAAAAAGGTTGAAATAAAAAATCAACAAGTTTTTGGAAAACTTAAACTTACTGCGCAAACAAAATTAATAAAATTCTAAGATGTGTGTAATATTTTTTTTATTTTTCTACTAGGTATATTTTTTCCTCCAAACTTATTATCGCCCCTTTTTACTTTCAATATAGGTACTATAGAGCAGCTTTTACATTTGGAAAAAAATCAAACTCGAGATTTTCTTCTGTGATTTCCTAGAGTAGAAATTGAAATTTTCTTAGCTCCAAAATTAACCCTGCAGTCTTCCACTAATACAAAATTGAGAGTTGCCGAAGAACTAGTGGTGGAGATTTGTTGTCTCTTAGTACTTACAATTAAATAGTGAAGTAATAATTTATATTTTAACTTTAAATAATATGTAATTGCATTTTCCAGCAAAATAAATTTGAAAAAATTAAAGCATACTGGTTTAATTCTAGTTTTGAAATGGATTACATATGTAATCCGCGCGACGACTGGTGTAACTTTTTGTGCGCGACGACTGCAGAGTTAACGGTATCTTCCATACAGCCGTTATATAATATCTTATTTATCTCGGAAATGGCTGTAACGATTTTGATAAACAAATTAAAGTGTACTATTATGGACATAAACTAAATTTTGGTAAACAGAATTTTAGGAAAAAATGTTACTAACAGTTTTTTTTTTCTTATTTTCGACAGACCTAACGATTTTGACCAAAATTTGTGTACAGGAGCTCTTTTAAAATTAAAGTATATTGTATATAAAAGTATTCGAAAAAAATATCTTGAAAACGTGTAAACGATTGGTTTTCGTAATAATTTCCTTAAATCTTTATTAATAAATACTTCAAATAATTCAATTTTTTTTAATTTTAAAGAAATTTCTTATATACAAAATTGATTTAATAATAAAATGAGTTTTTGACTTTGTTTGCATAAATTCATACTTTTCTAAAAATCGGACGTCAATTTTTAACATTTAAACATTTTGCTCTAATTAAATCCATGCTTTTATATTTATAAACAATTTTTAAATTCCAAAGTACTTATACATAAGAGCAAGTACGCGCGATCCAGTTGGGCATTTTATTTATTTCGATATCGGTCAATTTATTATTTTTTTAGTAGAATTATTCCAATTATTATTGCAAAACAAACCTATAATCGTTATCGATGAAATGCCAAAAAAATAAAAAACATTTACCAATTGCAGAATGCTTCTTTTTTAGGTCTTTCAGTTTGGAGAAGATTACCTGGCCGTTCTTCAGAATGTTCCAAAAAATATTTAAAAGTAGAACCTCCGTTATTTTCATGCAGGGAGTTTGGAGCTTTGGCGAATATGTGCGCTTGGCTACTGCGGACACCATTATTTGTCTCGGAACCCATGAATAGATGCTAGTGCTAGTTTCCATTAGTTGAAATAGTAACTGTACTTTTTTAGGATATGCGTACGTTTCCCAATGGATATCTTTAAATATTAGGGTTACTCACCGAGCGCTCATAACTTAAGAAGCTCATAAACCTATTCACCAAGCAATATTAGTGAAGATCTACTAGCGCTCTTAAAAGTTAGGAGTTGTCCCGACCACTTCTAAACTTACAAGCGCTCTCTTCGAAAGTTTGTTCGAAAATTCCTTGTCCCATTTTCCAAAGAGTGGGGAAGTGCGCTTCCTTCCAATTTTAACACTGCCATACGGCCATCCCCACCTCGCAAATCGGCAGATTAACATACCTCCAAGTTCGAAAACAGTTTGATTTCACAGTTTGGGTATGCCTGGCTTTCATTTTCGAACTTCGAAAAACACTTGTGAGTGGTTGGTGAATACCCCAATAAATGCCACTTTTGTTTGGACAATTATTCCCCACACTCAGAATAGAAGTTTTTGGAGAGGCTGAATATCCGTCCAATATAAAAAAAAAGTATTTGTGAAGCACACGAAGAATAAATACAGCGCAAAGAAAAGACGTGCGTTCGAAATGCAAGCACAATCTACAATCGACTATGGTTATGGTTTACTCCGCAAATTAGTTTTCTCTCTACAAGAGAACTTAACGAAAATCCGGGTGGAGGCGAGAAGTTGGCATTTTTATAAGCAAAAAATTTAGAACGAGACTTGCAAGATACACCTTCAGTTGTGGAGATTCTTGACGAAGTTTCACTAAGGTATAATCATCTTCCCCCTTAGAAACATTGAACATTTTTTTTCTTTATTTTTAAACGTTAATCGGCCCTATCGAAGTATTCGTCGGAGTGCAACTTTCTCCGCAACGCATACTTCGTCGGAAATTCAATTTCGGTTCATAGTAGCTTTCATCGGAAGAAATTTTACAGAAATGCGACGACGCAATGCGATGGATATAAATTTCAGAAAGAGATGTGCTAATTAACCGATATATCGAAAATGCGATATATTTTCGATTATTTTTTTATAAAATAAACACCATAAGCATTTTAAACCATGACAAATCCATGAGAGAGTGTAATTTATTGTTTATAAAAAGTATTTTTTTCAATTATAATGTGCTAGCGTTTTTAAGAAATGTAATTAGATGCCCCGATTTTTAAATCAAAACTATCGAATAAAGTCCCCTACCTATTTCCATACAGGTTTTTTGTTTCCATTTGAAGTGTCAAAAAAAGAATAAATTGAAAAAAAAAACTTTTAGAAAACACAATATTTTATATTTATTTGACTAATAGGTACTTTAATCACTTTTTTTCATCTAACCATCAATTTGTCTTGGTCCCAATTAATTTAACTGATTGGGCCAGATCTTCGCAAATACAGCTACAATTTCTGGTGTCCTTTTGGTGTTATCCGTTATATTGTTGCTACTTGGTTTTGCGTTCTGCCTAAAAACAAAAAGTCTATTATAAATAGGTAACACAAGTTAATGCAAATAAAGTTAATTTCTTTATTACTTAGTTACATTTTAACTAACTATTGCTCTTAAAAGAAAACACTTTCCACAACAAGAACTTGTCGGAGGATTTCGGAGAAAATTTTGTTTGTATGTGTCAGAAATAAGACTATTAGAAGTGCTTCATCGCACACAAATAGCATGCGTTGAATTTCGTCGGACAGAATTTCCGATCAGCTGATTGGAGAAATACCTTGAAGCAAAATGTGTCCGATTCGTAGGAAATCGGAGAGAATTCCGCTCCGACGGTTACCTCGATAGGGCCGAATATCTCAAAAACTCTGCGTAATAGAACATTTCTGACTTTGGATTCGAGTTCAGCAAACCAAAGACCTTCGGAAGAGTATTTTAGTTTCTGTGACAAAAACTTTTGTTGACGAGTGTAATTTTTTTACTTTATATCTCTAACCTTACTAATTTTGCTGTCCCAAAATTTCAAAAATTATACGGTTATCTGTCCCTCGTATATTTTTCTTCTTACGAATGGTCTTCCACCATCTTCGAAAAAATATTCCGCCATTTTTTTCTTACTCCAAAGAAGATCTTTGTCTATACCGAAAAGCCAATAAACGAAATTTCCTCGAAATTCGAATAAACATTTCGATGGCTTTTGTTTCATACCTTAAGATGTAAAACTTTTTAAGCGATGTACTTAGCACATGTTTGTTTTCCACACCTCTGTATTTATTAGCTATTCAAGTAGTATAGTTGAACATGCTACAGTTCGTGTGATCTAATGAGAATTTTTTTAATGTGCTGAACAAAATAAATTGCAACTTAATCTTAAAAAATGTCAAGCCATGGTTGTCAGTATTTCGTATTTATTTATTTTAATATGATTTGCATACATAGTACTTCAAGATATAATTTTACGATTAAGTATCTAGACAATTTAACCAATTATAACATTTACAATAAATAAGATAATTTTTATATAATATGTAGAATGATAAATCATAAAAATTATAAATAGAAGAAATATGTTCTTTTAAATATTTATATATAGAAAACAAGTTTTAACTCGAGCTGTTTATACACAGCTGTTCAAAATAATAGGGAAAGCAACAAACCAACTAATTTGTAAACATTTTAGACAATTATACGACCGAATAGTGACTTTTTATTATTTTTTTAATTAAACCGTGCAATTTTCGATTTGTATTTGCAATTTTGCATATTTCTTCAAAAAATTATTTTTTTTTTACCAAATTAGTTTTTTGAAGTAAAACTTCTTTTCCGGGGTTGGGGGTAAAAAATTTTCTATGCAGTTGTCAGTGACATGTCAAAACGACACGGTACAGCGACATGGTTTCTACAAGTATTGTTCGAACTTTGTTAGAGGTTATTTAGAAAACTTTTAAAACACCTTTTATCGCCGAAAGAGAATGTTCTTTTAATGGAAGAACCACAACAACTAACCTACAAAGCAATTAAAAACATAATTTCGTTAAAATATCAGATAATAAAAGCTTTTTTTTTTAATGAATTATGTGGCCGAACAATTTCTCGATCGAAAACCACTTTCGTTTGTACAAAAAAACACAAACAAATATATATTTTTTAAAGTTTTATTTATTTGAAACATTAAACACTTTAACCTAAATAATACTGAATACTTATATCGTCGCTGTAGATCGAATACCTCGTAACCCAGAAAAGTCGATTTTTCAGGAGAGACAAAAAACTTATTATCAAATCAATGAGAGGCAATGAGAGACGTATTGTTAATTATGCGCGTGGCTCTGCAATTATAGTTTTTAGGTTCACAGGATATTTTTCATTAGATCCGGATTTTTTTTTTCACAATATAATTGCATCATTGCCTAAAATTCGGTTTTTACTGGGTTACGAGGTATTCGATCTACAGCGACGATATGCTATTTAACTTGAAAACTAAGCACTAAAATTTACAAAATACTTAAAGCGAAATACAAAAAAAAAATAAACACTTGTAATTAAACTATCTGCTTTAGTCCTTTCTGTTGTCAAATATAAACTAGCATTGCCATATGCGAAGAATTTTAAATTCGGTGTCAAAATTAAATTAACGTTGCCTACAATTTTAAAATCCTTGGGCTCCAACATATGAATAAGATAAGAAAAAAGAGATGTGAGCGTGATGAAAAATAGTCGTTATTGTAAAATCAGTTTCAAACTATGAAAACAGACGAGGATATACGCAATAAAGCATTTCTCGTCGTCACGTTACGGCACATTCAATTTTTGGTTGCACAACTGTTTGGTTACTTCTTTGAGTATATATAATATGGAGGGCTCGTTCCCATCCCTAATGCATTGTAGTACTTGCAGTTGTGATAGGGGTCGCTGTCTCACTTTCTGTAAGTTAAGGATACAGCTGTATGCTGTCAATTTGTGTTTACCTTCTCCTCGCACATCGTTCTCGGTCGCATGTTATATAAGCACTCGGTAAATTTTCTGTCTTGTTTGCAAAAAACCGAAAAAAATCGCATATCAATAAGCTTTGTGACTGTTTTAATTCTTTACAAATTATACGTAAAAATAAGATCAAACTTTAAAGTGACTGTTAATTGCTGGTTTTGTAATCAAAATATTAAAGATCCCTACTTGGAGGCGAATAGCTACCCCACAATGTGACCAATACAATGGATTTACCAAGGATGGCGACTACAATCGGGGGATCTATCAACAGCTAGACTGCAGTAATTTAGCCTCGACTAAGAGAGATGAACAGCAGAATGATTTTTCCGACATCAGCGATCCATTCTTGTGTCACCTTTGTAATGACTAATGAGGTAAAGATTGATAAACTGGCACAATTCGAACTGAAAAACGAGTCCAAATTCGAAGACGAACTCAAGGTGTAATGAGTTTTAGTTGGATTTTAAAAAATAAATTTGTAGAAATATTTAGCTTGAAAAAGTTTTAGTGTTTATTTGGTTGTTTAATGATACAAAAACATTGAATAATAAAATGTTTTCTTTGTTTGTTAATTTATATGCTATTTTTTTTGTTCTAACTCAGTATCTTCCCGCAAGGCAATCAATCCTGCCAAAACCTTTTTTTGTTTGCCGCTGCCAAATAACTTTGTCTTACACAAATTTGAGTAGCGCCCCCTATCACGCATTTGGAATAGAAACGAGCCCTCCGTATTATTATATACTCAAAGGGTTACTTATAGAAAACAGATGAACTATTTGGTTGAATGTCCACGCAGGTGCATATAATTATATGTTACACAAAATAGCGAACTCATTTTAGGCAATCGTTTAGTTTGTGTCAAAACACAAACTTTTTAGTTTGCTCACCCCAAGCAGCTGCGCAACTAAAAATTGAATGTGCGCGCCTAGCCTAAATGAAATTAATAAATGAAGTAAGAACAGTCGCGCACATTAAATTTCTTGTTGCACATCTGTTTGGTTGCTGAAATGAAAACATAAAGCCTAGTACGCAGATCGAGACGAAACAAATTTTATCTCTACAAAACGTTTCCAAATCTCGCGCAAAAGTTTGAATTTGGAGAGATAAAATATAATTAAATGTGTTTTGAAGTGTATCCCTGAAACGGGTTGTCTTAGAATAGTCGTTCATACCTTTTTGGAATCTCCTCTTGATGCTTTCAAGAGAAGAGTCAGCAATTTTTACATAAAACTGGTTTTGAAAAAAATCACTTTCGGAAATACGGTGGCTGTCAAAATTTGTTCCGGAAAATAATGCTTGTATCATTCTTTTTCCTGGCAAAATTTAGTGGAGACATTTTGTACAGCAATGCACAAAAGTAAGAATTTTGCGGGCGAACTGCGTACTGCTCGGAAAAATATCCAAGACAAAATTTGTCCCAGGACAAAAAATGTATGGGAGACAAAATTTTTCCCGATCTGCGTACTAGGCTTAAAGAAACGAAAATCAGCTATTCATTGAGATTGATTTCTATCAGTGAAATAATAAAAGTGGATTTAAAAGAAAGTTCAAATCATAATTTTGTATTTTATAGAGTATACAAATTCTACTACTCATTACCTTAATTTTGGTATCAATTAAAGCCTTGCAGTTTTTATTTGTCTTAAAAATGGGAATGAAATTTTTCAATGATGCATTTCAATGATAGCTATAACTGGAGCCTTCATAAACACTTTTGTCTGTCGTTTTGAATTGGATTTCAATGTCAACATCTGACAAATTTAAGTGAAGATAAAAATGAACTAAGAAACAGCTAGTATTGTATTTGTATAACAGTTTTGAGTTCCAATATAAACTTCCTAACTTATTTTGCAAATCATTTTCAATTCGAAGAATTATTTAAAAAAAAAATGTATTTGAAAGTGGTTTTGGTCATTTTGCAATTTACAAGACTATACTAAAACTACTTTTAAAATGATTTTTTTTATGTTTCCGAAAAGCACTGAAAGGAATCTTACAGAGGCTTTGCTTTTGGGAAAAGAAGTTTTACTTCTAGAGCGCGTACGTCAGTACAGACACATTTTTGTTCGTTTTTGAGTGTTCAAAATAATAGGGAATGTTAAACTAAGTATGTGTATTGGTCAAATTTAATTAAGTAGCAGTTAGTTTTGAAATACAAAAATGTTGTTTGGTTTTTTCAATAACCAGAATGGCCTCCTTTATTTTTTTTTGACCGCCTCTATACGACTCGGCATAGACTTAACAAGTTTTTGACATTTACTTATCGGAATCGCGTTCCATTTCTTCTGTATTCCAAGCCACAGTTGGCGTCTATTGTTGAAAACCTTTGTGGCTAAAGATTTTTTCAGATCCGCCCACAAATTCTCAATCGGGTTGAGATCGGAGGACTGAGATGGCCAGGGCACCACAGAGATGCGATGATCGCGAAGCCAAGTACTCACCAATTTTGAAGAGTGCTTGGGATCGTTATCTAGCTGAAAATGCCAACTAAGTGGCAAATTGTCGTCAGCATACGAAAGCATTCAAAATATCACAATACGTTTCCTTGGTCATGATATCATGAATTTGGAAGATCGATCCAATACCAAACCAAGAAAAGCAACCATGATGCTACCACATTCGTGTTTCACGTTACAGAACAGCATCAACTAAACGAATGATTTACTAGTCTAAAGCTCATTTAAAGACAATATAGCATTGCTATACTCTGTTCTACACTATCAGAATTGGTCGAAGAAAGCTTATAGCAAGCTCCGTCTTTCGACCAATGGTTTGCCAATACAGAGAACTGTGTTATACCACCGGCTCATCATTTAGTGCAGTGTTAGTTGTTAGTAGGCAAACTCTATTACAATTAACACTGACACAAGAAAACATGAAAAATAAACAAATACTATTACGTAAGAACAAAACAATAACATAACATGAAACAAAGAACATTTAGGAGCGTGGACCACTGGTTTTGAGAAGGTTTTTTAATTTACATTTATTTATATTAAAATCAAAAATATTTGAATTCCAATTTACAAGTCTACCCATACGTGTCAAGGGCTCATGAATGCCATAGTTGGTCCTATGTGTTGGGACCTTAATCATATCGAGGCCTCGAAGATTATAACCTCCTCCCCGATAATTAAAATAAACCGAACATAAAAGATCTGGTGCATCTGTGATGCCTGTTATTAATTGGTGGAAAAATACCAAATCATTGTTTGTTCTTCTTTGTTCCAAAGTTTGCATCTGAAGAATAGATAATCGTTGGTCATATGAGATGACATACGAAGGATCATTCCATTGAAGTCCTTTCAAGGCAAAACGAGTAAAGTTTCTTTGCACAGATTCTAATCTCTCAATATGAATATCATAAAGAGGAGTCCAAACCTGTGATGCATACTCAAGATGGGGACGCACCAAGGAGTTGTATAAAGTCCGGGTGACATTGGGATCAACAAATTCTTTAGACCAGCGCTTAATAAACCCTAACATTGAATTGGCCTTATTCACGATTTTATTAATATGAGCAGAAAAATCTAAATTGGGTGTAAAAAGAACTCCAAGGTCCCTTACAGTCATAACACGAGTTAAAATGTGCTGTGAGATAACATATTCATGAGAGTAAGGAGAACGTTTTTTAGAAAAAGTCATAGTTTGACATTTTGTCGGGTTGATGTTCAGACTGTTCTTTTCACACCACAAGGCAAAATGGTTTATATCATCTTGCAGTAAAGCCCGATCATTTGAAGATACTATATTTTTATAAATCTTCATATCATCTGCAAAGATTAGAATTTCGCTATTGCGAACACACAGAGGAGCATCATTAATAGCCAATATAAAGAGTAGTGGTCCCAAATGGCTTCCCTGCGGAACACCTGATTTGGCAATAAACTCTCTTGAGTATGAATTTTTGAATTTGACTTGATATAACCTATCTTCAAGATATGACGATATCCACTTGATGAAAGGTGGTGGAAATCCGTATGAGTGAAGTTTAAACTTGATAATCTCATGAGACAGTTGATCAAAAGCTTTCGAGAAGTCAGTGTATACACAATCAACTTCTTGACAACTTTCTAGAGAGTTTAAACATTTATTCAAAAAGACAACAAGATTAGTAACAGTAGAACGTTTTTGCATAAAACCATGTTGTTGGTTGCAGATAATAGTTTTACATATAAATGTCAAACTGTCACATACAACTTGTTCGAACAACTTCGGAATGCAAGAAAGTTTGGAAATTGGTCTATAGTTGGTAATATTGGCTTTATCTCCCTTTTTAAATACTGGCGTTAAAAATGCTTTCTTCCAAACTGCAGGGAATTTACCTAATTTCAAGGATAGAACAAAAATATTACGCAGAGGAAGAGCTAAAACAGACTTACATTTCTTCAATAAAGCGGGTGGTATTCCATCGGGTCCAATAGAATAGTCGTCTTTTAAATGTGACAGAAAGTCCAAAATTTTGTCATGATCTATTGTAATATTATTGAATGATACCTGAGGACAATTTCGTAAGAATTGAAAATAGTTATCGTCAACAACAACAGGGGAATAAATGAAGGATTGGCTAAAATTATTTGCAAATCCCTCACAAATTTCTGTAGTAGTACTTAAGATTACGTCATTATAAACGAGATAAACAGGATAACCGTCGCTTTTCTTTTTGGAATTTATAAATTTCCAGAAGTTTTTCGGGTCTAATTTCAGGGAAAGCCCCATGGTTTGAAGATAATCATTATAACATTCATAAGAGAGTTTTTTGAATTCTTCTAAAAGGGAAATGTAAACTACTTGATTCTCTACTGTCATGAACCTTATATATTTTTTCCAAGCCTTATTTCTTTTATTTCGAAGGCATTTGAGTTCTTTTGTGAACCAAGGATGACAAGAAGAATTAGAGGGAATAGATCTTTTTTTAGGGACAGTTTCATTTATGCATCTCATCAAAATAGAATAGAAGCTTGAGACAGTTTTGTCAAGATCATTAGAAATCGGTAAACGTTCTATACCGGAAATAATTAAACGATCTAAAAGCTGTTGAAAATCACCTCTCCGAAAGTCAAAAGTATAAGAACAGTCGTGGGGATTACTATTTTCTAGTAAATGACCACTCAAGTCAAGAAAAATGTCAAGAGGCGGGTGATATTGATCTATGTTAGATAAAGCAGAGATAGATTCTACCACTACTGTACTAACGGCGTCAGATGAGAATACAAGGTCAAGTTGTCTATTCATATTATTTCGTATACAGCTTATTTGCTGTAAATCTGTAGAGATAATATTATCCAACATTTGGAGCTCTTGTTGGGGTGAACTTGTGGAAGCTTCAAAATAGGATTCGTCATCAGAGGGAACCCATTCGATATGGGGAAGATTAAAATCCCCTAATAAAAGAATTTTACTGTCAAGGCTAGCTAAACTGAAAATAAAATCGAGTGCTAAAGAAAGTTCAGTGTATACGGAACCAGGACTTTTAGGTGGAATGTAAACATTTAAAACAAATAAGACTAAAGATTCGATTTTCTCAAAAACCAGAAGACATAGGACCATGCGGTTTTTTGTGTTCGATTAAGAACTGATAGATACATGAAACACATGTAAGCTAATTTACAATTTCATTTCACAATTTTGAAAACAATTGGTCTAAACTTTTTTTTTCACGTTATCTTATCAAAATTTGGACTTTAAATGCGAATTTCTCAAAAACCATTGACATGAGTAATTTAATTTAAATGCAGGATTATAGAACAATCTTCTGGCTTTCAAACGCAGTATAGCACTTTATTGTAAGTATTGCCGTTGTTTTTTAATATTTTTTTTTTTTTAAATTTAAACCATTTTTTCTAAAAGTGCCCCTACCTCCTAAACGGAGGTTTTCTCAAAAACCAGAAGACATAGAACCATGCGGTTTTTTGTGTTCGATTAAGAACTGATAGATACATGAAACACATATAAGCTAATTTACAATTTCATTTCACAATTTTGAAAACAACCGGTCTAAACATTTTTTTTCACGTTTTTTTATCAAAATTTGGACTTTAAATGCGAATTTCTCAAAAACTATTGATATGAGTAATTTAGTTTAAATGCAGGATTATAGAACGATCTTCTGGCTTTCAAACGCAGTATAGCACTTTATTGTATGTATTGCCGTTGTTTTTCAATATTTTTTTTTCAGTTTAAACCATTTTTTCTAAAAGTGCCCCTACCTCCTAAACGGGGGGAGATAGACCCCCCCCTCCCATAGTAAAAAGTGCTTATTTTTGACCCCTCTACAAAAATCCGTCATCAAATCTTGGCGGCCAAGTTATCGTACTCGTGCCTCTAACAGCAATAAGTACTCCCCCGCCAACTGAATTTGTAACGTCAACGTGACGGTCCTTTCGGAAAACTAAGAACTCATTATCAAAAAATTCAGTGTCTAATATTGTTGCGTTAAGCCAAGTTTCTGTAAGGGCAAAAAGATCGTATGGCAAAACTAGGGAATTTTTGAAAGTCTTAGAAGTTTTACTTCAATTTATATTTGCAGTACAGGCCTTATGGGAGAGCTTTTTCAGAAACACTGGTGCCTGCTGCTGTTTGCACGGCACCTTGACTTAAGAAATTGTCACTGAAATAAGAAAGAGAATCATTGAGTTACATTAAAATTGTTCGTGTAATCTTCTTTGAGCTCAAGTACAGCCCACCATGACTTATCTGCTCCATGGGTGAAAGGAGACTGATCGCCAATTTGCAACCAACAATTATTGTGTTTATTAAAAAAAAACACTGAATCAGAGTTACCATTGCCAAGTTGATAAAAATTCATGTGGCATTTTCTTTGGTTTGTGCTATGTAACTTTCAGAATTTAAGCTTTTTCGAGTTTTTGGTAGCAAATATTTTTCTGAGATTTGCGGCAATTTTTAATGCTCCTACTAATGCAATCATGTAAGAGCTTTAAATTAAAGATAGCTTATTGAAATCCATAATGGTCAGACTGAAAGGCAAATATCCTATCTTCCCTGTACTTCAAATATACATAAATTGAACAGAGTATAATAACGGTTATAATTTGACTCGCACAGTAGAACAAATAGAACAAACTCGCACAGTAGAACAAATAGTAAAAAAATCGTTTTCCTTGTCAAAGTAATTCCCTATTATTATGAACACCTGTGTATATTCGACAACTTAAGTGTGAAGACTGATGATGAATTACTCTGTAATTCGGATGAAAGATTATTTCATTGCCTAATTACTGATACAAAAAAAAAAACACTCCTACTGAATACCAAAAATGTGTTTTGCTTACAAACATAATTCAATTTTAGGTAAACTGTACAATTGACGGTGAAGAATTCTAAACGAAACTTTAAGACGTTTTTTTTCATGTCTACAGAGAGAAGATCATAAGAACATATTAAATCTCGAAGACCCTAATTGTTATTGAAACTTCTGGTTGGCCTCACATAATTGAACCGCTGAGAAGAAAAAGGAAAACATTCCACTAATCATAGTTTTTGGGAAATCGAAGAAAACTGTTTATTTCTGAAACTGAAAGTTATTCTTCAAAACATTCTGAAGGACAAATGTAAAGCTAGTAAAGAAGAGTGACATACGAAACAATTGAAATTAAAAACTTTAAGGTCTGGCTTAATAATTCCTGTTTAAGTGAGTGGAATGTTTTCCTTTTTCCACTAATTGAAAAAAAAAATCAAATAAATTATTTTAAATTAAGTTTTTTTATTCAAATAATATAAATAATGGTTTCAAAACATTTTATTTATTTAATATTAAATAATTCTGCAAAATGAAAACTAAAATAATATTTTTATAATAATTCAAGGGAATAAAAATAAACAGAAATAAAATGCACGACTGGATCGCACGAACTTGCTCTTATGTTAAAGTACTTTGGAATTTAAAATACATTTTATAAATATAAAACATGGATTTAATGAGATAAAAATGTTCAAATGTATGTAATTGCCGTCTAATTTATCCTTTTAATATTAAAGTAATTTTTTATATAACAAATTTTCGCTTTATGATCGAAAAGTTCCTGTCACAGGGGAGGAAACTTATGTCCTCGGACTGAGTAATATTGTTGAATGACTTTGAATCTCCCACTCATAGACAGTGCAATCAAAAGTCTTGCCAAAGTGTCAAAGTTTGATTGAACTTCTCATCAAAAAGCATAGGCTACTAACAAACTTAATTAACATAAATAAGGGCCAAAAAAATAAAAAAAAATAATTTCAACGGAAAATTTCAAATGTTGAGTGGAAAAAGGAAAATATTCCTGGAATCTCTTCCTTTTTCCACTCTATGATATTTTATATTCGCATTTAAAAAGTAGGTTTACATGGAATGTTTTCGTTTTTAGGCTTATAATGTGCGCTATAAAAATAGCTACGTTTTTGCATCATTACTTCAATTTCCCATTTTTGTGGAATGTAACTCCCACACGTAGGCGAAAAGCATTTGGAGTAAAAGTAGACAAAATTTTTTCATAAAAACAAACACTAAATTCGTTTTTTCGTTTTTTTTTTTCTAATTCTTTTCGTGAATGCTTTACATTCCAGGACTCTCTTTGAGTGTTTGTCACTCAATGTTCTGTTTTCATTATAGTTTAAAAACTATTTTTTCAAAAAATGGTTCATAATGATACATCTCATTGAACATTTTTTATTTTATTTTTGTTATTTTCGAAAACGGTACAACAGATTTGTATGTTTTTTTTTTTTTATTTTGAAAATCCTAAAAAGTTGTAATAAATAGATCTCTGTTGTTTGAAGTGCCAGCATCGACTGCTCATTTATTGCCTCAAAATAATTCATATAAATTTACATACATATATAGTATACTAATATTATTTCTTTTTTATATATTTTTTACATATAACTCAAGCTAATTTAAGCATTTATAGAAAAATTTCATTGATTACTGAATTTAAAAAAAAACGTTTTATGCTAAAAAAAAATATTGTCCTCCGTCTGCTTGCACTAAGTAGGATCTTGGAGTGTGCCACTTTTTGGAAATGATTCCAGGTTTCCAAATATTTTTGTCTCTGACCATAACATTATCATTAACCTCAAACTCTGACCTTAGATGTGAATTTTTATTGAAAGTTTCAAAAAATGTATTATGAACTGGAAGAACTGACCTTAGTCTTCTACTCTGCATTAATTGAGCCGGCGATAGAGACAAATCCTTAACTGGGGTATTTCTATATTCTAATAATGCCAAAAAGTATTCTTCTTCACTTCCACTTTTCCTAAGTAAATTCTTTGAAATTTGCACTGCCCTTTTGACCAATCCATTTGCTTTTGGGTATAAAGGACTACTCGTCTGAATTACAAAATCTAATTTCTTGGCAAAATGTCTACACTCAAAAGACGAAAAGGGAACATTATCGGCTATGATAGTATTGGGAATACCCCAATAGGAAAATATTTCCATCCACTTTGATACAATCTCTTTTGCTGATTTATTTTTTATTCTTTTCAGTTCTAACCATTTTGTGTAGTAATCCGTTAAAACCAAATAGCTAGATCCACCGAACTCTAATATATAAAATCCTACTTTTTGAAAAGGAAACTCAGGTATATCATGGGAAATTAGTGGTTCCTTGCAATTTTTACTCATATATTTTTGACGAAGCATACATTCTGCTGCCAATTTTTCTACGTCCTTACAAAGACAGCATTTTTTTTCATTTTTTCCACCCCTAAGTGTGATGTATGAAGCTGACGAAGAACCACTTGTCTCATGTTTTTTGGAACTACGAGTATAATCCGATTGTTGAAAAATAAAATCCCGTCTTCCAGAAATAAATCATTACGCATTTTCAAATAAAATTTCAGATTCTCTTCTATATTTGTTTTATCACTTGGCCACCCTTTCTGACACAAGCTTTTTAATTTATTCAGTACTATCTTCTTCAGTGTTCTTTCTAAAATCAGATTTCCTTACATCGCTGACATTGATTGATAGAACTGCTTCTGTTATTGTAGGGTCTTCTTCAAAATTGCCTGTCTCTTCATAATATATGTATTTATAAATAATCTGCTACGGGTATATGTAGGTATTTACGTGGCAAATATTTAGCTTTTATATAAAAATTTAATAATTTCAAACGCATTCTTTGTAATTTTGAAGATGGAATTCTGTCTATTTGTTTAGACATAATGTATTCTAAGGCTTGTGATCACTGTACAAAAGAACACTGCGACCATAAGTATAAAAATAAAATTTCTAACATGCATATAATATAGCAAGAAGTTGCTTTCCTATCTGAGAATTTCTGCGCTCGGTCTCTGTTAGGCTCCTAGATGCAAACGAGATTGGCTGACCATCTTGTAATAAACAACAACCCAAACCGTTTTGAGAGGCATCTGTCTGAATACATACATTTTTTTGTTTCATCGAACGGTTTCGAAATTGGTGAATTCAAAATTGCTGTCTTTATCATCTCAATTGCGTTTGAATGTAACTCCAACCAATTAAAAATTACATTTTTTCTGAAAAGTTCCCTCAATGGCGATGTTATTTCTGCTAAATTTGGTATAAATGCTCTAACGTAGTTAACAACTCCCAAAAACCTTTGAAGATCTTTTTTATCTTTTGGATCCTTCATATTCTGTATGGCTTTTATTCTGTCTCTATCTGCACAAACACCGCTTTCAGAGAAAACGTGGCCTGGGTACTTTATTGCCTTTTAGTTAATCTGCATTTTATCTGGATTGAACTTGATATTATTTTTGCGCAATCATCATTTGCTCTAATGTGGGAATCAAAACTACTTCATCAATAAGACATTTATTTAACTCTATCGGATGTAGACATAATCTTAAACTTCCGTTTTTCTTTTCTACTATAACCAAATTGCTTATTCAATCTCTTTTCTCATCGCATCTTGCAATAATACCCTCTTTTTGCATCTTATCTAAGGTTAACTTCAGACGTTCCCGTAATTTTAAAGAAACCTGTCGCCGTGGTGTTCATGCGGCGGCGATCCGATGAGCAATACTTCGTAAGGAAACAAAACGCAGTCTTAAATTTCACTGGATCTTTATTGATATTTAATTTCAAACTTATTTATTTAAATTACAAATTCGAGGGGAGCGATTTAATTAGCACCAGCACAAACGTTTACCAAATTTTCAACTAGACTAGACTGGGTTACAAAAAATGCATCATTATATACTGACTTGAAGTTGGTTTCATTTTTGGTCGCGTTCGGAAAAGTTGTGTTCGGAAAAGTTGTTGTGTTCGGAAACGGAGCACGTTCACACGAGCAATTTTATATTGCGCTTAGAGGACATGATTTTATTTCGAATTTTAAAATTGTAAATTTATTTTATTTTGTGAAATGCCTATCCGCTACAAACCCTTCTCGCTGAACATGCTGTATGGTTTACATTTTCTTCTTGAATGTTATATTTTTTCGGAAATTTTCCTATTCCAGAAAATAAATCAGAATATTCCTTTATTATGATCTCTTTTGACAACCTAGGATACCTGATTCTATTGCCTTTTTTAACTGAATAAACTCTATTCAAAACTTTTAACTGTCCACAGGTCTAAAGCCCGAGGACTGGAACTTAATTTTCATCAACTATAACAAATTTTTGAAAACTCACTTCATTTCGACGAATGTATTTTAGTGTGCAAACTCCAAGTGGCAAAATCTTTGAACCTCCATACGCTTGCAGAACGGTGGATGTTGGGCGCAAAACTGCTGGTTCTTTTAAATATTACCTGGGGAAGAATGTTTACTTCAACTCCGGTGTCCAGTTTGAACTCTACAAATCTACCATTTATTTTAATGGACTCCATGCAACATCTTGACGAAACTGGCAGATCAATTAGATGGTCTTGTCTTTTTGAATCTATGGAATGAATATAAAAATCGTTACTTGATTCTAAATCATCTTCATTAGAATTTATTTCCCTGACATTTTTCACTTTACATGCAATAACAAAATGATATAATCGAGAACAATTTTTGCATTTTTTACCAAATGTGGGACAATTTCTCCTCTTATGCGCTAAGTTGCAATACTGACAATTATATATAAAATCTACGTTACTTTTACTGTTATTATTTATGTTTTTATAATTTTTCAAATTGTTTGCATGTGGTTTTTGATAATTATTATGATTAGTACTCATTGTCGCCTTTTCTTGAACATGTTGTCTACTTTTAACCTCATACACCGAAGGTCCAGGTTTCTAAATGTTAGTCATTTGCTCTTTTATTGCCTCCACTGCCCTGCCTTTCTCCACTGCTCTCGCAAAATCCAGTTTATTTCCTTCAAGAAATTTTTCTTGAAGCTTTTTGTCATATTTTTTTTTGGCAGGCAAAAGTCTTCAAATGATGGAAATTAATGGAGGCTAGCACTCTCCGTAACTGAAAACCATTTTGCTACCGAAACGGAAACAACGCACATAGGAGTATTTCGATCAAAAACCTGGACAAAATTATTTTTTGAAGTAAAAAATTTTATTTTTGTTAGAAATGATTATTTATGCAATGTAAGAAAAATTTCAGATATATTTCATACGGTATATATGTAAATAAATTGAAAAAATAATGAAATTAATTAATCGCTTTTTTCCGACTCTTTATCTTCATTGTCTTCAATGTCCTCTGGAAGAATCATTTCTATAGTTTCCTTTGAAAACTTTTTTTTTCGGCTTTGAAGACGATTTTCTGAGGCAACTTAAAAGTGGATCAGAACTCAACCTATTGAGTATATTGAGGTTGCAGTCTCTCCTTGAGAACTTCCTTGCATAGTTTAGCCGGTACAGTCTGTATTTCAAAGTTTCTAATATATTTAGTAAAAATCATAACATTTTAAGATTGAAAAATCAAAAGTGAATATACACAAACCTAAAATGTTTATTTCTAGCTTCTGCCACTTCTTCAGATAGCTGCCCAATTGGAAGCAGAGCGATTTCAATTATGACACTTGCATGAATTAATATTTTATGTAATGTAGGAGTCTCTTCTGCTCGTATTGCCATCATTGGTGTTTCCAAAACCACCTCGTGGGAAATCAACAATAAGAAAATGTTTGTTTTAGGTTTTTTAACTCCTATTATTGACTTATTGCACAAAAACTAAACACTCACGGTGTATTTTGACAGTCACAAAAAAAACTGCTTTCCAAATCACACAAAAACAATTCACTTAAAACAATTCAATTACATAAAACACATAATAATTTAAAAAAAAAACGTATGGCGTATGAGTGTTTTTTTCTCATAGTGAAAATTTCATTCACAAATTGTTTTGTAAATCGCACAAGATCGCACGCAAATTTTTCGAATTAGATTAAAACAATAGTCAAAGCTAACAAAAATCAATATTTCAAAAAAGAATGGCAGGGTATACTATATAAAAAACACTTAGGCTTTAAAAACAAAACGTTAAAAATATCCGCATGTGGCAGAGTATTTTCCCACTGTCATTTAAACAAACTAAAAAAATTCAATATTTGTGGAACTACTTTTTAATTTTTATTTAATACCTGCAATTGAATTTTCCATTTAAAATTTTTTTGTTGAAAATCACATCCACTCACAATCAATCTCTAAACAATACTCACCAAATAACCACAAATTACCAAAAAAATGCAACTAAATAAACAGTTGACTTTGAACTTGTTTTGTCACGCCACACACTTTACAACAAAAAAAAAAAGTGCATCATATGAACCCATGTATACATATTTACCGTCCACTACGCATTGCATTTACTTCACAATGTTACTTTTTAGAAAATCGACTTTTGTCCAGGTTTTTGATCGAAATACTCCTATGTGCAACGCCTAGGATAACTAATGATAATATGTTGACGACTTTTGGCTATCGAATAAGGACAACGATTGGTTTCTGGAATGTGAGGACACTCCTGGATGATGGCAGTGAAGGTCCCCACAACGCCAGATTCCTCCAACTAGAGAAGGAATTCATGCGGTACAGGCTGGACATCTTAGGCCTTAGCGAAATACGTTGGATGGGCTCGGGCAAGTTCAAGTCAACATCGCGTAACACTGTACTGCTCTACTCCGGAAAAACTCGAGGAAGACACGTGAAGCTGGGGTTGGGCTGCTGCTAACAAAAACAGCTGTCAGTAGTCTGATTTCATGGGAGCCTCTTGGAGAAAGAATAATAAAGGCACGATTCCGGACAAGAGTACGTCCCGTCACCATTATACAGTGTTACGCCCCAACAGAGCTCGCATCCGATGAGGAGAAAGAATGCTTCAACAGACGGCTAGGAGCCGCTTACAACAACACACCGCGCGGAGATATTAAAATGGTTACAGGAGATTTGAATGCTAAAGTTGGCAGCAACAACGATGGACTCAAACATGTGATGGGAAACCATGGAGTTGGGAATTGCAATGATAACGATGAGCGGTTCGTTGACTTCTGCAATACTAACGGACTCGTCTTTGGCGGCACCATGTTTGAACACACGACGCACAGTGGGCAGAAATCGTGATTTAAGTGGTCAAAAATATTTTTTTTTGTTTTCGAATCACATAAGTTTAATTTTAATTAATTAAAGAAATAACTATTTATAGTAAAATATATGACATTTTTTTTAAATAAATATGCTAAGGTTAAGAGAAAAATAAATTCAAAGTGAGAAAAACTTATAAATCGATATATGAAGCATTTTTCGCACAATTTTTATTTGCCGATTTTCTTGAAAATCCTTTTGGAAAGTAATTGAATTCATTACAGCTAATTATTTCACATATTTATATGTTATAATACGCAAAAAAATATAAAGAAACGTTAAGTAGTTAGTACCGTTTGATTTTGAAACACCCATCTTAATTTTACTCAATTTTTCAGTTTATAAAGGCGATACAAAAATTCACAACTTTAATTTATTAACGAATTGAAAATTGAATATGTGCTCTATCGAAACTCGAAAGATTCACATCCGCATTTACGAGTTAGAGCGAAAAAACATTTTACATAGCGACTCTTCTGTATGCAAAATTTTACATTGAGACTCGTATTCACCGAGCGCTCCTAAACGGCTCTTAACTTTACGAGGCTATTAACTTGAAATTTCTGTGGGGTATTCACCAACCACTCGCAAGTGTTTTTCGAAGTTCGAAAATGAGAGCCACTCTCTCTTGTTCAGGCATACCCAAACTGTGAAATGTTGTGGAATGTTGGTTTTGACAGCAAATGGATACTCTTCTACTTGGCATTGCTCACATGGATTCGAGTCAAATGCGTGCGTGGCACACGCACAAGCGAACAGACTTTCGAAGAGAGCGCTCGTAAGTTAGGAGTGGTCGGGACCACTCCTAACTTTTAAGAGCGCTCGTAGATCTTCACTAATATTGCTTGGTGAATAGGTTTATGAGCTTCTTAAGTTATGAGCGCTCGGTGAATACCGGCCTGAGTGTAGCATGTTGTACATGGTTACTGCCCAAGACTGTCGTTCGTCTCCAATGGAGATGGCAAACAGCTTAATATTCACCTTTTCTGGGTGCCGGGACAGAGGGACATTCCGGGGAATTGTAAAGCCGACGAACTCGCCAGAATTGGAACGGAAATGCCTACCTTGCCCGATAGAGTAAACATAGGTATGTCTGTAGCTACAAGTAAACTTATGCTGAAGCGATTTGCTCTAGAACAATCAAACACAAGATGGCTTAACACTACCACTTGCTTGGCGTCCAAACAAATCTGGCCAAACTGGATTTGAAGCGGTCAAAGTATTTATTGTCCCTCAGCAGATCTCAGATCAGCTCCGTAATAGGTGTCATAACTTTACACTGTCTTATAGGTAGACACTACTCGGTGTACTATCAAACGATTTTTGAAGGAGTTGCTTGGACGAGGAGGAAGAGGAAACAGTCCCACACCTTCTTTGTAAATGCCCAAACGCAAACTTCATCTAGGAGAATATTTCTATAACGAACCAAGCGATCTCATAAATATAGACATTAAAAGTCTCCTTCGCTTCATCAGAAGCTCCAAATGGTTTTAACTAGTAGGGAACCTTTTTGTTCCCTATTAGATCGTGGTATCGCAATGGACCTCTACTGGTCTAAGTGGGTCAGATGCTTTAATGACAGCCACTTTAACATAACCTAACTTACCATGTTGTTTTTATTTAGTGCGGAAAAATTAGCTTGCACTTATTTTCTGTGCCCAAAAGAAAATGGTATGCTCTATTTATGTTGTTCTCATTAATTGTTCCGTTACATTTTATAATTGGATGATGGAAATGACAAAATTTATTTAAGGTTTTGGTAACTATTCTTAAACAAAGTGCTGGCTTGAAAAGGACAAAAACGGAACTACAAATTTCTTTTTGAGTGTTTTTGTGAAGACCCAAAGGGCAAGCCCAAGGATTTCAAATAAATAGTTTACTGGTCACCATTTGTTGGATCTTCAAGAAAGTTCTTTTAAAATAAGTTTTGTATCCAATTTAAGTCAATATTTTGAAAAATTTGTCTTCCACATAAACAGGGAGAAAAACAACTTTTTTTATTATTTATTTTAAAATCAAAATAACACATATTTGATAAATTAAACGCTATGTATTGAAAGGTACTTAAATAAAGTTACAAATAAAAAAAAAATATAAAAAAAAACTCAACTGGTTCAAAAGTTATGGATTTTTGACCACTTAAACCACGATTTCTGCCCACTGTGACACGTGCCACAAAATAATTTGGGTGTCGACGGACAGGCAAGCATCTTCGAATCAAATTGATCACTTCGCGATTAGCCGGCACTTTAGAAGCAGTCTCCTGGATGTTCGAAATAAAAGAGGGGCCGATATGGGACTTGCTCGAGATCACCACCTTATGGTAGCTACTGTAAGACTTCGTACAGCTGCAGCTCGGAGATCCAACGGCATAACCCGCTTACCCAGGTTAAACGTCGACAGACTAAAGGATCTCTTAACACGCCAACAACTGAGAGACCACCTTTCGCACGGAATGATGACAATCAGCAGCATGGAACCTGAATCCATTAAAACCACTGGAATGCTGTGAAAAATGTTCTTATATCAGGTGCTGAAAGAATAGTCGGTCGAGCGAGGGGAAACAATAACGCTTGGCTTTCTTCTGAAGAAACCTGGATACGGATTGGCGAACGGCAAAAACTTAAGGCCCGTATTGCAGCTGCAACTGGCGTAGAAAAAAGAGAGCTAGAAGCCCTGTACCGCATGAGAAAGAGAGAGGTTCTCCGCAGTGTAAGGCGTGACAAGCGTAATCACATCAACGCTTTGGCCCAACAAGCAGAAGATTCTACTAACAGATGCTACAGTAGAACCGTCTACAGCATTACAAAGGAACTGGTTGGTGCTCGCATATCCAAACAACACCTCGTAAAGACTCAGACGGCTCGCTACTTAGTTCAGATGAGGATCAGCTGGGAAGGTGGAAGGACAATTTTGCGTCGGTATTTAACCGAGTTACCGACAGCAATGCGCAACTGATACCTGCTGAGCCGACAGGAACAACAAATTCCCGAATCCGCACTGCACCCCCCAGTAGAGATGAGACGCAACGCAATCAAAGCACTGAAGACCAACAAAGCAGTAGGACTTGATGGCATTCCTGCAGAGCTTCTACAAGCGGCTCCAACGACATCGAGCGAACTCCTGCATCCGTTCATAAAGAAAGCTTGGGAATGATAGTCAAGCTCCCTAAAAAAGGAGACTTAACACAGTGCGAAAACTGGAGGGGGATTTGCGTTCTGCCTGCCGTTGCCAAAAAAAGAGTATTAGCGAAAATAGTACTGGAACGCATCAGGGAACATCTAGAAGCCACACTCGATGCCGAACAAGCAGGTTCCCACACTGGATCCTCATGCATTGATCATATCAATACTTTAAGGATCTTAATTCAGCAGTGCGTCGAATATCGATCACCACTCCACCTGCTATTCATTGACTTTGAGAAGGCTTTCGATAGCGTCAATAGATAATTTATTTCGCATGCTTTACGCAGGAGGGGTATCCCGAATAAATTAATAGCTATTATTAAGGCAACTTATGATGGATTCAAACGTCACGTTTTACACGAAGGGATGCAGTCAGAAGAGTTTGAAGTCCAAAGTGAAGTCAGACGGGGCTGCATTCTGTCACCAATATTGTTTCTGTTGGTGATAAGCGATGTCCTGCGAGCGGAAAACGGAGGAATTCAATGGACTCTGACGTCTCACCTGAAACATCTTGACTATGCGGACGACGACGTATGCTTGCTCTCTCATAGGATCATGGATCCCCACCAAATGACAACAGGGGTGAAGAGAGAAGCAGAAATCGTGGGGCAGAAAATCAACTCCGGAAAAGCAAAGATGATCAGCCTAGGAACCCAGTCATCTTCTCTAATAAATATTTCTCAACAACCGGTAGAGAAAGTACAGAACTTCCAATTTCTTGGAAGTATCATCTCTACCGAGGGTGGCACCGAACAGGACATCAGCATTCGAATAGGGAAGGCAAAGGCTGCTTTCGGTATGCTTAGAAATATATGGAGGAATAACTCTAAGCTTAAGAATTAAGCTACAGCTGTTTCGATTCAACGTCGAATCCGTGTTACTTTACGGTTGCAGCACTTGGAAAGTAACAGTAGGTGTCACTAAGAAGCTACAAACTTTCATTAATAGATGTCTACGAAACATCCCTAGAATTTTCTGGCCCAATCGTATATCAAACGAAGAACTCCTCAGGAAAACGGGCCAGGAACCTATTGACTCTATTATACGACGTCGAAAGTGGCAGTGGATCGGACACACGCTTCGAAAAGGCGACAACTGTATTGCGGAGCATGCAATACAGTGGAATAGTATGCTCACTCAAGAAGGAAGAAGAGTTGGACGACCGAGAAGCTCATGGAGAAGGACGGTCGAGGAGGAGTCAGCCCAACTAGGGTTGGAGGTGGAGGGAGTTGCGACTCATATCCAGGAACCGAACACGATGGCGAGCTGGCGTTTTGGGCACCCTATGTCCCACTAGGGGTCCCCCACGGACATAAAAGGTCTGAGGACCCAAGTAAGTAAGTAAGTATATTTTTTCCTTTTATCTTTTAACTTCCAACGCGTCCTCTCCGACAGCATTTAAAAACGAAGGTATTTTCACTTCTTCATCCTTCTTACGAGTAGCTCCTGAAGCCGTCAAGAAAATTTCGGAAATATTTTCATTTAAATTCAGATTACTAACTGGCTTAATAACCCCAAATTCCATATTTAAATAAGTATTTATAATTATTGTATTTGTATAAGAACATGTGCTTTCATTTTTTAGCAGATATTTCTTAAGATTTTCACTATAATGTAGTTTCTGTTTATTGTGAACAGTTATAGGTATAATAGTACTGAATAATTCTATTTCTTAGCACTTTTTTTCACAAGAGATGATTTTTTCTTTTGAGCTGCTAGCAATCACCATTATTTAAAATTGAAGAACAACACGAATACGTGTAAGCTGCGCCATGTAATAAATAGATCTCTGTTGTTTGAAGTGCCAGCATCGACTGCTCATTTATTGTCTCAAAATAATTCATATAAATTTACATACATATAGTATGCTAATATTATTATAGGTAAATGTAATTCATGATGTATGTATGTGTTTGTGTATACTACAAAAGTTGAAATCGTATAGTGTATTTTATTTATTTATTTATTATTTAATACCAGGTATTTAAAAATAACCTGGTAAATATACAAGAATAGAGCCTAGCTGCGAGGACTATTAGTATTAGCTCTGAGGTAATACTATCAAATTTTATATTTAATATAAGATACAAATTCGTTTACTATTTCAATATTTGTAGTGCTGGGATTTTTAAGTATTTCGAGTATGTTTAAATCTTTTAGGTAGTTTTTAGATAATATACATCTATTTAATAAATGATCTAGATTTAGTGGAACATTGCAGGTGGTGCAAGACGGACGAGGTTGATTGTTGAGGAGATGTTCGTGGGTTATTGCAGTGTGGCCAAGCCTTAGGCGAACGAAATTTGTGATTTTTGGTTTTGGAAGAAAGGGGTTTCTCGGATGAGATTTGTTGTAGTTGATTTCCCTGTAATGGTGATGGTATTGACTCCAATCATTAAGCTGTTTTTGTCTTTCTGAATTTTTTATAGTGTTAACTAAGTCCTTTTTTGTAAAAATGTTAAAATAGAATACAGGAGCTTTGTTTATTGAGCTAGCTGCTCGATCTTCTTCTTCGTTTCCACAGATTCCAGAATGCCCGGGAACCCACATTAATTTTATTTTTTTTGATAGTCTGCAGAGTTGGCTTCTTATTTCGCTTATAAGTTCGACATTATTGTTTGGATTAGCGGTAGCTTTCAAAACAGCTATGCTGTCAGAGCAGATTATGGTTTTACCATTAAGGTTTGATGCCGCTCTAATTCCTTGAAAAATACCAAATGCTTCGGCCGTAAAGATTGATGCAAAATTTGGTATGATTCCAATTTTGACTATGAGGCCGTTTTCTTGTGCAACAGCAAATGATGTGCTTTCGGATGTTTTTGAGCCATCGGAATAGAGAAAATTCTTGACTGCGGAGTTGTGATGCGATATCGGAGAAGATAGCTCGGTAAATGGAATTGTTGGTGTTAACTTTTCTATATTTTGCGAGATCCATTATTGTTGATTCTGAATTTGTAATCCATGGAGGAAATGATGTTGTATCCTCTTTTGGTAGGAATTTGGAGTTGATTGGCTTTATCTAAAGCAATTTTTAAAGCTGCTGGAATTCTTTTTTTAATCGTCAATAACCGAATTGTTAGAAAAAACTAACTTCGGAGTAAGTTTTAGAGTAAGCTTCTATTCCATGCTCTATAGATGGGAGTCCGGCTTCGGCAAGAATATTTTGTATAGGTGTCGTTGGAAAAGCGTTAAGGCATTTTCTTACTGCAAGATGATAAAGTGGTTTGATTATATTGAGGGTAGATTTTGGGCACCTGCCATATATATATATTCCAAAGTCGATTTTACTTAGTATTAACATTTTAGTAATATTTGATAGTGTATTTATGTGATATTTGTTACTACTTAAATATTTGATAATGTTGGTTTTCGCAGCTAGAGCTTGCTTTCCTTAATGCTAAACAATGATCTTTCCAATAATAATTCTTACTAAATATTAAACCTAGAATACTTAAATTATAGACATTTGTAATCGTAACATTATTTATAGATAAATTTACATTGGTACCTACATTTAATTTTTCGGCAGATGTGAAGTAATTTACATTTGATTAGTGATAATTTAGCGCCGGATTTGCAAGACCATGTTAAAATATCTTTAACAGCATTTGAAAGAAGATTTTTACATTTAGTTAAATCAGACATTTTACTTAGGATATAGACACCGTCAGCATACAGACAATGATCTAAGAGTTTATGATTGTTAAGAATGTAGCTTATGTCATCGAAAGCTATGGTGAAAAGGATTACGGAGAGAGGAGACCCCTGAGGTATACCGTTCTGCAGTGTGTATATTTTTGAAAATTGATTTTTTACTCTTGCGGAAAATTTTCTATTTGAAAGAAAAGATTCGATAAATTTGAAGATTTTTAGACTTATACCCCATTCCTTTAATTTGTTTAGAATGATATGTTTGCCGATTCTTTCGAATGCTCGTTCGAAATCTAATGCAAGCACTGTAACATGTTTTCTCGACGATATGGCTTTTGAAATGTAGCTATCTATATGAAGATGAGCATCTATACAGCCTTTGTTGGGTTTAAAAGCAACCTGCTAAGGGGATGATTTTTTCTAGAATTTTTGGTAAGCATGAAATGAGTGAAATCGGACGATAGCTTTCTATAAGATCTATGTCTTTTTTGAGTTTGGGGATTGGAAGCAAGATATTAGTTTTCCAGTTTTGAGGTATGGTCGAACTTTCTAAGATGTTATTGTACAATCGGATTAGTTGAAGTTTAGCTTCAAGAGGGAGATTTCTTATCATGGGGTAAGATATTTTATCTCTTCCTGGTGTTTTGCCCTTGACGCTACTCAAAGACGACTCGAATTCAAGAAGGGTGATTTGTTTATCCAATGAGTTGACGAAGCGATTATTTGTTTGACCCGGAATGTAATTGATAATTTCATTTTTTTTTATTTCTGAAAGTGTTGTCAAAATTTGAGTCACTTGAATATTCAGACCAGGATTTTGCAAAGTAATCGGCCATTACTGTTGAGTCTGTGATTAAATTATTGTGCGTTTTAATACTTAGAATTTTAGACGATGAAGAATTTCCTGTTAAACGGCGAATATCTGGCCATATTTTTTTCGAAGTTGAATTGGGGTTTATTTGTGAAGTGAACTCACCAAAGCTTTTGGCTTTGCTTTCTTTTTATAAAGGATTAGATGTGTTTGTGTGGGCTTTTTCTGAAATGATTTTAGGGATAACATTTTTATTTTGCGAAGTTCTACTCGAACTTGATGACGGTACGAACGTACCGAGGTGCCAATATCGACTCGGATCACTATCTTGTTGGTATGGTTTTCCGAGGGCGGATTGCCTTGCGAAGACGCATTGCATCCGCCGATCAGGTTCGAATCAACACGGCTGCCCTGCGCAATGAAAACACCAGTAACACCTTTGGTAATGCGTTAGGACTCGCCCTAGAATCACTTGATTTAGGGAGAGTAAGTCCTGGAGCCAGTATGCTGGGCGTAAATGAGAAGTGGACACGCCTTAAGAATATTGTCATTAGTACTGCCAACTCCATCTTAGGCAGCAGTCGTAAAAATCGGAACGACTGGTTTGATGATGAATGCAAGCTAGCGACTGAACGTAAGAATGTTGCGTACCGAGCAATGCAACAATCTCATAGAACGCGGGCACGCGAAGAGGAATATAAAGAGCTCAGAAGAATAGAAAAACGGCTACACAGACAAAAAAAATCAGCCTGGGAGAAGAACCTAATCTGTGAAATAGAAAATAGCCGAGAGCGAGGTCCGCACCAGGCGCGGAAGTTCTACCAATCCGTCCGAAACATGACGCAGTACACACCACGCTGCACATACTGCAAGGACGGAGAGGGAAATCTGATCACCGATCCTGAAAGCATACTGGAGCGATGGGAAGTGTACTTTAATGAATTGCTAAATGGTCAGCTCACTGCAGAAGTGGAGGCTCCACTACTTCAAGAAGAATACTCTATGTTGCCGCCACCAAGCATAGAAGAGGTTGAGAAGGCTATAGGCCGGCTTAAACAGAACAAAGCCCCGGGAGCCGATGGCATACCAGCCGAATTATTCCATCACGGCGGGCCAGCCTTACGTCAAGCAATTCATGATATTATAGTACACGTATGGGAGCAGGAAGAAATGCCAGAAGACTGGCGAAAAGGTTTAATATGCCCCATACATAAGAAGGGAGATGTCACAACGTGCAGCAATTATAGAGGTATCACGTTGTTGAGTACCGCCTATAAGATACTCTCCTCTATCCTACAAGACCGGATAACCCCATACGCTAAAACCGTTATCGGACAATATCAGTGTGGTTTCATTCCAGGCAAATCAACAACTGATCAGATATTCACCCTTAGGCAGGCGATGGAAAAATGTCTAGAATTTAACATCCCAACATACCATCTGTTTATAGACTTTAAGGCCGCCTATGATAGCATAGCCAGGGTAGAACTTTACAAAGCCATGAGAGAATTCGGCATCCCAAATAAATTGACACGACTATGTAGGTTGACCATGACCAACGTAACAAGCCAAGTAAAAATAGCCGGATTGCTATCCAGACCAATCAACATCTTTAATGGACTCCGACAAGGGGACGGTTTGGCCTGCCTCCTCTTCAACCTGGCGTTGGAGAAAGCAATCCGTGACTCTGGCACGGCAACAAGAGGGACCATCGTCAACAGGTCCAGCCAGTTACTGGCTTACGCAGACGACATCGACATCATCGGAAGAACCGAACAAGCTGTACACGATTCCTTCATCCAGATCGAGCAGGCGGCACAAAATCTGGGGCTGCACATTAGTGAAGGTAAAACAAAGTACATGGTGGCGTCGAATGCGAGAGGAACAGTTGGTCAAACAATCAAGGTTGCGGAGCACGAATTTGAAGTGGTGCAATCCTTTAAATACCTTGGGTCAATAGTAGCAGCCGATAACAATATAGAAGAAGAAATACGCGGGCGGCTTCTCAAATCCAACAGAGCCTACTATAGTCTGTCAAAGCTCTTCAAATCCAGAAATCTCACCATAACTTCAAAACTACTGCTGTACAGGACCATGGTCCTGCCAGTACTCACATATGGATCCGAGACTTGGGTGCTTAGCAAAAGGCACTCCGACCTCTTAGCTGCGTTCGAGAGAAAAGTCTTAAGGAGAATTGTTGGCCCCGTATGTGAGGAAGGACGATTCCGGAGACGGTACAATCATGAACTGTACGCAATCTACCTTGAAGCAGATATCGTGACAAAAATTAAGCTCGGTAGACTCCGGTGGGCAGGGCACCTAGCTCGCATGAGCGAAGAGGAACCTGCTCGGAAAGTTCTTTGTGGTACATTCTATGGTAGACGACAGCGTGGTAGACCATGCTTGCGCTGGAGAGATGGCGTAGACCAGGACGCCCGAAGCCTTGGGGTGCGCAACTGGATGGCGTCGGCTAGAGACCGGGATAGGTGGAGAGACTTGTTGAAAGAGGCCAGGACCGGAACCCGGTTGTCGAGCCGATGATGATGATGATGATGATGAAGTTCTGTGAGCTCCACCAAGGAACGACTCTCTTAATTCTTGGACAGTGTGAAGGATTGGTTTGAGGTATAGATGCGGTAGCGGCAGCCCTTATAGCTTTTTGAATGTTAGCTGCTTCTTTTTTGTTATTGGGACTCTGTTCTTTTCCTGTCAGGTAATTTTCAATTGATAATTTATATTTTGACCAATCAGCTAGATCGGTTTTGAACTTAAGAATTGGGGGATATTTTGCGGAGGAATTGCCAATGGAAACCGTAGTTATAATAGGGTAATGGTCACTGTTATGGAGATCGGATAATGTTTTCCAGGAAGTTGCGGGGAAGAGATTGGGGGAACAGCATGTTATATCAACATGAGTGAATGTACCATGTATCGATAGGTGTGTAGGAGAACCTTCGTTAGAATAACCACATTTGAATTTAATATAAAGTCTTCAATCATTCGGCCTTTCTTATTAGTAATAGGAGAACCCAGAGTGTACTCCAGGCGTTCACATCACCACCAAATATTATTGGAGAGTTGACTTGGGAAATAATATTGTTTAAATCGTTTGTTTGTATAATTTGTTCGGGAGGCATGTATACATTAATGTAGGTAAATTTAGTTTGAAGTTGGACTTCAATGCAGATGGTTTGTATATTGGAATTTATAGATAACAATTTGTGTGGAATGTTATTTTTAACGAGGAGGCCTATGCCTTGCTTACAAGTCGTAATACACTGGTTATTTGTAAAATAGGCTTTATAGTAATATGTTAGACTTTTTCGGAAACTTACCGCGTTATTTATTAGAAATATTTATTTATTTCTTCTTCCCGACGTTTCGAAGAAATTACACTCTTCGTGGTCACGGGATTAGACAAACGTCAGTCTAATCTAATCTGTATCAGGTGAAGAGGTTGAGTTTATATTGGTGTTGGTTTGCCGGATTTTTTGGGAGTAGGTGTTTGAATGGGGTTGTTGGTTTGCAGGGTTAAGCTGATAATATGCCCGCTTGGCTTCTGCCATGGAGCACTTGTTTCTCGTTTTTATTGTAAGTATTTCCTTATTTTGTATATATTTTGGACAATTTAAACATGAGGAAGGGTGGGCTGCTTCACAATTGGCGCACATGGCTCGTGTGCAGATTTTTGACATGTGTGAAGGAAGATTGCATGTTCCACAGATTTGTTGCTTATCACAGCGTTTTTTTTGTATTGCCCAGCAACTGGCAGTTCCGACACCGCATTGGGTTTGGAATATACTCGTTGACTTTGGCCTTGTACCATCCTATTTTTACGGTAGTAGGTGGTTGGTAGAGGTCAAATGTAAACAACATGAGATCGGAGGGGACATATTTGTCTTCAATTTTTTTGTTGAATTTATAAACCTCTGTGACATTTTCTGAGCGCATTTCGGCAATTATTTCTGTTTCTGGAATATTTTTCAACCAAGGAGCATAGACAATACCTTTTGAAGCGTTGAGGCGATCGTGGAATTTAACCTTTACTGAATACATGTTTGGAATATTTGTTATGTTCATGAATTTTTTGAGCGATTTTGGCAGTACTTACTGCGTCGATGGATTTTTTCAGAACGATTATGCTCACAGAAGAGATGGGCTTCTTGTCATCAGTATGGGTTATGACTACAAATTTTTTATAAAACCTCGTTTTCAGGGATCACAGCTCGTTGAACTGTGCTTGCATTTTATTAGGAGGCATGAATTTCAATAATTCAGTTGAGCTTAAGTTGATTTTTCTAAAATCCAAGGTTTTCATTCTTTTTTGTGGGCTCCTCAATGTATTTTTCTAGAATCTTGCCAGTTATTGACAATCATATCAGAGGTCTTGTAATTTGTTATCTCAGTATATTTATCTGAGCACAGATGGCTATAAATAAAAATAAAATTGACCCGATTAAAGAGAGTAGAAAAATAATGGTTTATCTTTAGCTTATCTTTAAAACAATTAAAAAATATTTAAATATAAATTATTCCTCTACAGACTTCAAAACAACAAACTTAACCATAAAATTGAATGATTGCATCAATCAAGTTGATATACACCAACATCAGTCAAAATGAGCTGCTCTCGTGCTGATCCTGTGGCACTCAGCTTAAATGATACTCTTCTCCGAGTATCCGACATACAACTTCTGCAAGGTCCATACTGGTTAAATGATCAAATTCTCTCCTTCTACTTTGAATACCTTGAAAGATTTAAGTATAAAACCAACAGTGATCTACTTTTTGTGTCGCCAGAAGTCACGCAGTGCATGAAGATGATGGCAGATACGGAACTTGAATCTCTTCTTGAACAACTAAATACCGATAAAAAACTTTTCATATTCTTTGCTCTCAACGATAACGAATCACATCGTGCCGGCGGAACACATTGGAGCTTATTAGTCCTCTCAAGGCCCGAACGTACATTCTTCCATTTTGACTCACTGGGAAACTCAAATCAGAAAACCATGCAACAATTTGTTTACCGCATAAAAGAAGTTTTAAATTGTAAAAACTGCCACATCAAACCAATCCGTTGTCTCCAGCAATCGAACAGTTATGATTGCGGCATACATGTTCTCTGTATGACAGATAATATTGCCGATTACGTGAATCGGTTCGAATGTGTGGATGGAGTGGGACCATTGCACCACGATACGATAAGTGCAAAACGCGGTGAGCTTATAAAGTTGATAACCTCTCTGGGCGGAAAAGTGTAAGCCGTTACCCAAAGTGATTTAATGAAGTGTCGTTCAACGAAATTAAAATTTCAAAAAAAAAAATTGAGCTTATTTTTCCTGACTTAAAATATTTAACATTTTGCATTCTGTTATATAATGCACTTAATAAAAAGAATACAAATATTTTATTTAAATTCCTATTTCAATAATTTTTGGTTTACTGTTATTCTTTTTTATTTTTGAAATTCAGTGTTTTTGTAAAATAAGATACTAATGAATGTAGGTATTTTGTCGGACAGAAAATTTGTATATTGTCTAAATAAACAAAGGTGAAGAAGTTTATTCAATTCCTTAATAAAATAAAAAATAAAAATAATATGTATTATAAAAGATGGTTTAATCTTATAAAAAATGTGTTTGTTTTAAGTATGAATATTTGTGTGTTCTTATTATTCAAGCAAAGAGAAAAAAACATGACACATGAGGTACATTCCGACGAGTGATACCTTCTAGGAAAGGCTACAATAAGGCAAACAATTATTATTATTATTATTATTATTATTCATGCGCTATAACTATAACATAAGAACTGCACTATTTCTGGACTGGTTGAAAGTTTTAAGTTACTGGGCCCGCTTCTCCAAATATGATTTTCCAAAAAATGTTTGGCAATCACAAATTTCCTTCAATCTATAAATAATATATTTCGAATTTTTAACTTTAATCGCTCCTAAATTCAAAATAACTCAAAATAATAACATTTAAATTATTCTTTGAACACATCAACTCCAATTAATGTGATTTTCCTTTCGTAAAATAAATCACTTTAATTCCGATTTGGATCTGTAAAAATGTTTGTATTCCATTTGAAAAAATAAAATATAAAATAAATAAAAAATTGGTGGCATCATCCATATTTCCAATTTCGGTAAAATTCTCTCTTCATTGGTAGGATTCCGTTTAAACTAGTCTAAACTTTTTTTTTGAACATAACATGAATGTGAAAACTTCGTCAAAAACAAAATGGTCTCTTGCAGTATTAATCACTTTTGAAAAGGGGCCTTTACGACAAACTTTTTATGTGTATGTGCTCTTCTTTGAAATGGCACAAGAGAAGAGTTTGAAAACATTTATCGGAACAGCCAATCGAAAGTTTTAGCGTAGTAGAGACTCAAGTGAAAACGACATTAGTAACGGCCAATTCGTAACATTCATTAATGATGTGCACTTATTATTCGCAAGATTATTTCTCATCCGGAATTTCGATGTTCATCTTCACTTTATCTTTAGTTACGTCCTTTTCATTGTAGCTACATCATTTGTATGCTGCAAAAGCTGGTTGAGGAATTGATGCAATTGAATTACGATAGAATTGGTAATATGGCTAAATGTCCACTTTGAAGACATTCCCTTATTCGATTTATTCTTAGAATATAACAAATTATCCTTTACGAATTAAGGGATAGGGTATATAATTATAATTCTGTGGTGTTTGGTAGAAACATGATAACTTCGTAAAATAATTTGCGTTCTTATCTTCACTTAACATCGAGCTAGAACCTTAACGGGTTAATCAATTTTCTTAAAATTTGGAACATAATTTTTTAAAGAATATTCTCAAATGCTACAAATTTGAGGAAAATTATTCGACCCGTTTAGGACTTGGCTCCATTTGAAGTGGACGTAAAAACGCAAATTATTTTATGGACTTTTCACGTGTCTACCAAACACCACAGAATTATATTCATAATAGATATAATTCATAATATAAGTCTTTCTAAATATAAAACACAAATGTTTGCTAATTTGCGCCATTATGATTATATATTGAGGATTTAAGAAAAGACTGGATTTGGAGTACAGTACTCTGACCCATGTTATTGAAAATTGCTCTGTTAATACTTATGGTAGAAACTTCACCTAGAACTTTATTTCTAGAAAAAAAACTGCCCTTTATAATTTTTTTCTAAATAACAGTGGATATCTTGTTTGAGTCTTCAGAAACCCATTTTTATGTTTGTTATTTTTGACTTTGAAGTCAATTTTCTTCAAAACCTGTAATATATAAGTTAAGCTCGAACCACACTTATCTCGTGTATTGTAGAGTTGACTGTGCACTTTGATTACGCTAACTGTGTTGCAAACTATAATTATTTCCTATGAACAGATATGTTTCTCTTTCTGAGACAGGCAGAAACGTCGTGAAATGACGTAACATACCACTCCACAATACACTACACAAAACAAATGTTGCTTCGGCTTAACTTTTTACTATTTTTTGCTTAACAAATATTATACAAACAAGAATCAACAAAAAGTTTGCGAAAAAACATACAGCCGCTGAAAAAAGTTTAATTACTCTAAGCTTCAAGGGCTCTGAATAAATAAAAAGTACGACAGGGTCGCACGAACTTGCGATCTAAACATTTTTAAAATTAATGTTACTATTACAAAATTTTCATAACCTTAAAATAATTTTTTTTATCACTAACACAACTCCTTTAGTACTTGGATCTAAAGAATAAAAAATAGAAATATTTTTAGCGGTTTTAAGAAAAAATATGCTTTTAGTTTAGTTTTAGTTTAAGTTTATTTCATTTTAAAAAGAGACAAGAGAAGCCAGGAAGTATTAGGGAAGTTGATGCCGGAAACCGAAGTTTTTCGAGAAGGTATGTACATACGTTGATGTGTTCTTAAAATATTAAATAGTAGTGTCAGAGTACGATAGTGAATAAAGTTTTTAAATGTCATTTTAAAGAGATTTTTAGATAGATGTGAGAAATTATCATATTTTCGAAGTCTGTATGTATATATCGAATAGTGCAGTTAAATACTAGTTTTAAAATATTTCACATTCATATACAGGGTAATTGGCATAAGGTACACCAAAAACCTTTAACGAGTAGGTTGGGTTAAGGCAAGAAAAAAAATCGTTTGGGAGGGGGTCTATTTTCCTCCGTTTAGGCGGGAGGGGCAATTTTACCATTTTGGAAACCAGAAATCTCCTTTTATTTTTTATTTTAAATGAAGTTGTGTTTGTAAATAGTTTTTGAAAAATACATTTTAAAAATTTTATGTAATTAAGTATAATTTTTATTTTCATGCTCTTATTAATTTTCAATAAAAAACAGAAAACCAGATGCTAAAATGTATCTTAGTTTTAAAAAAAAGGTTAATATATGTTACATTTTAGCCTATTTTAATAAAAATTAATGGTGTTATAAGAAATTTTCGATATGATCCCCACTCTTCAAAAGGCCATGGTTGTATCTTCTTCTTATGGCTGCAGATAATTCTAAGGTAATTTAATTTTTTTTTTTATTTTTATTTTTTTTTTTTATTTTTATTTTTTTTTTTTATTTTTATTTTCATCAATCAATTAAACTACATATAATATTGTTGGGGGCTATATACAATTATATTGAAATTAACATCAATGTACACATATATAATAAATATAAAAATAAATAGGTATAAACTATAAAACAGAATTTAAACATATGAAACGAAAGGAAACAAATTTTAACAAAGTTATTTAGAAATTGAACGAATATTATTTAATACATATGACTTAAAAGTATCTCTAGAAACATCCAAATAAAAATCAATCCAATTACAAATAACATTGACCTCTCTGATGCAACGGGCGATAGGCTCATTACGACTGTAATTATTTCGATGAAACTGTTCATAAATAAAAAAAACGGTAACGTGTAGTCCTTGATCCCAGTAGGAAATTTCAAAAATTCACTAATGAAGAAGTAGGTGTTTCCTCATGGAAAAGGAGCTGCACCCATGAATTTCCTACGGAATCAAATCAGGAATTTAACACAGGCTTGTCATTGGAAGGAGGTACACACTTTCTCGATGCATATTTTGTTGTGAAATCACTATGCTCACGGCATCTTCGATTTCATAGGTAATTTGTGTGTCTGAAAAAACTGGTTCTAGTGATGTGATGATTTCCTTAATGGAAATAAGTTAATGAAAAGTGAGTCGACATTTATTCAATTGCCCCAGGGAAAGAAGCATAGAAAATACTGATTATTCATTACAGAAATGTGTACATATTTGAAGCCCGTTTTTTCAGTAAAAAAGGAATGCATTTAGGGGATGTTTTATTAAGAGCAGGAATATGAATGAAATCATTATCCATTTCTTTTCATATTTCATCAATAAAAGAAGCGCCTGAAATGTATGCAAATTTATCGCTTGAATGAAAAAACAAATTAAATTTTTGTTATGTACGTATCTATTTTATTAACTATTATAATACATTTTAAAGAAGTTAGTAGATTAGATATATATGTCTTACATTGTCTTGTCTTGTTGTAAGACGTTACACAAACAGCTGGTCGAAAAACTCTCCTTTGACTCTTGGTAGCATTTGGGGAGCAGCTTGGGGATTAATCATCTTCATTCTCCTGTTCATTTGAGATCTAAGAAAAAGAGGAATATTTACTTTTTGCAAATCATTCAAAAGAATATAGGGAATTTACCGTTGGTGAATTGTTTTCCTTCTCCATGGTTGTTATTTAATATTTAGTAAATTGATTGAAAACACAGAAAACCCCGCACAACCGCTTTGTTTGATCTCAAAATCGATACTAAATCATTCCAAAACAAAAGTAATAACTCATGACAAAAAAGGACCTATTGAGCGTCGCCGACCCATCGCGGGAAAAACCAAAAAAAAAGGATTGTTTATTGCAGGTCAAAATCTCTCTCTCTTTTTTTCCTCTCAGCTCACATAGAATATTTTGCCCGGCAAACGAAAATCATGAAAAAATACATTCCTTTTCCCTAGCGATATCATCTGATCACCATAGTTTTGCTCTATTGAAAGGTTGTTTACTGATTTTCAATTCCAAAGAAAAGAAAGGGTTGTTTTCTCTTTCACATCGCAGGCAATAAACACTCAATTGTGGATTACAATAACCACTGAAAAGATGCAGGAAAAATTATAACGTGTTCAGCATTGTTTTCATTAACATTAAGGATGTGTAAGAAGGATATTGCTTTGTTTCATGTTTCCTTTACCTTCTTTTGAGAACAAAGCACAAGATGCTACTGGGATTGCAAACTACTGACTCATTGCATGACTTTCGATGAATGAAAGCAATGAAGACCTTCTACTCAATGAAAGTGCCACGTGATTTCCACGAGGAATTCAACTTTATTTTTCCTTGAGGAGCAAATTTCCTATTAGGATGGTGCATTTCCACCACAAACTAAGTCTTGTAGTATGGGACAATTGATATGATGAGTAACAATATCTCTAATAAACATGACAGAAAAATAAACCCGGCGGTCCTTAAGGGTATTCATTCCAAACAAAAAACATCTGGTATAATAACAAGGTCTTGCAATCCCCCAGTTTAACTTGAAAAATACAAACCTAGTGAAATTCTTTTGAACTCTCTCTATTCTATCTACCGAATTATTATAATAAGGATTCCAGACTATGCTACAGTACTCAAGAATGGATCTTACTAATGAATTATATAGAGACTTTAACGTAAAAGGATCTGAAAGTTCTTTGGTGTTTCTTTTGATAAAACCAAGCATTTGATTAGCTTTGTTAACCATATAATCATAATGCGGTTTGAAAGAAAGACTTGGATCCAAAATTACTCCCAGATCCTTCTTTTTACTGACTATTTCAAGACTAGTGAGATTGATATTATAATCAAATAGAATTGGATTGGAATTCCTAAAAAATGATAACACTTGACACTTAGAAACGTTAAGAAGAAGGTGGTTTTGCCTACACCATTGATTAAGCTTCAGGAGATCTTCAGAGAGAAGTGAACAATCAGCTTCACAAGAAATACTTCGATAAATTTTTAAGTCGTCAGCAAATAGAAGGCAATTAGAATTATTGAAAATTCCAGGTATGTCATTTACAAATAGCAAAAACAACAACGGCCCCAAATGACTTCCTTGCGGAACACCAGATGGGACAAAAATCTTTTTTGAGAGGGAACTATCAATTTTTACTATTTGGACTCTTGAAGTCAAATACGATTGAAGCCATATTAATAAGGAAGAATGTATACCTAAGGAAAACAGTTTGTGGAGCAAGATTTGATGGTTGACTCTGTCAAAAGCTTTCGCGAAATCGGTAAATATAATATCCGTTTGTAATCTGTTTTCCATATTAGAAATGATGGCATTACTTACTATAGCTAAATTTGTCGCTGTAGATTTACCCGAAACAAAACCATGTTGAAAAATAGATATGTGGTTAAGGAATATATGTGATAACCTATTGTATACTAATTTTTCAAATATTTTTGGTATAGAGGAGATCTTACATATAGGCCTATAATTCGTGATATCATGTTTCGACCCCGATTTAAAAATTGGTGTCAAATAGGAAATTTTCCAACAATCCAAAAATTGTCCTGAAGCTAAGGAAAGATTAAAAATCCACGAAAGTGGTTGGGCTATTGCGATAGCGCAATTTTTCAGGATAATGGCGGGGATTCCATCTGGACCCTCACTTTTATTCACATCTAAATTAGATATAATTTGCTCAACTTCAAAAGGACTAAGAACTATAGAACCAATATCAACAACTTTATTTATATGTGGCAATTCTTGGATAGAAGGAGTGTCAACAGAATACACTGATTGAAAATAGTTTGCGAACAAATCACAAATCACGGGAACTTCACTAGTTGATGTCTCCAAGTACCTCATGCAACTTGGTAACCCAATAGATTTGCGCTTTGAGTTAATGTGATTCCAAAAACGCTTGGTGTTTGATTTCAACTCACTTTCAAGCGATAAAAGGTAATTTCTATATAGAAATTCATTAAGATAATCAAATTCACGTTGACAATCGAAGTAATTTTTGCGTAAATCGGGATTTCCTTGATTTAACTTAAACAATTTGTAAGCTTTATTTTTTTTTGTTTTTGAGATTGCTCAACCTCCTATTATACTAAATAGGGTTAGAATTAATTTTTAAGCGTTTTTTAGGTACATATCTTTCAATTGCACCTTTCAAGATGTTTGTAAACGCAGAATACACGTTATCTAATTCTGAAGAAGTAAGGACATTAAACCACGAAACAGACAAAAGATAATCAACCATTGCATCATAGTCAGCCTTTCGAAAATCATACAAAGTTTTGTGATTAATAACTTCTTTCTTTAAATAATTATAAAAACAAAAAATTCCATCAACAGCAATGTGATGAATTGAATTAGGAATAATGGGGAAATTGGACTTATGAAGACAAATATTAAACTCATTGTCAACAAAAACCAGATCGAGAATACGATTAAGATCATTCAAATTTGAATTTAATTGAACTAAGTTATGCTGACCCAGAAAGTCAATTACAAATGCTTCTATTTCAGTTGAGACATTAAATGGTACTAAACACTTGTCTTCCAAGTCCAACGTCCATTCAATATTAGGTAGGTTAAAATCACCGGCATAAAGTATATGTTGTGAAGGTTTAAGATTTTCTGTTATTGTTTTAGAATTTTCTAAATGAATTTTATACAACTCCAAGTCGCTCCTTGGAGGAATATAACTTACAATAATAAATATATCTGAATCGCAAGATTTGACACATACTATTAATTGATCAATATCCAGGTTTGAAGTAGAGGTGTTTGATTGAAGGTGTATTAGCACACATTTTAAAAAAAAACTAGGTTCAACAAGTAATTTTCCAATTTGCTGAGAAGAAAGAAGCTTAAACGCAGACGTCAATCGACCTGGTATATTATCTGATGTCAAACTATGGCATTTAATGCTGCTTATATCGACGCTTTTTGCAGAAATGTAGCTCATTACATCACTGCTCTTTGTACCATATTCAAGCCTCGATAAGAATACCGCAAAGGGAGGTTTAACAACCCTGAGCAAAACTTCATTGGCAGGAGTTCCGTTCAGACACTGATGAACATCAGCAGCTCTTTCGTCGTCTTCTGCAGCATCGTCTTTCAGAACTGAATCATCACAGTAAATAACTTCATTGTCATCTGTATTCTCAATGACTTTTTTTGAATGAGCTTGATCATCACCATGTTCCATTAAATCTGAATTTACAGGATTTTCATTGTTAAGATCCGGATGATGATGGCTATCGGTATTAGTAGGACAGGTCACTTCTAAAGTCTCTTGTGACTGTTGTACTTGAAGCTTGGTCTTTTGAAACAACTGATCCATGTTAGATAAAGCATCATTCATTATGTTATTGCTACAAACATCAAAATTAAGAACATCTTGCATTTCAGAAAATGTCGACGATATGTTTTGTAAAGCTTTTTGCATTTTCATAATTTTCCAATACAAGACATCCACTGATATATCCCGATGTTTTTCACAATAAAAACAAAGACCAGGGGTAGAAACTATTTTATCTCCGTCCTTTTTTTTTGAAGCCTAAGCATTTAGCATGAATAGTTTCATGACAAACTCCACACAGGAAAGTTACGTCGTTTGTATTCTTCTTGCATACATAACAATCTGTTATACTACTCATCGCTCCAATTTCTGCTAAGGTGGCAACTCAATAAAATTAGTAAAAGCCACAACCCAAAACTCAGCTCGATGTTTATATGGCTAGTAAATACCACAACCCAAAGCTTGTCTTGATGTTATAATGGTTAGCGAAAACCACAACCCAAAGCTCAAATCGATGTTTATTATGTGGTTATACCAATTGTGCATTCAATTGCTCCAGTGTCCAGAGTAATGCAGTTGCAAACTTATGAAACGAGAACAGTTTCGGATTTCAGTGTAGAACATCTACTAATAATTTAACTCACCCGTATAAAGGAGTTAGGCCAAGAGTGAAAAAAAAGTGTGTAAAAGCGAGAAGAATAGCTTCTATCAAAGGCAGAATAATTTTACACTCGATTTCTCCAGATTAATACAGTTGCAGGTTTATGAAAAGAGAACCATATATGTTATAAGTGTAGGTCAACAATGCGGCTTCAGTGCAGAACATCCACTAATAATTTTAACTCACCGGGATAGAAGAGTCAGAACTTATTATGTGTAAAACGATGTGGATAAGTGAGAAGAATAGCTTTCTACCACTAAAAAAAAAAAAAAACTCAAGCAGATTTCAACAATCCGTCCACAAAAAAGATCTTTATGATGACAAGTATAATTAAATAAACTTGTTTAATTAAATGATTTACTTTAATCAAACTATATTCAACCAAAAATGCAAATAGACACTTGGCCGAAATGCAACTTAGGTTAAAAAAAAAAAATCAAGTAATAAATAAGGGCGTTATAAAAGCAAAGAAATGAAAGTCAAACAACGAAGAGCGATGTGCACTTTGCTGAGAGTAGGACAAGACTATGATAATTTTTTTTGTATTATATCGTATTGTATTATATCGTAATTATATCGTAAAAATTAATCGAAAGAAAAAAAATTCTACATGCCGTTTTCGAGAAAAATATTATTTTCGAAAACCATTTTGTAACTATTGTATAGTGGGTACCGTTATTTTTAGATACAATTTGATTTTGTTCTCACATCTTTTAGAAAAAAAACTTTTTACTGTCAAGTTTTAAGAAAATCGAGCTTGGGGTTTTCAAAATTCAAAGCTTCCCAAACTTATTAGGAGTCTTATGGCCGACTTCACGAAGGACTTATATTTAACAGGCTTCTAAACCTTAAAATAGGATGTTTTGGTTTCACCAAGCGCTTTTAAATTAAACAAGCTTTTAAACACCCTTATAATTAAATGCCCATGTTTGGCGCATTAAATTTTAAAAGTGTCAACGAAATCTCATCAGATGTAGCTAACAACAATTGGATATAGCAGCTTAAATTTTTGTTTTGTAACATTTTAGTTTTAAATTTTTGAAGATACAAAATGAATAGGTTAATACTAATATTTAAATGATCTGTTTTTTGTTTAGAATAAAATATTGATCGTCTTCATCCATCGATAAAGTGCAAAACAAAGTTATTCGCCGAGAAAGAGTATTCCGGGCTCACAGGAATCCATTCTGCGGCTATGGCTTCAAAATGAGGTTCCGACTTTCCAAGACATCTGTGGATAAGTTGAATTTTTTTAGCCGTCATTTGGAACCGAAACAAACCCGTCAGTGCAATTAATTAAGTGGTTATTATTTAACAGGTTATTTCCAAATATTTTATTTTGCATTTCGTTTTTTTTCTTTTGCATTTCTTGGCATTTGTTTCAACACATAATCAGTTTTCCGAAGCTCGTGATGAAAAAAAACCCTTATGTAAGGGCATATCAGCGTTTGGGTCAACAAAAAAAAAAGCAAAAAGATTATTTGGAACAATTTTCAATATAACGGAATTTTCTTGGCCCTCCGTCTTTTGAAGAAAACACGGGTCAACTTTTCTTTAAGGTAGCACGAATTTCCACTCGCGGGCAGTTTTATTCGGTAGATTAGCACTTTTAAATAACAAATATTTTTAAAGTGAGGAAACATTTATAACTATTTTTAATTAATTTTTAAATTTCCCCAATTTCCATACAAAATGCACTTTTTTTTGTTTATTTTGACAATCCTCTTTGTGTAAGTATTACCAGAGTTGGGATATTATTGTGAATTTTTCCTTTTTTGATAATTTTGTAAGGGAATTATTTGTTGATTTAAAGGAAGTTTCTGAACCCACAGTACTTTTAAGTTAAAACACTGTTGACATTAGGTGTGTTTTATCACTGCTGCATAGCTAGCGCAGCAAAATTTTTCTCGACAAACAACAACAATTTGATTGCTGGTGAAAAGGAGCCGGAAAAAAATGACAGTTGTGCTGGCGATAGAACTTTAAATTATTGAAATGAAAATGGCACTATGCATTAAATTTTAGAATTAAACATATGAACATACATGTTTTGACATCAGATTTTGATATTTTCTATAATAATAGCCAACATTGAAATATAAATTGAGATTGACACATGGAGTGATTTTGATCGTTTTATTCGCACTTGAATGCTGCGCTGAATAAAACACATCTATTAGCGCCTGCCTGGCGACTTTACATTACCCTAAGTGGAGCAACGAAGTTGCGTGAGCGGGTGTGGCCCCCGAAAAGGGAGTTAAAATCCTAAGAACCCGCGAAGCGGTCCACATACAGTACTGTTAAGCTAAAAAACAAATTGTTGATATAGATGCCTGCCTGGTAGCAGAGACGTGTTAAATACTGAAATCTGGCAACTTTCAGTATAGTCCAGTCAAAGCGTCATTTGACCTTGCGCGCAGAGGCATGGTCTATTTTTTTTTCATGGATCGATAGGTGCTTATGAGAAAAGCTTAAAACCAAATTTGCACCACATGACAACTTTTTTTACCAAAGTTATTGGAAAAAATGTGTTTTGTGTAATTTTTTGGTCATTTGCGAATATCTCGGCTCCACTATCTCGTACAAACAAAAAATAAACATATATTTATTCCTAATAACATTATCTATTATGTTATAAAAAAACATTTGTTTAAACAAATGAAAAAAGAGTTATAGTAAGTTAAAAAAAATTTGTTGTTTAAAAATCACTTTTTCGTGATTATTAAGAAAAAAGCTCATTTAACGATGAAATTTTTATTTTTTATTATTAAAGTTTATGTAATTCCCTACAATTTAAAAAAAAATCAACACTACGATGAACGAAAGCCGAGTAATAAATTATTGAACATATGTAGGTAAGTCAGCGCACCCACGCATTTTATGATTTTATTAATATCTCAGCCCTAGTATGTCGCAAAGTGAAAATAAAAAACTTTATTGCTAATAAGATAACAATATTTTATATCAACTTGCATTTAATTTAATATGTTTGAGCAAAACCATAAAAAGTTACCGTTAGTTTCAACGTTTTTTTTTCTTGTTTTTAATACCTTTTTTTCATAGTTATTGAGATTAAAACTGTATTTCCCGGTAAATATTTTGCAGTTTTAGATTTTTGTTTTATATTTATATTTTTCTTCAAATTAAAAAAAAAAAATAGTCCATTACGACGGACGGGAGCCAAGATATTCATGATTTAAAAACTTAGGAAAGCTTACAATTCAGTATCTTAATTGATTTAACAATTTTAAAGTCAGATGTTTTAATTTATGCGCAATGTACGAGTATGTAGGTGGAGCAATGAATTGCATATTTCACATGAGATAGAGTCAGTGGTTTTCACCATATCGCAGATTATACAATTTTTGTTCATAATAGGCATAACAACAGAACGTTCGTCAAGATTGAAAGCAAGGTACTATAATGAATTTTGCAGTTATGCAACCGGTGTGTGCAGCCTTGAATATGTGAAATGGTGTACATATATATTTTTTAAATAAAATAACTTAGATACGTACATATATGTTTAGTTATAAGGATAGTAGGAAAGGTAGGAACTTAGCTTTTAGGTTACCGGGATAAAGCTGCTGATGGAGTGTAGAGATCGTGTCTTCTTGTTAAAATAGTATAGTTCTAGGTAGATGTCGCATGAAATTGTTTTCCAATTTAGTGTCTTTCGAGTGATCATGCACTTGTGGAAGATGTTGCTACTAAGAGTTCGGTATATGTCGCATAAACGTGCATGTCGTATGCTGTTGCTGTCTTTAATCATGTGAATGCGTTTGATGATGCTTCAGATGATGTAGTGGCAGCGTGCACTTGATGTCATTGATGGTGTTGTAATCGTTGCGATTGTTGATGGCCGAGGCGTTATTTTTGTATCGGCTGTTGGTGCTGCTGGCCCAAGATTGTCAACAATGTCGTGAGATTTTGTTGAAGTTCTGATGGCGTCATCAAGAGCACTATAAGGCTCCTTTAACTGATGATGGATTGACTTACTGAGTGTTCGATGGTCGTTTTCCGATGTTGAGAACGCTGTTAGCCCGATTTTTGTTTGGCTCTCCCTGCGTTTAAGATATTTGCACCCGGGGTCTTATTGTTGGTTATCAGGTGGTACTCGATTTTACATTTAAAAAAAAATAATATTTTCGGGAATCTTAATATCTCAGATTTTTATTAATCTGGACTGTACTTGTTTTTTTTCTTTATATATCAAAAACTATGTCACTCCCACTTTTTCCGAAAACCATAGTTTTTTCGTTCAATAAAATCATGATGGAAATGTTTCCGGTCACGGGTTGCCTGGAATTTTCACTAGCAAAATTCAATTTTAAATTATAATTTTAAACCCGATTTTTTCCATATACATATGTGTATTCTTATTTTATTATTTAAGTCAAAATCTTTCACGAAATTCCGACACAGATTATCACCAACCCCAAATCGTCTTTTGGTAGTAGTTGTCGAAAAACGAATTCCCCTCTTTTTCAATCCTCGTCATATAATTTCGAATTCAGATCTTCGTTGACCAATCATCCCATGTCTACCTCCACTACCTTTTTTCCTCCTTCCAACGGATGATTTCCAAAACCTTCCATAGCTAAGTGGTCCGGTCGCTCGGGCTCGAAGCTCCGACCCTCCGGTTCGCATCCTCCGTCAATTAATTTTTTTTTTCATTTAATTTTATATTTGTTTTAATTTTAGTTTTGAACTTTACCTTTTTTTTCTAATAATTTTTGTATGGTTTTTATTTTATATTGTGAACTTTACTTTAGTTCACCGTGTACATTTTGTATATTTCAATATTAATGTTATTTCTTTTTAAATTCCTAATTTCAAATAGTAACGTCTATTAATCTTCCTATAATTGTTCTGATTGGTTACATTGTACGAGTATATAAACTCTTACAGCCTTATTTATTATTTTTCACTAATACTGGGTTCAACCTCGGAATAGTTAAACCGAGCCGAAGCACTTACTTCGAGTTTACGCCACGTCAAACGAATCCTTATTTAATATATATTTTCTTAGCCTTATTAGCTACTCCTTCCTTATGTCGAATATACTGGGAATATACTGGGAAAAAAAGTGACAAATCTAAAACTCTAGTTATTATACACCTAAATCAAACCCCAGCTGATTTCCATTATTATTCATTTTATTATCATTGTATGCATATTGGAAATTGGATACATTTAAAATTGGATTGTATAAAGTTCAAATCCAATAAATGAATGTACCAACCAGCAACCAAACCACATTGCGTTCGCAATACCGTACAACTGTTAGAGCGTTTGGAAAATATAAATAATTTATTATTGCAAAATATCTATCCTTTTCGTCTTAGTAAGAAACAAAAAAAAAATTGCTTACACTCCTTTTTATAAATTTCACAAGATGTCATCTCAAAATGACATTTAGATACTAAAACGGCCTTAAACCTCCTATGAACCAGTTTTAGCTTATTCCACCGCTATTCTTTTTTTATTTATTTATTTATTTATTTATTTATTTATTTATTATTATTAGTCTTGTACAGTAAGATACAATATCTTTTAAGGTAGTACAAGCTTCAACGTTATAATTGGTTTACATGTAATGAATAATTTGAAATTTTAAGCAAGATGACTTTAAAGAACCATTAATAAGACAAGAAAAACTACATCAACATAAGAATAATTAATAGGTAAAGAAAATAAATTAAATTAAATTAAATGCACTTAATTGTAATACCTTATAACACCTATAATACAAAAAAAAAACAAGAATTAGAAAATATCATCACAGAGCCTGAAAATAATGTCTTAGTCTCATTTTAAACCGGGTAGTACAACCTATCATCCTAATAGATTGAGGTAGGGAATTCCACAACCGAACCGCGTGTACGAAAAATTGACGGCTTGAAACAAGGTAGGAAAAGCGTACTGGTATCAGATCGCAACTTCGAGTGGATCGTGGAAAAAGGATTTTGTTGTAGAGATATGGTGGTTGTCGTGTTTGCATGACATTGTGGAGCATTATTAAGGTCCTAAACGAAAATAAATTATCAAGAGAGAAACCGTGTATTAGTCTTGTATATGAGGAAATATGATCATATCTCCGAAGACCAAAAATATATCTTGCCACGCTATTATAAACAACATTAAGTTTCCGTCTGTCCTTGGAATCACAATTGCTGAAAAGTTCACACCCAAATAACAAAAGCGGTATAAGCAGCGCCTTAGCAAGAATCATTCTTGTTTTGATTGGAGTGATTCTTTGGGTGGTCCATAACATACGTAAACTACCGTATACTCTACCTGTGATAAGTTTAATGTGATTTGTCCAGGTGAGTGTCTTATTGAATACTACTCCAAGATTCTTGGCCGAGTCAACAAACTGAATAGGATTATTATTGAGTAGAATTGGAGAAAAGTAGGATGTGTCTGTAAAGTCTTTTGAAATGACTAAGGGCCATTTTCTTCACTAGAAGTTGACCTCAACTTTAGGATTTTTATTCTCAACTTGTGATTTTGTTTTTCTTCACTTAAAGTTGATAGTTTCAACTTTCGATTCTCAACTCTCGAGTTGATCAACTTCTGGTTTTCTCAACTTCTGGTTTTCTCAACTTCCGAAAATACTAGAAGTTGAGAGAGCAAACCTGAGAGTTGACATGAAACATTGTTTTTTTTTTAATAAAATACATGCATTTTGCTTCAAGTTTGTTTGCTTGAGTTTTCACAAAAAAAAAAAAATATTGTCATAATTTTCCGCAGCAATTATTTTTGAGAAAATTGGACTTCAACTTCGTCGAGCAGTGAATATCGCCGCACGAGGAAATTCTTGAAGCAGTACGAGGCTTTTTCGCCATCGAAAAGACGATTTTTATAGGTAAATTTGGTCACTTTATCACCATTGTAACAAACGCTGATGAGCATTTGTACAAAGAATTGCAGATAGGCACTCGCAATTGAGTTGAGCGTTCATATGGCGTTTGGAAAAGCAGATTTCCCGTGTTGGCTTCCAACATTAGGTGCAAAAAAGAGACGGCAAAACTCATCATCAACATCGCTTGCGGTGTTATTCACTACAAAACAATTGATGGAAAATTATAGAACCTGCTCCAGAAATTCCCAGATTTGCTGATTTAGCTGCCACAAATTTACCATGTATCTTTGTGGAAACGGCAACATCCATGACAAACATCCGTTCGCGATTGGTAACAACTTATTTTTATCCCTATGTAGATCTAGGAGAAAATCATTCATCACAAATATCACACAAAAATTCAATTAGATTGACTGAATAAATAAAAATTTAATTTTGAAAGTGACAGCTTGTATATATTTTAACAAATATCCCAGGGATATTTTTCAAATCAGAAGTTGATCAACTTTAGATTTTCAACTCGGGAGTTGAGAAAAAAATTGTGAAGAAAAAGAAATTTCAACTTGCGTTTCAATTCTCGAGTTGAAGCCAACTCTCAAGTTGATCAACTTATACCTATAGTGAAGAAAACGGCCCTAAGCATTTGGACTTAGTTGGATTTAAACAAAGTCCGTTTGATTGAGACCACACCAAGATTCCTCGTGCATTTTCATTATAAATAAGGTTTTCAGGTTTAGAGCCGTTGTAAAGTCGAAGTAACTTTACTCCGTCGCTAAAACGAGTTAGTAAATAAGGCTGTTATAGTACTATTCTGAAGAGGAACGAAACGTAATGCACCAAGCGGCAGAACAAACAACTAAACTGTAGATTTTTGAAGGGGAACCTATGGAAGAATATGCGATTCTCTTCTTAGCAAAGAAGTTTAGAAAAAAGTATGAGATTTTTTTAATAATATTTTATTACTATATTGTAGGTACTTGTTAATTACATAATCTTTATTGTTATTAACATAAATATGTTATAACTAAACAATATTGGCTCTTAGGGACTTTTGGAACAATTTCATACAGCTAATCGCAAAAACAAAATATCATAAGGATGTTGCAAGGGATACCATTTGGCAAATTTGAATAATGTTACTAAAAGTTGGAAAATATTCTCTACGAGGGCGTGTTTGGTACTTCCCTTTTGTGCATTTTTATTCCGGAATTAATTTTTAGACATAGACTTTTACTACGGGCCCTGTGATGGAGGCCATTACTTGGTTTATATAATAACATTAATGCAACAAGAAGAAAAAGAGTGTAAGTGATTCCATAAGTGTATACCTAAAAATAGAATTATAATAAGTTCCACAAAACTAAATCCGGAATATATCGATACGTGAAGTCATAACTTGTTGTACTTTCGCAATCATACGAAAAAGAGTTTTACGAACATAATAAGGACACCAGCAACACTCAACTGGTACGTACATTAACTATACCACATACTTATCCATGTGCTACTCATTTTTAACTGTAACTTTCACAAAAACGAAATGAGTAACCGGGTCGCACGAAATTGGTTTTATTTAAAAGACTAAGAATTTCAAAATTTAATGTTATTAGAGAAAAACTGTTCATAAGCATTCGAATTCTTCTTTTATATGAATAAAACAACTCCTTTAGTAGTTGGAGCTACAAACAGGATGCCATGTTTGCATCACATATATTAGTTTATGCAAGAACAAAAATTATAAGTCGTAGTGCTTTTTTAAAAAATATCTACATAATTCTTAAAACATTTTTAAGAACAAATTTTGGTACGCCAACTTGTAGTATTCATTATTGTATGAATAAAAAATAAATTTCCAAACAAAAATATTGAGCCGTTTTTGAGATAACGAATTTTGAAATGGAATGTTTTTGAAACTTTTTAGAAGCTTTTCCATGAAAAATTTCATTCAAATCCGTTCTGCCTATAATGAGAAATTCAAAATTCGAAAAAAACGATTCATGGTAGGTACATTCAGTTATATCTTAATTTTAATATTTTTTATTAAATTATAGATCGTAAAACGTAATCGAAATAAAAAAAAACTTTATCAAAATTTTCGGAGCTGTTTTTGATTTTCGATACTGATACGATTTTCGAAAACAATTTCTTACATTTGTATGGTGGGTACCTTTATTTTTAGGTAAACAAATTTTGGGGCTTGCAAAAAATAACTATTTTTTTCAACCATTGTCTAGATTAAACTCAATGAAATTTTATGAATTTTTTTTTTTTAATTCTGTGGGACAGTTTTTGAGAGAAAAATATTCATAAAATTTTGAAAAAAAATCGTATGGGTAGGCACCGTTATTTTTGGTCTAAAATAAAGAAAAAAAACCTGTGGTGGAAAAATTCAAAACGATTTCCTTGTGACGCGTCACAACGGGGGCATAAAAACATTCCATATTGCTGTTTTTTTATTTAATTACTTATAGTTACTTATTCATTCTTTACTAGACATTTAAAAAAATTGCGGTATGAATATAATATAAATAAAGTTGTTTACCTTTGTTCCTACTTTATAATTTATTTAATATCCCTGTTTAAGTAAGTACAAGTATTGACCAAAACTTCAAATTTTTGTGAATTTGAAAGAAAATTGCTTCAATTTTTATTTCCAGGAACTCCTATTCTTGGGCCGTACGTTAATAATAATTGAACTATGGAACCTTTTTGTTAAAAGATATAGAAGAATTTATGGCACGAAAATAACACGTTTTTTTTCTTTGAGAAAATGAATCCTTATTTTTTTATTCCACATGTTTCGGAGGGGGTTTGAACCCCAAAAACCCCCACCTGCGTTCGTTTTAGAAATGTTACATATTAGAAACACCGAAAAAAATATTAATAGACGTTCAGATTGTGATAGACTTAGTAATATTTACGGTCAGTTTATTAATTATCAAACCATATCTACGTAAACAAAACTCAACGATTAAATTTATTATACATATATCTCGACTGAAAAGGTAAAGTATCTTAAGTCAATTTTGATGATTTTTCAGGAGAGCAAAAAAACACTTCAAAGCTGTATCCCAAAAAATCTTTCAAATATACACTCTATTCAACAAAGCAGTTATATGTAAAATTTTATGATCTTTTTTTTGAAATTATTTTCGAAAAGATATTTTTAATATTTTGGATGTTATGACGAAAAATATGACTTAAGATAGTTTGGCTTTTCTATAAATTGAATTTTATATTAATTTCCAAAATCTTAAGTTGAGATAAGATATTTTGCCTTGCGTTTTCGAAGGACGTTTTCAATTCTTATGTCCATTTAAGATGAGTTGCGTGTGTAAAAGTGGAAAAAAAGAGATTTAAGATGATATTTGTTGGTTTTTATTTAAGTCGTATATGAAAAAGTCACATTTGTTCTATAGAGCTTTAATAATAAAAAAAAAGTAATAACTAATAAAGACTTGAATTTCTTTAAAAAAAAAGGCTATAAAATCACATTTGGTTCACAGAATAGAAACAGTTTAGTTTTATTCAAATAATTTATTTAAAAAATATTAAAATAAAATATAAAATAAATTATTAAATTATTTAAAAAAAATCATTGATGATTGTAAAAAATGTTACATGAAAACATATTTTTAAAAGTCAAATTAATAATAACAAAAAACTATTGGAAAAAATTTACCTAAGGGACCCAAGGGGAGATAGGAGAAATTGAAAATTGTTTTTACTTCTGAAACTAACGGTATCGCACCCGTAGTGTAAGATCTTATTTATCTCGAAAACGGCTGAATAACATGTTATTAACTGTACCTGTCATAGAACCGTTTTTTTTTTAAGTAAAACTTCTTTTCCGACGTTGGGGGTAAAAAAATGTCTATGCAGCTGTCAGTGACGTGTCAAAACGACACGCTATCAGTCAAAGACAGCGACATGTAAGGAAGTTTTACTTCTACCGCGCGTACGTCAGTACACACAACCTTTTTCTTTTTATTTTCGACTTTCTCATTAACGGTTCTAACGATTTAAACCATTTGTTTTTAGCAGGAGCCCCCGAAGCTTAAAATAATATTTTATATAAGAACATTCGCAAAAATATTTTTTGGATTTTTTGAAAAAAAAACTATTTTTGTTTTTTGAAAAATCAATATCTTCAAAACAAGTGAAACGATTATTTTTTTAAATTATTTCCTAAAATCAATGGCACAAAATTTTAATTGAATTAGTACGACCGACGTTACAGCTGATTTAATATGAAACTAAGTTAAATCAACGATTTAGCAAATTTTATTCGAATATAGCATCATACTATATCTAACCTACCCTTTTATTAAAGTTAAAATCATCGTAAGAATATCGTGCTTTTAGAAACGCGACAAAAGGTTTGTTTACTTAGTTTCTTGCACGAACTGTCAATGTTTTCGGTGTGTTCAGAAGTAATTTATTAAGAATTACTTTAGTACGATACTAGTTGGAAAACGTTTTAAACTAAGAATGAGTTAGTTAACTACTTTAAAGTTAGCAAATTGTTAAGTAGTATCATACCTATACAAAGAAATTAAAAATAATAGGTTGTTTGACATTTTGCGCCAGTCTTTTTAGAACTATTCGCCAATACTACTACGTAATTACTTAAAATTGGTATCCCAAATTGTATTCTTGAAAAGCTTTGAAGAAATTTCTAGCATAAAAATTATTTTAATAATAAAACTATTTTTGAGCTTTGTGTGAATAAATTCTTAGTTTTCTGGAAATCAGACGGCAAATTCATACATGTGAACATTTTTATCTCATTAAATCCATGTTTTATTTTTATAAAATGTATTTTTAATTCCAAATTCATGCAATTCAACTCTTATTTGTTGTATACGTAATACGTATGTGTATACAAAACTGTCTGAAACACTAAATGAAAAAATAAGAAAAACGGTCGCACAAAAGGCAATCTAGAAACAAAATACGCTTAAAAATATCTTATGTTCTTGTTATTACGGAAATTGTTTTAGGTTTGCAAACGGTAAAATATCCTATGACTACTTAGGGAGCGAAAAATTTCTGTTTTAAATTTAAAAATTCATCTTATGTTCACATAAGATGATTTGCGTTTTCACACTTTTTTGGAATTTTTTTAAGGATTTTATCTTATGTCGACTTAAGGATGACTTTTGTTCTGTTTGCACGCGCGAAAATATCTTAAGTCAACTTAATATGATTTACGATTTCACAATAATAATAAAGTCTTAAGCCAATATAATCTTAAGTCTATTTAAGGTTTTAAAATTAAGCAGAACACACAATCTTATGTGGACTTAAGATATTTTACCGCGTGTAGAGATGTGTCTTTTGAACATAAGATGAAGTTGTTTTTGTCTATAAAAAAGCACAGGAGTGAGATAGAAGGAATCCGATAACACAGAACTGTAGCTTTTTAGAATGGCACTAAGGATCAACAAAAAAACGCGAAATATCTTAAGTCGACTTAAGATACTTTACCTTTTCAGTCGAGATATATATAAAAATATTTGAATTTATTTTCAAAATAAATTATTTGAATATAAAAATTCAGATAATTAAACATCATTTTGTTTGAAATAAATTTTCAAACAAATTAAAAAATAAAAAAACAAAAGAGATAAGATATATATAACGCCTTCATCTTTGACTAAATATGAATCTATAGGCGATAGAAGAGTACAGATGAGTCAGAAATTTAAGTTTCCATATAAAACTTTCACCAGTAAGAAAAAAGCCAAATTTCATAAGATTTCACTTAATACCTTCATCCTTTCAGCGCTTCATTTATCAATTTACTGATTGACTTATCCACCTTCAGAGATGATGTGATTGTGGATGCGTTGACATTGTTGAAAGCTCCTTCTATATCTAGGAAGGCAACTAGGGTGAACTCCTTATGATGAAGGGAATGTTCGATAGTGCGAACCAGCGTATGTAGAGCGGTTTCTACAGATTTCCCTTTGTTATAGGCATGTTGAGCATTGGATAGTAGGGACTTATCAATGTTTGCCCTCAAATGGATTTCGATCAGACGTTCAAATGTTTTAAGAAGGAATGATGAAAGGCTAATAGGTCTTAGATCTTTAGGATTGACATGACTAGGTTTGCCAGCTTTGGGATGAAAATAACATTTACTTCTCTCCATGACAAAGGAATGTGAACCAGAGCGATATAACCATTTAGGATGTTGACCAGAATGGGTATTAGGACATCGGAATTTTTCTGTAATTCCGCTGGAATTATTCCATCTGGCCAGCAGATTTGTATGCATTGAAGCTGTTTATTGGCCATTTTAATTTTTCCTTTGTAATCAGACCTTGTGGAGGAGTTATGCTATTGATGATGTTGTTAGGATCAGTATTATTAACGTAGGGAGACCTATCTGAAACATGTACATCCAGGAGCAGATTGAGCGATTCCTCGCTTGAGTTTGTCCAGGAACCGTCATTGCTTTTTAGGCAACTTGGCATTACTGGATTTTTGGAGAGGATTTTTCTTAACCTTGATGCCTCTGAGTTGCCTTCTATATTGTTACAGAAAGTTCTCCAGGACATACGCTTGGTTTTCCTCAGTTCTTTTTTATATAACTTGAGGGAGTCCTTATAGGAATCCCAATCAGAAGCTTCTCTGGAGGGTTTTGCTCTATTAAAGCGTTTCCTGCAATCTTTTCTTAGTGGATCCAGCCCCGAGTTCCACCAGTGTGGTTAGTGGTGCTAAGTCTTCTACTTGGCTGATTAATTTCAGTAGTTTATAGAGATTGTATTATAAAAAACCTTCATATAGAATCAATGCCAGGCCACGAGCAAAATCTTCCAATATTAATGATTACAATTTTAATCTTGGTTGGGTATAGTTCACATTGGATTTTTGTCAAAAAATCGATGTAAGATGAACTGAATTTAACAAAAATTGCGTATCGACAAGGTCCTCACAGTCAACTGATGAGTACATGTGAATTCGCGTAAATTATGTAAGTAAAATGCATTTTTTATGAGTACGAACGATATAAAGAATGGGTGCCATTTCTAATTGGCACATAGCCAAGGGCCAAAACTTAAAACATGGTGCCAAATGGACCGATCGGGCGCTCTGTGGCAACGCTGGTGTTTGGGCAAAAAATATTTGGTTTTAAATTTTGCTATCATAGGTTCGATTCTCTATAGTTAGTTCCTTAAAATATTGACGGCGGCGGGAAAGTGTCCTAAGATCAGTTTTCTCATGTTTTGAATAGTGATTTTTAAAAATCTTAACCTGAGGTATAAAGCATTCTGAAAAAATCAATCATACATCCAGCTTTTTTAATAAAGCAAAAACATTTTCTATTTGTTTGAATTTTTAAATAAGTCATTTTATTTAACATAAATATGTTTATTTTAATAACATGAAGATATCACTTATAAAGTTACATATATGAAAATAATCACGAACATTTTTGGTATATAAATTCAAAGGACGTTCATATATCAAAAATATGAATTTGTATATATTATAAGTGTTTTATTCCTAATTATACAATATAGGATGTGGTGCTCTTGATTTTTATAATGACATCGAAAACTGTTGCCGATACATACACCGATTTAAATATGATAAAAAATACTTTCTAAATGTTTACTTCTGGACGTACCCAACCACCAAAAGCTTTCTCTAGCTCCTCAGCTACAGCCAAGCAAAATCGATCGTTATTGAAATTTGCAATCACTTGCACACCGATTGGAACGCCTTCGCTACCCAAACCTAAGGGCACGGCTGTAGCAGGAAACCCTAAAACATTGATTATTCCAGTGTAAGAAAAGTTGAGTGCACGCACTAAAGGCTCATTGTGATATGGTGCTACGGTGGGATGAGTTGGGTAGATAAAAACACCATCATTTCCAAGTATATCCTGCATTTCCTGCCTCAAATCATTCCGCTTCTTAACAAGATAATGATATTTTGGTGATCCAAACGGTATTTGCGCATTATCTACCAAAGCTGTGATCAACCCAATAAAGGTGTGTTTTGACAGGCCAACACAAAATTTTAGAAGTTCTGTTATTGGGTTAATTTCTCCATTTAAATTTGCCAACTGGTGACCAAATCCATGACCGGAATCGTCTTTCATATTGGCAAACCAAATTGATGACGATTGTTTGAATTTTTCAAGTTGAATTTTTGTCACACATGTACCAGTTGATATTTGCAAATGATCTACTACTTTACGCAGTGAATCTTTCAAATCTTTATCAACAGGAGAAACCAATCTACTTCCTCCATCGCTTTCTTGATAATAATACTTAAGTTTTTTTAAGTTAACTGGTTCGTCTAGATTGAGAAGGTGAGATTTTTTGCCAGAAATAATTTTCAACATTGGTTTTAAATCAACAGCATGTCGACACATGGGCCCAATACCAAGGAATGAGTTTTGTTCGGAAGAAAAAGGCATTGGAAACTGACCTTTGTTCGAGACAATATTTTTGGATGGTTTGTGCCCAAATGTACCAGTGAAAAACGAAGGCATTCGTATTGAACCTCCAATATCGGAGCCTAAGCCAAACGGAGATGCAGCTAAGGCTTGAATACATCCTTCACCCCCACTTGAACCTCCGACAATACGATTTGTGTCGTACGGGTTACGGGTACGTCCGTGCAGTGTATTGGAACTTTCCCACCTGGAAGAAAAAGCAAATCAATGTTTGTTAAGAACCAGCGAATAATGATTGTTTTTCCTACCACATGCACATTTCTGAAACATTTGTAAGGCAGAATGGTATCGCACCAGCTTTTCTCATCAGTCCCATAGCTTCGGAATCTTCATCTGAACGAATACCTTTTCGAGCATAGAGTCCAGCAGTGTACAGGAAATCTAAGGATGCACATTTGTATGTTATATGTATGCACATAAGACCGATCTTTTGAAAATAACGGCTGAAAGTGTTGAACCCATCATGTCAAAAAACATGACCGATCCATAATATGTCCAAGAGAGACCTTACACTCATCAGAAGTAAAAGTGAAGGAATAGAAAACTTACCCTTAACAGCAATGCAATCCTTAGTAGAAATAGGAACTCCCAAAAAAGGTTTAATTTTTAACAGTTCTTCTGATGTATATGTACCAGATGCTATTAGATCATCTGCTTCCTCTGCGTCTTTGAGTGCTACTTCAAAGTGTTTATCAACGACACAATTAAATGTTGGGTTTACTTCTTTCACGCGCCGTATAAAAGCTTCCAAAACCTTCACACTTGTTATCTATAATAAATAATGACATTTTAAATGAAACAAAATATTCGAAAAAGAAATTCACTAGTACCTGTTTCGTTCGAATTTTCTCGGCCAATGAAGTTGCTGATTCTAATAGCAATGGTTCTTTAATTGATGGCATTGAATTTCCTTTTTTGCCATAAATTATCATAAAAATTAATCTTGCAATTTTTGTAATTAATGTAAAAAAGAAATACTCTATGCACAGCACAAAAGATGAAGGTTTTGTACGTCGACCAGATGCATCGGTGGAAGTTTCATTTGTTTCGCCCATATTATTAGAAATTTATTAATTTTGTATATTTTGTTGTACTTTGAAAAATGCGTTTCCAGATAGGAATGATGATTTTAAATACTTGGTTTCGTTTGAAGAATAGTTTTAACTAATATTTTATTTGTAGTAGTAGTTCAGATAGTTTAACTCTGAAAGAGAAGATACAGAATTAAATGAGTTTGAATACAAAATAGTTTATATGTGGGGAGAAATCTTCAACAGACATACACACTAATCAAACTACACGTTCAGCTCATATTTGTTATTTATGAATTCTTGTACTTCCGTTAATTTTGTTCACAAATTCAATCCTTCCATTAAAGAACTTTACCTTATGCAATTTCCACTAGTTTTCGAAAGAGGCACTTTGACTAGACAGAGTGGCAAATATGAACAAGAGAGTAGAGAGCTGGTATCACAAACGCTGTCTTGTAAAACAAATTAATCTAATTATCAGATCTCCCTTGATGATAATATTAAACAAAACAAAAAAGATTTATATTAGCCCACTAAAATAGACGAAATCCAAAAAAAAAAGAAAACAATTAGTTACCCACTCAAATTTAGCATGCACGTTTATAATTTACATATCATGCACATTGGTACTATAAACTGAGAGAATTCCTCACCTATCCGATTGCCGCTAGGTAGGTTCCAAAGGTCCTTTAAACATATCCATCGAACTGCGGATGAAGAGATGTGGTTCCTGTTTTGGTTATGCCCAGAATCATCATTGCAATTTGAAAAACATAGTTTTAATTTACGGACCCTTTTTGAAAGCACAAATATCACCATTCTTGCACTATTGTTCAACATCTTTTCTCACACTAACTTTTTTTTTAAACAGGTATCAATGCCTTGTAAAAATATTGCCAAGTAAGCCGTAATTGGATATTCTATAATCGATTAGGGATTAGGGATGTCAATCATTCATTGTCAGCATTAGTTTCATAACAACATTTATGTTGCAACTTCTCGAGCCAGCGAACTAGTTGACTTTCAAGATTTTTGAATGGAAGCAGCCAGTTCAGCGCACGATGATCCATCCTGATTTCAAACGCATAAAACTCACGATTGCCTTGATCAATGTCAGAAGTTCTTTGCGTATTTTGAATAATTTTTTTCTCATCTACTCATTGCTTTGTTAGATAAATGTTTTGAACTTCTGACAACCCCACCCATAGACAAAAGCCACTAGCATAGATATCTAGAAGAAAGCATGAAAACATGAATTATCTAGAAGTGGCCGTTAGGTGGAAAACTCTACAGGGTGCGTTAAACTAGCGCTAGCATACTTCTCTCTTTGTTTTTTATGTTGGTACTAGCAACCCCATCTTATCAAAGTGGGTCCTTAAAAAGCAAGTAGAAATTTAGTACGAACAAGAGTTACTTGGTTTCTATCAGCTCTTGGATTTGTTCACTTCCAGTTGCATTAGAAAGAGGTTGGGCTCGTTCATAACGGGTTGAACAATAACTCTAGCATCTCCCTCCCTTAATCTTCAATTTTTTAGAATGAGTTTGCTGGTCAGATTTTACCTGAGTGGTTGGCTCCTTTCATTGGATTAAAATTAAGCTCAATGATGTCAGAAATTTTGTTAAATTGGTCTACGATCTCTTGTTCCATAATTCAAAACCCTAATTATTTGTGAAATAATATCCAACAAAATAAAATGCCAGATGCTCTTCTGAGCAGAATAAAATGAAAATGTGCAACTTCATTAACTTCCAAGTTAAAAATGCATGTTTGATAGAAGATTGTTGCCATATTTTACAACCAGGCAGATTCTAATATGGAATAACGATAAACCTTCCCTTTCGGATTATGCAACCAGGGAAACTTAAAATTTGAAAAAAAAAAACTAAATTTTATGAAAGATTGTTCCTCTTCTTCACTTTCGCAACACCTTAACACAGTTCTCTGTCGATTACATGATAATAGCCACATTTCTTGTAGGTCTTTTTCAGAGTCAAATCACTATACTTTTCCGACAAGCTACAAAAAATAAGATCGGGAATGAGCCCTTTTGTCACTTCCGGCTAGTTCTTTCAACTAATGCATTCGTATAAGAACAAAGGGGTTTAATTCGTAATTTGGTTACGTCCAAAAGCTAACATAACATTTCGAAAAAAATCTGTTCCAAATTTTCTTCGTTGGTCCTAATGAAACTCATTCTATGACAGTTGTCATAATTATAAACGTATTTATTTTATTTTTTTTATTCGGAAAACTTTTGTGTTTTGTATGGAATAAAGAACCATTTAATTTTTAAACCCCTATTTTTAATAAATAAAAGGAATACATTAATGGCAAAGTATGTGTGTAAATACTTTTGATTTTGGTAAATCTTAAATCTATACTATTATATAAAAGCGAAACCATTTAAAAGTTTGTGACGCACGATTTCAGAAAGTAGTCAACCGATTTATTTGAAATAAATTTTATTATTTTCTATATTGTTATAAGAGTGTTTATGGCTATAATTTTTTTTCATTAATAATTTGTCAAACTTAAATATTATTAATTTTACATTTTTTGTCCATTTTTTTTTCATTAGTTGACTTATACAACCACTCATATCTTAATACAATAATCGACAAAGATTAGCATTGTTTCATAAAGTCAATATTGTTGCGCAAGTTTTAAGTCCAAAATCACTTCTTAGTTAAACATACAACCTGAGAAATAAATAAAAACAAATTATAAAATTATAAACGTTTTGAATTTATTTTATCCAGGAATTAGATTTCATCACAATCGCGAGGTCGCTGCTTTGTTTCATTTCATTATCATTCCAACATTTTTAATTTTCTTTTCTTCCCATGCTCTCTTTCTCTTAATATGTGTTCCATTTAATAGTTATGTTTTTTCTCTTACCTACCTAACTACATATTCAATTTTTCTGTATTGTATTATTGTATAGTTCATCTAACTAACCTACACACACACATTGTTTTTTGTTTCTCTAATTCTATCGTCACATCGCTGAGCAGTGTGTGCACTTTATTACTTGCGATATACATAGGTACTATAGGACAATTTTTGCATTTGGAAAAAAAATCGAACTCGAGATTTTGATTAAAGTTGACATGACGATGATAGCGAAGACGAACAAAGTGGGTCCGACGATTCCGTCTGTCTGTCTGTATGCCTGTATGTCCATTGTCCGTATGTCTGTATGTCTGTACCTCGATCTAGAGCCTAGGCCACTGGAGCTTTTTTCTTCAAACTCGGTACTTAAGGGTCTTCGGTGATTCCCTACAGGAGAAATTGAATTTTTTTTTTAGCTCTAAAACTAACAGTACTCCCCATACACCCGTAATGCATAATCTTATTTATCTCGAAACGGTTCTAACGGTTTTGATAAAAAAAATTAGGTGTGATATTATGGACATTGGACATGGACTACATTTTGGTCAAAAAAAATTTTGGGGCAAAATTTTATCAACGGTACCTGTCATAGAACCGTTTTTTGATTTTTTGACTTTCTCATCAACAGCTCTAACGATTTTAACCAAAAATTTTCAACAGGAGCCCCCTTAAGTTTAAAAGAATATTGTATGTAAAAATATTCGAAAAAAAACTATTTCTAAAATCTATACTACCTTATACTTAAAATTTGGCATCCCAAATTTTGTTCTCGAAAAATTTTAAGGAAATTTGTCATATAAAAAATTACTTAAATATTAAAAAGATTAATCAGACGCCAATTCCATACATTTGAACATTTTTATCTCATTAAATCCATGTTTTATATTTATAAAATGTATTTTAAATTCCAAAGTACTTTTACATAAGAGCAAGTTTGTGCGATCCAGTCGTACATTTTATTTTTTAAGTTACTTGAATACACTCAATATCATTTTTAGTGACAAAAATGGACATTCAATTGACTACAGTGCCGTGACATGAACTATTCTATAAAAGCGAAACCATTTTAAAGTTTGGGTTGAATGATTTCAGAAAGTAGTCAAGTAGTTTATTTTGAATAAATTTTATTATTTTCTACGTTGTTACGAGTATATTTATAATATGCACAAACATAAACAAGCTCTTTTTTTCAAATGTGAAAAAGAATCTATCTAATTCGTTACGGTATGTTATACATATAAATATAAACTAAAATTAATATTGCTGTAGAAAATATGCTCAGTCCCATTAAGAAATGTTTTCATATGCTAATATTAATATTAAGAAAATATTCGTAGTTACAATTTGCGAAGCAACGCGAGTACGGGTCGGCTAGTATTTAACATATTTCCGAGGTTTATTAGAATTCCTATAGTGATTATAGTTTTTATTTTTCTCATTCTCAAGTCGGCAAAAAAAATTCCAGGGGAACAAAAGAGTTAATTTTTCTTGCAATAATAGGGGTCACAAGAAAAGTCGCAAAATATCGATACCTTCCCGTAAGAATGTATTAACCGACACTTTGTAATGTCGATTTCCTTTACACACTAGAGATTTTGACCCGGGATCAAATTTTTTCAAGTGGTGTGTGTGTTTCATATACTTACATGTTAATCCACGAAGTTATTTATATGAAATAAGTAAATTACTTCAATTTTAAGAAGGGTACGACAGCATCTAACTGATGAGCCCACTGTCGTACCTGGGCGAAACGCGCTTTGGAGTTGAGGTCGCTCAAACTTTCTATTGAAATTACATGTAAATCCCTCTTGAAATCAGGGTTGCGAATGAATTTTTAATTTAACACAGTAACCCCCAGTTTCACAGTGAGAGTTTAAACTTAAGTTCTGCTGAACCTGAACTGGAGTTTAAATTTCAAGTTCAACTCGTCCGGTTTCAAAGTCTAAACTGAACTTCATTTCATTAAACGTAGTTTAAATAAATTGTTTCTCTTTCTATCTGAATTAAAGAAAAAACAATCAAGAAAAGTTTGCTTTGTTTCAGTTGTGACCTGTGACAGGAAACAAAAATTAAAAATAAAAATAAATTATGTTTTCAAATGTTTGAAGGGATTGTCGAACTAAAATTTAAACGGCAGAATAGTGTCGTTTAACTTAAACTACAGAAAGAACTCCGTTCAAGGACTGTGAAACCAAAATTTTTGTTGAACTGAAGTTTAAACCAAAAGTGGGGTTTAAACTTCCACTGTGAAACTGGGGGTAAGTCATAAGTTAGTTGATTACTTGTGAATTAAAAAAATTTATTTCATAAGTCAGTTAGTGACTTATGATTTAAGTCAGTTAGTAGCTTATGAATTAAAAAAAAAATAATTCGCAAAATACTAACCCCCAGTTTCACAGTGAGAGTTTAAACTTAAGTTCTGCTGAACCTGAACTGGAGTTTAAATTTGAAGTTCAACTCGTCCGGTTTCACAGTCTTATCTGAACTTCAGTTCATTAAACGTAGTTTAAGTAAATTGTTTTCTCTTTCTATCTAAATCAAAGAAAAAACAATCAAGGAAAATTTGTTGTGACCTATGACAGGAAACAAAAATTAAAAATGAAAATAAATTATATTTTCAAATGTTTGAAGGGATTGTCGAACTGAGATTTAAACGGCAGAATAGTGTCGTTTAACTTAAACTACAGAATGAACTCTGTTCAAGGACTGTGAAACCAAATTTATTGTTGAACTGAAGTTTAAACCAAAAGTGGGGTTTAAACTTCCACTGTGAAACTGGGGGTAAGAGACTTATGAATTAAAAAAAAAAAATAATTCATAAGATAGTTCGTAGATTGGAAATTTTTAAGCTTGTTTTGACTACATAATTATTTAATTATTAACGAAAGCTTTTGGAGAATTTTGTGTGTCATAAAATTATCATGCTAGCTTATAAATTTTCCAATTAATAATTTTTAAATCAGAATTCATCCATTAGCTTATGAATTAGTTTTCTTTTAATTCATAAGTCACTTAGTAGGTTGTGAATTAATTTTTTTTAATTTATAAGACACCTACTTGCTCATGACTTAATTTTTTTTAATTCATAAGTCACTAACTTGCTCATGACTTAAATTTTTTTAATTCATAGGTCACTTAGTAGGTTGTGAATTAGATTTTTTTTAATTCGTAAGTCACTTACTTGTTCATGAAGTTTTTTTTTAATTCATAAGTCACTTAATAGTCAACTGAAAATCAAGTAGAGCTTGTCTTATTAAAACAGGAGTACCACAAGGATCTGTTCTTGGTCCCATGTTTTTCTTAATTTATATTAACTCACTCTTTTCGGTTCCGTTAAATGGTCTTTCAACAGCTTTTGCAGATGATAAAGAATTTTATAAGCAGAGTGGTAATATTCCAAGTAGAAATTCGCAACTATACAATCTACGAGTAAACAATTTACATCTTGTCGCTGTACCGAAAGTAAACAAAACCCATTTCTTCAGCTTTTATACTGTAACAGCACCGCAATCTTTTAATAAACTGGCCATGACAATCAGAACAACTACAAATTTTAACCCTTTTCTAAAGTAAAAACTGGCTTTTCACGATTGATTTAAATAATATTGAAAATTGTAATTATTAAATTCTCGTTATATTATTCTGCAATAATGTGTTCATACTCGTATTACTGTTATAATCTATGTTTTTTATTGCTGTTTTCTTGTTATTTATATGTATATCTATAAAAAATAATAAAAATAAAAACAAAAACTTAAAACAAGATGTAACTAGCAAAATATATAAAAATTTAAATAAAAATAAAATTAAATTAATAAACATCTTAGAATCTGCTGTCACCCCACATCAGTTTCCATTATTTAGTGTAACATTTACATATATATGTATCATTCAACACTAACTCTAAGTTAAAGAATGATTACTATTATTTATTCTATTATTTATAGGTTCATACCAAAATTGTAAATCTTTTAGTATTTTAATGAATGAATAAATGTTTTTCTAATCTAAATCTAAATCTAAAATTCATAAGTTACCCACTAGCTTGTGAATTAAAGCCAAGCTTAAGCTAAAAAGTTACTTAAGCTTTAGCAACCCTGCTTCAAATATAGGTTTGAAGATTTTGATCCGTCAAAAAATCGATTTTTTTGGTGTGAAGGAACGCAAAATCTGGCGCAGGATCAAGAACCTGGCATAGAAATTGATTTCTTAGGTGTAAAGGAAATCGACATAAGAATATAATAATGAACATACATATGATTTAGTTTAAAGGAAGGTTTCCATTTAAACAAATCCTTACGTTTGTTATAATAAGATAATTATTTATAAGTTATAACAGATTGAATGCTGAACGCATTCATTTTATTATATATTAAATGCAGTCAACTTCATTGTAAAATCATCCATCTTGATATACGGATCCCTTCTGGATTCGAATCGTAGTACTTGCCAAGTAAAGACGTGTAACTGAGAGATTTAAATAAATAGTTTTGATTCTAAAATAAAACCATATTTTATTATCCTGTACATGGTGTCAGAAGTGAAACACTAAAATGTCGAAAATTGAGCTTAAAACTCCAGAACCACTAAATTTCGATGACGCTGGCAAGCATTGGCCTGTGTGGAAGCAGAAATTTAAAATTTTCCTCGTGGCGTCTGGACAAAGCAGCAGCGAAGAAAAAGTGAAAATTTCATTGTTCCTTTCCTTCATTGGGGAGAAAAGGATAGAAGTATATAACACCTTATTTGATACACCGTTTGATCCAGACAGCGACGAAGATTTTCACGATGCGTCGACAGAGGCAGCAGTAAACGAAAATAAAATAACGCTGAAGATTGAAGAAGTTCGAGGAGTATTGTCTTCCAAAGAAGAATGTCCTGATGGAGTCCTATAAATTTAATTTAATTGCTCAAAATAAGAACCAGCCCTTTACGGAATATTTAACGGAGTTGCGCACACAAATAAAGTACTGCGAATATAAGTGTACTAAGTGTAATGAGCAATTCACAGATCTGTGAGAGCGAGTAATCTTTGGCTTATTTGACAAAAAATTGCAAATAAAGCTCTTGGAGGATAGTAAACTCACTCTGAATGACGTCGTAAATAAGTGCAAAGTTGCAGAAGCTGTTGTAGTGAACAAAAAATTGCTGTCCCATGTGGGAAAAATTTATATAGTGGACACGATCTAAAAGGATGTCAATTTAGTTCAAAAGAAAATATTCAACAAATATCCAAATACACCAACATGTGATCGTTGCGGAAATTTTTCAACGGGGCAACATCAAAGATATTGCTCAAAAGAAGGCGTCAAATGCAATTTATGTGGAAAAATAGGCATTTTGGAAAAGTCTGCCGGTCGCGCCAAAAGAAGGAGAAGTCAAAAGGAAGTCAGCAGCTGCAACTCTATAGAGGACCGAGATAGAGTCGCATAAACGAACTAAAGTATGGATTTAGTTCTGATGAAGGCAATAAATTATGTCAGAATAGTAATATATTAATTAAAAAATATGTATTTAGAATAAATACGAGTGCTAAAGGTTGGTTCAAGGTGTTGAATGTGGGTTGAATTTAAGTTAGATACAGGAGCTGATGTCAGCTGTCTCCCAATCAAATACATCAAACAAACCAACAATCAAGCAAAAATTCAGAAATCATGTAATCAATTATTTGTTTACAATAACTGTAAGATTGAAACGTTTGGAAAAATAGATTTAATTTGTGTTGATTTTGACACACAATTTAAAAAAGTTGTTTCTTTTGAAATTGTTGGTGATAGTCCCATATTGAGCAGGGATGAATGCGTTGAACTAAATTTGCTAAATAGAACGAATATATTCCATATATCCATGGATTCAAAAGAAAAGTTCATTGAACAGAATTAAGATGTATTCGATGGTATTGGTACAATCCCAGGAGAGTGTATAGTCCAGTCAAATTAGTATTTTATATCTACAAAAAATATTGCGTCGAATTTTTTTGTTTGTTTCTTAAACAGTACCTATTGGAGAGTGTAAATCCAAAAAGTTCGAACAAAAAGCGCCCATGCGTTGTCCGCCATTTTGAAAAAAGCTTTGGAAAGCGTAAACTCGATTTTCTCCGCTCCTATCATATATAGAGTTGTATTTTTTTTAGGTTTGTACGTTAAAATATCTTCTTTAGCTTTTGTTGAGAAAAAAATTTTAAACCTCTCTCCAAAAAAAAGTTATTGACGAAAAACTCGAGATTTTGAAGTAAAAAACGGTATTTAACGTTTATCTCGCCTCATGTTCATCTGATCGAAAAAATACTTAAGTTGTTTTTTATAGATCACTTTATTTCCTACATTTTGGTATATTTTAATTTTATATGCGACAAAAACTGTACGAAATATAACCTGTCAAAATGATCAATATCCTGCGAAAATTAAAAAAAAAAAAGAAATTTACTCACGTTTGAAAATTTTCAAATTTAATTATGTTCATTATGAAATTTAAAGAAACAGTTCAAACTCTTTTCCACACCATAACCGAGGTAGAGTTACGGCGCATTTTTTTAATGTGGTGTCCCCAGTAGGTATAATCCACGATTCAATCGTTTTCGTTTCCATATCAGCCTGTCGATAGCTCAATGTGGCATAGTTTTTTCATGTCGTTCTTATCTCCTTTTTTTTTTTGGCTAGGCGTGCGAAGATCAATGATCATATTAACGTTGTTAGTACTGCTGGGATCATCATTGGTAGTTTCTTCAATGAGGAAAAGTCTTCACATGCGTCTTCATCTTCCAGTAAATTTTACAAGGAAGGAACATTCTCGCATGTTTTTCCACTGCAGTAGAAACATATTAAGGAACAATTCAGACCAGATTTCCGACAGCCACAAGCTCGACCACACTGGCCCTTGCATTTTCAGGATATAGTTTGCAATATGCTTTGTGGAGCTGGATCCTGAGTGGTTGTAACTTTCTCTAATCCTCTCGGAGGGCTTTTCCAACCCCATTTTAGTGGGTCATGGTGAACAGCGATCTAAGTCCCAAGACGGTAGGTACGGAATGTCTGTTGCCGAGCAGCTGCTGCACTAGGAGGCAATGAAGATAGATTAAACTTAGTTTTTTTGACGTTTTAACAAAGTTGCTATATCGCAAAGAATCCAGTGACTCATTTTTCTTCCCATTGAACAACGCAATACAAATTTGTTCTCAAACCCACCAAACCTTGATTGTAAAGATGTCATGGTATATGAATCAATTTTCCTTCCTATTGCTTCATCAGCTCCCGATTGTAATTGCTAAAAAACTGCGCTCATTATGCTCTTCAATGGGAATAGTGCTGCATAACCAATTTGGGTTCAAAGCATATCACTCCACTTTCGACCCGTTGTTGAAGCTCCACGCTGATACAACTTTGGCTCTTAACAAAAAAGAGACCACTGTAACATGTCTGCTTGATATTCAAAAAGCATTTGACTCTGTCTGGATAGATGGTTTGGTTTTCAAGTTGAAGTCTCTTCACTTGCCTAGACATCTTGTCCTCATCATCCATAGTTTCCTCACTAACCGTAAGTTTTACGTACGCGTGGGGAGTACTAACTCAATCCTTAAGAACATTTTAGCTGGAGTCGCTCAAGGATTCCGCTTTGGACCCGATCTATTTAACCTCTATACCTCCGACCAAACTGCAAACCTGCCAATGACAAAAACTCTGCTATTCGCTGATGACTCCATCACATATAGCTCATCCATTAACCCTGATGTAGCCCTCCGAAGAGTTAAGGCACACATCCTTAGACTATGGGAATATTATCTCCAATGGGGAATTAAAGTCAATTCCTCTAAAACAGAATTAATCTGTTTTAGACGACCCTCGCGTAATGGCCTAGCAACAAAATGCAAAAACCTTTCCTTGACTCTTCCTGATAACACAGTTATCACCCCCAAGCAAAGTGTTAAATACCTTGGAGTTCACTTCTTCAAAAGGTTCAAGTTTAACCAACACACCAAATTCACACTTCGTAAGGCAAATTATGCCTTATCACTTTTACGTCCTTTTATGAAAGTGAGGGGTGGTCTCCAAACTAGGACGAAGCTTCTGGTATACAAGCAACTCATTCGCCCAATATAAACATATTGTTTGCCTATTTGGTTTACAATAAGCCCCACTTATATGAAAAAATTGCAATTATTCGAGCGAAAAGCTCTCCGCCATTGCACCTCCCTTCACCGAAAACCCAACTCTTACCGCTACTCGTATTATAGCAATGAAAAGCTGTACGAAGCTTCAGGAATTGTCCCGATTGACAAATATATCTACAATCTGAGCACTAAGATGCTGAGAAAAATCCCAACCCATCCCAGTCCTCTTATTAATTTAATTACAGGTAACTCAGCCACAGACGATAATTATGGACATGTATGATGGAGCAGTTACTAAAGTAAGATGCGCAGCTGGAGTCACCGAAGAATTCGAAATCACAGTAGGTGTACACCAGGGAAGTGTCTTGAGTCCCCTGCTCTTTATTACAGTTCTTGATTACCTGCTTGAAGGCAAAGTGACGGATCCAAAAGTACATCAGTTATTCTTTGCTGACGATGGAGCCATCATAAGTGAAGACCCGATATCCCTACAACGAGCACTTGACGTATGGGTGGATGTTCTAGAAGGAAGTGGGTACCGCATAAGCGCGAAAAAGACAGAATACCTATGCTGCCCATTTTCTGATCCACACAGGCCTATTCCAGACATTTATTTGAATGGAGTAGTGCTTCCCAAGTGTGAAAAGTTTAAATATCTGGGGTCTATGATAAATAACGAAGCTACTTGTGATGACGATATCAATCATCGCGTAAGCGTAGGGTGGATGAAGTGGCGGGAAAATTCTGCTATATTTTGTGACCGAAAAATGCCCCCTAAGCTGAAAGGAAAGCTCTACACTTCAGTTGTGCGTCCAGCACTCACATACGGTTCACAATGTTGGACAATGTACAAAAAGTATGAGAGTAAGCTTACGGCAGCTGAGATGAAGATGCTTCGTATGACAGCAGGAGTTACAAAGCTTGATCGAATTAGAAGTACGAAGATCCGAGGAAGCCTTCATGTTAAGAATACCATTTCCCAAAAAATTGAACACGACCGACTCAGTTGGTATTGCCATGTTCAAAGGAGAGATCCTGAGAACCCCGTCAAAAAGGCAATATCATACAACGTTCCAATTCGGAATAAAAAGAAAGGTAGGCCTAAACACTCCTGGTACAAACAAATGCAAAAACACCAGCATTCAGTTGGCCTCAGAAATGGAACAATACAAAACCGGGAGGCTTGCCGCCGAGGTCAACCGGCGAACCCCACAGGCGGATCACTAGTGTGAAGCAGATACGTGGGAGAGTTATGATCCCCTCGACATCGAGATCATAACAGCGCCGAAGAAAAGGAAGAAGAAGAACTCAGCCACAGACGACCGATATCTCCAGGTGCTCTCCATGATGGACCATGCATTTGGAATAGCTGGAGAAGACAGCTTCGCAAACTTCTATGTTGTTGCACGGACGCAGCACAACAGAGGTTGAAGCCACCAAAAGACCAGACAGCAATCAACAATGACCCATATCCACCCCTTCATCACCACACGAGCCAAAGACCGTTAGCACTGCTCAAGCTGACGTAAATATCATAAATAATAATAAGAAAAAAATTTAGACCTAAGACACAAATGTTATTCAAATGTAAAAAGAAAACAACCAACCTAACGAAGCAGAGCCCCTTTTGTGCTCGCAGATTTATAAGATGGACTTAAGAAGTTAATTATTGTAAATATTATATGAACATATTTTGAGTGTAATTAAAAATAAACTATTGTATAAAACTGTAATTGCTAAAATGAGAGAAATTTGAGAAAATAAATTGGTCGTCGCGAATATCAATATGATTGCTACGACCAATTTATTTTCTCAAATTTCTCTCATTTTAGCAATTACAACGCAAATTTTAATAAATTAACATTAAACTAAACTAGATTGCTACCCTTTTGTAAAGTTTTTGTGAAGAATTTAGGCTTATATATATTTTAAACCCCATTTGTTTTTTTATTTGTCGGTCGTTGGTCGCTCTCATGTGAATAGTCCTTTAAGCAACCATATGCTGTCAAAAGACACTTCCCCTCCAACAAGAAGTCCAGCGATGATTTAAGTAGAAAGTAGCTATTATTAAAATTTTCCCACGGCCGAATTAGATGATGAGGATCTGCTGAGTGATCGATGATCGTAAACAAGAGATCGTTTTCTCATAAGAAGGCTCCGATGAACACAAAGAGAATTTCATGACGATGATCTTCTGATTAAAGTGTGCTCTTTAATAAAGATAAAACCAATATCGCATACGATATAATATGTGAATCACGTATATAGAAGTATGCCAAAGTTAAAATAAGTTTCACGAATTATTTTGTTTTAGCTTTATGATTTTTTCAACGATATGAGATGAAGCCATGAACTAAACTGTCTTTAAGATAGAAATATCTCATATATAAAGTATCAGTGTTGCGATTGTTCTTTTTTTGCAGATTCGAAGAACAATGAAAGAGTTTCTTGTGAAATTTTGAAAGTGAAATAATGTATGTAATCGAAAGTTCGTTTTTGCGCAAAATAATTAATTATATATGTACTTAGAATGCAACAAATTGAACGATACAGATTCACCAATATGTGTCCATTTAATTGATGCAATGACGATTCCCTTGATTAATGAAGAGTCTTTTAAAGGAGGATCTCTTTGTATAAATCACGATGTGGGTACAATGCAGCTTCAACCGAAGGCGAACCGAACACTTTCAATTAATTGTTTTTTATTTATTTTTTGTCTTTTAAGTCTTTTTTCACATAAAGTCAACTCTTTTTTCACTTGGACACTATAGTCCTGTCACGGTCACCATGTAAAATTTGCAAAAGAAATTTGTTTCAATGATGAAAAATAAGCAAAATGAAAAACTTATTAAACGTTATAATAGAATTATTTTTTAATCTTAATCTTAAGTTACAATTGACATCTGTTTAGTTCGATGGCTAACTTACAAGAGAATTATATTTTCAATTGTACAAATTAAGAAAGCAAGATTTTAGTGTGCTGAGTTTCTTTTTAAGGAAAATAACAACAAATAAAATCAACTGATTTGTACTAAATAAATACATATTTTTGTTATATCTATGATGTTTAATTAATTCAAATTTATTATTTTATTTGGCCGCAACACACATTATAAGCCTAAAAACGAAAACATGGAATGTAAGCCTATTTTTTAAATGATATTATAAAATATCATTGAGTGGAAAAAGGAACAGATTCCACGAATATTTTCCTTTTTCCACTCAACATTTGAAATTTTCCGTTGAAATAATTTTTTTTTATTTTGTTGGCCGTTATTTAAGCTTATTAAGTTTGTTAGTAGCCTATGCTTTTTGATGAGCAGTTCAATCAAACTTTGACACTTTGACAAGACTCTTGATGGCACTGACTATGAGTGGGAGATTCAGTCATTCAACAATATTACCCCGTCCGGGGACATAGTTTCCTCCCCTGTGTCAGGAACTTTTTTGTCATAAAGCGAGTTGTTCGCAGATATGATCGTTTTTCGCCTTAAAAAAGTGGATGTGATCGAGCTCCCTTCTACAGAGGCTTATGATAGAAAAGTTCCAATCAACAAAAAAAAAGTTGAACGATATTTCGAAAATCGTTAACTATATCCCGAAGGAAATTAAACCTTTTTTCGATGAAATTCTTCCTACATGCCTACATCGGACATTGCGAATAGCGATGAAGACGATGGCTATTTTTTTTTCGTTTATAATGATCTTCTTTTTACTTGCGATATAGGTACTATAGGGCAAGTTCTGCATTTGGAAAAAAAATCGAACTCGATATTTTGATCAAAGTTGACATTACGATGATAGCGAAGACGAATAAAGTGGGCTCGGCAATTCCGTCTGTCTGTCTGTATGTCCGTATGTCTGTACCTCTTCCTACAGCCTAAACCACTAGACCTATTTTCTTCAATCCCGGTAGTTAAGGGTCTTCGGTGATTTCCTAGTACCCCCCATACACCCGTAATGCATAATCTTATTCATCTCAAAAACGGCTCTAACGATTTTGATAAAAAAATTAGGTGTGATATTATGGACATGGACTACGTTTTGTTCAAAAAAAAATTTGGGGTAAAATGTTATTAACGGTACCTGTCATACAACCGTTTTTTGATTTTTTGACTTCCTCATCAACGGCTCTAACGATTTTAACCAAAAATTTTCAGCAGGGGGCCCCTTAAGTTTAAAATAATATTGTATATAAAAATATTCGAATTTTTTTTTTGGAATTTTTGAAAAAAAAAAAATCAAATTTTTTTTGAAAAACCAATATCTTTAAAACGTGTGAACGATTATTTTTTGAAACTATTTCTAAAATCTATACTGCTAAATACTTACAGCCGTATCTATAAGATTTTCTTAAACTGCATCTTAGAGGTTATTTAGTTAAGCATACTTAAATATTTAATTTGGCTTTAAATGACGAAACTTCAATTCGTATCTATAATCGATTTTTCATTGGTACTTAACTAAACAATGGTTGTGTCACGTAACGTAAAAGAATGTGAAAATCTAGTACAGAAAAAAAACAAATGCTGCTTCATTTTATACAACACAGCTGTTTTGCGACACCTTCTTTCAGTAAAAAATTGGAAGACACATTTTTTTATTTGTGAAATCAAAAAAAAAAATGGCTATCGAACACACACCCACACCCGCCGCTACAAATAAAAGAAAAAGATCTGAAAATTGGGATGCCTCCTACAAGGAAACTTTTTTATTTTAGAATTTGCAATAATACACTACAAAACAGAATTATTTTATGCACAGATTGGGCGTTTTCCTAAATGCAGCGTTGCAGCGCATCATGAATTTTAATACTTTTTTTTCTTCACTTGCTTCAATAAAATAACGTTATTAAATACGAATACTAAATTTAAGAGTTTTTTTTAATGAATTGTAAAAGTAAATTTCAGAGTGAAGAAAAACGTTGCAAGGGCATCAAAATCCACGATGCGCTGCAACACTGCATTTAGGAAAACGCCTATTCTCTTCCAACAACGAGGAAGAAAGTGTCGATACAAACACTTCAAAGGCTAAGAGGGAAGCGTGGACGAAATTTCTTTGCACGTACACATACTTTAATCAATACAAATTTTATGTTTCTTAAATCGTTGCACTTTATAGTTCTAATATAATATCACAACAAACAATACCTACAAACTCACAATTTGAAACTTCAAAATTTCAAAGATGACAATCGATATGTCAAAATACATTTTAAAATGCCTTTAAGTGACCCTTAAACGCGGTTGATGGCGTTTAAGTTAAGAGGCCTTTAAGTAACGTTACTTAAATGTGAAATTTGATTATAGATACCGATTTCATACTTAAGAGCTGCTTAGAGGTATTTTAAAGTTAAGTAACCTTTAAGATTTGTTTATAGATTCGCCTGTTAAAATTTAGCATCCCAAATTTTGTTCTCGAAAAATCTTAAGCAAATTTGGTATATAAAAAATTACTTAAATATTAAAAGGATTAATCGGACGGCAATTCCATACATTTGAACATTTTTAATGAGATAAAAATCCATGTTTTATATTTGTAAAATGTATTTTAAATTCCAAAGTACTTTTACATAAGAGCAAGTTCGTGCGATCCAGTCGTGCATTTTATTTCTGTTTATTTTTATTCTCTTGAATTATTATTAAAATATTGTTTAGAATTTTGCAGAATTATTTAATATTAAATAAATAAAATGTTTTGTTACCATTATTTATATTATTTTATTAAAAAAAACTTAATTTAAAATAATTAAAATATGATTTTTTTTTTTTCAATTAGTGGAAAATGGAAAACATTCCACTCACTTTAACAGGAATTATTAAGCCAGACCTTAAAGTTTTTAATTTCAATTGTTTGGTATGTCACTCTTCTTTACTAGCTTTACATTTGTCCTTCAGAATGTTTTGAAGAATAACTTTCAGTTTCAGAAATAAACAGTTTTCTTTGATTTCCCAAAAACTATGATTAGTAGAATGTTTTCCTTTTACTTCTCAGCGGTTCAATTATAATTTCAAGAACATTAAGGGTGTTTGGCAAGGAGTTGCCACGACGTTAAGTGTCTGGAAATGAATGACGTGATTTTTAATAACATTTCAAAGGTAATGCCAAAAAATCACACTTTATTATTTGATGAATTTAGATCGACCTTTACACACTTTGACTGCCGTTTACCTGCCAAAGCCACGCTGACCCAAACTTCATAATGGTCCAGCGTTCTTACCTGTGTTGGGAGCATGCGCTGACAAATTTTCAGCTTTTATAAAATAACGAAGGTCTGGGGTTCACGACTCTTGCTCTATAACACTGACTTAAATATTAAATTAGTAAACAAAAAATTGTATGATAAATGGAAAAAGAAATTCGTAAAAGCACAATTTTGCCTTAAAAACTCACAAGGCGCAATAATTTACAAAAAATGACTTTATGAAAAGGATAATTAGTTTGTTCATTAATACATTCAAATGCATCTACATGAATTTTGAATTTGTTTCTGAAGGGAACCTACCCTTAAGAAAAAAAAAAACAAATTTATAACCAAGATTTTGTTTATTTCAAGTGAGCTCACTTTCAATTACATTTACAATCGGGATTAATTCACTATTTTCTTCATTCTTCCCTAATAGTAAATAATTTATTCAAATCAAAATTATATTTGATTATTATTGCCCGACTGACGTTTCGAAAGGGTTTCACTTGTCATGGTCAATGTCTAAGTACCACGTGGTCAATGTCTCAGTACCACGATAAAAATTTAAAAATCTAATTTTAAATCTTCGACGTATCGTATAAGTCTATCAAAAAGTCAAAGCTCTGAAATATAAATATAAATTTGGGACCTTGCTTGCAGCGGCTGAAAATCGAACCCAAGACCCTGTGCGTGATAGTCCAACGCACTTACCATTATGACTTGGGGTACTACTATCTCAAAAAATGGGTCTAGTTTATTAGTCATTCTGGCTTTCTCAACGCAAAATAACTTGTAAGTTCTGTTTATTTTTTAGTTCATTTTTATTTTATTTAATTTATACTGTGTATGGCGGACAGGATACATGATGTAAACTTACATGAAAATTTTTGTAGTATGTATAAATATACAACTTAAAATAAAATGCACGACTGGGTCGCACGAACTTGCTCCTATGTAATAGACTAGGAATTTTAAAAACGAATGTTATTAGAGAAAACTGTTCATAAGGATCAAATAAATTTTTTAAATTCTTTTAATAGTAAGAGACGAAAACAGAATGCTATGCAAATATGAATGTATGCAAGAACAAAAATTATAAGTCGTTTTAGTGGTTTCTTTAAAATAGCTTTTATATACAAAATTTTTAAAAGATTTTTAAGAAAAAATTTTGGTACGCCAATTTAAAGTTTTTATTATTGTTCGAATAAAAATTAAATTAAAAAAAAAATATTGAGCCGTTTCTGAGATATCGAATTTTCAAAAAAAGAAAAAAATAGATTTTTTTTTCAAAAATTCAAAAAATATTTATTTTAAAGTTTTGAAATGCAATGTGCTTTAGACTTTTTAGAAGCTTCTCTATAAAAAATGTCATTAAGATCCGTTATGTGGATAATGAGAAATTCAAAATTCAAAAAAATTGTTCTATGGTAGGTACAAGCTGTAATATCTTAATTTCAAAATTTATTTCATTAAATTAAAGATCATAAAAATTAATTGAAAGAAAAAAAATTTATCAAAATTCTAGGTGCCGTTTTCGAGAAAAATACGATTTTTGAAAACCATTTTTTTAAATTTTTTAACTTTTGTATGGTGGGTACCTTTATTTTAAGGTAAAATGAAATTTTTTTTCTTACATCTTGTAGACTATATGAAGAAACTTTTATTTATCAAGTTTAAAAAAAATCTAGCATGGGATTTTCGAAATATTGAGTTTTGAAAAAAAAATTTTGAACCTTTTTTTAAAAATCCAAAAAAATTTTTTTTTGAAAATTTGAATAAACAATTCTATTTAGATTTTTGAAGAGCCTTCGCAAAAAAAAAATGATCAAAATCGGTGGTACCGTTTTTGAGAAAATCAAAAACAAAAAAAATGGTTCCATGGGGGGTACCCTCAATAACCATTTTTCGGAAAATTTTTTTCAAGCATTTCCTAGATTTAACTAAATAAATTTTTTTTGTGTTTTTAGTTTTTAAATCTGTCCAGCAGTTTTAGAGAAAAAAAAATATTTATAAAATTTCGAAAAAAAATCGTATGGCAGGTACCGTTATTTTTAGTCTTAAAAAAAAAAGAAAAAAACGTGTGGTGGTAAAAAATCAAAACCCATATCTACCAAGTTTAAAGAAAATCGGCCGAGCCGTATAGGCTGTAGTCGAAGCGACAGACAGACAGAATTGCCAGACCCACTTTTTTAGTCTTCGCTATCATCGTAATGTCAACTTTGATCAAAATCTCGAGTTCAATTTTTTTTACGAATTCAAAACTTGCCTTATAGTACCTCTAAGTCGCAAGTAAAAAATCATGAACAATTCAATTAACTCTCCAGACCTCTAATGACCTCAGTTCTCGCCAATTATCTTAACATGCGAATATCACATCTTCAAAGAATTCAAGTAAACCCCAAACAGTTTTTCTGTCGCTTATAGCTTTTCTTTCTCACATTAGATCCCTTAATCTATATAGTGCCTTTTTCTGAACAAAAATGCAATTCCTCAATCCTTATCAATTTATTATCAAAATGTCCCAAAGGCATGGAACAAAAAGTTCGGAAATACACCTCAATTATCAAAAACTTCCTTATAACGTGTTTGAACTAACTGAAACTTGGCTCTCTCATTACATTGCAAGCAATCTATGTATATATTCTGACTTATAACGTATTTTGGAAGGAAGCTCTATTCTGCGAATCTACTTACTCAAACGATGAATTTTTCAACCATAGCCCTTCAGTAGGTGGTGTGCTATTAGCATTGCACTTAAATTTGACTTATCGTTGATAAATATTCCAAATATATCTAATATTGAGTTTGTATGTGTAAAAATCAACTTTAATAACCGTTTTCTTAACATCTTATGCTACTATATACCTCTATCTCAACCAACAATTCAATATCAGCTGCTTGCGGATGACGTGACTTCAAATTACCTTACTTATTAAGGTCGTACTCTGAAAATAAGATTTATTTAATTGCAACAAACGCAATTCAGAAAAAGAAATTCTTTTCACCGACCGACATCAACCTTCTTGTCTTGTTCTGATGAGCGTGTCAAAAATAATCTTGGAAGACAACTCCGTTGTCACAGGAAGTAATCACCTACTCTTCAAACTTGATGGCGATATCAACACTTCTGTTAGCCTTACCTTTTTTTAGCGCACATCATAATCTTATGGCCAATTTCACGAAGGACTTTTAAATATTTAACAGGCTTCTAAGCCTTAAAATGAGATGTTTTGGTTTCACCAAGCGCTTTTAAATTAAACAAGCTTTTAAACACCCTTATAAACTAATGTCGATTTCCTTTTACACTAGGGATTTTAGGGATTGCGATCCCTTGTCAAATTTTGACTTTTACCACACCAAAAAAATCGATTTTTTTTTGACAGAGATCAAATCTTTCGAATCCGTATTTGGAGAGGGATTTACATGTATACGAAATACGCACACTAAAAAGACAAAATTTGACAAGGGATCGCAATCCCTAAAATCCCTAGTGTAAAAGGAAATCGACATAAATGCCCATTTTTGGTTCATTAAATTTTAAAAGTGTCATTGAAATGTCATCAGATGTAGATCACAACAATTGGATATAGGTAGCAGCTGAAATTAATGTTTCGCAACATTTTAGTTTTTAATTTTTGAAAATAAAAAGTGGATAGGTTTTTAAATAATTAAAATATGTTTTTTATTTCGAATAAAATATTGAAAATTCTTCATCCAATGCTAAAGTGCCACACATAAGTTATACGCCGAGCAAGTGTATTCCGGCTTCACAGGAATAGGAAAAGAAATCCATTCTCCGACTGACTTCGAAATAGGTTACGACTTTCCAAAGCATTTGTGAATCTTGAATCTGTTTGTTGAATTTGTTTAGTCGACATTTGGAACCGAAACAAATGCATCAGTGCAAACAAAATAAATTAAGTGCTTATTACGATTTTATCCCACAGGATCTTTCCAAATATTTTTGTTTACATTTTGTTTTGCATTTCTTGGCATTTGTTTCAACACATAACGCTTTCTCATTTGTTCTCATACATTGCGCTTGTTAGAAAGAAAGAACCAAATTCTTTTTTCCAGGGATGTGAAGAGAACTCAATTTTAACAAAAATTTCCCTAAAATTTCCCTTTTATAGATTGGTGAAACTAAAAATATTTAAGAGTCTGATAAAATTTAAAAGGATTTTTGATAAAAGTGCTTTTAGTGTTTGTTTATGAAATTGGCCATTAATCTTTTAACTCAACGGAGATTCATTTTTTGTCAAGCTAACTTTGAGAAACTGAATGCTCATTGGTAGAATAATAAATCTAAACTACGAATACTGTGCTTCCAGAGATGATTAATAGAATTCAACTTCTTCGAAATAAGTCAATGCGAACAATGTCGAAATTCAATATACATATATGCTCCTATATGTTAATGTGGCTAAACGTCACACAAGGAATGTTGATGAATATTGGTCTTTTAAATAATAAAAAATCTCATGTCTCGTTAAGTAAACTATGTCGAACCTTTTTCTATGTCCAATCCTTTCTGAATTCCATCGATACGAACAAGTGGGTGCTAAAACTGTTCATTTCACAAAGGACTACGAATTTTAACACTTTGCCAAATGAAGTCTGAAAGCAACTTAAACAGCTTCAAAAGTCAAATTGTACAATTGTCTGGCTATTCCGTCTGTCTTTTTGTATTTCTGTACCTAAACCTACAGTCTAAACTACTGGCGACAAATTTTAAACGTTACTCGTTTAAGGAATAAAACCGGCTCTAAGTAAAACAGTCGATTATTTGGGAGACTCTGTCTAACACAAACAACTACAAACCAAATAATTTTTCGCCAAAAAAAGTATATTTTTATATACAGGGTGTACCCTGGCCCAGAGGCGGCGTAAGGTGTGGGCGGTGGCCTCGCGGTACAAAGGGCCTCGCGCCTCACAGCCGAAAATAAATTTGAAAAAGTATGGAAAATCCAAAAGTACACGCCACAAGGTTTTTCTTATAATAATTAGAATTAATTCTCAACTTAAAGATATTCCACCATTCGGCGCACGAAATGAATGTTAATGTCAGTAATCGATATTTCTGATAAACTACTTATGTCGATTTCCTTTATACACTAGGGATTTCGATCCCGTGTCAAATTTTTTCTTGTGGTGTGCGTATTTCGTATATACATATGTAAATCCCTCTTCAAATACGGATTCGAAGAATTTGATCTTTGTCAAAAAATTCGATTTTTTTGGAGTGAAGGAACGTAATATCTGTGGAGAGATCGAAATCTTCACACAGAAATTGATTTCCATGTGTAAAGGAAATCGACATTATATTATGTTATATTAATTAAAGGGAGGTTCTCCTTTTTCAGTGTAAAAAATGACACTTTTTCATGAATTTTTCTTTCATGGAAGGAATGATATAATCAATTCAAATTTTTTTAACTTATTTATTATCACATTAAGTACAAAAAATAATTTTTTCATAAAAAAATACCGGGCCGTTAAAAAAACAATGCGCCTCGGAACGAGACCACCTCCAAAAAAATTTGTTCGCTGTTGGCCACTGTAGCTCCTGCAAAAAGAGTGTAATTGGAATCTGGACCAAAATAATTGCCCAAAGTCAAAAATTAAAAAAATGGCGGACGCTTGAATTTTAGTGTTCGTTTTTTCCACTAATTTTCGCTCTTCTGAGCGCTGTACAAGAAAAAGGTTTTGATATATCAGCCTGATTTTGGTCCAGACTCCAATAAATTTAATAAGCTTTAAGAAAAAAAAAATTATGACGATCCGTCAAGTAGTTTTAAAGTAATCGTGGCCAACAGTTTGAAAAACGTGGTTTCAAGAAAAACGCGTTTAAAGTTTTTTTTTCGAGTCATGGCTCATGTTTCGACACCTGGTGGCCCATATGGTACCTCTGCTTACCATGGTATGGATATGTAGGCCCAAATTCAAAAATATTTATGTAAGACAATGCTACGCTCAAAATACCGCTAAATGTCAATTTTTGAGACAAAAAGGTAGGTCTCGTTTCTGTTCTGTAAAATGAACAAAAATGGAAAAAAATGCATTTTGGCCGCCGAAAAAGGAGAACCTCCCCTTAATCAAAAAATCTCATCTCTGTCGTTTCTGATCATTCGTTTATATTTAAGCATTACTCTTGAACATTTGCGTACGTTTTGTGACTGGATCAAAGAATATCGACAAAAAAGATTCGAAAAGTGCTTGTCTGATGCTCGTCAATTTAGTGAGAAAAGCAGTTATGATTTGCCAAAAGATTTTAAAAATAAAAGAGTAGCCAAAAAGAAAAGGATGTTTGATTATGAAGGTAGCGATCAACCTACAAAGTCTGCTAAAAGCCGGTATGAAACAGATTTTTTTAATACCATGATTGATTCTGCGATAAGTAATATAGATTTATGTCTTTAAATCAACATTTTGAAAGTTTTGGTTTTCTCTATGACTTAAAAAACATTCCAAAAGAGCAAATATTGAAAAACTGTCAGAATTTACGCAGTCCTGCAAGAAGGTGAGAGCAGTGACTTCCAACCTTATGAGTTGTATGAGGAGTTTTTGTTTAATGTTCCAAAGAAGTATGAGTATAAATTTAGGTTTGTTTCTTAATAAATAAAAAAAAACTGTTTAATTAAGTGATTTTTTATTTTATATTGCCTTCTACTTGCACCATCAGAGGGCCTCGCGAAATGTATCTTGCCCACATTAAGTTTAGGTCTTGCGCCGCCACTGCCCTGACCCATGTTAACTTTAATTGCGCTGTTAGAACTAATTATAGAAGCTTCATTAAGGCCTTTATTTTTAGAAGAAATACCGTTTTTTCTGCCCATGATAATTTTCTCCAGAAAATGCGTTATAAACATATCGTTTTACTATTTTTTTGAATGAACGTAACAATAATAAAAATAAAACTCAATGGCAAGTTTGCGGAAAACCCCACAGATTTTACTTGGGAAAACCTGAAACATGTTCAATTAAAAAAAAGTGTATTTTGGTTTTTTGTTTGGGTAAAAAAGGGTATTTCTGATTTTGTATACGTTTCTAAACACAGTTGACAATAAGAGTATTTTTTTCAAGAATTTTGCAATGTGTTTTAAAATAGCATAGCGGTTTTAAAACGTGCTCGTTTATTTAAGTACCTGCCAAAACCCTTAATTCCTTTCGCGATTCCGATTTGGAAAACTTACTTAACAAAAATGGTATAAAAGATTAGAAAACGATTTATCAGTTTATTTTTTAACGCCAAGGCAATAGTTGCTTAGAAACGCTGTTTAAAATGTCTACATTTAAAGACAAAGAATACGCAGACATTAATTTTTTAGTTTCTGGACAAAAATGACGCATTTAAAAATTAAAAACGGTGCAGATTCTAATATTATTTGTTTAAACTATTTTTCCTTTTTAAATTTTCTTTATTTTTAATTTGATTGCAAAAAACTGTTAATAAGTTGTTTTTCCAAAATTAATTAAACACCTTGTTGCTTAAGCTGTTATTGCAAACTGAAAATTTTCGTTCATGGGTTCTTAAATAAGATAAGCTGTTTTTGATCGTATTTTTTTTATTTGTATCAACTTAAGCGATATTTCTTTTCAAAAAACATATAATTAAAAATTTATTAAAATCGGAATTCACAGTAACAAAAAAGGAAAAACTCTTATTAAGTAAAAAATAGGCAATTAAAGTTAACAAATAATTATTTGAAAAAATTTATAAGTAAGAAAAAGTATTAAAGCTCAATTTTCGTCTGCATCTATTAAGTCAAGATGTATTTCAGCTCCGGGTTGCATTTCCGTGTCTAAGTTATTATAAAATTCATGAAACGAATGATCAATAAACGCAAATATTCTTTGAAGCGCAGCTTTTTTTAGTTAGAGTTGGGAATTTCACACCATTTGAGTGAGTCAATACCATGTTTTACAACAGTAAGTGTTGAAAAATGATGATTTTTACTCAGAGTTGTTTTTTATTCAATTTTACCAACTTTCGTCAGTTTATTCCATACAAAAATGTTAGAATCATCATCCCGTCTACTCCACAAAAGATTTGTATTTGAAACACAATCAAAGTCAAAGTCGGACAAAATTAAACCAGAACTTATTTATTTATTATTTATTTATCAACATCTACAACAATTTACAGCTAACAGATTATGGATAAAATTAAAATTAAAGTTATATACGTATATGTATATACATATAATGCTAAAAAATGAATAAAAATAAAAGATTAGCTTTAAAGATATTTCTATAAAAACTTATATCAATACTCATAACTCGGCAAACTTCATTGAAATGAGTTATAGCTCTAGAAATAGGCTCATTACTACCATAACTGGTCCTGTGGTACCGTTCGAAAAGAAAATTCCTTGAGCGTAGTGATTTAAATGGAGCATTAATTGGTATAATTGTAAGTAAAGGAGGGCATCTTATATGATAACATAATATATCTCTTACAAGCATTGCATCATGACTCGTTCGTCTTGAATCTAAAGATTTAATTCCAAGTAGTAGACATCTAGCTTTATAATCGGGGGCAAAATTCCATTTCGTTTTAAAAAATATAAATTTTGTAAATCGCCGTTGGACATTTTCAATACGATTTGAAAGATTCTTAAATGCTGGATTCCATATAACGTCGGCGTATTCAAGTATATGTAGATCTAACAAGGGATATATCGACGCCACAGACGAATAACATTTCGTGAAAAATTATTTAGGGTGAAAAACATTCTACTCAAAAATCTCGGACGAAAAACATTCTAATATGAAAATCTCGGACGAAAAACAGCATATCTCTGAATTCTCAGACAAAAATATTGCACTGCATTATTTTTGGATGTAAAAAAGGAAACTTTCGAAATTACGTAAAAAAAATTCCAACTTTGTTATGGAAAAATCAATGAACTGATTATAAAGCTTGATTTTTAAAACTTGTAAATATTTTCTTTTTCAAGTTAAGTTTTTCTTTTCAAGTTAAAATGTTTTTCGTCCGGACTTCTTGAGTTAGAATGTTTTTCGTCTGGTTTTCCCGAGCTAGAATGTTTTTCGTCTGGACTTCAAGAATTAAAATGTTTTTCGTCCAGTTTTCCCAAGTTCGAATGTTTTTCGCCTAAGCTCTTGAATTGTAATATTTTTCGTCGAAGTGCAGGTACAGAATGTTTTTCGTCTGGGACGTCGATATATAGTGATATCAACGCATAAGGGTCGGAAAAATCAACACAGTTTCGCTTAATAAATCCAACAAGTGAATTCGCTCTACCAACAACATATTCGATATGACTTTTAAAATAAAAAGTTGAATTGAGCATTATACCAAGATCTTTGATTTGTTCTACACGAGATAACAAATTCGATTCAATCAAATAGTTGAAGACAATGCGGTTACCAGAATTATAAAATGAGATAACATTACATTTCTTTATGTTCAATTTTAATCTATTGTCGTTACACCATTCAACAACTCGGTTTATATCAGATTAAAAACGATAACAGTCCTCAACGTCTTTTATATCCAAAAATAATTTAAGATCATCTGCATATAAAAGACATTGTGAATGTTGAAAAACACAATATCATTGATAAATATGTTAAAAAGGAGAGGACCCAAATGACTCCCCTGTGGAACACCAGAACTACATTTTATAGACCTCGAAAATGAGTTACCAATTAAAACTTTTTGAGACCTACCAACAAGGTAAGACGAAATCCAACTAAGAAATTTTAAGTGAAAACCAAATATCTCAAATATCTCAAGTTTTCTTATCAGAGTTGCATGGTCAACAGAATCAAAGACTTTGCTAAAATCTGTATAAATAGCATCAACCTGAGACTTTTCCTCAATGGAGTTAATCATATATGATGAGAAAAGAGCCATGTTAGTAGTGGTAGATCGCCCAGACATAAAACCATGTTGTGATTCCGATATAGATTCTTTGGTTAAAAACTCTACTTTATTTTTGACAATACTCTCAAACAACTTGGGAATTGCTGAGTTTTGAAATACCTCTGTAATTTTCAATTAAGTTCTTAGACCCAGATTTGTAAATAGGAACGAGGTAAGAGATTTTCCAGGTGTTCAGAAAAACTCCTTCACCTAGAGACTTATTAAATATTTGAAGCAGAGGATAACAAATTAAAGAAGCACAAGATTTGAGAAATATAGCGGCTATACCATCGGCTCCTGAGCTTAACTTAGGTTTGAGAGATTGAAGTCCCGAGAGAATTTCAAAACGACTTAACTGTAGTTCTCCAATATCAACCTTACTTGGAATATTAGGCATGTTTGAACAGTTATTCAAATCAGGGGTTGAGTAACCTGATTGAAAAAAGTTTGCGAACAATTGAAGTATGGAATTATTATTTGAAGCTTCAATATTCTTAAACGACATATTTTTAAGAAAGCCAGTAGATTTTCTTTTCGCATTAACAAATGACCAGAACGAATTACAATTGCCTTTAATATTACTTTCAACATTCATGATGTAACACTTATGAAGGAACTTATTAAGAGTGAAAAATTCTTTGCGCAATTTACTAAAGGAAGCATAATCTAACTCATTTTGGATTTTTTTATATTTATTATAAGCTTTACGTTTCACATTTTTAAGATTGGATAACTGCTTATTATACCATGGTAGCTTTGGTAGTTTAATGTTCAGTTTTTGAGGCAGAGGTATAAATTTTGAAAAACTCTCACACACCAATTAAAAGTAAAAAGAAAGTTATTGAGATCAACAAAGTTTGCCTTTTTAAAGTTAAAACATTTTGAAGGTTGATTAGGAACAGTATCAGAAAAGATATACATTTCAATTTCAATAAATAATTCCTTATGATGAATAGCTTCATTTAAAAGTGAAAAAGGAACAGTCGAAACTTTAGCATTTAATAAATCATTACAAACAAAGACTAGATCTAATATTTTATATAATTAATTCAAAATATTATTAATTTGAACGAGATTTAACGAATAGATAGAGCCAATAAAAATTGATTCATAATCTTTAACATATTGGAAGCAATTAGCATACTTTCATTATCGGATAAGTTCTATTCTATATTTGATAAGTTAAAATCGCCAAAAACACATACATTATCAAATTCAGAGCAAATATTATTGATAAATTTAATATTCATAAGATGTTTTTCATACAATTCAACATTACTTTTTGGAGCAATATAACTGATAATAAAAAATAAAGAAACATTATGCGTGGTATAAAGGTTAATAGAAATACACATTTGCTCAACATCCAAATAACGCAAAGATAATTCTTTACAACTAAGTGTTGACCGAACAGCAATCATTATTCCTCCTCCACGCTCAGTTACAGTACTACATCTGTCAAGTCTGTATACGTTGAATAGGCGAGAGTAGATATTTCAGGATGTAACCAAGCTTCGACAATTATAATTACATCGTAATCGAGATGACTTGAGTTGTTGAATAGTTTAGATACTTAGAAGTGCGAATGCCACTAGCATTATGGAAGTAAGCATTTTATAGTTTGAACATTATCACAAAATTGCTTTGGAGTATACCTATCGTGAGTACATTTTTCATTGGCTTTCAAAAATGTTCACCACATCGTGTTCACAAATAAATTTTTATTTTGACCTCCATATGAATTATAGAAAATCAACTGTCTTACTTGTTTGTCGGCACCTACAACTGACGTTTGTCTGTAAAAACTTACTGAATTTCGGAGGTATGGTGTTGGCAAACACTATTGAAGGTCAAATTCAAAAACCGCATACAAATATTTAGAAGATGTGTCAGATGTGATTCTAGAAAACTTTCAGTTTCATTGAAGCATTGTTTAAAAACTATGGACGGACACGAGTCTTTTCTTTCTAGTAATAAATGAAGTTCTTTATATAAAGCCATCGGTTTCGAGGTCGAATCTGACTTTTTTTTATTGTCTGTGATTTCTTATCTTCTATTTCTACTTAAGCTCCGATAAAAAGAATTCTTTAGTAGAACGTCCCTAATTCACAATATGATTTGAAGATTTAATTCTGTTTTTCAAAATTAAATTTGTCCTTGCAATTTTGTCGATATTAAGATGCTCATATTTTCTTGTCTCATTCACTCCCGTTATTCTTCTGTTTCTTTTTTTTTTTTAATCACTTTACTTGAACCATATTCCGATTTCTTTTCAACTGTTTTATGTAGGAGAGAATCAATAAAACTTTCCTCAAGTTGCTTAGCAGTAGTTCTTTGTCAGGAGAATCTGAAGAAATGTTCATGTCTGCAAGCTCGAAATAGGGATCGCGTACAGTCATTTAAACTGAAATCATGTTCAGATTCCGTACAAATGTTGCCACAAAACTATTCAAAAATTATACTCAGATTTTCATAACCAACTTCATATGCAGATCACTTTGCTTCGTTGATAACGGGTTCAGAAAACTACTTGGAATTAGATCCTTATTGGACAAAGAGCACAATTTATAATTATTGTTTGACGATTGTATTAATTAGTATGAAGCAGATAAGTGGGCTATAGCCAACTAATCTTTTCCATATTCAAGAAGGAGAATTTTAAAAACACACATTCATTAAACTTGATATACAAAATGTACCCAAATCTTTTTCAAAAGTATCGCTTGTCTTCTTTCGTTTCCGTTCTTCAAATATATTAACTTTACCTAACACACATTTTCGAGCCATATTCAAAACACTTTTATCACAACCAAATTAATTCACGAACTTCACGTACCAAAACTCTTAAGTTAATTGATCCTTGCATTTTAAATAACGACTTAAATCAACTTAATTCTGCAGTTCGTAGAAAATACATTTTTTAAAAAACGCTTACCCAACATAGTCTCCATCGAAGTAATCAACAGAAATTTGCAATAACGACTTATCTTAGTTTGGCTATAGCAAAAATACTTTGTTAAGTTTGCAATAAACGCTTAAGTCGATTTAAGTTGTTTTCAGTACAATACGTTTGATTGATTTGTGAAAAGTTTCTTATTTTGTAAAAGTATCTTAAATCCATATAAGCTATTATTGGATAACGAAATTTTGAAATTCAGAAGTTCTTCTATGAGTTAAGCGGGTAATGCAAATGCTTCTACCTATCAGAATGACTTTGGCGGTTTTTTCTTATTGGATTATTTTGAAGTAAAAAAAAATTACAAATCCAGAATTTTTTCATGATGCAACAAAAAAATTATTTTTGTCTTAAGTCGACTTAAGTGGTTATTGATTGTTGCCACAGATTTATAATTGATGATTTAATATTAAGAAGAAGTATAAAAGCTTTTTCCATGCTTTATTTTCATGGAATTGCCCATACGTACTAATATTTTGAAATATTGACCCAAATAATTTCCGCAAACGATTAAATTCGGTTATTTTTGATTATTGTCCACTTGAAAATTTGATTCTACTATCGATGGGGTCTTCAGATAACCAATTTCTAAGCCTGTTCATTTTTTACTACTCACGCTTATTTTTGACTTTGAGGTCAGTTTTCGTAAGAAAATGCGTACAAAATACCTATAACGTTTTCCTATTTTTTTAATGAACGTAACAATAATAGAAATTTAGAACAAGTTTGCGAAAAAACCCACCAGATATTTTACCTTCGTTCATAAAATATCCTAGACGAATATAATACACGTATATTTATAGGTAATACTTTTAATATACGTCAACACAGAAGATAAACCCATACTGTAGAACGATTCTGTTCTTAGAATATAACCAAGAATCATATCCCAAAATATCCTTGTCGAATAAGGGAACACCTTGTATATAATGCACGTATATTTATAATTTTCTTTAAACTTATCAAATTGGTTGAAAGTATATTTATTATGAGTAAATTTTATGTTTAAATAACACATAAATAATTGATGAGATTTTGAGCTTTTATTTCCTGCTTTGCTATTTCATTATTAACAAATCAATAATAACAAACAGTCCATTTATTAAGATCTCAGCGCAACGAATCTTTTAAAAGTAGTATTTAAACATGTACATTATAAATACGTGATGCATGCACATTATTTTATTTATAATTTCTAGGAAGTCACTAACTTTTTTTGCAAGATAAGACACTATCGATTCGAAAATGATATAAATCTGATACAAAAAAATTATCTGAAAAACACACAGTGATATCATTCTTTTATAAAGAATTAATTTATTACACACAGAAAAAAGTGATACTCTTAATAGAATAACGATTACTGAAAGTAATAAGTAGAGTAGGAAATGGGAACCAACCAAATGCCCTGTTTCCACACTATGTATGTATAGTCTAAGTGATTTAAATGTTATTCAATATAACATTTAAAAATTAATTTTTGTTACTTACTGGAACTAAGTTTACTTATGTGCATATAGTTAATGACATTAATTTTATTCGGATTTATGAAAACTACATAATGATAATACACTGCACTGTGATAATGTTCTGTAATTGTTTGTAAAGCTTTAAAACAAAACCTTCACATTGCCATAAAAAATATTGTTTAAAAAGAAATATTATCAAAAAAAGTTAGCTATTACCGGAAAATTAATTATTTTACTTTTGTTTTCTTGAGTTAACCGAAGTATTGAATGTTTTGATTATGATAAATAAGAAGAATCACTTTTGACGTTTTTGTGCCAAAAATACTCCTGTTTCATGTATTCAAGAAAACTTTCGTACGTTTCACCTTCCAAAACCCATTTTGTAATATTTATTTTTTTTTCTTGTTGTTATTACTACGTTTATATGCAATATCGAAAGATCGAGTTGGATTAGAGTCCGATTTTCAACCCAGGTTTTTCGTCATTTGAGTTGAGAGCTCAATTTGGAGTTGAGTTGAAATGGTGTTGAGCGATTCTGCATAACTGGCTGAACACAATAGAATGCTGCAACTGGAGCTGCAGCTGCAACTGGAAGAGCTGTCAAAAAGTGTCGTACGTACTTTTTTTTATGCGCCCACAATGAGGCTGTACAGCTTTCATGTTTTGTTGTCATTTGTTGGGTCAGGTGTTGAATCTTTGGCAAATTTTAAATATTTTAAGTAATTGAAACTATAAAATGGACACTGAAATTGAAGATTTTCGTCCATTATTTTAATTAAAATTTAACCACGAAATCACAATACAACAAAACAACACTTAAAATCACTGACAGATATATAAAATTTGAAATGTCAAAAATGCTGCACGAAAAAGTTAACTGGCTGAACACAATGGAGACGGAGCTGCAACTGGAGCTGCAACTGGAATAGCTGTCAAAATATTCAATACACGTAAATTCAATGTTACGAACACAACACAACGCAACTGCGGTCGGTGCTGCAGTCGGTGCTGCAAGAGTTGGCGAACTTTTAACTTTTTCGTGCAGCATTTTTGACATTTCAAATTTTATATATCTGTCAGTGATTTTAAGTGTTGTTTTGTTGTATTGTGATTTCGTGGTTAAATTTTAATTAAAATAATGGACGAAAATCTTCAATTTCAGTGTCCATTTTATAGTTTCAATTACTTAAAATATTTAAAATTTGCCAAAGATTCAACACCTGACCCAACAAATGACAACAAAACATGAAAGCTGTACAGCCTCATTGTGGGCGCATAAAAAAAAGTACGTACGACACTTTTTGACAGCTCTTCCAGTTGCAGCTGCAGCTCCAGTTGCAGCATTCTATTGTGTTCAGCCAGTAAAAGTTCGCCAACTCTTGCAGCACCGACTGCAGTTGCGTTGTGTTGTGTTCGTAACATTGAATTTACGTGTATTGAATATTTTGACAGCTATTCCAGTTGCAGCTCCAGTTGCAGCTCCGTCTCCATTGTGTTCAGCCAGTTAGGGTGTCCACTAAAGAAAAACATCGATGTTTTTATTCGATGTTAGACATCGGAAACCGGCATCGATGTCTTCCGATACATCGCTTAAAAACATCGATGTTTTTTCAACTTCGAATCTTTGAGTATATATAATATGGAGGGCTCGTTTCTATTCCAAATGCGTGACTATCACACGCCGTCTCCACTAGCGATAAATCCATCGCAATCGCAATAGCCAAAGCAGAAAGCAGAGAGCAGAAGAACTGTCAGATTTTCTGTGGCTGGGCATTTCATCGCATACTTTTTTAGTATAGTGAATAATTTTAATGGATATAAATGAGTTCTATGGACAATTTCAAATCAGATTTTTTTTTAATTTTGTTAGAAAAACGTAAACCCCAAGCAAAAGCTTTCTTCGCACGCAAAACTCAAACTCAGTTAAATTAAATTTGGTTACGCCAGAACAATATGACAGTTCTCCTTGCGATAAAGCAAGCGATGGATGGTATGCGATGAGAGCATACTTTCTATCGCAAGCGATGAAAATATAGCTGCGATGGCGGTCTCTACTAGCGATAATGAACGCATGTTTTAAAGCATGCTCTGGATTCATCGCTAGTGGAGACCGCATGTCATAGGGGGCGCTACTCAAATTTGTCTAAGACAAAGTTATTGCCGAGTGCTTCATATCACATGTGACGGAGAACTATATGCGAGGAGAAGGTAAGCACAAATCGGAGGATACGGCTGTATCCTTAACTTACAGAAAGTGAGACAGCGACCCCTATCACAACTTCAAGTACTACAATGCATTAGGGATAGGAACGAGCCCTCCATATTATATATACTCAAAGCATCCAATACCTACTTTATTTAACGCCGCACCTCCATTAGCAATATTTATTTCTGACATTATATCAGACACTATGAGCCCGATTCTCCCCCTTGTGAGGAGTCACAAGTCACAAGCTCTTGTGACTATTCCTTGTGAGGATTGTTGTGATTCGATAACATTTTGGTATTCTCCCCCTAATCGTCACAAGAAAACTCACAACGAAACTCACCACCGCATGGTGAGATTTTTAAGTGTCATTATTTGAACAGCTGATTATTCAAAACGAAGAAAATACAAAACGCAAGTTAACATTATTATATTTTATTATTATTATTATTAAATAAACTGACTATCGTGAGGCTTCAAGCTCTGATATCCCAGCATAAAGTTTTCCGAAAGCGGTATTGTTTTGGAGAACGAATGGTTCATTTGTATCTCTCAATGTTTTCAAAAGCCGTCGGTGCTGCAAACTTCTTGATACGATTAGTTTCTTAAAAAAAATTTGTTTATTTAAAAATGTTACTTTTCATTTTCGTGGGAAAGATCAGCAATAATATTCACTAGAGCACTTCCATTTTTGTGTACTCATAATTATTCACAAATCTAGAAAATTTTCTTACAAAATATGCTAAATGACAATTCAAGAAATATTAAACATTTATGAGTTGTGACCTGTTCTGAAGGAGATCACAGTTTCGATTGTTTTTGTGACTCTCACAAGTTGTGACTGAGCGACAGAATTCGAAAAAGTCACAAAATCAATTTCACCTCTTCTTGTGACTTGTGAGGCATCACTGACTTTGGGGAGAATCAGTTTAATTGTTTTAGATTAAGATTAGCGTAAAAAGGCAATTTTCGATTCACAAATCACACTGTAGATGAGTGAGAGTAAGAGCAAGTATATGAGGCAGTACAGTTCAGGCTGGACAGTGAAATGAAAGGCTAAACCTAAGAAATTAATCAAAGACAAGAACTAAAGACAAAAAAGAGCTGATGCACACATTTTTGCAAAAGTATGCGTAACCTCAGTTGCTCGTAAAAGAACCGACCTGAATGAAATTAATAAAAATAAGTCTTTATGTTCTTTGTCATAGTTTTTCGATTTAAAAAAAAAACCTCGATACATCGAATAGAAAATTTACTGGGCAAAACATCGGATCAATCCGATGTCTCGTATGGTGAACATCGAATGGATTCGATACATCGATGTTTAGTGAATATCCCTAATTCTGAAACATTTTGTTAATACTACGTTTTCACCAAGAGTAAATCCGGGATTTAAGTGGATTTACCATAAAGCCTAGTACGCTGATCGAGACAAGACAAATTTTATCTCTACAATTTTAATCTCTACAAAACTTTTTAAAATCTCGCGCAAAAGTTTTAAGTTGGAGAGAATAAATCGAATTTAATATGTTTTTTAGTGTATCTCTGGAATGGGTTGTCTTACAAAAGTCGTTCATACCTTTTTGGAATCTACTCTTAATGATCTCAAGACAAGCATCAGCACCTTCTACATAAAATCAGAATTGACAAAAATCACTTTCTGAAATACGGTGGCTGTCAAAATTTGTCCCGCAAAATAATGCTTGTAGCATTCTTTTTACTGGCAAAGTTTAGTGGAGACATTTTGTAGAGCAATTCACAATAGTATGAATTTTGCGCGCGAACTGCGTACTGCTCGGAAAAATATCCGAGACAAAATTTGTCCCAGGAAAAAAAATTTATGGGAGACAAAATTTTTCCCGATCTGCGTACTAGGCTTAAACCTTCTTTAAATCTCGAAGATTTACCATACAAATTTATTTCGTAAATCCAGTAGACTAGAAATAAATCTTTACTAACAGCCCGATTCTGGCCAACCTCACTGATACCTCACAAGTCACAACAACCTCACAAGGTGAGGTAAATATGATTTTGTGAGGTTTTGGTATTCTAACAGCACACTGACAACTTGTGAGCCTCACAAGAACTATCGATATTGTGATGTCCTTCAGAGTAGATCACAACTCACAAATTAATTTGACGTTTCATATATATTATGAAAAAAGACGACATTTTATTCATATTACACATTATCCAACAAAATGGAAATATAATTAGTTCTGGTGCATCTTATTGCAGAAATTGCATCCGAAAATGAAACCTCCTCCATCTTTAAAGAGATAAGATGAATTTCAATGGTTCGGCCAATTATTTTTGGACATTTGACCAAAATATTTTTGAACTTTTGCCAAAAATATTTTTGGACATTTTATCAAAAATATTTTTTCAAAAAACTTTTTTCCAATAAATTTTTTTTTTCAACAATTTTTTTAAGAAATTTTGATTTTTCATAAATTTTTTTTTTCAAAAATATTTCTTGACAAAAATTTGCCACCCAATGTACTTTCAAACGTGATTTCTGGCTACACTAGGCATCTCAGCGAGTTAAAAACTGCATATTCGTTATCTAGGGAGTGCCACCTTTCAATCCACGTATCGCATGTACGAAAAACAAATTTTTATCTTTAAATGCGATTTGCGGCTAAACGGAGCTTCGTAGACCCCTCAAAGTTGACGTTTTCTTATGTGATTTCTGGCTGAACTAGGCATCCTAGCGAGTTAAAAACTGCGTATTCGTGATCTAGGGAGTGCCACCTTTCAATCCACGTATCGCATGTAACGAAAAACAAATTTTTATCTTTAAATGCGATTTGCGGCTAAACGGAGCTTCGTAGACCCCTCAAAGTTGACGTCTTCTTATGTGATTTCTGGCTGAACTAGGCATCCTAGCGAGTTAAAAACTGCATATTCGTGATCTAGGGAGTGCCACCTTTCAATCCACGTATCGCATGTAACGAAAAACAAATTTTTATCTTAAAATGCGATTTGCGGCTAAACGGAGCTTCGTAGATCCCTCAAAGTTGACGTCTTCTTATGTGATTTCTGGCTGAACTAGGCATCCTAGCGAGTTAAAAACTGCGTATTCGTGATCTAGGGAGTGCCGCCTTTCAATCCACGTATCGCATGTAACGAAAAACAAATTTTTATCTTTAAATGCGATTTGCGGCTAAACGGAGCTTCGTAGACCCCTCAAAGTTGACGTCTTCTTATGTGATTTCTGGCTGAACTAGGCATCCTAGCGAGTTAAAAACTGCGTATTCGTGATCTAGGGAGTGCCACCTTTCAATCCACGTATCGCATGTAACGAAAAACAAATTTTTATCTTTAAATGCGATTTGCGGCTAAACGGAGCTTCGTAGACCCCTCAAAGTTGACGTCTTCTTATGTGATTTCTGGCTGAACTAGGCATCCTAGCGAGTTAAAAACTGCATATTCGTGATCTAGGGAGTGCCACCTTTCAATCCACGTATCGCATGTAACGAAAAACAAATTTTTATCTTTAAATGCGATTTGCGGCTAAACGGAGCTTCGTAGACCCCTCAAAGTTGACGTCTTCTTATGTGATTTTTGGCTAAACTAGGCATCTTAGAGGATTAAAAATTGCATATTCGTGATCTATGAGCCTCTTAAGCTTAAGAGCCATTTATTAGCCTTCGGTGAATACCACCTTTAATATTATTGAGGAACATTATAAAGATATTTTAATATTCTCAGAACACGGCTTAGTAAGTTAGTATAAATTAAAATGAAAGATTATTAAATAAATAAATATTTTTTGCAAACTTATTGATATTTCACAGCCAACATTATAAAATAAGTCAACTTAAGACCTCAACTGAACGTGAGAACTATAAAGCTACAAATCAGTATCACTGTGGCTTCCATCCACCGTGCTCTTATTATTTATGCTGAGCTATAGAATCAGCTAGACTCTGGATAACTGTTCCAAGTGATTTTATAGTCTCTGCTAGAACCTTTTGGACTGCCAAATTTTCCCTGTGCTGAATGATTTCCCTCTTTTCATTCTCTTTAAATAAAATAAGGATTTGGTCTAAAACTGTTTGGCTTTCTTGTTGCCTTTCGTGTTTTTTTCGGAAAGAGGTACTGCACATTCTGGAAAGTTTTCAACTGGTGGGCTTGGTGGAACTATTTGCTTTTGGTTCGAAGCTTCCTGGGCTGACTTCAGATAGTCAATCAACGACTCAGATTCTAAGTACTCTGTCTTTGTTTCATCTTCCTGAATGTATGTAATTATTAAAAATAATTATTTTAGATTTAAATAAAACATGAAAATATTTATGTATGAACCTGCGATGGATGTGCTGAAAAATTATCGTTGCCACAGTTGTCTAAGCCTAATGTTTGCAAATCAGGGAGTCCATCAACTGCAATTGATCCAAGTGCTTCAAGAACCCTCTCCTCCAATTTATTCAACTTGGTGTTGGAATGAGGACCGCCACCAGTTGTTTGCTATTTTGCACCTTGACTCTCCTAGCTTTTAACGTCAGCTGGTGCTTCCAATTTGTTAAGGACTAGGATACAAACAAAATAAATTATTCATATAAAAGGATTTTAGGGGTTTTAGAAAAGTTAGGTAAGAAATTTAAAAATACAAAAATTAAGAATGATGTATTTTATTACGAGTACCTCTTTCCACCTTGCGCCAGTTCTCGTCGGACCGTAAAAAGAATTGAGCTCTACAGCCAGTTCTGCCCACAGTTCTTTTATACGCTGTAGATTTGTTGGGTCATTCTTGTTGGCCATGAGCTCGGGGTGTTTTCTTATGAATCCAAGGAAGTACTCAAATTGCTCATGGGTTGTTCGCTTAGAACCCTGACAATCTCCTACTAAAATATTTAATCAATATTTATTTATAAATCGTCTTTTTTTCTTTAAAAATGCAAAATTACCTTCCATTATTTTATTTGTTTCTTGAATGTTTCGTGAATGAATGAATGAAAATTTTTATTGAGTCTTTAGGTGTCTTTTACAAAGTTGTTTCATCTTATTCTATCTTTAACACAAGTACAAAAGTGGCTGTAACGTATGGCCTTCTTTAACAATTTTACTTATTTGGGGTTAAGCCTCGTGGCATGTCAATTTTTATATAATAATATGGTTTTGTTCTGCTCGTGCTCATGGGCGAGCGTTATACATTTGTGTGAAACGGAAATTTCGTTGACTATATACATATTTACAATTTTATAAACTAATATTAACTTAAAACTAAATCACTAAAAACTAAAAAAAAACAGCGCAGGACGCTATTATATCTTTCCTATTTTTACATAAAATGTTAATATTTCTTGTCTTTTTGAAAATGAGAGCGAGAACGCTCTTTATGTTTGAATATGCAATTAGCTAGTTCACTAGAGGAGTGATATAGTGAAAAAAAGATAGTCAGATATGAGCGATAGCTCTATACTGCTTACATGTATACATTTAGAATGAGTGAGGAGATTATACGGTTACACTAATATCACATGACAGAGATAAAAAGTTGAGAACGATGGCTCTATACTTATACATATATAATATAAATATACGATTATTAGGAGTTGTTTTAACACTGAAATTAATTCCGTTACTTGCTGCATTTGATGGTAATTTTGTAAGCCCCAGTTGTTTTTTTTTTTTTTATAATCGGCGCACACTCAAGGGGTTTGTATACCCTTAATATGCCAGAGACACAGTGTGAGCATTAAGAAAATTTGGTTTTGAATTCTTGAACATTGCAATGACTGGGAAAGATAGAGCGTGGCAAAGAATTCCACATTCGCGTAGTACGGCTGAAGAACGAATCTCTGTACTTCACAGTACGGCCGAAGTTGGGCTCAAGGGTAAACTGATGGGCATTCCCAGAAGTGCGAGTATTACGGTTAAATTGTTTAAGGGGAGGAATGCAGCTGGCTATTTCACTAGAGCATAGTCCGTTAAAATAACGGTAAAAAAGGGTGAGGCAAGAAACATTACGACGATGTTGGAGTGACGTAAATGAGTCAATGATGTTATTATCACCAATCATTTTAAAAGCTCTTCTTTGAATACTGTCCAAGAGACTTAAATAAGTTACTGGAGCACCAGCCCATAGATGGGAGTTATACTCAAGTTTTAGACGTATATAGGTTTTATAGATTGTAGCCAGATCAGAAGGAGAGAAAAATTTCTTGCACTGTCTCAGAAAACCCAAACATCTTGCGGCATTTTTGGCAACATCGCGTATGTGAGTGTTCCACAAGAGGTGGTTCGTGATGCACGCACTAGCGAGCGCCGTGAGATTTTCAGTTCTAGACCCAGGATTGAGATTTAGTTGTTGTTCGGCGGACTGTTGCCCACAGAATTGCAGTTGCGGATTTTTTTTTAATGTGCAGGTTCGCTTCCTGCTGGGAATTAGCCATATGTCGGCGTCATCGATTTTTGTGTTCTACACATCGGTTATTGTTCGGCGGACTATTGCCCGCAGAACTGCAGTTGCGGATTTTTATTTATGTGCAGGTTCGCTTCCTGCTGGGAGTGAGCCATGTATCGGCGTCGTCGATTTTTGTGTAGTGTATTACACTGTTGCTTAATGCAGGGAGTTAGTGGGCTGCATCAGGCTTCCTTTTTCTGTTGTCCACTTGTTAGGTTTATGCCTCATTTTGAGGTTCTACTTTTTATTATCTCGCTGGGGAGAACTTATGGTCACTTTGTGTTAAAAAAGTGATCCAGTTTTTTCGTTGTAATTACAGCACCATATCCGGCGTTGAGTTTAAATTAGGATGTTTAGGAAGTTCGCTTTTAGTAATAGCGAATAAAATTTAGTCAAAAAAGACATTAAAAACGGAAAAAAAATTAATTTAAACCGTAACACGTTTTTACTAGATTATGTTAATTTTATTTTTTGGAGAGTGCAGACGCAGAAACACGTCTGCACTCTCGGACACTCCAAACCAACCTCCGAATTCTTCGTGAATTTGATAATTGTTTCTATTTTTATTTTATAATCAGCTGTTGATGTGTTGAGATTCAGTTTACTGTGGTGAATTTGTTGTGAGGTTTTTTATGAGGATTGTCTCAGAATACCAAAAATGTTATCGATCACAACAACCTCACAAGAAATCAACATCACAAGAGCTTGTGACTTGTGAGTCCTCACAACGCCAGAATCGGGCTGTAAATCTTCATAGGATCGATCGGTCGAAGTTCGACCTGACATCCATGTCGTGCTAAGTTATCTCGATGATTTTTCATCGTTTGGCACAAATGAAACTTTCTTTCTCTCGCTTCCACTTTATAAGAAAAATTGAAACACCATTAGCATTTTGATAGATGCTGTCAAAGTTAATCTTCTTTTTAATCTTTTAGTGCGGTGAAAAAAACACCACATAAATCTCTTGTCTTAAATCTCGCATTACCCTTTGGTGAAAATCTAGTATTATACTATTATAATGTTAAGTGGTTGTTGTTGTAGTCATTATTTCTTAATTTTCGTTATTAAAAAATGTAAGTGCATACATGTGGGAATTATTTGTGACCTCTCAAATTTATTACAGAGAATAATTTGTGTGAGCCCTAGGTCAATAAAACAAGATGTTACTAGTTAAGCGACGTTTCGAGTATGAATACGCTCTTCTTCAGGCCTTTTTATTTGAAATTTAAACAAAAATTTTACGTCAGTAAAACATATTTTAACAAAATACAGTGTCATAAAACTTACAATAAACATTAAAAAAAAACTCGTTTTAACAACATTAAGACATCATCATATAATAAAACGGCGAATATGTTTTTTGTGGTGCATTTTTCGCGGCCCACAAAAACCGAAGTGGCATAAATTACATATTAAACGAAAGCATTTTTGGCATAGATGTGCAGAATTCCAAAATCATTTAAAAATACTACACAGTTTAAAACAATAAATAAAAATTGAAAAAAAATGTCCGGAAAACAAAAACAATTAAAAATGTCAAATCGACTGACACATAAAATGTCAAATCCAGAATATGAAAAATGAAAGGATTCAGCGAAAACCCAAAGCCAGAACCCGAAACATTAAGGTGGATTCACATTACACAAATCCGCCAACACGATAAAAGTAGATGAACATGTTGTTGAATGTGAACCCCTCTAAGTGAAGAAATATTATCAATATAAATATTAGACATGTGTTTTTTTAGTAGTTGAGCTCTTACAATAATATTTTGAAACATTAAGCGTTAACTACAATCGGCACTTTTTGCAAAAAGTGAAAAAGAATACACATATACACTATCGCATCTGTTGCTTTCAGTTTGGCGCCATCTATCGGTCATTTTTTGAAGCAATTTATTCAATGTATTAGTGTTTTCAAAAAGTGAAACATTTACTTTTTGGTTTTTTGAGATGCGAGATAAAATTTTAAATTGAGTTGGTAAAGGAGAGCAGATTTTTTTTTAACATTTTTACTTTTCAAGTTCATTGCAGTTATGGCTTTACAATAATAGGGGTATTCATGCAAAAGTGTAAGCTCTGCGTATTTGTAAAAGTCAATTATTTTCAAAAATTATTTACATTTGTCTGCATTTGAATTTTAAATATTTGCGAAAAAAGAGAATACAAAATACTCGAAATGTATTTGTCAGGGAAAGAGAGAAGATAGAAAATGCAGACGTTAGACGTCGCGTCGTCAAAAATGCGGACGAACATGACTTACGATACAAATTTAAATCTCCATGGCTGAATGCGTTCCATGGGCTTAAACCTACCTCATTTTTGGAACACTTCCAAGAAGGAACATGAAACAGTGGGGAAAAACAAAATTAAATTGTTCTTTTTGTGTGAAATTGGGTAGTTTTTTTTGTTGGAATGTTTTGCTATTTTTATAAAAATATTCATAAAATGTTATGAATTATTTAATTTTTTGTCGTCGTTTGCTAAATTTTAATTAATTTCATTATATTATTGCAGTGTTTCAAGTGTGAAGAGTATTTTATAAATGGCTTAATGTTGTAAAAACGAGTTTTTTTTATGTTTATTGTAAGTTTTATGACACTGTATTTTGTTAAAATATGTTTTACTGACATAAAATTTTTGTTTAAATTTCAAATAAAAAGGCCTGAAGAAGAGCGTATTCATGCTCGAAACGTCGCTTAACTAGTAAGACCTTGTTTTATTGACCTAGAGCTCACACAAATTATTGTTCTCCGTAGTAAGTGCATACATGTACATATAATACCTACAATGCTTGCATGTACATAGGTTTCAAGGTTTTCTGTTTTTTATTTTTTATTATTATTATTTTTCATTTTTTTGTTGTTTTCTTTAGTCTATTGGAATCATATATCCAATCAACGTTATTCAATTTTACCAAAATACAACATTGCTACGTAGTATATAACAGAGTTGTAAAAGAATGCAATATTATGGTATTGCATTCCGAAAAGTCCAACTCATTCAACTGATTCTTCGGGAATGCAGTAGAATTTATCATCTCATTCTTTTAACTTCAGAAATCCATTCCCATTCTATTTTGAAGTCTTAAATAATGCAATTATCAAAAGCAGTCAAAAGACTTTAAATAAAAAAAATGCATTCTTTTTTAATTGCTTGCAGTCTTTGAAAAGTCTTTTACATTCTTAAAGTGTTTTAAATGCATTCAATGTATTGAAGGCTTTTTACTGCCTTGAAGTCTTATAACTAATTGAAGACTTTTCACTGCTTATGAAAGCCTTTCGACTACTGTGAAGCTGCGGTTGAAAGTTATAGATTTCAACAATTAGTTTAAATCTCAATTTAAAGATTAAAATATCAAATAAAAACAATATCTTATTGAGGCAATTTTATTTATAATAAGAAAACAGTACCTATTTTACAAAAGTCAAAATAAATTTACATGAAACAATAATTATTGATCATTAATAATAATGATGATAATGATGTATGATAATCAATTGTTTTGCCCTAGTTCAACGGCTGCAAGTGCGTATTATGTTACGCCAACAATATTGATGAATTTTCAAAATAATATCTCATATTACAATATTTATTGATAATGTTTTTTAATAACTTTAATATACATATATTTATTTTTATTTTTATTTCGACTTTAAACTAAAACGGTGTTTTAAATGTATTTTGATAACACCATTCAGATTTATTAAACAATTTTATAACAACAATTAAGTTTTAGGGAACATCTGTTATAAAGATATATAAAGAAAAACTGTGCGAAAACCGTTTAACTCGTATAATGACTTCTGTTTTGGCAAAATTTTGATTTTATGTGGAGATTTAAAATAATTGCTGAAGTATGCTACTTTTAACCGACTTGAAAGCAGTTAAAAAGCTTTCAATCAATTCAAAAGGATTCAATCAATAAAAAGACTTCAAAGCCGTAAAAAGACTTCAATACATTGAATGCATTGAAATGACTTTAAGAATGCAGAGTGTAAAAGACTTTTGAAAGACTTCAAAGACTGCAAGCAGTCCAAAAAGAATGCATTCTTTGGATTTGAATTTATTTGATTGCTTCAGATGATTTTTAAATAAAAGACTGCAAAATTGACTGGGACTTTAGTCAGTGTGATGTGTCTTCATGTATCTCCTTATCACCACATTCTCTGCATAGGTCATCTGTACTTAGTTTCATTTTGAATTTATGATATTTCAGTAAATTATGTCCGGTGATTATGCTCGTAAGAGAGCGAAGGGATTTCTTACTAAGTTGCATAACTATGTGGGTCCTCTGCTTGTTAAAGTCAGGCCATACTTTCCTAGTGGTATCACAGGTGTCAAATAGACTCCACCTTTCATTGGATTTCTTTAGGATTGAATCTGAAATTTTCTGTGAGCGAACTCCTCCCTGTGGGGTGCCCTGGATGTGGAAATGTTCTTTAACATGCACATAACCCAACCTATTATCGAATTATCGATTTTATTGTCTATTAGAGCTGCCTTTACTGCTTAATTGTTCGCGTTATTGAAAGCTCCTTCAATATCAGGAAACGCAGCAAGGGTATATTCCGCTCATTGTCTTTTCAATCGTGCTAACGACGCTGTGAAGTGCGGGTTCTACACTCTTCCGCTTTGTGTATGCGTGTTGTGCTGGGTATAAATCAACCAGTTTCAGAGTGCGCAAATATGTAGGTCTTTCAAACGTTTTAAGAATAAACGATATCAACTTGGCCTGAAATCTTTTGCTACTGTATGACCGGGCTTGCCCATTGAGCATGATGTGAGTTAGCATCACATCCGATACATACGTCCCATCCTTCAATTGCTGCTCGCTCTACAAGCTGGCCTGTAATATCTGCACGTGGTCCGTCCGTCCCATCATATGGCATATAGCAGGATGCTAGGATAAGTGGTGGGAGCCCGATCCGCTAGTTCTAGATTACTATATATAGATAGAAGAAAAAGATTAAACTGTTTCTTAGCTACAATGCAAGTTCTAAAATTACTGTTTGCTACCACTTGTACAGTTTTGAACAGTGTAAGTCCTTTTGAGTGCAAGCCCTTAATTTTGCCATCTGCGATCCAGGGTTCCTGAATAAGGGCGATGTCTATTTGTCTACTCTCCATGAGGTAGACAAGGTTGGCGCTGGCGGATTACTATGTTGGAGATTAATTTGTAGGTACTTCCTTATGTTCATAATTTATAAAAACCTCCCGCACCTTACTCGTTCCTACTTGGTTGTTGTTGTTGTTGGCTATTACTCACAGCTTGCACTGGTTTATCCCGATACAAACCTTGAAGCCAATTTTCCTCAAAAGTGGTAGAGACTTGTGACTGAGCTGCACAACCACTTCTGTGCCGTCCTTCGTCTGCTCCTCCATCTCAAGCACTTTCCAGTTCTCACTGAGCTGCTCAGTATTTAGGGATTGCAGGTACCTCTCAATGCGGTCCCTAGGGATGGTCGGTCCTCGCATCATCATCTTTGCTTTGGGTCTATTAAGGTCTTATATTTCCTCCTCCCTATAGGGCGAAGTTCAGCATTAGGTCAGGGAGCTATCGTTCTTTTGACGAAGTCCTGCAGTCAAAAGAGAGTCTTGTCGTCTTCGCATGTCAGCATCTTGAATCTGTGGACGGTTTTGAAATTACCGAAGAGAGTCAGGTGCCCGTTCTTAACGATAGCATCGTTCAGTATTCTGACTTCCATTAACTGCCTTTGATAATTATCGCCTCTCCATAGTCCCTTACGTAATCAAGGTCTTTCTTCTTTTTGTTTTTGGTGACTTGTTCGTAGGCGAAGATCTATCATCCTGCCTAGTTCTTTTTGACGCCGTTGAGTTTGGCTCAGGGTGGGGCGTAGTGGCGACCGTCTCCTTTCCCGCTCTCAAGGTCTTTGTCCTTTTGTTCGTCAAGTTGTTCGTTATGTCGGTAGTCGTCAAAGTCTTCAGTTTCTGAGTTGCATTGCCCAGGGCTAGCTTCTCTCTGGCCGTTAAGGTTTCGGGATTTTCGCTAGATAGACGCCGGACAATCCTCTCAGCGTTCCGTCTTTTCTTCTTCAGAACCCGTTGGGTGAGATTTTCAGCTCTCTGTGAGGCCTTTTTCTCAATAACGGTGTTCGTTTTCGTGTTCCGTGTCGTGTTCATTGTCGTGTTTATTGTTAGGTCTGTGACACTACTTCCGCTCGATAAAGATGGAAGAGACGTCCCGGAGTTGCCTATGGAGCTAGTGCCCCTAGCGCCACTAACACACGGCCCCCCATATCCATCTTTAACGGTCCCATTTTCTCGCCTTTCAGACCCGATGGAGCATGTGGCTCCATACCAAGTCCGGTTGGGAGAAGTGGTCCCGCTGTTTGCATCAGCAGCGTCATTTTAGGCGTATTCGTCGTCGAAGGAGTGTCAAATGGGATCGGACTTTCCTTTGATTGGATTTTACCAGTTGGCGTATCCACGCTCGTACCTTCTGTAAAATTCACCTCTTTGATCGGCTGGGAAAGTACCCTTCCTGTCTTCTTAGGATCATTCGCCAGAAAAGCACGAGCGTTTTGAAGTCGTTTTCGTTCGTTGTCGTTGAGTTCCTCCCAACTCCGTTTTCCAAGTCGTTTGACTGTCTTCTTACAGTTGGAGATTCTACTTCGAACTGAGGTAGTCGACAATCTTGACAAAATGGAGCTGGCAACGGAACATGCGCCATCGTCTGAAAAGGGGGTGAGGAGGTCTTCTTCTTCTTGTGTAATTGTCATTCTCGTTGTCTTTGTCATCTTGTCTTGTTGTTGTTGTTTGTAGTTGTTGTTTGTCACTGGCGACTTCTCCCCTCCTCCTATTGGAGAAGCCAAGCCCGGGCCGGCAGCCGTGACTTCTGTCGACGTTTCAGCGTATATCTCCGCTGATGTTTTGTTCGTTTGTTGTGTCTGGTCCATGGGTTTTATCGTTGTGGGTATCTCTTAGTTGGCTTAAAACTTCAGCCGATCGGCTGATGATTTAATAAATACAAATCACCTGAAGCTTCAAAGGTAAGCCTCCCCACCGCTCAAAGGTGGAAACTCGACGGGGAGAAACGTCGAATTTCCTCGCAGTACTTTCTTGTTTTGGCGTGGTTCGGGATATCCGTACGCGAATCCAATGTTAATCCCTCGGAACGTTTGGGTATCCTCTCTACTGAAGCAGTGCCTTGAATCTATCGCAATGCGGTCAATCTGGTTCACGGTAAATTGACCAGGAGATCGCCATGTCCCTTTGTGAATATCAAGATGTTTGAATTGCGTACTAGCTTCAAGAACGTCTCGCCCCACAGCGAAGTCGATCAGCCTGAATCCGTTATCGGAGGTGGTGTCGTGCAGGCTGTATCTTCCAATTGTTTCACCAAAGATATCTTCTCTTCCTAGCTTGGCATTAAAATCTCCAAGGACAATTTTAATGCCATAGCTAGTGCACTGCTCGTATGTTTTGTCCAGGAGCTCGTAGAATATGTCTTTTTGTCTTCATCTTTCTCCTCTGTTGGGGCATGCGTGCAAATCGGGCTATTATTGGCGAATTTGGCCTTGATGTGGATTGTAGTGAGGTGCTCGTACACACAGTTGAAACTTAAGACCTTCTGCCTGAGCCTAGTTCCAAAAACAAATCCGCATCCAAATAAACGCTGCTTTTATTCTCGATAGCAGTCGCCGTAGTAGATATCGCACTCTTTTAATTTTCGTCTCCTCGGTGCGTCTCATCGCATCTCTTGGATAGAGATAATATCTGCTTTGTAGCAGCTTAGGGCTTCTGCTAATTGTTCAGCTACTTCGTGGTCTATTAAGGGACCTAACATTCTACGTACAGATCCGAAGTTCGTTATCCTTATTTTGTTTGCATGTTTCGTTGGTGTATTTTATGTAGCCGGGAAGTCACCCCGACGGCATGACCCCCAACTTGGAGGGCCAGGTCCTTAGTATGACTCCAAGAACGGGGAGCCGTATAAACCGCTCCTTACAGGTCTGAGCTCCGAATATGTCAGAGTAGCCCTGTAAAGTGTTCACTAAGTAGTTCAGCCTTACTGGAACTGTAGACGCCACCGTTGATTTCATCTGGGGAATTGTTCCGCTGTCGCCTGGATGAAAGGAGTGATGCCTTAGTGGGAACCCCTCTCCCCCTGTCTCATTTGATACCCCCAACAACCTTCCACTGGGGTTGTGACCCAATCTCCAGTTGAGGTACTAGGCAGCCGATGTTCACCGCGAGGAGGTGAGAGTAGGAGTCGATAGACAGAGGTGGGTTTTTAAAAAAAACCTGTGGACGCTTGTGTCCTCTTGGGTGCACGTGTCTACCATTCGAACATCAAATATATATATATATATATTTATATATATATATTAGACTGGGTCAAAAAAATTGACTATTTTTTTTTTTGAAAGATATATCGAGAATATCATTCAGAATGACAAAAAAAATTTTCGTAAAAGTTTGAGCCCTTAATATCAATTTTAAGAGGGCTATCATCGCTAATTTTGATTTTTAGTCATAATTTCATGTTTTGCGTCAGAACTGACAAAACATTGAAGTAAAAAAAATTCATTTTGACTTACTTTTATATAAAATTAAATTCCCTACAAAAAAGGTCTGATTGAAAATTTTCGTCAGACAAGCCGTTTTTGAGTAATTAAGCTTAATAAATTGTTATTTTTCGTTAGTTACAAAATTCCAAATTAAAAAAGTAAAATCGAAGAAAAATAACAATTTATTAAGCTTAATTACTCAAAAACGGCTTGTCTGACGAAAATTTTCGATCAGACCTTTTTTGTAGGGAATTTAATTTTATATAAAAGTAAGTCAAAATGAATTTTTTTTACTTCAATGTTTTGTCAGTTCTGACGCAAAACATTAAATTATGACTAAAAATCAAAATTAGCGATGATAGCCCTCTTAAAATTGATATTAAGGGCTCAAACTTTTACGAACATTTTTTTTGTCCTTCTGAATGATATTCTCGATATATCTTTCAAAAAAAAAAAATAGTCAATTTTTTTGGCCCAAATATATATATATATATATATACTGTTTTTGTTTTTGATTTTTGCGTGGATGTGATTTACACTTTTTGAAAAATCAATATAAAAAAATCATTTTCTATTTCTAGCCATGACGCTTACAGTTGTTATAACTATCCCCATTTCCTCTCGATTCCTATCCTATCTTAATTCTTAAGTCTTCAACGTCGTTTCCATGTCACTAATAGCTCTCTTTCCTCTCAATTTCTGTCCCATCTAAATTTTTAAGTCCCCAATGTCAAACTGTGTCGAATACCACGCTACCAAAAGAGCAGAATCAATAGCTATTTTTTTTTGGTCCATAAGAGTATTATAGAGTTTATGTACAAATCATGTTCTTGATATCAGGATTTAACGAATACAAAACATTGACATATAATCTCAAAATTAAAACGAAAAAACTTTAAATTTTAAAAACTATAAATTTTTGTTTAAAAATTAAAAAAAAAATATATTTTAAGTTCGCTACAATGTCAGTGCCACAGAAAACGAGTCTTAGATTCCAACCTCCGTCAGGTTCTTTGAAATTGACTATTCCAGTTCAAAAACAACTTACAGGATCTGCAACTGGTAAATAAAGCTTTGTGGAATAATAATAATACAAATTGTAAATACTCACTTTAAAGGAAATCCAAGAAATAAGTGCGCCCTCAAGCCTGGTCATTCTCTAATGGATTGGATAAGATTAGGAAACTCAGGATGTGATTTGTCAGGAACAAATGGAACAATTTTACCAGTTAGTAGCCAAGATTTAAGTAAACATTGTACCAAAGATGACGCTTGGATGGCAATACGAGGAAATGTATACAATGTTACCCAATATATGGATTTTCATCCGGGAGGTAAGATAAATTTATTTTTTTACATTAATTTTAGGCCTCAGCCATATGATGAAAAAATTTCGTTGTGTTCGAAAACAAAATAAAGTTGACGAGATTCGCTTAGCCACTAGAATTGTGAAGGCGCATGTTCTGTAATTCAGCCAGCCGCTTATTTTTCGAATCGTTAAAAAATGAAACAATTCATTCGACAGATGTAAAGTATAGTTGCCATTTTGACCATGTGGTAATCTACATTTCGTTGCTTTTTGACCTTTCAGTGCTTTTCGAAAACATAGAAAAAATTATTTAAAAGTAATTTTAGTATAGTCCTACAAATTGAAAGATGTCAAAATCACTTCCAAATAATTTTTTTTAAATATTTGTTCGAATTGAAAATGCCTTGCAAAATAAGTTAGGAAGCTTAAATTTGAACTTAAAACTGTTTCAATTACAGCTTGGTGTATATGGAACTTTCTTGAATTTATTGAGAAAATCCAGAAAGTCATGTATAACTTGTTTGTTACCAAGGTTGAACAAAATAGATGGCACTCTTTTTGACGCACAGATGGCGCTTTTTAACGCACATGGTTACTAAGCTGAGTACACATCATAAATCTTGAAAGGACACAGACGTCTAAGATATCAAAATTTCAATACTACATACATTAAAATCCAATTGAAAACGATAGACAAAAGTTTTTATAACTATGCCCGATTCATAATGTGAAGAGAACATGAGACGAGAGACATGATTCACTGTCAAATTTTTGTTGCTATTAAATCGTTCCGCAATTCCTTAGGCCTAGAGTATAAGCTAAATTTTTAATTTCGCAACTGTTTGGTTGATAACATAAAAGATATGGTAAATATATAGTAAAATGAAACATAAGCCCATATGTTTCATTTCAACAACCAAACAGATGTAAAACTGAAAATTCAATGTGCGCGACGGTCCTTCATGTATTAATTTCATTTAACGTGACGACGAAAAATGCTTTATTACGTACCGTGGATCAAAAAAGAAATCGGACATACAAGTTTTTTCTCTTTAAATCACCAAATAAAATTGATGAAGGTTTGAAAATAGCGTATTTCTGCATTTATACATAGTTTTTACTATAAACTCTGGATATTTAGCAAAAATTACAGTTTTATTAACAAATTGTCATCGAAATTCAATTTAAAAGAAAATAATCGCAAATTTAATATCAAAAAAGAAATCGGGCACTCTGTGTTATACTCATTTTTTTTTTTAACAGGACAAATATAACACTTTTAGGTTCTTAAAATTCCGTTACATATGTCAGATGTTTATTCGATTTGAATTTTATGTGTTTATATTAATAAGGTCAAAATGGAAGAACAATGTTGATATACAACGATAGAAGTACGAAAAATAGTGATACAAATTTTTTAAAAAGGTAACTCTGTACGTACTATTGCAGAAATTGCAAAAAGAAGCAATTCTACGGTAGGAGACATCATAAAAAGATTCAAAACAATAAAATCTGTTGAAAATTTACAAAAATCTTGAAGACCAAAAAGGTTTACTACAGGCGATGAACGTTGGATATTGTAATAAGTTAAAAAAAAAACAAATAAGTGCACCAAAGTTGACGGGCGTAGCTAAGGAAATACCTGCAATAAGATGTTAACCCCGAAACCGTAAAAACAGTGCTACGAAAAAGTAATTTTCATGGAAGAGTGGCAAAAAAAAAACCTTTTATCAACAAGAAAAACCGAATCAAGAGAAATAGTTTATAAGGAGCTACCAAAAGACGGCTAAACGGAGCTCTGTAGACCCCCCAAAGTTGACATTTTTAAACGTGATTTCTGGCTTAACTAGGTATCTTAGAGGACTAAAAATTGTATATTCGTGGTCTAGGGAGTGCCACCTTTCAATCCACGTATCGCATATAACGAAAAACAAATGTTTATCTTTAAATGCGATTTGCGGCTAAACGGAGCTTCGTAGACCCCCCAAAGTTGACATCTTCTAACGTGATTTCTGGCTAAACTAGGCATCTTAGCGAGTTAAAAGTTGCATACTCGTGATGTAGGGAGTGATGTATAACATGATTTTTTTTTGTTATTTTGTATTTCAAAATTCTACATTTTGAAATTCTACTTCTCAAAACTTTGAATTTTAAGATTCCTAATTGATAAAATTTTAGTTTTCAATATACTACTTGTCAAAATTAAAGTTTTCAAAATTCTGCATTTCGAAATTCTACTTCTCAAAATTCTGCATTTCCAAATTTAACTTATTAAGTTTTGTGCATTTTAAAATATTATTTCCCCAAATTTGGCATTTCAAAATTCTACTTCTCAAAATTCTGCTTTTCAAATTGTACCTATTAAGTTTTCTGCATTTCAGAATTCTACTTTTCAAAATACCTTTTTCAGAATTTTACTTTTTAAGTTTTCTGCATTTCAAAATTTTCTTTCCTAAAATTCTGCATTTCAAAATTTGGCTTTTCAAAATTTTACTTACTAAGTTTTCTGCATTTCAAAATTTTCTTTCGTAAAATTCTGCATTTCAAAATTTTGCTTTTCAAAATTTTTCTTACTAAGTTTTCTGCATTTCAAAATTTTCTTTCCTAAAATTCTGCATTTCAAAAGTTTGCTTTTCAAAATTTTACTTACTAAGTTTTCTGCATTTCAAAATTTTCTTTCCTAAAATTCTGCATTTCAAAATTCTGCATTCCAAAATTCTACTCTTCAAATTTTTGCTTTCAATATAATTTTTCTGTATTTCAGAATAATACTCAAGACTCCAACTCTCAAAATTCTGCATTTGAAAAATCTGCCTACAAAAATAATTATCTATCTATACAAAATAATTGTTCTGAGTGGTACCGTTTAAAAATTCGTCTATTTGAATATAAATCCTACATTTGCTCCAATATACATTCAAACAGCGAACGAAAAAAATTAAACCAAACAATATACCGTTTTTTCTTTATGCGTGAAGCAAAAAATGCCACCTCATACTTATTTGTATAGAAAATTGATAAAAAGAAAACAGAAAATAGTTTTATTGTCGTCGCTTTGTTCTGCACCTTCGGTTTGCTTTTACCGAAAATATTATCACCCCTTCCTGATTATCGTCTGTCCTTACTCTCCACAACTCTACGTAAAAAGTTATGGAATACGCTCGTATGGCGCCGCATCGTTCGTTCCTCTTCATGAGAGTACTATAGTTTTTATATACAAGGGATTTACCACACAAATTTATTTCGCAAATCTAGTAGATTAGAAATAAATGTCTACTAAATCTTCATAGGATCGATCGGTCGAAATTCGAACTGATCTAACATCCATACGGTGCTAAGCTATCTCGATGATTTTTCATCGTTTGACACAAATGAAACTTTCTTTCTGTCGCTTCTACTTTATAAGAAAAATTGAAACAACATTAGCATTTTGATAGATGCTGTCAAAGTTAATCTTCTTATTAATCTTTCAGTGCGGTGAAAACACTACATAAATCTCTTGCCTTGAATCTCAGATTATCTTTTGGTGAAAACGTAGTATAAGCAGTTATTTCTAGGTTTAATTTTTCTTTTTCGCTGTGACGTATATATATATTCAGGGTCCCAAAAGTCAACGTCAACGTATGTGGTGACAGCTATCAAAAAAATAATACAAGAAAATCGCTGCAATGTATTTTGGGAGTTATAGGCATTCGAAAAAAAACGAAAAAATTATCACCTTTCGACAGTCTTTCAAGTGCCGTGATTACAAATCTTAATTTTTTTTTTTTCATTTTTTTTCTTCTTATGGAACCCTGAATAAACATGCTAACAATTGTATTCAAAAATTTAAACACACCTGCATCAGTTTTAAAGAAAATATCACGTTTTTGCCCAACTAAGTACTCAACATTTTTAAATGACCCTAATTCAATGGAATGTAATAAAAAAAAATGTACTAAGAAATTTTGGAAAGTTACCTTAAAAGTTGGCGTGTTCAATTCTAATTTTAAAATGGTATAACATTTTTGAGAATATTTTTCTTAAGAAATCCGATTTTATTTAACTAGCTAATTTTTCCATATTATTATTTTGTACCATTTCCCAAAAAATTGAACACGACCGACTCAGTTGGTATTGCCATGTTCAAAGGAGAGATCCTGAGAACCCCGTCAAAAAGGCAATATCATACAACGTTCCAATTCGGAATAAAAAGAAAGGTAGGCCTAAACACTCCTGGTACAAACAAATGCAAAAACACCAGCATTCAGTTGGCCTCAGAAATGGAACAATACAAAACCGGGAGGCTTGCCGCCGATTTCTGAGGTCAACCCGGCGAACCCCACAGGCGGATCACTAGTGTGAAGCAGATACGTGGGAGAGTTATGATCCCCTCGACATCGAGATCATAACAGCGCCGAAGAAAAGGAAGAAGAAGATTATTTTGTACCCTTTCAAGTAGTAGTAGTTTTGTACCCTTAAAGTAGTCTAATGAATACTCAGAAAAGTAATTGTTGGTAAGCTACGTTTGAGCGTTTGACCAATGAAATAAAAATTGTGGAAAAACCTATCCTTTTGGTCATTTGACCGGAAATGGCGACAGTAAAACACGCGCGTACCCAAAGCAGGTACGTAAAAACTTTTTTTAAAGGGCAAAAATTGTGTTATATAAAAATATGATGTATTTGGAGCTGTATTTAATGATTGTATGGACTTCTGACTTCTCGGGAAAGGCGTTGATAGACCGATTAGTTCTTTATTGCTTTCTTTTTCCTCCTTTCCAATTTGTATGGTATTTATTCAATATTTTGCCTGATTTTCTAATTGTGTTGAAGACTATAAAGAGGAATACTTTCATTTTCATTCAATTGAGTGCAAAATTTACTAACCCGAGATTACCCTGAAAGAGTTGCATTTTGCCGAACGATACTACAACAGTACAGGGAAGATCCGCGATTCTAGGACACAAATCTATGGACCCATGAATCAACATTTGAAAAGGATGATTACATGAACCTTCACAATTTGCACGAGAGGCATGTAGAAAATCCAAACTTGATGCGGGAAGACAAATCGCAGGATCGCTTCAAAGTTAATATGTGGACCCGAATTCAGAATGGTTAAATTATTGGACCATTCGAGCTACCAAAGAACTTAAACGTCAAGGTGTATTAAGATTTTTTAACAAAACCACTTACCAAATTCATTAGAAGATGTGCCACTTAGCATTTATGGAAATATGTGATTTCAACAAGACGGCTGCCCAGCGCATTATGCTCCCCCAGTGAGACAATTCCTTGATGAAGAATACCCAGACAGGTGGATAGGGCGGTCTGGTGCAATTTCGTTGCCAGCCCGTTCACCTGACTTAAACCCTCTGCATTTCTTTCTTTGGGGGGCAGTAAAGAAAAAGTCTACTCAAAACCCATCCAAAACATAGCCGCGCTGCGCCAAAAAATCAAGAAGACTGTTGCAGACATCAACTCAAGGAGATTCTCTTGTCTTATAAATCGAACTTTTTTAAGAAGATGTAGGTCTAGCATTGTCTTTGGAGGCAAACAATTTGAACATTTATTATAACTTATCTAAATAAACTTTTGATGTATTTTTTGCTGAAAAATTGTATTTTATTTAAAACTTAAACCAAAATAATATAACTGAATCACTATTTAATAGAGGTACTTTGGGCCTGGTATTAGTTACTTATAAATTACTGTTCACCCCTCTGGAACTTAAACTTGGACACGAGAAAGCCTAGAGGGCATTCAAAGCTTTTTTTAATGAATTAAAAAGAATTATCTTAAAACCGGGTTACTTGGTTATTTCCATTATTTATACGTATGTTATACTATTTTGAAATGATAATTGAACACGCCAACTTTTAAAGTTACTTGCCAAAATTTCGTAGTACATTTTTTTTTACAATACAGTCCATTGAATTAGGGTCATGAATAGTTTAGTACTTAGTTGGGCAAAAAAGCGATATTTTCTTTAAAACTGATGCAGGATATGTGTTAACGCAGGCAACATAAGAAAATGTCCCATGGAATAGCGTTCCTTCTGGTGCCTATGAACTCCTAGTTTTTAAGGTTCCCGTTGTTGTTGGTGAATGTTCACTTGAAGAATTTTTCCTTTTTTTGTTTATTTTATTTATAGTTTATTAATATTATATTTTCTTTTAACAAACGCGAACGAAACCAGAGAGATGCGTAATTTATTACATTGTTGTGACATATGACAATTTTGACAGTTGAATTGTGCTGAAAAGGGCGTGTCCAAATAAAATTACTGTGCTGAATAGCAATGGCCGCTTTAATGTTCGTACTAGCTTAAAACTGAAAGTTTTAACCCTGAGGCTTGAGCTTTCATTTGAAGGGATGTCAATTGCATTTGAAATAGAAGTAGAGATTATGAACTAGAGAGATGCAAAGAATATAAGTTTTTTTTTTTGTATAAGATTGGATTATTGTATAATTAAATTAGATTATATGTATGATTGATCTTTTCAAAATTGATTGATCTTTTCAAAATTCCTATCAGGAAATAGGTATAAGTGTAAAAATTACGTTTGGACACCCATACATATACACAGCGACAGGAACACCGACAAGCTTATAGGTACTACAATTATAGTAGGAATTGAGAAAGTATTTGCGACCAGAGAACGAAAGCTCAGTGTTTCCAGTCTGCAAGTAGGCTACGTAAGAAAAATCAATATATAGGCCAAAGGCGAATGACTAAATCTAAATGATTTAGCCTGCAGCCAAGGACCTGTTCGGTAGCCTGGGGACCTATAAGGAGATATTGAGACTCCATTCTTTTGAAGGCAGAGGTATGATTGTATAGTGATGAGTTTCTTTGTTCCGTCAAGTGATGAGTGTGGATATTTTATTCCTTTAGGTTTGGGTCCAATACGGACTTGTAATTTTTACTTGCGACTTATAGGTACTATAAGGCAAGTTATGCATTCGTAAAAAAAATCGAACTCGAGATTTTGATCAAAGTTGACATTACGATGATAGCGAAGACTAAAAAAGTGGGTCTCGCAATTCTGTCTGTCTGTCTGTCTGTCTGTCTGTCTGTCTGTCTGTCTGTTCGACTACAGGCTAAACGACTCGGTCGATTTTCTTTAAACTTTGTACATATCATTTTTAATTTTTTCCCCCCACACGTTTTTTTCTTTTTTTTTTTTAAGACCAAAAATAACGGTACCCCCCATACGAATTTTTTTCGAAATTTTATAAACATTTTTTTTTCTCAAAAACTGTTCAACAGATTTTAAAAATAAAGATACAGAAAAATTTCATTTAATTAAATCTAGGTATTGGTTGAAAAAAATTTTCCGAAAAATGGTTATTGAGGGTACCCCCCATGGAACCATTTTTTTTGTTTTTGATTTTCTCAAAAACGGTTCAACCGATTTTGATCTTTTTTTTTTTTGCTAAAACTCCCCAAAAACATAAATAGAATTGTGTACTCAAATTTTCAAAAAAAAATTTTTTGGATTTTTAAAAAAAACTTCAAATTTTTTCTTTCAAAACTCAATATTTCGAAAACCCCATGCTAGATTTTTTTTAAACTTGATAAATAAAAGTTTCTCAATATGATCTACAAGATGTGGAACAAAATTTTTTATTTTACCTAAAAATTAAGGTACCTACCATACAAATGCTAAAAAATTAAAAAAAATGGTTTTCAAAAATCGTATTTATCTCGAAAACGGCACCTAGAATTTTGATAAAATTTTTTTTCTTTCAATTAATTTTTACGATCTTTAATTTATTAAAAAAAATTTTGAAATTAAGATATTACAGCTTGTACCTACCATAGAACGATTTTTTCGAATTTTGAATTTCTCATTATCCACATAACGGATCGTAATGAAAATTTTTATAGAGAAGCTTCTAAAAAGTCTAAAACACATTGCATTTCAAAACTTTAAAATAAATATTTTTTGAATTTTTGAAAAAAAAATCTATTTTTTTCTTTTTTTTTTGAAAATTCGATATCTCCGAAATGGGTCAATATTTCTTTTCGTAAATTTAATTTTTATTCGAACAAAAATAAAAACTTTAAATTAGCGTACCAACATTTTTTCTTAAAAAGCTTTTAAAAAGTTTGTATATAAAAGCTTCTTTTAAAGAAACCACTACAAGGACTTATAATTTTTGTTCTTGCATAAATTCATATTTGCATAGCATTCTGTTACTACTAAAAGAATTTAAAAATTAATTTTATCCTTATGAACAATTTTCTCAATAACATTTGTTTTTAAAATTCCCAGTCGATTACATAGGAGCAAGTTCGTGCGACCCAGTCGTGCATTTTATTTTTTGTGCGACTGAAATAACTGCAAAAATTCACTGCCGAAGCATACTTATGCCATGGTGTTCGCAGATTATAATGATCTAAGCCTCTGCGATTTTGTTCTAACAGTGACGAAAGATCAAGTCAAGGGCACTACAAGGGAAGTTCGAGGTCCTCGCAGTCAGGATACCAGAGTTAGTCTTAGTGGCTGGAGCTTATTTAAAGACATTTGAACTTAAGTTCAACAGAGCCTGGATGCTCAAAATAGAGCCAAAAATAAGAAGGCCACATAGGAAAGGGCATCTTAAAGACATTATCGAACATTGTAGCAGGGTGTACCGACTATAAAAGTGAGGAGAGTGAAATCGATTCCTCCTACAGTGATGTCCCTTCTGGACAAAAGAAAAAAAAAGAAAATTTTTTTTAACTTAATATTTTTAGAAATCCTCTTTTTATTAATCCTTATTTAATTTAATTTTTGAATTAACTTTTAATTTGTAAGAGAAAATTAATAAGAGAATTTATTATGTATATGAATATATAAGTGACAAAAGAAAAAAAAACTAAAAAGAAAGAGTGCTAAGTGATGAGTAAAGTACACTGCTTCTCAGAATATTCAAGGCATATAGGTATATGTATATGTATAAGACAAATTCCATCTATACAGTCTTCGCTACACTCATCCTGAAGAGTACTGCCGGCAGGACGACGAGGGAAAGATGAGGCGGTAAGTTTATATTTCTTTTATATCAAATAGATACAAGTTTTGTATTTTGGATTGACAGATTGGTTGTCAAATCGTTAAGTTTAAGATTTATAAGGCTCCCAAAAAAAGTGATTAAAAAGTATAAAAATCCTAAAAATTAAATTAAAAAAAAATACTGAAACATCAATTATTTGTCTGTACTTCATCAACAATCTTTTGTAAGTCATAGCGATTAAGTTATCCTAGAATACTATTAAAAGATTTTGCGCGCTGCATAACCTCAAAGCGAATACTAACGTTGTCGACTGGCAAATGCATAAAAGAGGAATCGCAGCAACATCCCCTGAGCTTCTAAGAGCAGAAAAGCGACACCAAATGAGCACAACTATGTCAACCGTAAGCAATCTGACTGTTGCTGACCTTATCATCCTTTTAAAGGAAAATGTTAGCCATTTGGCTACAAAAGATGATATGGTTGCACTAGGACATGAAGTGTCTGTACTAAGAGCCAACCAAGAAGAATGTGTGGCTAAAATTACTTACTTGGAAGCTCAAAATGCACGCTTGGAGTCAGAAATAGAAAGACTCATAAAAAAGGAAACTGAGAGCAATCTTTTAGTCCACCTGCCCAGCGAAGAATCAAAAGGTCTTATTTCCAAGGCCAAAGACGTTTGTAGTGGTCTTCTTGAGGCAGAATTTGCCGGAGCTGTCAAGGACGCTTACCAGGTAAAATGCAACAAATTTGGTATGTCTAATGTTGTGGTGCAAATGGCTCATCGGTCCGCGGCAAATAATGTGCTGAAGAATTGTAGGAAGCTGAAAGGAACGAGAATGTCTGTGCACAAGGATTTGCCATTCAGCGTTCGCCAAAAAAGAAGATGCCTAGGACAAATACAGGCGGCGATAAAGTTAAAGATGCCAAACATTAAATCATACCTCCGAGACGATCGCATGGAAATTGATGGTTCTTTCTTCACCTGGGACAACAACCTCGGCCTAAGATGTGGAAACAGCGATGGATTTTCAATTTTGAGTGGAAAATATCAAATTTTAAGTGGTTTAAGGGCACAATTTAAACAAAATAAAAATACAGCTCATGTTAATGAAACGTCAATGTCAGTGGGTGTCAATGGATCAGCAGTTGTCAATAACAACCCCTATGATGCACCAGCGCCATCTGCTCGTGAGCATATAAGATCAGTGGAAGGCGGAAGTCCACAATGATTTGCATCCGTCGGTCAGCAGTTACATTCAAAAAATATAATTTATAATACAAATAATTTAGAATTTAGAATATTAAGCTATAATGTCTCAGGACTTAAAAATAAATTAATTTATCCTGATTTTTTTAATTTCATAAGAGAATTTGATATATTTGTGCTAATTGAAACCTTTTTAGTAAAAACGCAATATGAACAATTCAATAATTTATTAAAAGGATATGAACTTTCATGGACGTCAGCGATTAGAACACATAATTTTGGAAGGGCTAGTGGGGGAATGGTGGTTGGTTTCAAAAGTAAATTCAAACACATTTTAAAATTTGAAAATACTGGCGAAACCGCCATTATTATTCATCAAGAACCAGGAATAAAGCAAACAATTGTACCCATATACCTCAACTGTAACCATTGGGAGGAAGATTCTAATCAGCTTGAAGATTTGTTAGGGCGTTTGGATGAAACGAATCTACTCTTGTTGGGAGATTTTAATGCCCGAATTGGCAATGAGCAAGGATTGCCTCCGTACCTTTTAGAACACCCAGCAAGTGTGAACATCTCACGTTCATCAAAAGACAACCGAAAGGATTGTAGGGGGAGCAGATTTTTGGAGCTTTGTGAGTCCTACAACTTTTTAATTTTGAATGGAAGAAGTGCCGGAGATGTCGAAGGAGAGTTCACGTTTGTAAGGTCACCAGGGCAATCGGTTATAGACTATGGTATAGCTGCGGGTGATGTTTTGAAACTTATCGTTGACTTCAAAGTCGAGGCTAAAACATTTTCGGAACACATGCCACTTATAATTACTTTGAGCAATAACGTAGCCTTTCAGTGTACTAATGCCGAAATAAAATTACCGCCAAGGCTGAAATGGAGGGATAATTTGCTTCAAAAGTACCAACAAAATTTGAATGCTGACCTAATTCGTCTGAAAGAAGTTTCCCCAGTGCCAGGTATGGAAGAATTGCAGACAATTATGAAAACAGCCTACCCACATCAACCACAATCCGTTAAGGCCAAAATCTACAGTGAAAAATGGTTTGACCAGGAATGTGAAATCGCTAGAAATCGTTCGTTTTCGTTTCTCACTTTATATCGAGCTCACAACATAATTAGTTTTAAAAGATGGTACGTTGAAGAAAATAAGAAATACAAAGCACTATGCTTAAGAAAAAAGGAAGATTATAATAAAAGTGTGGTAATTTTACTATCCAAAGCTAGATCTTCCTCTGAGTTTTGGAAGGCAATGAAGTTGGTAAATGGAGTAAAGTCTTCAATTGGAAACAACCTTAATGCGGCTGATTTAAAAAACTACTTTGAATCTTTACTGAATACGGAATGTTTGTCGTGCAAGTTTCATTACGCAATGCCTAATATTGAAGATGAATTTCTAGACGCGAATTTTTCAGAGGAGGAACTTCTGTCAGCTTTGGATAGTGCCAAAGAAAACAAGGCGGCCGGGACGGACAGAATTCCATCGGAATTTTTCAAGTATGCCCCGCCCAGTTTTATATCCGAGCTTTTAAGTTGCTACAATGGAATTTTTCGGACTTGTTCAATTCCACCTAACTTCATGTCCTCAATAATTTATCCGCTTTTTAAAAAGGGAGACCCATCCATTGCTGAAAACTACCGCGGAATATCGTTTTTGAACGCGTCCATGAAATTATTTGCCAGTATGATATTCCGAAGACTGACCACCTGGATACGCGATAATTCAAAGCTTAGTGAATTGCAGGCTGGATTTCGTTCTGGTTACGCAACAACGGACCAAGTTTTTCTTCTTTTGAATATTGCCGAAACATACCTTTATCGTGGGAAAAAACTCTATGCCTTCTTCGTGGACTTTAGAGCAGCCTTCGACAGCATCGACAGAGAAGCCTTATTCTTAAAACTTGCCAATTGTGGTATCTCCTCCAAAATTATTTTCATTTTGAAGGCACTCTATGGAAAAGATGCTATTTCAGTGTGGGACGGTGAAACCCTATCTGAAGAATTCTCGTCCTCAATGGGTCTAAAAAAAAGGGTGTGCGTTGAGCACTCTCTTATTCACACTTTTTATTGATGATATTGTTGAGTCCCTGGGAACAGGCGTGAGATTTGCTGAGGAGAACATTCCAGTTTTAATGTATGCGGATGACATCGTCTTATTATCAGAGTCTCCCGATCAACTCCAAGAAATGATCTCTAGATTGGAAGAATACTGCAATACTTGGAACTTAGCAGTCAATCTGAGCAAATCAAATATTATGATTTTTAGAAAAGGAAGGGGGAGATATGCTAGTAACGAGAAGTGGAGATACAAAGAAGAAGAAGTCTGTGTCGTGAAAGAATTCAAATATCTAGGGATGATAATATCAAGTAATCTATGTATAAAGAAACAAGTGAAAACAAAACTACAGGAGTCAAAGGCTGCCATATGTGTATCATGGAAAAAATGTTTCGCAAATAAATCTATTCACCACTCCGACAAATATAAATTATTTCAAGCTGTATCAAAGTCTGTTATGATGTACTGCGCGCAAGTGTGGGGCCATAAAGAGTATGAGGATGTTGAGAAATTACTCCGGTTCTTTGTAAAACGAATTTTTGCTCTTCCTTCAACTACGCCGAACTACATTTTACATATTGAAACTGGAATTCCACCGTTGTTTATCGACACACTTAAGATCCATTTTGATTACGTATTAAAAATACTCCAAACGGATGCATCAAGGCTAGTTAACAAAGTTTTAAGACATTTAGTTTCCAATAAGATGAATTTTGTACAATCATGGATAAGCTTAGCTGATTCAGTGGGGGAAGCGCATGATTTTGATTTGCGAGATGTAACGCGCTTAAAACATCAGTTTTACTCTCTTATATCGAAAGTCGATGCAAAATATATGGAGGACTTTATTAACCAGGCCAAGGATTCCGTTTATAGAGAATATTACAGCCGACTGAACTTCGTCCTTGGTGAATTAAATTATTTTCACGACAAGCACTCCACGGATATGATATCTACGATTCTACGAGCCAGAGGGGAAATCCTAACTTTGAACTTTATTCCTCATAGACCAGACTTACCTTTGGAATGTGATCTATGCAACACTCACGAAAGAGAAAATATTGCACATTTTCTAGGATCATGTTCAATTTTAAGGGAAATTCGACGTGATATTTTTGGCAAGAATGGATTGGATGTTGAAGAAGTAATAGACATTTTAAATGGCGTGCAGGGCTGGAACAAGCTTTATAAATTTATTCGAACAGCTATGACTTATAGAATTAGAATCCAAACGGAATGCTTTTGATTGTCGTTAATTTATCATTTTCTTTATAATGTTTTAAATGCACTTTTTATTGTTATGCGAAAAATTTTGTAAATTAAACTAAACTAAATTAAATTTTTATTCAATTATCTGTCAATCTGACCGACGGTTTCAAGACCAGGTCTTAAAAGACTTGTAAAAATTTTAATTGTAAACCTGATTTATTATATTAATAAAGTCTATTCTAATCTAATCTAATCTACAAGTTTTGTATCTCAAAAATAAAAGATATACATATATTTAGGGTGATTCAAAAAAACGCTTTTTTCGAATTTTAGGGAGTGCACCCCAAAATATCAAAGTTTAACTCGAAAAAAAAATTTCCTCAAAATTTTATCAAAATCGGATGTGTTTTAGATAGTGCTACCAGCGGTTTTTCATTTTTTTTGCTTGAAAATCGGATTTTTTCCCAAATTTTCAAAATTGAATAACTTTTCGAGTTTTAAAGATAGAGGCGTGAAATTTTCAGAAAATGTTTTTCCAATCATCTAGTTAATGAGTGTTGAGTCAGAACATGTACTTTTGGAATACATTTTGTACAATTTCTTATAGTAACATCAAAGAAATGAGGGCTTAGAAAAAATAGGCGCCAAAAATCTTGAACATACATGCTTATTTTGACATTCTCATGAATAGTCTATTCGTTAGAATGATTCTATTCCTTCGAATGAACTTTCTTAATTTTGAGATTCTAACGAATAACATTCATTTGCGAAAGATAGCATAAAATGAACTTCAAATAAGATTCATTTTCATTGTCAGCTGTTTGACATTTACTATATTTCTATTTGAATTAGTATGACCATTTTACATTTTTTTTGTTTCTAAACATTTTATAGATGTTGGATAAAGAATCAAGAAACAAAATAAATAATATACTTTTTCATTATAAAGTAAAGTTTAACCATAAAGAACTACATATTCATTATATTTTTTGTGTCAACTCAGCTGTTTTGAAACTATTCTTTAAAAAAATAAGTTGTTCATGACGCGTTCTAAATTTTTATTTTTTTTGTATACACCTGGTCACACTAAAATATCAAAAACAAAAGAGAAGTGTTTGTGAAATGTCTAAACCAAACAAAAGAGAAGTGTTTGTGAAATGTCTAAACCAAAAAGTGAAATCTTTTTTTATTTGCAATTGTTTTGTTTATTGTTTAATAATTTAATTTTCTTTGATAAAAACAAAATAATAAATAAAAAATATGGCATTTGTATTGTTTATAAATGAAGATGGTGTTTATTTAATTTCTCCGTGATTTACTTCCAAAATCTTTCCGTATCAACGCGGGTTTTAAAAAACCCTTTGCTACCTCCGTGTTTTTTTTTTCATTATTTTGATTAACTTTTCCTTTTTTTCGCGGTTTTTCCAGTTGGAATGCGACCTTTGAACATAAAACAACAAAAAAAATTAATAAAAGTAATTTATTTTCCATGAAATAATTAAAAACACATGTTTTGTTGCTTACTCGACAGAAAAATTCAAACGACACAAAAATGACATTTAATTCTATTCTTTCGAATGTCAAAATTGAATTAGCTTTCGCAAATGAATGAACTTTCTATGGATTGGGTGAACTTTCGATTTGTTCGATAACATTCTAATCGCCGAGTCTCAAAATTAAGTTTCAACGAATTCGACTCACTTTCGAACGAAAGAGAATGTCAAAATAAGCGCCATAATTTTGCATTAAGATTATCACTTATTACTCCAAAAACATATTTCTTTAATCAAAATATTAAACGCGGGCCAATTTGTTTCAAAATACGAAAAAAACACACAAACCAAAAAAAACTACTTTTTGTAGTGTAGAATTAACCACTATTCAAAGGTTTATCAAAACTCTTAGTCTTCATTTCAACAATTTATAATTATAATAATTAATCTATTAACAAAATACCAATTTTTCATATTTAATAATTATAATATTTAAAAAAAAACTGCAGCACTCTACAATTTAGTTAATATTACGTTGTAACTATATCACATTATTTACCAAAATTCAACTTTCGAATAAATTTTTAAAATAATTCAACAAAATGATTATAAACGCTTTAATATTTAGAATTGCATTACTATACCGTTAAAACATTACACATCCTAATACATAGTTTTTCAAATTATAATTTTTTGTTTTGCCGAAAGTCCATGTTGAAAGCAGAGCCTCGTAACAGTTTTAGTGATAACTTACCCAAAAGAATATTCAACTGGAATCTAATTAAAATATTATCAGAGCATTCAACAATCTGCCAGTGTTATTGAAAACTTTTATTTCACAAACATTTGTCAAAAGAATTTGTGTGTGTAAATAAAATTTTATTTTAAAGTAAGTAACTTCACATTTTATTTTTTAAATAATTATAATTGAAATAAAGAACACAATCCACATCTCCACTTTATGCGTTGTTTCTCTTTCGTTCGTTCCTTACTTTTTAATCTTTCTTTAAAATATTTTTCTATCGTACTTAACTTTTAAGTCAAAAATATTATAAAATTAATTGTAAATCTAACTGTATGTCTTTCTTTAAAAATCGTTATTTTTTTTTGAATAAGAGTGAGAGAAATGTAGTAAGATACGAGTAGTTTAAATATTCGTTCAAATATACACTATTGTTTATACACTTAACGATTTCAATTCGTATGAAAAGATCATAATTCATTTAATGTTCCGAACTCCCTGGACCATTTGATCGCTCGAGATGAATGTCAAAAGCTTTTTATGAACTAAAAATTTACATGTTTCAAGATTCAATAATTTTAATATGACTGTAATAGGGAAAATGAAGGCAGATTTTGATAAGGTAATGATACTGAAAAAATAGAATTCCAAGGCTTTGTGATCGAACAAATTTTGAGGTTTTTTCAATTTGTTGATTTGAAAAGGGAACCTTTTCGAAATTGAACCTTCAAAATGGCTGTAGAATGATCACTACTGACTTGTAATAATATCGTGACAAATTAAAAAGTTGTAAATGACGTTGCAGAAAGAGAAGAAGCAAACAATAATCCTTGAAGTCAAAAAGCATCCAAAGAATATTGCGAAGGCAAATAAAAAAACAACTGTCGATGCCATTAAAAATATTTAAGTATTTAATCAATAAAATGTTAAAAACTGTATACGTTTTACAATTACTAAAATAAAGCTGATATCTATACTGCGAAAAAGATAGTTTTTTTTGGTTTGTGTGTTTTTTCATATTTTGAAACAAATTGGCCCACGTTTAAAATTTTGACTAAAGAAATATGTTTTTGGAATTAATCACTTATTAAAGTGATAATCTTAACGCAAAATTATGTTCAAAATTTTTGGCGCCCTTTTTTTCTAAGCGCTCATTTCCTTGATGTTACCATAAGAAATTGTACAAAATGTATTCCAAAAATACATTTGCTGACTCAACGGTCATTAACTAGATGATTGGAAAAACATTTTCTGAAAATTTCACGCCTCTATCTTTAAAACTCGAAAAGTTATTTAATTTAGAAGATTTGGGAAAAAATCCGATTTTCAAGCAAAAAAAATGAAAAACCGCTGGTAGCACTATTTAAAACACATCCGATTTTGATAAAATTTTGAGGAAATTTTTTTTTCGAGTTAAGCTTTGATATTTTGGGGTGCACTCTCTAAAATTCGAAAAAAGCGTTTTTTTGAATCACCCTAATACATATATATTTAAATATACGCATGTGACTGGAATGAAGAGGTACGCACTCCGATACTCGTCATTAAAGCTACATAAAATATCATTTTTATATTTTCCTTCTCCTTTTGATAGTTTTTTTTTTTGATAAAAGGAAAAATCATTCTAGGTCATAATTAATTTTGAATTTTACAGACCATTTTTTTATTATATACTTTTATATTTTTTTTATTATTTCTTTTAAATATACGTTGTGTATATCAATTCTGAAAGTTAATGGGTGAAATAAATACAATAGTTGAATTTAACCCTGTGTAAGGTAGTTGAATTTCCGTGATGGAATGCTAGGTTGTTCTAGGTAAAGTGTGTGGAAGATCGGCTGGGTCGGCGATCGATGGGAAGAATGACTACGACAAAATTAAGGAAAACAAACGAACGACGACTTTTAGGTAACTGTAAGTTTTATGACTTTTACTTATTGTAATCTTCGAAAACAACATGACAGACCATAATCACGCATACGGACTTTTTTACATACTTATATACTCATAGACGCAACTGAAGATGATTACTAAGCAAAATTATACGATACAAACGTTGTGACCGGGATTTTCAAGTTAGGGGTTATCTCGCAGATGTTGGCCTAGAGATAACGAAGGTAGTGTCATTAGATACACGGGTTGGCAAGCCAACACTCTACTAAATAACACCTGGTAGGGACTTCTGAGGACTCGGCGAAACATTGCGTTTGGGAACGGTGGATGCTAATACTTTGAGAAAAAAAAAGGAACAAATGTAGATTGTAATATAGGGTTTAGATTAGACATAAGTTAAGAGTTAGGCATGTATATACATTTCCGTTCTCAGATGCAATGTCAAAAGTATCTAGGTTTGTGCTAAGCTTTTTGGTGGTCTGAACCCTTATTTATCCCATCATTTCCATATTCCCTTTCCATCCTTTTTACATAGGCACGATATTTTTTTGTTTGCTGAGTAAGTGGTGTATCGGAAGAGGTCAACACCCCCCAGCCAACACGTAAGTTTCACACAACAGTCTAGTCTGGTAATTCTTTTCACATTTTGGTTTGCATTCTTTGCTTCTTTGTTCGGACAATTTGTAGATATGTGACCAAATTCACTGTTTTAAGGAGATCCAACTGCAAATACCGCTTTTGGATTCAATTGCCAGTTTGGCAGCTCCAGATATTTTTGTATATGGGATTCCATTTACACACAGTAGCTATGTCCTCAAAATCTTTCAACCATAGAACTACATTTTTCCCAGATTCACCGGAAAATTTATCCAAAGCTTCTTCCACATACTTAAATACAAAATTATTGGTTTCTGACATCTCTCTTAGCTTTACGTTAGCTTTCTCTTTATCACCTTCACCAGCTTCGTTATTATCAACTAAATTATTATCTGTATAGATAAGATTAGATTAGATTAGATAAGATTTTTATTATTTCATTTTTTTTAAAAAAAGATTGGTTACAATAAAAACAAAAAATCATTCTAGCATGGCTTTGCTGTCTGTCTATTATCTATATATTTTTCCTCTTTATTGATTTCTTCCATAAAACTACCTACTGACTTTCCTTCATTCAATATAAAATTAAATAAATAGGCCTATTCGGCGAAATCTTTTATTCTTCCATTCTGCTATGAATTTCCATACAAATGTTTGTCAACAAATCTTTTATGAATTTTAATTTTGGTATTCAGCATGCTAAAATCTGTTATAAAATCTGCTTAGAACTTTTATGAACTCTCAAACGTTCGAACATAGAAAAAAATCTTTTACGAATAGCATTTTTGGTATTCAGCATGCCAAAATCTGTTATAAAATCTGTTAAAAATCATAAAAGAATAAAAGACAAACTTCTGTGACTTTTATCATAAAAGATTTCAATAAGTACACAGGTGCATCAAGTAAAAATGAATATTTATCTTTTATTTCGTCAATGAAATGTTCTTTAAAGGAGACAAATGAAAGAAAATATATTAAAACACATAAGTAGAGTATGGCCAGAAACATATGAGGTAAAATCGTGTTCCATTGTATGAATACCAATAGTGTGTAAGGCTAGGCGCGCATATAATTATATGCACCTGCGCGGACATTCAACTAAATAGTTCATCTCTGTTTTCTATAAGCAACCAAACAGTTGTGCAACTAAAAATTGAATGTGCGCGCCTAGCCTAAGAGTTTACTTTTTTGTTTGTCATCCATTTTAATTATGTCAGATGAAATATTTTACATAATCAGAGCTGATTATGATAAAAGATTTAGTTCAGTTTCAAAACAAATCTCGTTTTCGAAGTAGCATAACAGACTTTTATAAAAGTTCGAACCTCTGAATACCAATCATAAAAGATCTTTTAAGGTGGAAATCTCTTATGATTCATAACAGAAAATCTATAACAGAAGAATAGATGTGGCAGAATATACCTAAATCTCTCTACTGATTCAGTTTTTAAATTATATCGATATAACTTCTTTTCTTTTAAAATTGTTTGTAAATGTTTTGTTGTTAATTTATTTAAATCATCCATTCGGAAATTTAAACTTTCCTCCCCATCATAACACTCTTACAATCATAGCAAAAAAAAAATATATTCGTCTTGAAAGTTCTTTTCTTAACTTTGTTTTGAATTTTATTGAAAAAAAACACAATAAGCATAAAACTACATGCGATAAAAAAAGCTCTTGATTTATCAGCCAAATGTCGTCTTAATTCCATTAAAAACCTTCTATAAAGTTGTCATCAGTGGGTTGCTGGTTTGCTCATTGCACGTTGTTCAGACAAGTATGTTATTATCTTATATAGCTTGAACCAATTCAGTTGGCAATTCTATTGCGCAGGTCTCTTTAAATTTCTTTGCTCTACTCTTTAATTCTTAAAGAGACAGAAAAATCACTGAAAAAAAGAAAAAAAGATGTACATGCCGGCGTTGTTTTCAATGACGCTGCTGCGATCATACTGAAGCAAGCACTAAGGAGGGTGAGTTTTGTTTATAGCTTCGCTCACAGTAAAATAGAAATGAATTTCCAGCGATGGACTCTCTTTGAATAAGATATGATCATGGTTTATTTTTCTTTCATAGCTTGATGTCTAAAAAACTATTTCATCTCTGGTGAGATAAAAAGAAAAGATTTTTAAGTGTAAACTTTACTTCGAAAAAATAAAATTAATAATTTTTGTTTTTATTATTGGGACAAATTTCAGTGCACCTATAATAAAAAAATAAGTTTTTTGCAAAATGCAATTGGGTTGGTCAAAAAAAACTACCTGCGAGCTGCGACATAGGATTAATAACAAAAAGTTTAGGGATTATTGTTTATTTCTATGTTTTATGATTTGAGGCTTAGTAACAGAAAGGTTCCGGGGCGTTGTGTTTATATTTATTTTATGGCGTTAGTGATATTTGATGATATTTGCTTTGGTTTGCAATTCAGTTTAAAAAAAACAACCAAGAATAATACATTGAAATACATTTAAAAGAAATTTTAATGGATCCATTTAGAAAAGGAAAACCTATTGGAAGCCAGGCGGGTAAGATAGTTGTTAAGATATATAATGACAAACTGGAAGAAGCAAAGAATTCGTTTCTTGAAAATCCTGTGAGTTACGCAACAACGCAAACAGTGGAAACTACTGGAATTTCTGAACGTTCATACAGAAGGATTATTAACGAATACGAAGAGACAGGAGTTGTGCAGTCACCAAATAAAAAAGTGCAGCATACGAAGTGGAAAACTGGACTAGACGAATTTGACATCGCAGCTATTCGGCGTATAATGCACAACTTCCACCAGGGGGAAAAAATGATGATATCCTTAAAAATGTTGAGACAACGAGTATAGGAAGATCTGGAGTTTAGCTTTAGTATTACGTCTCTCAACAGTATTCTAAGAAGAAACGAATTCAGCTACAAAAAAACTCAAAACAACCGGAAACTTCTCTGTGAAAGAAATGATATTAAACTAATGCGAGTGAAGTATCTGAGAAAAATCCGGGAATACAGAACAAAAAGATATGATATCATTTATTTGGACGAAAACTATATTCATAGCTCACATACAAGGCCACGGGCTTGGATTGATGACAGTAGCAGTGGGTTGAAGACGCCAATTTCTAAGGGAAAGAGGCTGATAATGGAGCATGCAGGTGGTGAATTTCAATTTATTGGATGTTCAAAAATTAGCAGAGGAAGAATTTTCAAAAATAACGGCTGAGAAGTGTGTGAAAAAGCCATAAGAACTGAGGAAGAATACTTTTCTCACAACCTGACGTGGGACACAATTTCAGATTCAATTATAATTAATCCAGGTGACGATTCTTTAACCGACTATGAAAGCGACATTAGTTCTTAAAATTAAGTATATGTAAATGAACATTTATTATTTAAATTATATTATTCTTATTTATATTGTTTTTATTTTATTATTATGTTTTATATTTATTTCTGAAGTACAAATTTATAATAATTATTTTAAGGTAAAATAAATTCTTAAAAACTCGTAGGTAAAAATTATTCAAACTTGTAAACACTAACCTAACTAATTAACACTAATCTACAATTAATCCCAAAACCCCACAGGTCAAAAAATAATAAATGCATATATTAAATAAACACTAACACCATAAAATAAATACATATAAACATAACGCCCCCGGAACCTTTCTGTTTCTAAGCCACAAATCATAAAACATAGAAATAAACAATAATCCCTAAACTATTTGTCAAAGCAAAGTTGAGTTAGGCACTGTAAGATTTAAGGAAAAATCTTTACTCATTAAATATCTTGTGCACCATTTTTGTTCTCTTAAATCCTCTCTCTGCGCAACCGACCGTTGGCCAACTGAATTGGTTCAAGCTATACATTTACTACGTTTATATGCAGTATCGAAAGATCGAGTTGGATTAGGGTCGGATTTTCGACCCAGGTTTTTCGTCACTTGAGTTGAGAGCTCGATTTGGAGTTGAGTTGAAATGGTGTTGAGCGATTCTGAAACATTTTGTTAAGCCAACTCCTCGACCCAGGTTTTTCGTCTCATATTTCGACTCGACACCGCTGAGCGAGTGAGATCGAGTCGAACGAAGCTCATTTCAACTCAATACCCGTTTACAAAGGGTCGAAGCGAGCTTCAAGCTCGCTTCAATACCTCATATAAACGTAGTAACTTATAGCACAGATAATTATCTGTGCTTATACTTTATCCAAACACATTCCACAATCCACAACAACATTGATCAAGAGAGTCACAAAAATACTCTTACTTAAACTTTTCAACTACCGTCTTATTTATTTGTTTTGTATCCCTTTTTTCCCCAAGCATTGTGTTTCGGATCCTCTTTGTTCAACACCCGCTTTTATATTCAAAAAATAAGACGCTACATTCTGTCTTATAAAACCAATCTCGATGTATACTTGTAGGAGTTGGAATTATTTGTATTTTATTCTCCCTTTAACAATTAGCATTGCATTTCAGTAGGAAGATAATACATTGCAGGAATGCAGGTACTGCGTTTGACTAGCTTTTTTTCAACCTTGTGTAAGAAATAAGACGGTATTCTTCAACTTATTTGTTTTTTTTTCTTTAATATGTCATATAAATATAAATATGGCATGTGGGTATTGTTGATTCTTGATTTTGAATTTGATGTTGATTTGCATGCTAATGTAAAATGCTTTCCTTTTTCTCTCTCGTGATAGTTTGTAATATACACGATTAATATTTTTGCAAATTTACTGTGATAATTTTGAATTATGAAATAAATAATGGCAGAATATATGGCAATTTGTCAACAGTGTAAATTTATCATATCGCTGAAAAGCACTTCTGGCATTGACATACTAGAAACTAGATATGGACTGCTAGTAGCTGATTACAGAATGGTCCAACGGATTACCAAACGACACTAGCCCTCGTGCCGACACCGACGGAAAATTTGAATACTATGAAAATTTGAATACGATTGCCAAATCTGAAAATTTCCCTTTTTAATTTTCCCTTTTTCATTTTTGTTTTCAACGTATAAATATATACTGCAAAACAGTTTTCGTTGCATGTACATACTTGTATTATTCTATTAACATATATTATTATTGTTTGTAAAAATACTTTTATTAAAGCAATTAGTTTCATGTTCTTAAACTTTTACAAACAATTTTAATTTTTATACTAGAAATCAAGAGATAAGCTAAGATCTTTTTGGCTAGAGCGAAAATATTTGCAAGAAAATTAGTTATGCAAATAAATCCTAATTTTGATTTAAATTAACAACTCACTTTAGAGAAAAACCAATCCTACAATTTATATCAAATTTACAGAAAACTTTCTTTATTAAACTAGAACTGTAACAGTCTGAGAGGAATGCGTAAAACTCAAGGAAGATATACATACATATGTTGTTCGGTCGCGTTGAGGAATAAGGAAACGATAACGTTGCAAAGTGACATAATTCCATTTTTTTATTTGAAATCGATTTTTCATTTTATGAAATTAAATCAAGAATTAAAGATATATTTTTATTGATGTATATTTTTCAAAGTGTTGATTCTAAAAACAATTATGTTTGCCTTGATAAATATAAGCATTATTTTTATCCTTATGAGAATTTAATTTGAAAAAATTAAACTTTTAAATAATGTCACTTCGTTCTTGAACCGACGATACGATTTGCCTGATCTTTTCAGTTAGTGTAATATATGGTAGCTTAGTCAATTTTTCATGTTTGCATGTTGCATTTTTTCGTTGATGGACGACATTTTTTAAAAAAAGAATGCACACAATAAAATCATAAAGTAAACCAAAATGATTCATAAAATATTTTAAAGGGGATTTTTTTTCGCGATCCCTTAGCACTATTCTCAGCCGATTATCTCTCTAACCATAGAGGGCACCGTTTATTCAAAGCAATGTCAATAGATGTCCTTAGTTTCTATGAGTAAACATTTCTGTTGGCACTAGTAGAACAAGAGATGGCGTTAAATATGTTGTTTATTTTTGCCACTAGTGTCGGCACGAGGGCTAGTTTCGATTGTATCCGTTGGACCATTTTGGTTGCAAATTTTGTATGGGAGTTATACACAACTAGCAGTCCATATATAATAAGTCAATGGTACTATAGTTTTTATATACAAGGACTAAACTATCCAAGGGGAATTTTGAAGAACAGCTGACATTCCAGCAGGTACAGGGTTGGCCGAACTGTAAATTTTTAACATTTGTTACGTGACGTCTAGTACTAATTTACTAATTTAGAAAAGTAAAGTTTGTTGCATTAAAGATCTCATTCGGATCCTACAGCAAAGCTTTTATTCTTTGAACTTCAGATTGTTTCTTGATATAGGAGGTATTAAACTCAAATTCTTTTAGGGTTTTCATAGAAATATGAAATGATCTTCATTTCATTTTTAAGAAGCGCAGCACACTTGTCGGTACGATCATTTTCCATTTTAATTGCAGTAAATCCATCAGCCCAATAATTATGTAGCATTTTGACCAGCCATTTTCACTTCGCTTATTAAAAATGAATAAGTCCAACTAACATACTCTCCAGAGCTAAACTCTTGAAATCTGACAAGAAAAACTCCCATACAACTCTCTTATATCCCATTGTTATACCTAAGTATTAACATCTTGTTATGAAACTGAACTGGGTTTCATAACATTTTTATTTTAAGAGGTAAACACTTTTGCAGCTTAAAACTACTTAAATCTACTTAAATCTTGTAGCTAAACTATTTTCTCGTCTTGCAATAAGATCATATAAGCTTATAGTCTTAAAAAAATCCTTTTCTGAAAACACAGCTCTAAATATGTCCATATAATCCATAACAAGTCATGTTTAAGAGTTAAGATCATTTCATATTTCTATGAAAACCCTAAAAGAATTTGAGTTTAATACCTCCATTATCGCAAGTAGAGACCGCCATCTCAGCTATATTTTCATAGCTTGCGATAGAAAGTGTGCTCTCATCGCATACCATTCATCGCTTGCTGTATCGCAAGAAGAACTGTCATATTGTTCTGGCGTACCCAAATTTAATTTAACTGAGTTTGAGTTTTGCGTGCGAAGAAAGCTTTTGCTTGGGGTTTACGTTTTTCTAACAAAATTAAAAAAAAAAATCTGATTTGAAATTGTCGATAGAACTCATTTATAACCATTAAAATTATTCACTATACTAAAAAAGTATGCGTTGAAATGCCCAGCCACAAAAATCTGACAGTTCTTCTGCTCTCTGCTTTCTGCTTTGGCTATTGCGATTGCGATGGATTTATCGCTAGTGGAGACGACGTGTTACACACTAGGGATTTTAGGGATTTCGATCCTTTATCAAATTTTGACTTTTACGACAGATTTTACGTTCCTTCACACCAAAAAAATTGATTTTTTTTTGACAGAGATCAAATCCTTCGAATCTGTATTTGGAAGGGATTTACATGTATATGAAATACGCACACTAAAAAGACAAAATTTGACAAGGGATCGAAATCCCTAAAATCCCTAGTGTGTAAGGCTAGCCGCGCACTAGCAACTTTTAGTTGCGAAACTGCTTGGTTCGATCAACTAAAAAGTTTGTGTTTGGACACAAACTAAACGATTGCCTAAAATAAGTTCGCCATTTTATTGAACATATAATTATCTGCAAATTCACGGACATTCAACCAAACAGTTCATCTGTTTTCTATAAGGCTAGCCGCGCACTAGCAACTTTTAGTTGCGAAACTGTTTGGTTACTTATAGAAAACAGATGAACTCTTTGGTTGAATGTCGGTGAATTTGCAGATAATTATATGTTCAATAAAATGGCGAGCTTATTTTAGGCAATCGTTTAGTTTGTGTCAAAACACAAACTTTTTAGTTGCTCGAACCAAGCAGTTTCGCAACTAAAAGTTGCTAGTGCGCGGCTAGCCTAAAGGAAATCGACATTAGATACCCTATCGGTCTACGAAGTGAACGCGGCCAATGTTACCTATCCGGTTTTGGTCATTCGCCAACGTATCGGATACTAAAGTTTCTTAGATACCCTATCGGACTACGAGGCGAACGCAGCCAATGATACTTTTTTCCGCGTAAATGCGAGAAACAGATTAACACAGCAACCTCAACAGTAACTTTAACAGCAACGAAAATTTCGACATCAAAAGTCTTGTGAAATAGATTACAACGTGAGCAGGGTTTTTGACAACATTTAATCGAAATAGTTTCAAATTCGAAATGATTTTGCCGTACATAATATGATGCAAATTAACGTGAATTGCGTCAATGTATACGACTTGGGCAATTTGTCGTACTAAAATTAATTTGTTGTTAGTAATTCTTTCCGTTTATCACAACGGACCAAATATTGGTTTAAGTGTGTTGGCCTTTTCCGGTCAGCGGCCACCTTAACCTAACCTAGTAATTCTTCCATTGTCAAAACCAAAATAAAAATAAAAAAGATGGTCATCACATTTTCATTTGAGTGTTGATAATACTGACAAATTCCGCCTTAAAAGTTGGTAGCATTTGCACAGCGACATCGAATTTAGGGCTTAGGTCTAACGTTGATGTGGATGTCGAAGTTGCTGTGTTAATGTAATCAAAGTCATTTAAAACCAGTGGCTCTAAAAAGAATGACGTGGTTGTCAAAGTTGCTGTTGAAGTTGTTGTGCCAATCTGTTTCTCGCATAAAAGTTGATAGGTACTCTTGGACTTAGATTTTCGATTTCATGCAGTATGTTGCTGACAGTTGTCTAAATAATCTCACTAGACACCTTTGCGTGTTTCAACAAAACTGGTCTGCAAAAATTAACGGATGATGGTGTTAGATTCTTTCAATATTCGGTAAATTCACCTTCTAGATGAAGGGAAACAAGTGATGCTATAAACATGTTCGCACCAGTTACTATTTGGCCACTTTCTGAAACTATTATTTTCTGTATGGTTCACTAAATGACGTTTCACTTCAACAGAAGTTTCTGTAACTTGCAAGTTTGATGGATTTTCTTATAGTTTAGCTTCCATTAAAACATTATAGCTTGCAAATACGTCAACGTCGTAAAGACGTATTTTTTTATTGGAAAGCCCCGTATCCAGGAACAAGGCTAGTTGCAGCCGCACCGTCATATTTTTTTGGATTTCTTTGAGGTGTAGCAATACTCTCCTTTTTCCGTTAATTGTACTTGTTATGGACTTGCAATCATCATAACTGCTTTTGTAATGTCTGCTTTAATCATTTCGTGATCCTTGTTATACTTCATATTTAGAGCAGTGGAAACATTTTCAGTCGAAATATTGCTGGTAGGTTCCGTTTATTTCTTCTTTTTAGTACAATCTAAACATTCATCCGAAGATTTCGAAGACCTTCCTCTTGGTGTATTTGTCTTCAATTTTATCCTGTCTTTATTTCTTTATTGGGACGAACAGCCAATTTTTGTGGACTTTAAGGCTATTTTAAGCTATTTTGAATCAATAATTCAACAAGTCCAATAATAGTACCAAGTCTTCTACTTGGCTGATTTATTTCAGCAGTTTGTATTTCAGACTTTGTATTGTTGCGAACAGAGCTTTATACTCTTACAGCGCCATCTTTTGGAAAATTGCATATCTACTTTATGGAAGAAACAAAAAGCTCTTTTTCAATGTCTAATGTATTTCCCCTTATTCCAACCATCTAGAACATTCCAAGACTAGAATCTTCGCGAATTGGTTTCGAGAACAAGTAACTTGAGTATATAAGGGAGTGCTTGCGGTGAGCACAGGACAGTTGATTTTTTACAATGAAAGTGTGCAAAAGGCTTGCTTATTGGATTGTGGAAAGTGTTATTAAACAAGTGTGATTTAAATTTGAATAAAAGTATTTAAGTTGCTTATAAATTGAGATTTATTGTTTTGATTTGGAAAGTGTAAATAAAGAAGAAATACTAAAAAGAAAAATAAGTTTTATTTAACAAACCTAGTAAAAATCTTACAGTATTATAAAAACCTTCATACAAAAACAATGCCAGGCCATGGGCAAAATAATCTTCCAGGGTTAATGATGAGAATTTTAGTCTTGGTTTGATGTAGTTCACATTGAATTTTTGTCAAAAATTGATGTAAAATGAACTGAGTTTAACAAAAATTGCGTATTGACAAGGCTCTCATAGTCAACTGATGAGTCGATGTGAGATCGCTGGGACGAAATGCCAATTTTTGTGGACTTTAAGGCCAAAACAAGTCCAATAATAGTGTTAAGTTTTCTACTTGGCTGATTTATTTCAATAGTACCTATATAGAGTTTGTATTATAAAAATCTTCATATAAAAACAATGCCAGGACATGGGCAAAATAATCTTCCAGCGTTAATGATTAGAATTTTAATCTTGGTTGGATGTAGTTCACATTGGATTTTTCTCAAAAAATCGATGTAAGATGAACTGAATTTAACAAAAATTGCGTATTGACAAGGCCCTCATAGCCAACTGATGAGTCCATATGAGATCGCTGAGATGAAACGCCAATTTGTGTGGACTTTAACGCCAAAAAAAATAAACTATTTTGAATCAAGAAATAATTTTGTTTAAATATATTCATTATGCATTTATTTGATTAAAATAAAATATATATTTCTAACAGGTCCCGCAGAGTTGATGCGTGGAGTTGGCAAGGATGCAACAAAAATGTTCGACGATGTGCATGCTTGGGTAAACTATGAACAACTTTTAAAAAAATGTCTAATTGGTCCATTTCGAGTCGAGGTGAAAATTGATACAGATATTTTTAAACCTCTAAAAATGGATTTTTTACCACCACGAGATGTTATTTCTCTGGATAATATACCCACCAAAGTTGTGCCTCGTTTCGATTGGATTCAAAAAGTTTCAGATCTCACATTGTATTTTTATACAAAACAATTTTGTAACCCGGGATTGGTTCTGGCCAGAAGCGGTCTAAAAAATATTGAAGTGAGAATTTGTGCTGCAAATTGTTGGTATCACCATAGCTTTGAATTGCATGATGAGGTAAACTGGCCGCCAACAATCACACAAATCTCAAGTGAATCAGGGAAGATTGAACTAAAATTTCAAAAGACTAAATCTAATTTATGGACAACCTACGGAAAAATAAATGAATCCATTGAGCAATTAGAAGACAGTTTTTATGAGTTTGAAATAGTACGAAACCAAAATTTCAATCATAATTCCTTCGCCTTGCTTTTACGAGGTAAAAATGATACTATTATGTTAACTCCAGTTGGATATCACCTCACATTCTCTTGTTATATTGAAGGTGAGTCTGCACGCATTTTCAATTTATTTTACTCCAAAAGTATTTTTCATAGGAAAAGAAGTGAATCGAAGTTACACCCCAGTGCCGAAAAAGTATTCGCCCATAAATAACGAGAACTACATGGATTTACACTTTCTGTTTAAAACTTATGAAAATGGTTTGCTTGCAAATTATATAAAAAATTTACAACACAAATCCAGCGTAATAGTTTCGCAACCCAAAGGAAATCTGTTACTTCATAAGTTTCTAGGACATACTAAAATCGCTCTTTTTGCTGCTGGAAGTGGAATCACACCGATGTTGAGTATAATCGATCATCTGCTAGCCAGAAAAAGTCTTAAAATGTGTGTAGCTTTTATATGAATAGTATTGCTTTATCAAATTTGTTTTCATTTAAAGTGAAAAGTTGATCCTATTGTTTTTCAACAAAACAGAAGAAGATATTTGGTGCAAAACTATCCTTGAAGAATTAATGGAATACGATAACAGGTATTTATATGCATACCAATACTTAATACAAAAAAATAATCCTTAGTAATTATTGTTTTGAAGACTAAAAATTACACATATACTTTCCCAACCAACGGAGGAAGTAGGCTGTCATAATGGACATATTTCCATCAAACTTCTGTCAAACATCAAAAATCCTTCATCAGAAATGTATTCTACATTCGTTTGCTCATGTGGACCACCAGTTTTTAACACGTTGGCCGAAACTATATTAAACACACTGAATTTCTCTTCGACTGATATGCACTTCTTTAACAGTTAAATCAAATAGGCGTAAAAGTGGATATATAATTTATATCTATTTATGTAACTTATGTATACAGAAACAATTAAATAATTATAAAAGAATGCATTGTGCTTGTTGACAAGCATTAATGTATGTACGTAAATATTTTGTGATCATTTTTGTATCAAAAGTTGGGAGAACTCATGATTGTCCAGGTTCTATCCCAAAGTAAGCAAGTCTATTATTATTAGAACCATAGTACAGAAATAATTATTATATGTACCTAGTTATGCCCTTCTTAGAAAATAAACATTTAAACGGGGTTTCACTATTTTTAAGGTCGTGTAACAATGACATATGTAATTTTTTTCAACATATTTCGAGAATCTGAGCCGGTTTTGGAAAACGCATTTCTAAACTATCCATAAAGTTTATAATATCGATCAAGTGTTCGACTCTGCTCAAGCCACCTACACTTAGATGAAGTAAGACATTGGAAACAAATCAGAAGAATACTAAGGTGGTCTACTTCTGTCAGTACAAGTATTTCAAATGAATGTTTATATTTTTAAACCATGTTAATTTCCAGCTTAAGAATTTCATTGTTGTACATACAAATAGAAATATGTAAATCTACGCAACGTATAGTGCATGCGACAACTCAAAGTTTTTGAAATTAAGATATTAAGGATACTTACCGGACTAATATAGGAATCAGCATCGTCAAAAATATTACTTGAACGAAGTTCTATACTCAGAATGAGGAATGATGACACCTGTCACCTACTTCGCAACCCATATCAAGGACAACAAAGACAAACGTCTTTTAATTTACTCTTGTTAAGTATAATACATACATACATATTCTAACCCAATTTTTCAAGGTAAGATCTTTTTTGTGCCAATAAATATAAATTTTCGTAGTACAAATATTATTAGTTATAAGTTATATACTATTTTCAATAAAACAAAACTTAAAACTTCAAGTAAGTATAAAAGAAACTCTAAAAATTCAAGATATGCCTTTATTTATCGCAGTTGTTGGACCTTATTCGGAATTCCCCCCTCCAAAACAAAACAATTGGGTCCTTATTCCGAATTCCCCCCCCCCACTAAAATGCACTTTTTTTTAATGAATCGATAAAAAAGTGTTTGCTGTTGATAAAAACATCAAATTATGGAGGAGAAACACTTTTTTATGGTAAAAAAGTGAAGTATAAGCTGACCACCCACAGTACTATAACTAAAACTACTTTTTCATGGGATATTTGTTTTTTTTTTGTTTGCTTACGCATTACGGCGATAAACAAAGAGATATGTATGGGGGCCATGCTGCCCCCCTGCAACCCCCCTGCTTGGGCACACTATAGGATTTGGGGTAGGTGCGAGGTTGGGTGTATGCAAGGTTTCGTTTGCATTTACAGAATCTGGATTTAAAGAAACTTTGAATTTACCCTATGGCCTATATTCATTTTTTTATACTTCACTTTTTTACCATAAAAGTGTTTCTCCTCCATAATTTGATGTTTTTTATCAACAGCACACTTTTTTTTATCGATTCATTAAAAAAAAGTGCATTTTAGTGGGGGGGGGGAATTCGGAATAAGGACCCAATTGTTTGTATACACACATTATTTACCTTTATGTAAATTACTATTCTTCTTTACTTTAGTAAAGAAGTATTTGAGAATACTTCGAGAAATGGGATAAGTTTCAAAAACAAGACCTAAGGCGGGAGATCCACAAGAAGAATTTCGGCTGATGAAGCAATACTGTAAGCTGTTGCAACTGATCCATCAATCAACATCAGACGCTAGGCTTTATAATTCAATGTTTCCAGACATACATTGTTCTGTATGGAGAACATTTTTATCCATACAACCATGCACCTATTCAAAAACTGCTTGCTGAGTGTTTGGAAAAGAGACTTGAGCTTTCTCACTGTTTGCTAGGTTAGAGCTTGGATGACAATGAGTTTATTATTTCATTTTTCATTTATTCATTTCATTTAACCATCAACTGTACATAGAAGTTAATTCTTATAATCATGCTTATTTTGACATTCTCATGAATAGTCTATTCGTTAGAATGATTCTATTCCTTCGAATGAACTTTCTTAATTTTGAGATTCGAACGAATAACATTCATTTGCGAAAGATAGCATAAAATGAACTTCAAAAAAGATTCATTTTCATTGTCAGCTGCTTCACATTTACTATATTTCTATTTGAATTAGTATGACCGTCTTACATTTTTTTTGTTTCTAAACATTTTATAGATGTTGGATAAATAATCAAGAAACAAAATAAATAATACACTTTTTCATTAAAAAATAAAGTTTAACCATAAAGAACTACAAATTCATTACATTTTTTGTGTCAATTTAGCTGTTTTAAAATTATTCTTAAAAAAAATAAGTTGTTCATGACGCTTTCTAAATTTTTATTTTTTTTTTTTCGTATACACTTGGTCACACTAAAATATCAAAAACAAAAGAGAAGTGTTTGTGAAATGTCAGAAGTCAAAACCAAAAAGTGAAATCTTTGTTTAGTTGTAATAATTGTTTTGTTTATTGTTTAATAATTTAAATTTCTTTGATAAAAAATAAAATAATAAATAAAAAATAAAAATATGGTATTTGTGTTCTTTATAAATGAAGAGGGTGTTGAAGAAGTGCAGAGGAGAAGGATAGTGGATGCTTTCCGTATCAACGCGTGTGTTAAAAAAAACCCTTTGCTACCTCCGGGTTTTCTTCCACTATTTTGATAAACTTTTCCTTTTGTTCGCGGTTTGTCCAGTTGGAATGCGACCTTTAAACATAAAACAACAAAAAAATTAATAAAAGTAATTTATTTTCCATGAAATAATTAAAAACTTACATGTTTTGTTGCTTACTCGACAGAAAAATTCAAACGACACAAAAATGACATTTAATTCTATTCTTTCGAATGTCAAAATTGAATTAGCTTTCGGAAATGAATGAACTTTCTATGGATTGGGTGAACTTTCGATTTGTTCGATTAACATTCTAATCGCCGAGTCTCAAAATTAAGTTTCAACGAATTCGACTCACTTTCGAACGAAAGAGAATGTCAAAATAAGCACCAATATATACAGGTTTTTAAATATAATTTGAAGTTAGAAGCGAAATTCTTTATTAGGAATGAGAAAAAAACAGGAAGTGAAAAAGAAAGAGTAAAAAAGAGCAAAAATAAAAAAAAAAAAGAATTATGCATCACTAATGTCCTCGGACCTATTACGTTCATGAGGTTTCTCTTGCGGGGTGCAGAGCCTATATTACTCCTTTAAGCCATCATCCTACGATCAGTCATTGTAGCCATTAGCTTGCAGTGCACTTACCTTTTCGAAGCTTGGCCATACGCTACTAACGTCTACATAATATGTATTATATTATAATAGAGTCAAAGGATTTCTTTCCCGTTCTTTTATAATGTTCATCATTGGAGATACTTTTAGGTCAGAAAATCCTCAAAACGTTTGGCATACATTTATTCACTTACATTGGCAGCTTCCTTCTGATAGCGGATATGACTTTTCAAGTAATGTATCTAAACAGCACGTATTCACCATTTGAGCGAAACAGTCACGGCTTGGGCAGCTTATAGAATTGTTTCCCCATATTTTGAACATCAGTCATAACGCAGCCTTTGCTTTCCGGATTCGACTGCATTTATTTAATTCGATTCCACCATCGGTAGAGACAATACTCCCAAGATATTAAAAATTGTCGAGCATCTCTAAGAGTTGTCCACCACTTAAATAGATGAGGAAGTTCCAAGACTAGTGGGTTCTGTTTTTGCCTTAAATATATTTACCTCCACGATTTCAGCTTCTCTCCCCACACTAGTAATTCCGCGTAGTTTAGATGTTTGTGGTTCGATTGCCGAGTCCACTGAATTTCCCCATATCCAGTCGACAAAGCTACGCGTAGTAAATCGCTTATCATCAACAAAAATAGATTCTGTAATAAACGAAACGATAGCGATTGATCGTTTTTTTTCAAAAACGAAAGAAAATGTGCGAAAGCTATAATTGGCATTCTGTATCGCATTTCGTTTTTGGTTCTGTGTTCGTTTATGCTTCAAACCCAAACAAATTTGATTGCATACTTCTATGATGCTAACAGCTATCAGATAATTGGAAGGATGGAACATTAATTTTAATCGATTTAAGAAATGAAATGAGGCAAAATTAAGAAAAAGAAGGTACGTAGTTTATTTTCTTGGGATTTTTATATCAATTAACATTAGTTTTGTTGATTTTTAAGTAAAAAAACACATAAATAATAAGAAAGCATTAAATATCGATTAAAGTAAATTTGTATGCACATAAAATGTCAAGAAGACTCATCACTATTACTGTGACAGATAGTATTTTTGTGCAAAATGTGATGCAAAATAAATGGCCACGTTCGGCTCCAAAGGTATTTGTATTTGTTGGTGGTGTTGTAATCCCATAGGAAAAAACAATTGATTAACGAAACAGCTGATGTCATGCAGAAATCTAAAGCTATCCAAAAATTGTTTGATATACTAAACTATCCAAGGCACCAAGGGGAATTTTGAAGAACAGCTGACATTTCAGCTGATCTATTTTCTTTTGTGTCGAGTACAGGGTTGGCCGAACTGTAAATTTTTAACATTTGTTACGTCTAGTACTAATTTAAAAAAGTAAAGTTTGTTGCATTAAAGATCTCATTCGGATCTTACTGCAAAGCTTTTATTCTTTGAACTTCAGATTGTTTCTTGATATTAAACTCAAATTCTTTTAGGGTTTTCATAGAAATATGAAATGATCTTATCTCTTAAACATGACTTGTTATGGGATTATATGGACATATTTAGAGCTGAGTTTTCAGAAAAAAATTTTGATAAGACTATAAGCTTATATAATCTTATTTCAAGAAGAGAAAATAGTTTAGCTATAAGATTTAAGTAGTTTTAAGCTCCAAAAGTGTTAACCTCTTAAAATAAAAATGTTATGAAACCCAGTTCAGTTTCATAACAAGATATTAATACTTAGGTATAACAATGGGATATAAGAGAGTTGTATGGGAGTTTTATTGTCAGATTTCAAGAGTTTAGCTCTGGAGAATATGTTAGTTGGACTTATTCATTCTTAATAAGCGAAGTGAAAATGGCTGGTCAAAAAGCTACATAATTATTGGGCTAAAAGTGGATTTACTCCAATTAAAATGGAGCTCTCTCCGACAAGTGTGCTGCGCTTCTTAAAAATAAACAGTCTCAATATAATTACCAGTTCTTGGTTTTTACTATTTTTAAAAAGTTTTTTTGGTAATATTTATATGTACGTACCTTGAAACGACAGCGTCTGCTCACCAAATGCGAACAAGCACTAAAAGAAATCGTAGCTTAACTCTGTAGGCTTAAAGCTCACCGCTAATTAAAATCACAAAGAAAAAGAAACCTCGCTGACGTGAGATAATTTGTGGTTAAAAAATCTGCCCTTTTCAATTTACCTTTCCTCATTGCAGCAATATCAAAATTATCAAAAATTTAACTAAAAACTTAATAGAGATATTGTAAGTTGTATATTATTTACAAGGGCTATACCATATTATATTTTTAAATATTTAATGAATTATTATAATAAAAAAAAATTCATATGATTTGTAATCCAGTATACATAGTGTTGTGAACAGAGCTTTATACTACTACAGCGCCATCTGTTGGAAAATTGCATATCTAATTTATGGAAGAAACAAAAAGCTCTTTTCCAATGTCAAATGTTTTTCCACTTATTCCAACCATCTAGAACATTCCAAGACAAGAACTTTCGAGAACAACTAATTTGAGTATATAAGGTAGTGTTCACGGTGAGCCAGACAGTTAATTTTGGATTATAGTCCATTCATTTTAGGCATTTTAAACCCCAATCTGCGGAAAAATTCCTAGTGAGCTGAATTTTTGTATACACCTTTATTACGGCATTGTAATGAAGATGTGAAAAATCGACATTGATATCGTGCCGGCTAAAAAAGTTATAGGGGTCAAAAGGTCACAAAAATCAGTTTTTCGCAAATATCTCGCGATCTATTGCTCAGAGGTCAATAAAGGTCATTATAAAAATTGTTTGTCGTGAAATTGTCTACAAAAAATGTCTTGCATTTTTCTGTAAAATTAACCGTTTTCGGAGTAGAGCGCTGAGAAAGCGAATATATTATGACGATGCACTCGTTTCCTCACCACCTTCGAGGTAGAATGCAGTGCGCGTTTTTTTTACATGTTTCCCCCCGTAGGCATAATCCATGATATGTAATCAGAGGTTTTTTTTTATTTACGAGTGAATAATTTTTTATTTGAATACAAAAAAATTAACTTTAGTATATAATTTTTTTTTATCATTCATTGTCGATATCTTCAGTTTCTGCATCATCATAATATATTCGCTTTCTCAGCGCTCTACTCCGAAAACGGTTAATTTTACAGAAAAATGCAAGAGACATATTTTGTAGACAATTTCACGACAAACAATTTTTATAATGACCTTTATTGACCTCTGAGCAATAGATCGCGAGATATTTGCGAAAAACTGATTTTTGTGACCTTTTGACCCCTATAACTTTTTTAGCCGGCACGATATCAATGTCGATTTTTCACATCTTCATTACAATGTCGTAATAAAGGTGTATACAAAAATTCAGCTCACTAGGAATTTTTCCGCAGATAAAACCTAAAATGACTGGACTATTATGAAAGTGTGCAAAAGTATTGCTTATTGGATTCCGTCATTAAACAAGTGTGATATAAATTTGAATAAAAGTATTTGAGTTGATTATAAATTGAGATTTACTGTTTTGAATTGGAAAGCGTAAATAAAGAAGAAATACTAAAAAGAGTAATAAGTTTTATTTAACGAACCTAGTAAAAATATTACATTTGTGTCAGAAAAGTGGAATAAAACTTATTGTGCAGTGAAGTGTGCAGAAAAAAAAAATAATAATGAGCAAGTTGGTGAAAGAGCTCAACTGTAATGAGCTAAAAAGTGAATTGGGCAAGCGAGAACTTCTTATAGCAGGATCGAATATTTGAAACAACAAAATGAAGACCCGGACATTTTCGTCTTTGAAGCTGACGCTGAGGAAGCAGACATAAGTAAAAATGTAGATGTTTCAAATATGATTACTCTTCTGCTTCAACAACAAAAGAATGTTCTCGAACGTCTCGAAGAGCAACGAAATGAACAAACCGAACGTTTCAATGAGCAAAAAAATATTCTCAAACGCCTTGAGAAATAGCATAGCGAACAAAAAGACCTTCTCGAAGAGCAGAGACACATGCTAGAAGGCAAGCTTGTTAACATCGAGAATAATGTATCTGCACTTGATGAACGTGTTTCATTGCTGGAGGATAAAGTCGAAAACAAAATGGAGACGTTTTCAAAAGAGTTAGATCGTATTCGAAATATAAAGTTTCGGGAAAGTTCTTTAGAAACCTTGAAGAAAAAGGAGATGCAACCTCCAACCTTTGATGGACAAACTTCTTGGTCTATATACAAGAAGCAATTCGAGGCAGCCTCCACAACAAATGGCTGGGATGAGGCTGACAAGTATATAGCCTTAACCCTCGCTCTTAGAGGAGCAGCTGCTCAGTTGTTACAAACCATACCAGCAGATAAGGGCGGCGACTTCAATTCCTTGGTTTTGGCTATAGACAAACGTTTTGGTAACAGCCACATGAAAGAAGTCTTCAAAGTGCAACTCAATTCCAGAGTTCAGAAGAGGGGTGAAACTCTACAACAACTGCAAGAGGACATTGAAAGGCTTGTTCATCTTGCATATCCAGATGTTGGAGAGGAAATCTGTAACCAGTTTAGAGTTGAGGCATTTGTTCGCGCCATTTCCGACATACATCTTCAAAGGGCCGTGCGAACTGCTGGAAAACGTACGCTTTCTGAAACATTAGCGTTTGCCTTGACAATGGAAGCAGCAGAGCAAGTTTCTCACGGAGTACATCGCCTTGAGAAGCCATCGTCGAAGAATGCTCATGCCGAAGAACTGATATTCAAAGGAACCAACGAAACGGACTTGCAAAGTGCTGGAATTGCAACAAGACCGGACATTTACAGCGTCAATGTCGATAACCACCAAGAAGAGCTTGTCAACATTGTGGGCACGGAGTTTCAAACCCAGAACAAGGTAACAATAACACCAGTGTTACTTCCCGAACAGTTTCCCAACAGGGAAACGAGTAAGAACCAACTTCTGGTTTCTGGTATCGATGGCCCCAGAAACACCATCCAGGTCTCCCAAACTAAGCGAGACAATAGAAGTCTGACAGTCGAGGCAACTTTAAATGGCAACAAACGTGTGGTCACCATCGACACCGGTGTCACAGCCTCCATTGTGCATCAAGACCTAGTTCACCTGAATTGGCTACACAACAGCAATAGTTACCATCTAAGAATTGCCACAGGAGAAGCAGCTAGAGTTTATGGTGAAGTCCGACTTAGAATTCGAATTGCAGATCTAGAATTCTCAAACAAATTTTTGGTGGCAGATATATGTGACGAGTGCATCATCGGAATGGACTTCATGAAAGAACACTGTTCTTTAGTGCGCGTAAATTATAAAAAAAAAAAAAAAAAAAAACATCGAGTAATTTTGGATATTGGCAACCAGGTACTCAAATACCAGAATACAGAGATTCCAATGATCTATGGGCACGAAGGAACAACAACTCTAAGGACTGTCATCAAAGAAGATGTGGTTATTCCTACTTCTTCAGAGGTATTTCTTTGGACAAAATTAGAAGGTGAGTGTGGACGCCATCGACACCTAATGGTGGAACCAGGCCCAGACTGTTCTTCCCAAAAGGTCATCATTGGGAAGACACTTGTGGCTCCGAAGAACAATATGGTCCCCGTACGGATACTCAATTATCGGTAAGTGCGAATCTGTCGCAGCTATAACACAAATTGACGCTGAAACACCGAGACAGACATTAGACCCCGAGAAGCTCAATGGCATCAAGACAAAGATTCTCAGATCATCTAACCTAGACCAACATCAGGCTAAAAAGGCAGAAGGCCTTCTGAATGAGTATGCTGACATTTTCGCTTCACCAAACGGGAAATATGTAAGGATACAAATAGTGCAGCATCGAATAAATATAGGAGATGCAAGACCCATTCGACAGCCTGCAAGACGTCTGCCACTGGCCAAACAAGGTGAAGTTGAGGAAATGATTACCACCATGAAGAAGGATGGTTTGATTGAGAACTCCAAGAGTCCTTGGGCGTCACCAGTGGTCCTAGTCAAAAAGGAGGACGGAAGTACACGGTTCTGTGTTGACTACCGAAGATTGAATAACGTGACCAAGAAAGACAGCTATCCCCTGCCAAGAATCAGTGACACTTTAAATGCGATGGAAGGAGCACATTGGTTTTCAACACTGGACTTGAAAAGTGGATATTGGCAAGTTGAAATTCACCCTGAAGATCGAGAAAAGACAGCGTTCTCCACATGTAATGGGCTCTGGCAGTTCAAGGTGATGCCGTTTGGTCTTTGCAACGCTCCGGCAACATTTGAGCGTTTGATGGAGTGCGTCCTTCAAGGCCTGACGTGGAAAACTTGTCTTGTCTACTTGGATGATGTTATCGTTTATGGAAAGACATACGACCAACACTGCAAGAACCTAACGGGTGTGTTCCAGAGACTTCGAGAGGCAAACCTTAAACTGAACCAAGAAACGTGGGAGTCGGCGCTGTTCTGCCACAAGTGCACAATGGCGAAGAAAAGGTTGTCGCCTATTTCAGCAAAGTACTGTCGAAGACCGAAAGGAACTACTGTGTGACCAGAAGAGAACTCTTGGCAACGAAACACTTCCACAAATACATCTATAAACAGAAGTTTCTTCTACGAACCGATCATGGTGCTCTTATCTGGTTGTTGAACTTCAAGAACCCAGAAGGACAAGTCGGAAGGTGGATAGAAAGACTGCAGACTTACGATTACGAAATTCAACACCAAAGGGAAAAGCTGCACTCAAATTCCGACGCACTATCCCGAAGATCTTGTAAAATAGATTGCAAGCATTGCAGGCGACAAGAGGAAAAGGAATCCATCAACATTCTGCGAATAAGGGCTGACCCCATTTGTAGATGGAGCAATGAAGAAATACGATCTGCTCAACAAGAAGACCCCGACATTGAACCTCTTCTCGCATGGAAGGAACATGAAGAAAAACCTGCATGGAATGACATTTCCGATAGGAGTCTAATTTTAAAGGCCTATTGGGCACAATGGGAATCACTTCATGTGCAAGAAGGTGTTCTTCGGCGAAAATGGGAGTCCGCTGATGGTAAATCCTATGTGATGCAGCTTGTGTTACCTCAATCGAAAATCAAAGAGGTTCTTCGAGAAATGCATGATGGACCTTTAGGAGGCCATTTGGGAGTCAATAAGACTTTAGAAAAGGTGAGGCAACGATTCTACTGGTTGCATGCAAGAGACGACGTTGAAAAGTGGTGCCGAAATTGTGACGTTTGTGCTGCAACCAAAGGACCTGGTAGAAAACTGTAAGGAAAAATGATGCAATATAATGTCGGCTCACCGTTTGAAAGGATTGCTGTTGATGTGGCTGGCCCATTTCCGGAAACGAATGCTGGAAACAAATACATTCTGGTGGTAATGGATTACTTCAGCAAATGGCCTGAGGCATACGCTATCCTGAACCAAGAAGCCAAGACCGTGGCCGACCAGATTGTGTCTAACTGGGTAAGCAGGTTCGGTGTACCTATGGAGCTCCATTCTGACCAAGGAAGGAGCTTTGAGTCGAACATATTCCAAGAGGAGTACGTGTTCCTTGGCATTAAGAAAACGAGAACCACACCACTTCACCCGCAATCTGATGGAATGGTCGTGAGATTCAACAGGACCTTAAAAGAGCACCTCACTAAAATCGTAGGCGACTACCAAAGAAACTGGGATAGGCACATTCCGCTATTTTTGATGGCCTACCGAAGTGCAATACATAGCTCAACAGGACAAACACCATCTGAAATATTGTTCGGAAGAAGCATACGGCTGCCTAGTGAGATAAGGTTTGGACACCCATCACAAGAGTCTCAGAAAACAGGGGATTACGTGAGTGACCTAAAAGAGAGGCTAATCGACATCCACGAAAGGACCAGGACTAGAATGAGCGCTTACAGCGATCGAATGAAGACAAGGTACGACGCAAGAGCAAACACGACAGGATTCCAAGTAGGAGATCGTGTATGGCTGTATACTCCACATCGTCAAAAAGGATTGTCGCCGAAGCTTCAACAAAACTGGGAAGGCCCTTATACTGTCGTCACGAAAATCAATGATGTCGTTTACCGAATTCAAAGAGGGTCAAGAGGAAAGTTAAAAGTTGTGCATAGCGATCGACTGCACTACTACTACAGCACCATCTGTTGGAAAATTGCATATCTAATTTATGGAAGAAACAAAAAGCTCTTTTCCAATGTCAAATGTATTTCCCCTTATTCCAACCATCTAGAACATTCCAAGACAAGAACTTTCGAGAACAACTAATTTGAGTATATAAGGTAGTGTTCACGGTGAGCCAGACAGTTGATTTTGGATTATGAAAGTGTGCAAAAGTATTGCTTATTGGATTGTGTCATTAAACAAGAGTGTGATATAAATTTGAATAAAAATATTTGAGTTGATTATAAATTGAGATTTACTGTTTTGAATTGGAAAGTGTAAATAAAGAAGAAATACTAAAAAGAGTAATAAGTTTTACTCGTATTTAACGAACCTAGTAAAAATATTACAATAGGTATAATATTAATTGTTTGTTTTGCGGATTAGCAAATAGTCTCTTGCTGCAATTAACTCGTCGCAACAAACCTTGTACAATAAATTCAGCATTAAAAATATCTTTAAATCATGTGTTCATAATCCAAATCCTTTGATTAAGACAAAGAAAATTGTTTGTCTCCAAAAATAAACTTCCCATCTATCATGATAATTCCTACAATTTCCCATCCTTATGGTAAATGAAACATTACAAACCTTCATAAGATCATAAATGTGCAAAATTGTTTGGTTTCCATTATTCTATTTTTTTTATGAATTAACTACTTACACATGTGGTCATTAAAATAGGTACTGCCATTTTTTAAACTAAAATCGTTGTGTTCTTTCAAAGGCTATGTTTCACCTTTTTTATAAGTGGCAACACTTTTTTTGGTGGAAATATAAAAATTGCCGTTATTAAATTTTGCTAATGTTGCATTGACAACATAACGAATACATTCGAATAAAAGTTTATGTTACTTAAAAACTGTTGCATTTTTTATTTGATCCAAAAGAGTTCCTATTTCAATAACCACATATGTATGTAGCAGGTGTAACCAATTGTATTAAATTAGGCATGGTCGTTTTTTTTACTTTGACAGTAAATGTTACCTATCCAGTTTTGGTCGTTCGCCAACGTATTGGATACTAAAGTATCTTAAATACCCTATCGGTCTACGAAGTGAACTCGGCCAATATTTGTTTATGTATGTATGTATTAACACAACCAATAACTATTAAGATTGACAAAGTGGGAGATTATGATCTCTATCTGTGGTGTTAACAAGAAACATGATAACTCCAAAATGTATGTAAATTTGTCTTTAAAAACTTTTGAGTCCGATGACCATTTGATCCATTCCGCATAAATTTGGTCGTCCAAAGGTGTTAAGCACTCACCAAATATTTTTGATAGAGTGCTCTGTGCAAGAGGGCAAACGAAATCGTTTCCAACTAACCATTGGTAGCTTCCTTCACCTAGTACCTCTAAAGTTGAGCAAAGCCTCAAAAATTGGAGGAATATATGTGACTCACGTCCCTGTTCTTATGCGTATGTTCTCCAACACATACAGTGCCTTGCATAAGTATAACCGCACTCAGTAAAAATGAGTTTTGTAGAAAATTAAAATGGGAATGACACTTACTATTTTTTTTATTGAATGGCATCACTAATCAAGTAAATTGAGAAGAAAAAAAAGTTCCGTTATTTTCTCTTCTGGTTCTGGTGTTTACAAATTAAAAACAGATTTTTATGTATTGCAAAACTATAACCGCACAATGCAAACCTTTCTGAAGCTTCATTCAGTTATGTGCTTTGAGATGACAAACAACAATGCCGGTTGGTACACATTTAAGCGATACGGAAAAAAGTAAAATTCAAGCTTTTCGGTTAAATGGCCTAAGCTTAAGGGCTATTGGTAGAAATATTTCAAAATCCGATCATATCGTCCGAATTTTTTTCCAAGATCCATAATCTTATGGAACAAACATAAGACCCGGGCTTCCGCAGAAGCTGCCACGCCGCAATAAGAGGCGTTTAATCAATACTGCATCCAATTCGATGCATTCTTTGCCGGAAGTTCGTGACAAATCGGGGTTAGAATTTTCGGTTTTAACGGTTTTTCGTGCCTTAAAAGCAGTGGAGTGATTGTTCTGGGCAAAATGGTGCCAGCTCCAAATCTGACAATGCCCACAAACAAAAAAAGTTAAGATCGGCCAGTAAAAACATGAACCGGAATTGGAAAACCGTAAGTAACATTCCATTAATTTACACATAAATCTTGTTATTCCAAATGGCATAATCCAATGAATGTTGTTTTTTAATATTATTTTCAGTGACGAAAAAATGTTTAATCTTGATTGGCCAGATGGTTTTAACGGATATTGCATGTCTGAGAAAGGAAAAAAAATTTTTCAAGAGGAACTTCTGCGGTGGCAGTTGTATGGTTTGAGGGGCCTTCTGCGACCGTGGTAAGGTTGCACTTGCCACACCTCTACAAGGATGAACAGTTCAGCTTACACCCAGGTGCTTCAGGATAATTTGGTACCCTACTTAAGACGATTTCGTCGAGTTCGCCATGTCTTCCAGCAAGATAATGCCTCAATTCACGTTAGTCGTCAAAGTTTGGAGTGTTTCAAATCCAATAACATAAATTTGATGGAGTGGCCGGCACGTTCTCCAGATTGCAACCCTATTGAAAACCTTTGGGAAATTTTGACCCGCAAAATGTATGCCCATAATAGGCAATTTGTCAGTGTTGCTGAGCTGCGAGAGGCAATTGTGGAAAAATGGAACTCTATAGACGATTTCATATAAAAAAACCTTGTCAACAGTATGCCAAAAAGAATTTATATCTTTGTCGAAAATAGGGGCAGCAAGATCCATTACTAGTTTTTGCTAAAAAATTTACTTACTTTTGCAATACAAGAAAATCTGTTTTTAATTTTTAGACACCAGAAGAGAAAATAACGGAACTTTTTTTTTCTTCTCAATTTACTTGATTAGTAATGCTATTCAATAAAAAAAATAGTAGGGTGTCATTCTCATTTTAATTTTCTACAAAACTCATTTCTACAGGTGCGGTTATACTTATGCAAGACACTGTATTTGTAGGCTTTTCTATACAACCGAAATCTTTGAATAAAGCTATATTGTTGTAAAATAATATTATAAAATAATTTGCAACAAATAATTAAAACTCATCTTTGATCTGATAAAGTAAATTGAAAAAAAAAAACTCTTAGATTGCTTTTTGTACTTGGCAAGTTCAATAATTCCAAATCCTCATGTTCTTCTTCACTATTGTTCAAAAATGCAATATATTCGCGTATCATCTTCTTTTTTAATTTATTAAAAACTTTGTTTCAGAACAAAACTGAAACTGAAATATTCAAGAAGAGAAACGTCAAAGAATAAGCTGCTGTTTGTTTTGGTTCACATATGCGAATGTCACCCCTGAATTTAAAAGAGATTTAACAAATTAGAATCAAAATCAGTTAAAAGGTTAATAAAACTTATTTATTTATTAGGATTTAAATTAATTGGTCTGAACGCTTTGAATGCTAGACTATCAATGTCCTGTCCTTTGAACATCTATTCTCTTGCGCCGTTCTGACGGCACGTATAGTTGTCTTCTTCTATTGGATCTTCTCTATCAAGTACTGCCAGATCGTTTTGTGTTACAGTTTCGGCCATTCTGATATTATCGACGCCCTCGTCGAGTTCCTTGTTGCAAATGATATTAGTTTTTCTGCTTTGGTGAAAGAGCGTTGATTTTCTCTACTACTACTCCACTGCCTTTTCCTAGATTGCATGCAATTTTTAGCATAATGACCAGCTTGATTACAATTGTAACATGTGATGGAGTTTTTTATCGTCATATTTCTTGTAGGTTGCCATTTTACAGGATCGTTAACTGAAATCCAAGTTGCGGTTGCTTGCTTCGGTGTGTTGCTTAATGCCCTAGAATTCGTACGAATCCCATCATACCATTTTATTTTTTCAATTAATTCCGCAATATCTTTAAAACTCCCCGCAGCTAGGTTTGAACTCATTTGAGGATCGTTCAAGCCCGTAAGTATATATTGAATCACAGTCTTATCACAAAGACCAATTCTTTTTCCCAGCATGTTTGTTTCAAAGCAGTAGTTTTCAATTGATTCATCTGGTTTTCTCATTTTCTTCATCAACTGCTGGTGTATTTCAACCTCGCTATACTGATGGGGAAAATTCAATTTGAGTCCTAACGCTAATTGAACCCACGAGGTAGCAGCTTCTTGACTTGTATCCCACCAATATCTTGCAGGTCCAAGCATTTTGGATGCAGCCGCCATTAGTAATGCCCTCTCATCCCAGTCATATATATCTCTTAGGTTCTCAACACGGCTGACCCAGCACTCGGCGGACATAGACGAAATATCTCCAGGTGAAAAAACTGGTATTGCATCTGCAATTTCTCTTATCGTACAGTTTACCCTCGGTCGGTCAGAACAAATTTTCCTTTGCAATCGGGATGAGTCCAAACTTCTCAACTTTTCAGTTATTTCACGCTCCTTTGTGAAAAGAATTCGTTCCTTTTCGAGAAGATCCTTTTCTCGCTTGATTAGCTCCCATTCTCTGGCCCTTAGTTCATCATCTGTGACTGTTATTGGCTCCGAGATTGTTGCATTTTGATCTTCTTCCTGGTTTGTGTCATTAGCACCAGGTGCTTGATGCAAAATGTCGCTGGAATGGGAACCAGGTCTTGTTCGACATTGTTTCTTATCATGGTCAAGTATTCTTTTGATGAGGATCCTTTTGGATCCACTTATGGGTAGCCCTCTATTCTTAAGCTCATCTTGAAGCTGTTTGACACACAATTTGTCCATTTGTGTTGATCTAGAATAAAATTAATTAAACGTGGTTTATCTTATATATACTTAACGGATTTATATGAGCTTTCCCGATATAAACATGTCTTCAGATAATCAAACAATAACTCCAAGTATAGATTCATAGAATAATCAGAATCTTACATGTTTTGTTTAATCATTATAAAGTCAAAATGCGATCTTCGAGATTATTGAAATTTACCACAAGATTCGGAGCATATTCAAAAAACAATACATTTCAGCCGTTTATTTCAAAATGAAAGCATTTTATATCACATTACTCACATCATCAAAACATCGTATAATACACTTTATGAAAGGTTGTCTTTTCGTATACCGAAAACACAGATTCATGTGTATATACTTGCGATGATCAAACAGCAGTAGTCAAAGTCTCTTTGCGACGCATACAAACATTATGTCAATCAGCTATTAGATAGGGATGACCATATTATGCTTTTTCGTAGACCGAAAACGCAAATATTTTACATATTTAGCAAACCATTGTGCGACCTACACATATGATGTTGCACAAGTATTATCTGTCCTTTTTGTACGCATTAAATTTAAAAGAGCATCTACTATATAATTCCACACAGAAACACGCTTCTTCTTTGTATTTATTTACAAACTATTCGCTTTTAAACAGAGATAGTATTACTTTTTCATCAACTGAAAATGCAAGCGTCTACTGTAGTGCCTTTTACCATACAAAATAACGGTCAACGTCGCGCGTTGAGCAATTAGTTTAGTATTTCAATTGAATAACCTAAGTATTCAGTTTCCTACATCCATTTTGTAGACCAACTTCTTGGATTGATAAAAATGTATTATTTGTTCATTGATGATTTAATCAAAAATAACATAACATCACAAAACCTATGCTCCGAAAATTGACACTCTCAAAATAATCTCGCGATAAAATAAAATGTACTCACACAAAATATACTTATCTCAAATAAATAAATTAACTTATCTTGAAAAGGGTCGCGATCTCACTTCTGAACTTTAACAAATTAGAATCAAAATCAGTTAAAAGGTTAATAAAACTTATTTATTTATTAGGATTTAAATTAATTGGTCTGAACGCTTTGAATGCTAGACTATCAATGTCCTGTCCTTTGAACATCTATTCTCTTGCGCCGTTCTGACGGCACGTATAGTTGTCTTCTTCTATTGGATCTTCTCTATCAAGTACTGCCAGATCGTTTTGTGTTACAGAGATGTGAACAAATTTTCACAATCTTGAAACATGGGCTGCGAAGAATTCACAAAATAGAAAAACAACTTTCAACACAAATTCAATGTCAATATGCGAGCAGGTATAACTGGAAACTATCACCCCAGCTGAATTCTACAAACTAGCTAGAGGTTTTGAGAAACGATTTACCTAAACTTTTGGAGGACATTCCACTCATTCAACTATCTTCCCTCGTAATAAGTGTCAATCCACCGCTCGTGTCAACCGTTCGCGAGTGCGAAAAGTTTTGTGGTGCGCCCAAACAACGCCAATATGCCTTGATTGATTTCAAATACAAAGTGTTCTATGGGCATAACACCTAGAACAGTTTGTATTTTGATTTTTAATCCATTGCTTCTACACTTCACAGTTGAACTTAGATCGTCGGAGTTGTGTTTTGTGTGTCTGATTTTTAAAAGGGTAAGTGATTTTTGTGTTGTTTTTTCAAATATTCGTGGGCTAAGAAGGAATTTCTCTAACGTTTACGCTCATTCTGTTAAAAACAGACCAGCTGTTTTGGCATTAGGTGAAACACAGGTTGGTGCAAATACTGATATTTCAAAATTTCGCCTGCCTGGCTATAACTAAATGCCATTACTCTTTCGCCATCACGGCCTTTTAGTTTATGTGAGATATGATGTTGCTTGCCAGAGTCTTCCTCAATACGGACATTGTTCTAATACGAACTTTAACTTCATTTGGCTTAAATTTACTGTCCGCAATCACATCATCAATTAATATTTCATTTATAGGAGTCCAAATCTTCACAGTAATTCATACCCCGGTTACAAGAGTAGATTGAGGAATCGAATCGAATCCGAATTGAGATTTCAATCCAGATATATGGCGGCACTGGATCGAGAGATCGAATTGAAATAGAATCGAAATGACAATCTGGTTTACTGTTGTTGTACACACACTCGATTCTTCGATTCCTCGATTCAGGTATACAAGCATATTTTCGATTCGATTAAGCTCGTTTATAGGGATCGGATCGAGAAATCCTATTTCAATCCGATCCAGATATACATGGAGCTTAATTCTGATTCAATACCGATTCAATTTTCCATATAATCGTAGTATCAACTCTTAATGAGTTTAGTGCGCTGTCTGATTCCATTTCCCGACTTGTTTCCTTGTACCCACACACTGAAGTCGTTATTGCGGGCGACTTCAATGTACACAATTTAAATTGGCTCCGCTATTTAAGACAGACAACACCCGAAGGAAGATATGTTGAGATCTTTACTGAGATGCACTACCTTACTCAGCTGGTAGATGAGCCCACCCGAATACCAGATGTTGCTGGGTAAAAAGCTCAAACTCTCGATTTGTTTCTTACTTCTGACTCTGAAAAGTATACCATAACGGTAAACTCTCCATTCGGCACATCGGACCATTGTGTAAAATCATTGTGTAATATCTCGTGTCCCATTCATCCATTTAAAGAGCAGCATCCCACTAGGACCATTTGGCAATACTAAAAAGCCAACTGGGACGGTCTGAATAACTTTTTTAGAATTTTTAACTGGTCACTTAGTTTCCTCGAATTGATTTTTCTTGGGATGGGTACTTTTATTCCTTACAGAATTAAGCTCAAAGAAAAGTCTTGGTTCGATACAAGCTGTAAAGAAGCTATCAGCTTGAGAGAAGTAAGTTTCCGCTCTTACAAAGCCAACCCAACCTAGGAAAATCAGAAAAAGTATAAACAAGTCAGACACCAATGCAACGCTGTTATAAACAGAACTTAATTTTTACATGAACAGAAATTAAGGCAAAAAATCCTGCAATGTCCCAAAGCCAGAAGAAATTTCCAGTCATTTGTCAAAAACGTAAAAAATTCAACTTCATCTTCGGTTCCAACGCTCATCTACAATGACAAACCAATAACTAGATCTTTAGATAAGGCAAATGTACTTGCAGCTCATTTTGCCGCTAGCTCTACGTTGCCTGTTAGCAACATTGCCTCTCCTGTACTTGAGAACGTTAATCATTCAATGGGACAGGTACATTTCCGCTCTCGTACAATTGCAAGGGCCCTTCGAGAACTTTGTAGAAATAAATCCGCTGGAATTAGAAAATAATTGATTTAGATTTAAATCAATAATAAAAAAAATTAAGCCTCAAATTTTTTAATTTTAATTACAATTTAAATCCTTTCAAAAATCAAGCAAAGGGTGAGGATCTTAACTCTGCGGTGGTTGCTATTAAAAGAAAGAGATCGAAAATTAGTTCTTACTAATTCAGGCAAACAAAAAATGCCGGTGCCATTTAAATCATCCCACCACACAGCACAAATGCAAAAACAAAACCATATACCTAGGTTTATTTGCTATGCAGCGGGGTTCACTCTTTTTATGTACAAGTAGCTGTAAGAACTGAGAGTGAATTCCGCTAACTTAGCATTGTAATTAATTTGTAATTGAACATTTATGTATGTGAATTTATGCGGTGGGAGATAACGAAACAAAAAAAAAGTAGAAAGAATATAAATCTTTGCTCATAGCAAAAAACCAATAAAGAAAAACTGCATAGGGCAAATTATACAATGTTTGCTTTAAAATAAAAATGTTAAGTTAAATTCAAATTTAAATTAATTAATTTCTTAACACGCCGCAACCCCTGAAGGGCACTTCAGGAAAATGGTAGTAAGGCCAGTTTGGTAATAGGTCTCCGAAACATCCCGCTCTTGGTGCGAAGTGTTACCACACGAATATGTCCATTATTACCAGGGTGAAGTTCTTCGGGGTAAGTTAGGTTCCTTCAAGACTACAAGATCATTCACTTTGAAGTCTCGGTTTATTTGTCTCCATTTACATTTTTGTTGAAGCGAAGTTATGTAGTCAGACTGCCATCTACCCCAAAAACTTTGCAGCATATTTTGGACCAACTCCCAACGTCCAAGTCGATTTATAGAAACTTCCAAATAATTAGGATCCGGTATGGCGGTATAAGGGCGACCTATAACGAAATGAGAAGGGGTTAGCGGGTTCAAATCGGTATCGGAGATAGCACATAGCGGTCGAGAATTAAAAAGGGCCTCGATTTGGGCCAGCAGAGTGCTCATCTCCTCAAATGTGAGAATGTTGTCTCCAACAATGCGACGAAGGTGCTGCTTTACACATTTAACATCCGCTTCCCACAACCCTCCAAAGTGAGGGGCATGGGGTGGAATGAATTCCCATCTCATGTTTTCTGCTGCCAATGCGGTGGAAACTAGCTCGTTATGTTTGGAGGATCGCAATAATTCATAAACCTCCGAAAGTTTTCGGGCAGCTCCTTAAAAGTTAGTGCCATTATCTGAGTGAATGACATTACACTTTCCTCTTCTAGCAATAAATCTTCAGAGTGCAGCAATGAAGGCCTCGGTTGTTATATCGCTAACTACTTCTAGGTGCAGGGCCTTAGTCACCAGGCAAACAAATAAAGAGAAATACACCTTTATTTGTTTGGCTTTTCGGAGGTTAGATGCTCAAAGCGTAAAAGGACCTGCATAGTCACATCCAGTTTCGGCGAAGGCAAATGATGGCAAGAGAAGAGATGAAGGTAGATTTCCCATCAGTTGGGAAGAAGTCGCTGAACGCAAGCGAAAACAAGGAATACAAGTGTGTACCACTTTACGAATCATGTTTCTGGCTCCAACTATCCAGAACTCTTGGCGAACTAACGAAAACAGCTCAGACACACCAGCATAAAGAAACTTGATGTGAGCATCTGAAAGTATAAGCTTTGAAACAGTGTGATTTTTAGGTAATATGATTGGGTGTTTTATGCTGAAAGAGACATGTGGAGCCTTTGAAATCCGTCCCCAACTCGCAACAACCCTACTTCATCGACAAAAGGAGAGAACGGTGCTAGCTTAGACTGTGGTGAGACCTAATTCTGTGCTTTAAGCTGGCGAACTTCTTCACTAAACTCCCTTTGACAAAATCGAAGGCAAGCCGCTTTGGAAGCGCGAAGTTAAGAAAATTTTAAGAAACCTGAGTGACGCTTCTCAGCTGGATCAAGTCGGGAATTCTGATTAAACCGCAAAATGAAGGCGACAACGCGAATTAGTTTTCCCCATGAAGACACCTTAGTGATGAGCTCATCGAAGAAATGGGTTTCTGGATTCGATAGTGCTACCAATGGTGTAGCACGGCGTTTCCTTTCCTCTGGGGCATTTTCCATTGCTTGGCTTCACACCTCTCGAATGATTCCATACCGATCGAGGCAAATTGTCCAATATTCCAGCTGTACGATTAGCTACAAAGGTATTCCATTTACGTGGGAGAGAAGAAAGCCAAGACAGAACAATGGTCGAAACCGTAAAGGCGTAGATTTGTCCAGGTGCTGCATCAAACGATGAACATATTAACTTTATTATGCGACTTAAAAGGAGAGCTCTACATATCTCAAGACCAGGAATTGAAACTTGCTTAACAGGAGCAATGCGTATTTTTGCAGCTACCATATGCACTTGGACGACTCCAGTTTCAGAAATACTGTACGCATAAACCACCGCTGAATAAGCCTTCTCAGAAGCGTCAGAGAATCCTATTAGGTCAGAGTTTTTAGCATTCAATGTATATCTACGAGCAATCTTAAGTTTGCTAAAATGCTTCAAATCGGCTCGGTAAGATAACCACCTGTTAGCAATTTCAGTTGGTACTGGATCATCCCAGTCTATTCTATTCTTATCCAACCAAATCTCTTGGAACAACATCTTAAAAAGAATAGTGGAAGGTGCTAAGAATCCCATGGGATCAAAAACCTTTGAAACCTCAGATAGCAAATTTCTTTTTGGGGGCTGTGACGATTCTTCCAACAGTATTTTGAATGAGAAAATATCTCGGTACGGATTCCATACGACTCCCAGCACCTATTTCCATTCGGAATCAGGGTCCAGTGTAAACGTTTCATATTCCTCAGTAGAACTTCGAATCATCCAACAATTCGAAACTAACTTGCTTAGTTCTAAGCCACCGCACAAGAGAATTCCTACTAACTGATCCCTTAACTCCAAAACTTCAGCCAATGAATCCTAACCAGCAGCAAAATCATCAATATACGAATTGTGCAGAATAGAATATGAAGCATATGAAGCCTTAGGAAACTGATCCCCATTTTCTTTAGCTAGTTGCCTCAAGACTCTAATAGCCAAAAAAGGTGCTGGCCCTGTACTATAGGTGACCGTGTTAAGACGAAAATAAGCAATAGGGTTGGTTGGAGATTCTATCCAAACGATGCGTTGGAAATCACGATCCTTAGGACTAACCCAAATTTAACGGAACATTTTTACTATATCCGCGCAGAAAACATAAAGATACAATCTAAATTGCATGTTTCTCTGAAGAGGAGGGCCTATATGAAGAGCTTCATTCAAACCTAGTCCTACCGAATCTCTGTGTGAACCATTGAAAACAACAAACAACAATAAAACGTTTTTCCCCACATAGGCTCAACTTCATTATCTGGGATACGACTCATGTAGCCCAATTCTTCATGCATCTTCATAAATTTGCAATACTTAAGACTCACGTAAACATTTCGTTTTTGAAATTACAATTTCAAATATTACTTTTATTGATAGATTTCATTATGGGAATTTATGAAACAGAGAGTGCATGTACGTAATTCTAATATACATATGTAGGTAAATTAATTCAATTTTAATTTGTATGTTTGTTTGTATTTTAGACTTTAGTATTTATTATGAATAGGTTATAACGGGTGATTTTTTAAGAGCTTGAGAACTTTTTTAAAAAAAAAAACGCATAAAATTTGCAAAATCTCATCGATTCTTTATTTGAAACGTTAGATTGGTCCATGACATTTACTTTTTGAAGATAATTTCATTTAAATGTTGACCGCGGCTGCGTCTTAGGTGGTCCATTCGGAAAGTCCAATTTTGGGTAACTTTTTCGAGCATTTCGGCCGGAATAGCCCGAATTTCTTCGGAAATGTTGTCTTCCAAAGCTGGAATAGTTGCTGGCTTATTTGTGTAGACTTTAGACTTGACGTAGCCCCACAAAAAATAGTCTAAAGGCGTCAAATCGCATGATCTTGGTGGCCAACTTACCGGTCCATTCCTTGAGATGAATTGTTCTCCGAAGTTTTCCCTCAAAATGGCCATAGAATCGCGAGCTGTGTGGCATGTAGCGCCATCTTGTTGAAACCACATGTCAACCAAGTTCAGTTCTTCCATTTTTGGCAACAAAAAGTTTGTTAGCATTGAACGATAGCGATCGCCATTCACCGTAACGTTGCGTCCAATGATTCCACCAGCGTACAAACCACACCAAACAGTGCATTTTTCGGGATGCATGGGCAGTTCTTGAACGGCTTCTGGTTGCTCTTCACTCCAAATGCGGCAATTTTGCTTATTTACGTAGCCATTCAACCAGAAATGTGCCTCATCGCTGAACAAACACACACATTTCCAACCGAACACTGATTTTGGTAATAAAATTCAATGATTTGCAAGCGTTGCTCGTTAGTAAGTCTATTCATGATGAAATGTCAAAGCATACTGAGCATCTTTCTCTTTGACACCATGTCTGAAATCCCGCGTGATCTGTCAAATACTAATGCATGAAAATCCTAACCTCAAAAAAATCACCCGTTATTATTACGTAGTTCAAAATTTAGTTTATAGTAATATAAAAAAATAATATAAAAAAAATATAAAAATAATATTTGCCAAAGAAATTATTTTAGAGAACAATATGGTACTTACACAATTGTATTTTTATCTCGGTACGATGAGAGTTGTGGCCACAAGTTCCCTTCGTTGTCCTCGAGTGTTAGTTGTCTTGTCCAACTTGATGTAGTTTGATATTTGATTAGTTTTTAATTTTCTGTCAACTTTCTGTGGAAATATTTTTTTAATAAACTTTTTATGAATATTTTTTTTTTGAAAAGGATTATTTAGCACTTTTTTTCTGTTTTAAGAAAATAACTTCGAAAGTTATAGTTACAAATTTATAAAAATTATTTTTTTTACAAATGGTATATATTTTTTTTCTCTCCGGCTTTCAGGTTTTAGGTCAGGTGACCACGTGAAAATGATTTCGTCAGCTTATGACATGGTATACGGTTCGCAACCAGAAATTTGAAACTCTGAATTTAGTTTTCTCAACGACGAGAAGGTATAGATGATACAGATCTTGACAAGTTAGCACGTGTTTGGCGGTGGAGCTAAGTTTCTCACAATTTCTATGGATGCTGGATATGATGTTATGGCCAATTAAAATGCTGAGGGATGACAGATTCCTAATTTGCGGACGCACCGTCTTGGCTGCTGTGAAAGCTATGCCAATCTTGACAAGTTACGTCCGCAGTTATCTGTGGACGTAAAATGCATGAGCATTGAGGTTAAAAAAAAAATATTATTTTTATACCCAAACAAAAATACTATACCTTTAGTTTAGGTTTAGGAATATATTGTGTTTTTAGAATTACTATATATTCTTTTCCAGATTAAAATGTCGCAATCAATTTTTCGTCGCAAGGATATAATTTAGCTTTTTGATTCGTTGCTGCAGGGCCGCCGCTACCGTATGTGCAAAATGTGCGGCGCACAAGGGCGCCAACGTCTAGGGGCGGAAAATTAAGAGATACAGCATACTCCAAAAGTTTTCCTTAAGCTATTGGAACATGTTTACATTTGACCGTTCACTACGTAGTTCCCGCACACAATCTACTACAAATCTGTATTCATATTTTGTTTGTGACTGTCGCCTTTCACACCAAATAACCTCTTCGATTGCAGTCATAGTTTAAACTGCTTAACGCCATGTCGCCATAGGTTGACACTTGGGAATGGGTATCAATATTCTGATTGCAATGATATAGCTAAATATCTTAAATCTAAGTTGGTAACAAGAACAAAATTATCGAAGGTGATTTAAATCACTCCTTATTTTACCGATGCAAAATGTAAACAAACCATCTTTACAACGGAAACCAAAACAAAAAAAACCAACGGTAAAACAAAATGTTTTGTGTCTAAATATTTATGTTTCTTTTCAAATAAGTGTTTACGAATAGTTTTCAACTCATTTTGGAATTGAATTGATAAATAAATGTCAAGGGATTGAACAAAATCAGAATAACCCAGAAATTTAACGTTTCATTGGTTGTTTGAATTTAAGCTTTCAATTGACATTCAGAGTTCAGAATATCTATTTACATATATCAAATAATAGTTCCCACACAAGCCACAAAATGTCAAATTTCATCAAAGCATACCTAAGATGTCAAGGAATTATATATACTACTTCCAGATCCGGAAGTAAATGATTAAGTGTTTAAAAAAGAAAGTGAAAACAAAAACTTTTAAATATATCAAAAACTACTTTGTCTTCTTTCTGTCAAGCTATAAACTATTAGTTTTCACCAAAGGATTGATTTGACATACATAAATTAAAAACTGTGCTAGGAACTCGAATATTTGCATTTTATATGAAAATGGTTTTGTTGAAGAAAATTATTCGCAATCGCCATATTTTTTGTTTCCTCTTAAAATAAAATGCACGACTGGGTCGCACGAACTTGCTCTTATGTAAAAGACTAAGAATTTCAAAAATGAATGCTATTAGAGAAAAACTGTTCATAAACATAAAGTTCATTTATTTAATGACTAAACCAACTCTTTTAGTTGTAGCTGGAGCTATGAACAGGATGCCATGTGATGCAAGCAAATATTAGTTTATGCAAGAACAAAATTTATAACAAAGTTATAAGTTATAAGTCAAATAATCTTTTATATACACATTTTTAAAACATTTTTTTTTAAATAAAAAATAAATTTCAAAAAAAAATATTTAGCCCTTTTTGAGATATCGAATTTTCAAAAAAAAATATAAAAAATTTCATTAAAATCCGTCCAGCCGGTAATGAGAAATTCAAAAATCGTCAAAATGGTTCTATGTTCGGTACAGTCAGTAATATATTGATTTCAGTTTTTTTTGTTTAATTATAGAACGTAAAAATTTATCAAAATTCTCGGACACGTTTTCGAGAAAAACACGATTTTCGAAAACTTTCATGGAGTTTTCGAAATATTGAGTTTCGAAAAAAAAAATTTTAAATAAAAAAAAAAAGTTTTGAAAATTTTAATGCACAGGAATATTTTAAATTTTGGGGCGCCTTACCATAAAACAAATTTTATCAAAATCGGTTGTAGCGGTTCTTTAAATTTTTTGATTTTTGCTTAAATCTGTTGGACATTGTTTTTAAAAAAAATTTATAAAATTTCGAAAAAAAATCGTATTGCAGGTACAGCTATTTTTGTTCTCTCAACTTTGATCAAAATCTCGAGTTCGATTTTTTTACGAATGCATAACTTGCCTTATATTATCTACCTATAAGTCTCAAGTAAAAAGAGTAAATAATCTTAAAAGGATGCAAAAACTGTACGTAATATACTATAATGACTACATTTATTGTATAAGAATTTGGTGTAGCTCGGAACGCGACAACACCAATGAACGTTTGCTTAAATTTTTCAACTGCGAAATGGAGAATAAATAAAACTTTGACTTATTCAACGTAAATACCCTCGTGCACCCGAGACATGGGGCGGCAATTTAAGGTTCTTGCACAAGGGCGCACGAACACCCAGCGGCGGCACTGCGTTGCTGTTAGGCAATTGACAAAACTAAAATATATTTAAACATAAATATAAAAAATATATCCAATAATATTAAATATTGGATGAAAAAGGTTCTTACCTAGAACAAGTATTAAAAATACTTATAAGATTTTTCAGACAAAGAAGTATGGTGGCGGACTTCTAATCTCCTTGCGAGTTGAAATTGAAAAGGCACGCTTAAATCACGAATTTGATAATTTCTCAAAAATGTATATGTACCTATTGTCGGCTAATTAGAGTTCAGTGGGCCATCGATACTCGATTTATTTTTATTTTCACGTATAGGATTCGAAGATCGAAGATATCATACGTAGGTTTACACGATGCAGCAAACTGCTGATATAAAGACATATTTGTATATGTTTTTAGTATTTTAGTTAAAGGTGTATGCTACAAAATCAAGTATTTTTGAAAAACTATCTTTTCTAAAAGAATTGAAAAACGTACATCTTTAATCTTAGTTTGTTTGTTTTTCATAACGTGTGGCCTCGACCCATGGCCTTGAGAAACATGCTCTATCGACTGAGTCACAATCGCAAGTCCTTAGCATGATAAATACCGATCACTTTTCCATTTAGATTCTCTACCTCGTACATTGAGTTGCCTATTTGCCTAACAATCCTGCATTTAACAAACTTGTTACAGAGTTTGGCATTAAGGTTCTTTGAAGCGTAGCTAAGAACAAAATTTCGTCGATAAACCTCTGTACCTGGTAGTAAAATTCGTTTGGAACTTCTCAGATTATAAGACTTTTTATTTTTAGAATATGCTAATGCTAGGTTATCTTTCACCTTTTTCCTTATTATTTCAAGCTTGTTTTGTTGCAATAAGCACGTAAGTTCACTTTCATTTAAGGCATTAGGATTTCGAAGCATACCATACATGCTTGCATGAGTAATAATCTGCCTGCCAAACAAGATGAAATATGGTGTCATTCCAGTAGATTGATGAACCGAAGTCCATAACGCTTGCTGAATCTGAAACAAATGCTTCTCCCAATCACGTTGATCCTGTTTAATGTAACTTCGTTTCGCAGACAAAATAGACTGATTAACTCTTTCAGCTGCATTTGATTGCGGAGAATACACCGCATTTCTCATATGCTTACAACCATACTTTGCAAGAAAGTCTTGAAAATCTTTCGCGATAAATTGTTTTCCATTATAACTGTGAACTATTTCTGGAACACCATACTGACTGAAAACATACTGCTCTAAAAATTCAATTACTGATTTAACGTTTGCCTTTTGCATTCCTTTTAAAAACCATCCAAAACGACAAAAATAAACGCTTTGCCACGTTTGCTTCTGCGATATGGGCCCATGAAATCTATAAAAAATTTTCTGAAACGGTGTGTCTAAATGTTTTTGAATGACCATAGGAGGTCTTAATGTTTTGTTGACGGATTTCGTTTGTTTGCAAACTGAACAATTTTTGACAAAGTTTCGAATCTGACTCGTCATGTTTGGCCAGTAGTAAAAGCGTTTAACTCTGTCCAAAGTCTTTATGATTCCTCCGTGGGAACAGTTTGGTGGGTTATGAGAATTTTCAACTATGGACTGCGTCAACCCTATGGGTATCATTTTTAGTGTTTTGTCTCCAGTTGCGCGGTTTTGATAAAATTTTCAATATAATAAAATAAACTGAATAGAAAAACTTTATTTTTATGTTTGTTTTATTTAAAATTATAAATTTACACAACTTTATTATTTAAATTTGTACGACGCGTTTCGGAAAATAAATTCCATCATCGGGTTCAAATGACATAAAACCATTATTATGTCATTTGAACCCGATGATGGAATTTATTTTCCGAAACGCGTCGTACAAATTTAAATAATAAAGTTGTGTAAATTTATAATTTTAAATAAAACAAATATAAAAATAAAGTTTTTCTATTCAGTTTATTTTATTATATTGAAAATTTTATCTATGGGTATCCACAGTTTCCATTCATATTCCGTTTCCAAAAAATCTTCTTTTTTTGGAAACTCGCGTTTATACAAATATTTTCCGTTTAGAACTTTAATGTCAGGAAAGTTTGATGGACTTCTAACGATTGTTAAAACAGTTTCTCTTAATTCTAGTGAATCAAATTCTGTAGAACCTAAATCTACAGCCATGATGTAAGTTTCACTGCCGCGTAGCATTCCTGTTCCGTTTTTTTTTTTTTTTATAATCTACACACGCTCAAGGGAATATGATTACGCTTTAAATGTTTTAACACAGCGTGGGCGTGAAGTTACGGAAGAGAAAGAAGGATAGGAAAGATATGTGGCACGATATTCTGAGACTGAAGGTGGTTGTCTCAGATTTTTTATCTCCAGGGATGGCGGCTGAACTAAAGCGGAGAATTGCCGGGTCTTATTTCTATGCCCCTTATAATTCGCATTATTTTATTCGTTTTTCATCCTTGTTGGGCATACTAGTTTAACTCAATCACATGTTGTTAGTGTTATGCCTAAACAACATGTAATGAGTAAGCCAGCACCCCATTGATGACAATTTATAGAAGGTTTTTTTTTTTAATGGAATTAAAGACGACATAGACGACGGCAGGGATCGAACCTGTGATATTGAGGTTGACAGGCGAGCACACAACCATCGCGCCACGGCCGTGACACTATAGTTTCGTTGACATTTGTTCAACTTCTCAGAAAAAAACGCTATAGGCTTCTCGTTTTCTTCTTCGTCATATTGGTATAAAACACCACGTATACCACAACTGGATGCATCGCATTGTATTACAAACGGTTTTGAAAAATCTGGATGACTCAATAATGGTGCAGAAATTAAAGCTGCTTTAAGAGCTTTGAAAGATGCTCATGCCTCAGAGTTTATTTCACAAACTTTTCCTTTTTTTTAATGTGTCCGTTAAAGGACTAGCTATAGCATCGAAATTTCTAATAAACCTCCTGTACCATCCGCACATTCCTAGAAACCTCCGCACCTGTTTTGTGAAGTTGGTACGGGAAATTCTTGAATACAGGACACTTTACTGGCATCAGGCTTAAGAAGGCCTTGGCCAACTATATATCCTAGGTACTTTAGTTCTTTGAAACAAAAGTGCGATTTTTCTACATTTATTGTCAGATTTGCATTTTTCAAGCGATATGCAACTTTTTCTAGAATTTGAAGGTGTGTGTCAAAGTCTTTCGAAATTATGAGAAGGTCGTCGAAATAAGGAAAAACATGCTCCCTAAGTTCAATGGGAATCACTTTATCAATTACTTTACACATCGTTTGTGCTGCATTTCGCAAACCGAAAGGCATAACTGTAAATTGATACAGTGGTCTTCCTTGAACAGTGAATGCTGTCTTCTCTTTTGCCGACTCTTCTAAGGGAATTTGCTAAAAGGCATCTTGTAAGTCGACACTGCTTATGAAGTGAGTGTCCTTCAGGCGGCTTATAATACCATGATTTATAATTTTGACCAAGTTTATGTTTATGTTTGATTTGAGAACAATTGAAGTGTTGATTCTCATCGGCTTTGTTGGTCTTCTTGATGATTAAATGAAAACAGTTTTCATCTGATTTTTCCCAACGTTTCGACGGTGATTGCCGTCTTCTTCAGGGGATGTCTTTATTCACAAAAATGATAAAAATGTTTATTTAACACATACGAATATTATATAAAGCGTACAAGTATGGCTTACATTGATTTGAATATTACAAAAACATTAAAAAAACAATTAAAACAAATAAAGTGCTTCCGATTTGAAGACTTGTCAACTGTTAAATGTAAACTGTTGAATTGTTTTTGTCTGAAACTAAGGAACAGTAAACGGCGGATATGTTTTGAGTGTCTTGTTTGCGGTTCATATTATTTTTGTTTTTTATTATGTGAAGTGTTTCTAATGTATAGCGTTTGGAAGTATGTTTCTCCGTTGCAAGAATTTGGACTCCTTCAAAATCTGGTTGATGTCCTGTTTCGATGGTGTGGCATGCTAGTGCTGTCTTTTCCGGTTTTTTTTGGCGAATGTCTGATTTATGGTTAGCCATTCTTTGTCGAAGGAGTTGTTTAGTTGTGCCAATGTAACAGAGATTGCATGGTTCGTCCGGTTTTCCTTTGCAGTTTATTTTGTAAACTACGTCTGAGCGGCGATCCTTGTCCGTTTTCGTCTTTAGGCATGTAAATAGAGATACAACTGTCTGGTTTGACTTATATGCTAAGTTCACGTCAGGGTTGTTTTTGGCGACAACTTCTTTGAAATTTTCCGAGAGTTTGGGAACATATACAACACTTTTATAAACACCTTTCTTCTCTTCCAACTTATTTCCGGAAGAAACTTGATGTTTTTGACGAAGTATCAAGTTTCTTATGATTTCTGTCGGAAAGCTATTGTCAATGAGTATTTGTGTGACTTTTTTTCATTGGCGGAGTGGTATTTTGGGTCACTCAACGCAAAGACTTTATTTATGAGATTGGATGCTGTGTTCATACGTATGTGTTTGGCTTGATTAGATCGGAAATTGACAAGTCTTCCAGATGCCGTATCCTTCTGATACCAGTCGAAAGATAGACGGTCGTTTTCCCGATAGATTTTAACGTCTAAGAATGCTATTGACTCACTTTCTTCCTTCTCTACGGTAAACTGGATCTTTTCGTTGAATTGTTGAGGCATCGTAGCACATTATCAATTTCTTCTCTTTTAACAATCGCGAAAATATCATCAACGTACTTTGCTATAAACTTAGGTCTGTAGTTTAGTTTAAAACATTCTTCAAGCAAATAGTCTAAAAGTAAGTCAGCAATCGTCGGGGAAAGAGGATTTCCCATTGGCATACCATGTATTTGTTTGTACAAATTGTCTTTAAACTGTAAGTAGTTATTGTCCTTTATGCAAAAATTAAACAATTCGAGAAATTTGCTTTGGCTCAACCTTGTGTTTCAACCTTGTGAAGAAGACGGCAATCACCGTCGAAACGTTGGGAAAAATCAGATGAAAACTGTTTTCATTTAATCATCAAAAAGACCAACAAAGCCGATGAGAATCAACACTTCAATTGTTCTCAAATCAAACATAGGCTTATAATAAAGGGTTTTCCAATAAGAGGTGTTATTTTGAATAGCCCGCTATTTCGGTAGCTGTCACTTTTGAAGCTGTCATTTTTTGACATTTGACAAGTAGAAACTACGCTATTAATAAAAATGGAACGATACACGCTTCAACAACGCATTGAAATTATTAAAATTCACTATAAAAATGGTGAATGAATGAACCGGAATTTCATCGAAAAATCATCTTGACTGATGAGGCCCATTTCCACCTCGGAGGCTACGTCAACAAGCAAAACTGTCGCATCTGGGGCTCGGAAAACCCAAGAGTTATTGTTGAAAAGCCTCTCCATCCTCAACGCGTGACTGTTTGGTGCGGTTTATGGTCCCGCGGGGTCATTGGACCTTACTTTTTCGAAAATGAGGCTGGAGCAACAGTTACGGTCAATGGATTGCGCTATCGAGGGATGATTAATGATTTTTTATGGCCTGAATTGGATGGTATTGATCTGGACAACGTTTACTTTCAACAAGACGGCGCTACGTGCCACACAAGCGATGAAACCATCGATCTTTTACGGGAAAAGTTTCCGGACCGTGTTATCTCTCGAAGAGGTGATCACAATTGGCCACCGAGATCTTGTGATTTAGCACCTTGCGACTTCTTCCTTTGGGGCCACGTGAAAGATAAGGTCTACGCCAACAGCCCAGCGTCGATTCAAGACCTCAAAGATGAAATTCGTGAGGCTATCGAGGACATAGGGCAGCCACTTTGCGATTTGGTTATGGAAAATTTCATGAAAAGGATATGGTCCTGTAAGCGTGGTCTTGGCGGCCATTTGGCTGATGTTGTGTTTCATTATTAACGGCATACCTTCCTCTTTATAATGAAATAAACATCCGATCATTTATCTCCAAAAATGCCATTTTTCTTTGAATATCAAAATAACACCTCTTATTGGAAAACCCTATACCTTCAATATTCTGCATTGCATATGCACTCCCCTTCGTGTGAGCGTTTAGCTTTTTTGAGTCCAAACAGAGACGTACTTTGCTAGGTTTCTGGACTAAAACAATCGGAGAACTCCAGGCTCTCTTCAATAACTCCAAGAGCAAGCATCCTGTCAAGGTCTTTAAAGATAATGTTTTGAACTGGTTGTGATACAGGTTAATGCCTTTGTTTTATTGGCTCTGATTCATTTGTTTCTATGACATGCATGCCAACCGTCGTTCTTCCAAGGCCTAGTTCAGAAAAGGATGGAAATTGACTTATGACTTTTTGAAGTGACATGAATTGAGCTTCAGTTAATGTGTGTTGTTCAGGTTTATCTTTAGGTTTTTCAATATCGATACTCATATCATTGGCTATCTCACTTACAATGTTAGATACAATTTTAAATTTTTGCCAAAAATCGATGCCAAGATATAAAGGCTGAGAAAGAGATGGTATAAGATACAAATCTAAGTTATGGGACTGATCACCATACGAAACTTCAACATTCACTCTTCCTATGATAGTCTGAGATTTTCCATCAGCTGTTTTGATGGATGACCTAAAATCTATAATCGGGATTTTTAATTGACGGACCAATTCAACCGAATTGCTACTAAGAACGAAACAGTTGCACCACTGTCTAATAAGCCAGCACAAGGTCTTGTATCAGCATTAGAGTGTAATATACAGCTATCTATCATTATATCTAAAAAATGAACGTTTATAGTATCTTTCGCGAATTTTCTTTGCTTTACTTACTGTTTGATTAAGCTTTATTTCACTTACATTAAAAATTTTGGATTTCAAATCGTTGTAATGCTTAAGTCTTTCGTCATAACTTTTATTTTAAAAAATATGTCTTTTAATTAGATTTATTTTGTTTTCATTTGTATACTTAGTAATATGGTTATAGCTAAGGTTTTTATCCGATGATTCTATAATATTAGAAAAATCAGGATAAGTATTTGTAGAAGCATCTATTTTGGTTGGTCAGGATGTGTTTGTGTCGAACGAGACATTCCCGTCGTGGACAATTCAAGACTGTAAAATTATCAGTGCCGTATCGATGGCAAAACAGTTTATCAAAAGGCGAAGGGCAATTTATAAACATGTGTCCTGTGCGTTTACAGTTAAAACACTTTAGTGAATTATTATTAATAGTTTGTGGTCTTTGCATGGCGGAAACTGATTCATAATTAAACGTATTCGAATCAACGAAAACATTTTCTTCCATATCATCTAATTCATGAACAGCCCTAAATGGTCTATGTTGAGCTGGTGGATACCTAGAACAAAGAATCCTTTCAACACGAATGCACCCATTCCTAAATTGTTCTAGTGAGTTAATTTTCATAGGATAAATAAAGTTGATTAGCTTTGAATGAATATTGGATTTGAGGATATCTATAAAATCTTCATCCTGCATCGGATTCTTTAGCTGGCTCTTAAGCTTTAACACTGCGATGAAGTAATCTTCAAAATTTTCTTGAGGTGTTTGCTTTTTGTCCATGATTTGCTTAATAACCTGTAAGTCATTCTCATGACTTCTAAATCTCTTTAATAGAGCATCACGTAACATAAACCAATCGCATCTAGGGTTGGTTCGTACATACTGCCAAAACCAATCTTGTGCAATACTAGTTAAGAGGAGATGGAACTGTAGCATTACATCATCCCATGAAAATTTATAATTAGTTTTTAAGGTTTCTATACGAAACACAAAATCTTCGATTGACATTCCCTTGGAAGTGCCATCGAATCTTACTCCTCATCGATCTATTTGTAGCGCCTGGCTACCATTAATTGACAAATTTCTATTCTGTTCTCTATTCGAATTTGAATTAAAATACGAAAAAGCATCACCGTACGGAAAATCATTTAAATTAGGATAGACATTTGGATTATGATTATTTGTACCAAAACAAACTCTATACGTTTCATTATTTTGTTTAGGTTGCGAGTGATCATACCCGTCATAGTTAATAATATTAGGCATTATGTTCTTAACACTGTTTTGAATAAACTGCGGCAGCTTTAACTCTAAAGTTCGAGTAATTAGGTCTTCAATATGTTTGTCTAATCTTTTCATACGAACAGAATAATTGTTTCTAACTACTTGCACTCGAGGAAGGTCATTGCCATTGACACCGTTATGATCAGCTGGCGAAATGTTGCTGGTGTTTGCCTGGGCATTGAACCCACTTGCAACATCGTCTAGGATATCAAAATTTGGCAAAATATTAGAAATATTACTCGCAACATGGTTTGCGTCATCACTTCTCTCATGATTTGAAGTTAATGGTATTTTGTTGCTGGTTTTCGAAGTTGTTGTTGTTGTACTCGTAATGGATGCTGTGTTATCAGTAAGATTTACAACTCTGTTCATCGGATAAGAGAGTTCTCTAAAAAAAAAAAAAAAAAACGGTTGAAAACGAGTTGAAAACGAGTAAGCCTATCAACAGATTCACCCACACAAATGTTCAGGCAGAGTTTACGGATATGCAAATCCCGCATAGGGTTCTTTGCGGGATCCCTCTTAACCTTCTTAGGGGCTTCCTTCTTCTCAACAGCAGGCGACATAGCGTTATTCGGGGGAAAAAAAGCAAAAGTTCTCTATTGGTATTATTTGACAGTGGATCGATTTGAAATTGGTTGTGCAGACCACTCAAGTTAAGAGACATGTCTTGTGCCATAATTGTCAAAGGAGAGCGCTGAACTGGATTACGATTTCCTGCAAAGCTTTTGTTGGTTCTGTCTACAGGTGAACCTGTGAAACTGTCATTACTAGAGCGTGTTTTGGGGCCTCTCTTAGAAGGGAAATTTTTCGGAATTTTCTGGATCGCTCCATTTATTTATCGATTATGATTTGAATTTTTAGACGAAACCACAGGGGAGCAAAGAAGCATAAGACCAGTCATTGAATATCCAGTCCCATTACCCAGTACTGAAGAGGTTAAGAAAGCAATACGCAAGCTTAAGAATAACAAATCCGCAGGCTCGGATGGCCTACCTGCGAAACTCTTTAAGTATGGAGGAGATGTCCTGATAGGGTGCATGCATCAGCTCATCAACCAAGTGTGGGAGGAGGAAAGCATGCCCGACGACTGGTCAAATAGCTCCATATGCCCAATCTACAAAAAAGGCGATCCTATGTCCTGCAAAAACTACACGTACTACAACTACACTGCACGTACCAGTGTGGCTTCAAGCCAGGCAGATCAACGATAGACCAAATCTTCACATTGAGGCAAATCCTGGAAAAGACCAACGAATTTCAAGTCGAGACCCACCATCATTTCATCGACTTTAAAGCCGCATATGATAGCATAAGTCGCCAAGAGCTTCTATTGGCAATGTCGGAACTCGGGATCCCGAAAAAACTGATCCAGCTATGCCGCATGACGTTACAAAATACGCGGTGCAACGTGCAAATGGGTAACAGCTCATCCGAGCTATTCCAGACGTGCACAGGGTTCAGACAAGGAGATGCGCTATCATGTGATTTCTTCAACCTAGTTCTGTAGCAGATAGTGCGCAAGAGTGGTGTTAACCTGGAAGGCACTATTTTCAACAGGTCTTCCCAACTGCTTGGATATACGGACGACATCGATATTATCGGCCGCTCCAAGCGAGCTGTGCTTGAAGCGTGCACAGCTATTGATGAACAGGCGAAACGCGTTGGTCTTGAAGTTAATGAGGACAAAACAAAGTATATGCTATTAACAAACAAAGCCACATCTGTCCATCGCCTAGGACAAAACGTCACTGTTGGTAGCAGTAATTTCGAGGTAGTCAAGGAGTTCACCTACCTCGGAACGAACATCAATCCCACGAATGACACCTTAGTGGAAATCCGACGAAGAATTACCCTAGCAAACCGCTGCTACTTCGGTTTGGCCAAACAAATAGGTTCAAAACTCCTTTCTCGAAAGACAAAGTGCACGCTATACAAAACGCTAATTTTACCAGTTCTACTCTACGGCACCGAGTGCTGGCCGATAAGTAAAAAAGGGGAATTGATACTGGGCACTTTCGAGAGAAAAATTCTTCGGCGGATATTTGGTCCTATATGCGAAGAGGGCGAATGGAGGAGAAGATTCAATCGTGAATTATACGAGCTGTACCAAGATGTGGATGTAGTCCAAAAAGCCAAAACACGTCGACTACACTGGCTCGGTCACATCGAGCGAATGGACAACAACGCTCCAGCCAAGAATTCGAATCCCAGCCCCCAGGTTCGAGACGACGAGGAAGACCGAACCTCCGCTACAGGGACCAGGCCGTTATAGACGTAAGAGCGCTTGGTCCCGACGACTGGAGGAAGCTCGCGAAGGATCGCAACCGATGGAAGACCGCAATAACTCAGGCAGAGACCCTCCATGGATCGGGAGCCGGTTAAGTAAGTATGATTTGAATTACTCATTTTCTCTTTAAGAATATTATATTTTACTCAAACAAATAAAGAGATTTTTCTTTTATTATTATTATATATATTTATTTTTTGTTTGTTTGTTTTGTTTGCGATTTTGCTAGTAAGAAATGATTGGTTTTATTGTGAGGGAATACGGTCAGCTTTATGTTCAAAAGAAAGGAGGAAAGAAAGTGTAGAAGAAAAGGTAAGTTTCTCTTGATATATGTTTCTCTGGACTTAAAACTCTATTGCTATTGTATAGCTGAGTACTCAGAGAAATATTGAACACCAAACAGTGTTTATTTTAACGAAAACGTAATCTATGGCAACACAATTGGGTTCAAGTGAACATATGTTGTGGACTCATAGATGACGTAACAATTAAAATTAACGCAGATAATTTTAGAAGTGCAACAATGTACATATATAATTAATTTTTGAAACGCAACTAAACACAATCGGACTCCTTGATAAAAATCTACTTAACCAGTGGCAGTGGCAACTCTGTTTAAATTTAAAAAATCAGTTTAGCCAGGAACTCACTAGTCATTTAAAATTGGTAAACAAAAGCAATTAATTCTTTTTGTTTAATACAACGATGGAATTCAGAAACTTATTAATTTTTGTATTGCTTTTGATTGAAGGCGATATAACGAAAGTAATAATGAAGCCTTACTCGTTGGGCGCCAATGTGTGATTAGTTTACTTAGCTAGGTAGTATTGGTAGAAAACGAAGATGTTGTTTTACCTATATCCCTCTGCAGCGGTAAGGCACGCTTGTGATCAGGGGCGTATTTACCCTAGGGCTAAAAGAGCCACAGCCCGGGACGGCAAGGCTGCTAGGGGCGGCTTGCGCCAATTTATAATATTTTTTTGAAGCGATTGAACTTTCAATACATTCAAGGGCAAGCCGCCCCTAACAATTGTCTAATTTACAATATTTTTGAAGGATAAACAAAAAATACAAAGATTTAAAAAAATGCGATTTTTTGAGTCTAACATATCACTCACTTTTTTCACCATTCACTATTCTTATTTTTTATAAACGATTTTTTATAATGAAAATTCATAATAAAAATATTTACAGTCATGTACCTATTCTTTGGAACAAATTCCAATGAAACGAAAACATGTAGCTCTAAATAAAATGCACGACTGGGTTGCACGAACATGCTCCTATGTAATAGACTAGGAGTTTTAGAAACGAATGTTATTAGAGAAAACTGTTCATAAGGATAAAATATCATAATTCTATAAATTCTTTTGTAGTAAGACAAAAACAGAATGCTATGCAAATATGAACTTATGCAAGAACAAAAATTATAAGTCGCTGTAGTGGTTTCTTAATAAAATAAGGTTTTATATAGGTATATACATACTTTAGGTTTTTATTATTGTACGAATTTCCAAAAAAAATATTGACCCATTTGTGAGATATCGAATTTTCCAAAATTTTTTTTTTTTTTTTCAAAAATTAAAAAAATAGGTTTTTTTAAGTTTTGAAATGCAATTTTTTTTAAACTTTTTAGAAGCATCTCTATGAAAAATTCCATTAAAATCCGTTATGTCGATAATAAGAAATTCAAAATTGGCAAAAATGGTTCTATGGTAGGTACAAGCTGTAATATCTTAACTTACATTTTTTTTATTAAATTAAAGATCATAAAAATTAATTGAAAGAAAAAAAATTTATCAAAATTCTAGGCGCCGCCGCCGTTTTCGAGAAAAATACGATTTTTGAAAACCATTTTTTTAAATTTTTCAACATTTGTATGGTGGGTACCTTTATTTTCAGATAAAATAATTTTTTTTCTCACATCTTGTAGATTATATTGAAAAACTTTTATTTATCAAGTTTAAAAAAAATCTAGCCTGGGGTTTTCGACATATCGAATTTTGAAAAAAAAAATTGAAGTTTTTTTTTTAAATCCAAAATTTTTTTTTGAAAATTTGAATATTTAAGTTCTTGAGGAGCCTTGGCAAAAACAAAAAATGATCAAAATCGGTTGTACCGTTTTTGAGAAAATCAAAAACAAAAAAAATGGTTCCATGCGGGGTACCCTCAATAACCATTTTTCGGAAATTTTTTTTTCAACCATTACCTAGCTTTAACTAAATGAAATTTTTTTGTGTTTTTATTTTTTAAATCTACCTATAAGTCGCAAGTAAAAAATGGGCTAGAAAAACTTTGGCTGGACGGATCTCAATTTTTTGTTTCTAAACCATCTACAAACAGTACCTTTTTATTAAAAAAAAAATTATAAAAATCCATCAAGCCGGATTCTAGATATAAGATTACACACAAAATTTTATTCTTTTTATTTATTTTTTCCCCTCCCTTTGTATTTTACTTTTTTATTTTTAACATTTTTTTTTCTTCTTTGTTGTAAAACCTGTTTATTTTTATTTTTGTTCCTTTTTGTTTTTTGGTTCTTAAACTGATTGCGTTTTTATTGTTTGTTTGTTTTAAATGGATGGTTTATCAGTAAGATCGGTTGTTAAAATACTTTCAGGTGCCCGTGACGGTTTCAAGGTATGTTGCATTAATGCACGAAGCCTGGTGGTGTGGTGGTGTGGCAATATATTGCAGTGCATCTCTTAGTAACAAAGTTATTGCTAAATCAGAGAATGGCGGCATAGAGTTTTTGATATTGGAAGTCACTGATGGCAATACTAAGTGTGTTCTAGGTGTGGGCTATAATCCCAACAGAAGTGTTTCTCCTGAACCTTTATTCTCAGCTCTACAACAATTCTCCGCGTCATATGAACACATTATTCTATGTGGTGATTTTAATGCAGACCTTTTACTATTGGATACTCGAGCCAACCAACTAAGAGATGTGATTGCAACTAATGGACTTTATGTTTCAAATTGTTACGCCACTCGTTTCGCCCCAAACTCAACTCCTAGTCTCCTTGACCTCATAATTGTCTCTGATCTTTCGAATGTTTTGGTGCAAGACCAATTGTCTTTGGATGGTATTTCTGATCATGACCTCATTTACTGCACCTACAACATTGATTTCTCACGTGTGCCTACTCCATCGACTTTTCAATTCAGAGATATTAAATCAGTGGACTATATTGCACTGCAAGCTGATGCAATGGAGTTCCCTATCCCTTGGCATTTATGTCAAAATTTCCCCAATTCTACCGACAAAGTTGAATACTTTCAATCATTGGTTCTCGAACTATTTGAAAAGTATGTTCCTCTTAAAACCGTATCAGTTCGCAGCAAAAATTGTCCCTGGTTTACTTCAGATGTTGTTAGGTCAATTAAAAAGCGTAGAAAATCGTATGCAAAATGGAAGCTTAATCCTACAAATGACAATTGGAATTTATTTTGCCGGGCTAGGAATGATGCAACATTTGTAACTCGCAGATCCAAAAAGCGATTCTTCATGTCAAAGTTGGATACAAATCAATCATCTCGCAAGCTCTGGAATAATCTTCTGTTCAAAATGTGCTTCTGTTCAAAATGTGCTTGATCTAAATGAATTAAATAAATCATTCATATTGAAAACATATCAAAATCTGGATTTTGTGCCTAATGACCAAGCCCGTTATGATCCTTCCACTGAATTTGAATTTGTTTCTGTCTCAGAAGTTGAGGTTGTTGATGCAATTCGATCGGTTAAATCAGATACTCTAGGAGAAGATGGGTTGCCAATATGCTTCGTAAAAATTATATTGCCATATATTTTGAATTTTGAGAGCTCTGACTTATTTGATCAATTTCTGCATCATGTCCTCAACTTTCCCATTAAACTGGAAAATAGTTAAATTCATCCCTGTAGCCAAAAAGCCTAACCCTTTTTCTTGCTCAGATTTTCGTCCTATAAGCATTCTTTCTTGTCTGTCAAAAGTTTTTGAGAAAATTCTGGCTTTACAAATTATATGGGTTTCGTGCAAATCACAGCTGCCAAACTGCATTGATTAAAGTCCTCGATGATATAAGGTTTGAATATGATTTGAACAATATAACAGTTCTTTGCCTGCTGGATTTCTCTAAGGCGTTTGACAGTGTTAACCATAAAATACTTTGCAAAAAACTAAAGTACTATTTTGGCTTTCATGATAGAGCTGTGCGCTTAATTGAGAGTTATTTGTACAATCGCTCCCAAAAAGTGAAGTTTGGCCAAAACGAATCAGATTATTCGTTTTTGCATATGGGTGTACCACAAGGTTCTATTCTAGGACCTTTATTATTTTGCATATTTATAAATGACCTGCCTAATGTTTGCTCAAATGTAATGCTACATCTATATGCTGATGACGTTCAAATTTATTTATCACGGCCGCTTGGTCTGCAGGAGGACTTGATATGTAGGATAAATGAGGATCTGATGGCAATCTCCAAATGGTCCGTTAGCAATGGTCTAACTCTAAATCCGCTTAAGTCTCAACTTATTGCGATATCTAAGAAACAGTTTAATACCTCACACTTCCCTCCAGTTTTTCTAGACCAAGTCCAGCTTCACTTTAAAGATACTGTTAATAGTCTTGGTTTTAAAATTGACCGGTCGCTTTCAGCAGATGATCATATTAACTGCATAGTTGGAAGAATCTACTCCGGGCTACGTAGACTCTGGCCATTCTCTGCCATTACTCCAGTAAACACCAAACTAAGACTAATAAAAACATTACTGGTACCTTTAATTGACTACGCTAATGTCGTCTATTGTAAACCTGATTCACAATCGAAACATAAACTGCTTGTGGCTTTTAATGATATGATTAGATACGTTTATGGTATCAGGAGACATGAACACATCTCACAATATCATAAGCTAGTCCTTGGATGTTCACTACAGCAATTTCTTGATTCTAGATGCTGTATATTTTTACACAAAATTATACAAAACAAAACACCACTTTACATATACGAAAAATTAGAATTTGCACAGTCCCTTAGAACTATCAATCTGTTATTACCGGCTTTCAACTACCTTAACTCTTAACGGCTCTTCATTGTATATGCAACCAAGTTGTGGAACTTCCTCCCAGTTACAATAAAAAGAATTATCGGAGTGAAAAACTTTAAGAATGCAATCTCTTCTCATTTTTGCTAGCATGATGTGACAATTCATAGTTTTAAACAGGTTGTTAATTTATTTACCCATTTGGGTTAACTAATGAAGGAAATAGAGAATACAAAAAAAAAAAAAAAAAATATTATATATGTATGTAGGGTAGGTATTATCTATATGAATGAATGTATAAGAATTTTTGAAATATTTTAAGTATTTTTTAAGTATTTTTTTTTATCAAAAATTTTGTATCAACCGTTTTTTTAAGGTAGGTGTCTGTTAGGCCACCACCTCAGTGTAATAGTTATATGTTCATAGTGTCTCCTAAGCAACACGTCAGTGAAATTGTTTTCATTACTTCAACTTGTTTATTTCTTAGATGGATCATAGACCTAAAAGAACGTCGGCTGGAACATTTGTTAGTTACGACGAGCAAATAGAACAATGGTTAGATGAAGAAAGTGAACACGAGTTCAGTGATTGCGACAATGAAGATGAGGACCCGAGTTTTGAGCCACAAAATGAAGTCTTTGAAGCTGACGAAATTTCAGAAGGGGAAGCGCACGACGAAGTTTCAGATATCGAAGAACATGAAGAACCAAGTGCAGATGTTAGAAATTCTACCACCAATAAACAGTTGCATGAAGAATTTTATATAGGTAAGAAAGGTTTTAAATGGAATAAAAAAGAGTGCCCTAGGGCATCTAGAACAGCAGCCCACAATATTATAAGATTACCTGGTCGTTTGCACACACTTAACTTCGAAGGCTATTTTGAACTTTGGTCTAAGATTTTTGATAATACAATGTTGGAATGTTTGGTGACACATACTAACCAAAAACTACAAAATTATAGAATAAAATTCAAACAAAGCGCTAAGACAGATCTAATGGACACGGATGTAACTGAAATAAAAGCCTTTATCGGTTTAATGTACTACTCGTCCGTTTTTAAGTGCAATCACTCCGATCTGAGCATGATATTTGCTACAGATGGCACTGGCCATGAAATATTTCGGTGCGTAATGTCAAAATGGCGTTTTTCTTGCTTGATTAACTGCCTCCGTTTTGATGACTCAACTACTAGAGAGGAACGTCTGAAGGATGATAAACTTGCTCCAATCTCTGATTTGTTCAACAAATTCATCACAAATAGCCAGGCCCAATATACTCCTGGACCATACCTATGTATAGATGAAATGTTGCTGCCATTTAGAGGTCGTTGTAAGTTTATCATTTACATGCCACAGAAGCCAGCAAAATATGGCATCAAGATAATGCTATTGGTAGATGCTCGTACATTCTACATTTATAATGCCTACATCTACCATGGTAAAGACTCGGATGGTATAGGGTTGAGTGAACAAGATAGAAAAATGGCAATACCTAGTCAGTCTGTTTTGAGACTAGCGAAAGTTGTGGAAAAATCAAATCGGAACATTACAGCAGACAATTGGTTTAGTTCAATTCCACTGATGGAAACTTTGCTCAAAAGAGGACTTACTTACTTAGGTACGCTGAAAAAAAATAAAACGGAGATACCACCATGCTTCTTGCCGGACAAGAAAAGAGATTTAGAGAGTTCAGTGTATGGGTTCACAAAAGACTTCACATTGTTATCATATGTTCCGAAAAAAAACAAAGCTGTCCTCTTAATTTCTTCTTCCCACCACAATGAAGATGTGGACACTGACACAGGTAAACCAATAATGATAACTGACTACAATCATACTAAAGGCGGAGTTGATGAAGTTAATAAAAAGTGTTCAATTTATTCCTGCAGCCGCAAAACTCGCCGTTGGCCTATGTCAATTTTCCAAAGGATTTTGGATATGTCAGCCGTAAACAGCTTTGTACTATATCAAATGTGTGCAGACAGCAATTGTAAAATGAGACGGGGTACTTTTATTTTGAATACGGCAAGAGAATTAGTGTTGGATCACATGAAATATCGTGTGTACAACGAACGATTGCCCAGAGAGCTGCGGATGACAATAAGTAGAGTTTTGGCTAAGGATCTCCCTCCTCCACCACCGAAAGTTTTACAAAATCAGTTAGTTACAAGAAAATTATGTTCCATTTGCCCACCAAAATTAAAAAGGCAATCAAGATATTGTTGTTGTGATTGTTCAAAGTCAATCTGTTTGCAATGCTCAAAGCCACTTTGCGCAGACTGCCAGCAAAAACTATGATTTTTGAACTATTATATTTTTTTTTCCAACCAGTGGATTGATCTCATTTTTTTTTTAAATGATTCTTATAAGTGTTAAGTTTTATAAATGTTTATGTAAATGAAGAAATTATTTATGTTTATTTTTTTTTTTTACTTTTTATCTATGTTTGTTTTTGAGTATTAATTTATGTTACATCAATAAATGTTGTTAAAATCAAAATGTGTTTCAAATTGTTTGTGTTTTTTATTTTGTAATGCTAATATATACCCTTAAGATTAAAATATGACGAATTAAAGATGCAAAATAAAATAAGTTTAAAAAACACAAGCTATCAAAATGGTGTCTGGTAGACTACCACGTCAGTAGGATTGTGAAAACTAAAGCACGTCAGTCGCAGAGGGTTAAGGTACTTTAAAAGACTCAGTCTTATTTGTACATTGTTACTAAATAAATTGAAAATTGAAATTATATATGTACCTAGCAAATCATGCCTCAATTTTTTTAGTTTTGGCTGACTCGTGCCCCTATATACGTATACAAATACCCTTCTCTTCGTCAATAGTTTTGAACGACTTAAGAAACAATATAAAGATTGTTTTTTGTACAATAGTTAATAATGATGGATAAATAAAAGGATAGGTATTATTTTAAAAACTGTTGGCCCAAAATTTTAGTCGAAATAGTACATTGTTAAAACTATTTTAGTATAATACTACGTTAAAAGGACGATTTTGCTAATTTTAATCAAATTTAGCATCATGCTATCTTTAACATTTTACTAAAGTTAAAATCGTCAAATACCTATGTAAGCTTTTTAGTATCGTGCTAACTTCATATGCCTCTTGCCTTTTCCAGATGTCAAAAAAGGTCTGTTTACTTAGGGTTTTGCGGATTCTGATTTGTGATCTCGTACAGTGCAGACATGTTTTTCTGTGTGCTCATAAATTATATTCTTTTTTTTTCTACGAACTCCGTAATTTGTTCTAAATGGAAGGAGATAAAACTCCTCCAAGTGTCCCTCCCGACAAATCGTCGGATAAAAAAAAAAAAAAAAAAACTTAAATTCAGGCCATTGAATTTGCCATCCAAATTAATTAATGAGGCAGATAAGCAAAAAATTTTATCTCAAATCGACTGGTGGTTAGCCGGCGACGCAGACATCAATACACAGATAGCTGATACCTCTGCTCAGATGGAAACCGATGCCATACCAACTGGCGTAAGAGAGAGCGAGGCAAATGTATTGAAGCAGGAAATGCTCCATTGTAATAACATCGTGATTGGCAACCCAAACTGCTCAAATGCCGTTAACGGCGTAAATTCAACTGAATTTGTCCTAAAAGAATTACTAGCGAATGATAAAGACACGTTTTCGAACATCATTGCGCGAAAAATGCGACAAACCACCTCAAACAGAATGGTCAAAAAACAGGGCATGGAATACCCAGATATAAGCAAAACCGTTTCGCTATCCTCGGTAGCGAGTTAGAAGATGACGATGAGGAAAATTATCTCCCAAAGCGTTCCAGTATCATGAACGATGGAAAAAAACATCCCAGCTTGAACACAAATGCTCCTGTCAACAACAGCAACAGTGATAAAACGGTCGGTAACAACAAAAACAGCAACATCAACTCAAATGGTGTTTATTGCGTTCGCGTTAGGAACTTCGAGAATACTTATCTTTCGTGGTATTTCCAGGCTGAAAAGTCTTTAATATAAAAAATGTCCGAGATTAATGAAAACGCGCGTGTTCTTTCTTGAAACTTGCAAGGACTACAACTTTATTAATTGTAAAAACGGAAAGGAGGATAGCTATAGAAAAAATAGAGAGAGACGGTACTATGTACCATTACAATTTTTACAGGGTTTTTCATTTGTTCAGCGCAAAAGTAACCACTTAAGGTGGAAACACAAGATTTAAGCCGCTGTATCGGTAAACATACTCCCACCGTTGAAAGCTCCTTTCAACTTTAATCGACGAGTAGTGGGCATAACTTGGATATAGAGCGTTTAAACTCTCCCTTTGCTGTAGTGACTGACGCAACGCGTGTCAACCCATCCTGTCCGGGGTAAGTTTTAATAACTCTACCGATGAGCCATCGACATGGGGGCTGGTTTTCATCTTTCAAGATGACTACATCATCAGGCTGAATGTTTTTTGACCTTTCTAACCATTTTGGTCGTTTTTGGAGTTGAGTCAGGTAGTCTTGAGACCACTTTTTCCAGAAGCTTAGGACAAGCCGTTGAATGTACTGCCATCTATCGCGTATCGATGCTTCTGCCGTTAAAATATTGGGATCTGGTACAGTTGTCATTGGTCGAGCGATAAGGAAGTGTGCTGGCGTTAACGGATCCGTGTCTCCTTGAAATCGCGTGCAAAGCGGCCTTGAGTTAGCGCAAGCTTCAATTTGACACAAAATGGTTGAAAACTCTTCGTATGTTAGAGATGACTGACCGAGCACCCTCCGTAGATGAAATTTTGTAGTCTTGACTCCTGCTTCCCACAAGCCGCCGAAATGCGGAGCATGGGGTGGTGAGAAGTGCCAGTTGATTCCATTGGAGGTGAGCTCATTCGTTACATCCTCTTGAAAGTTGCTTGAGTTGAGTAGATTCGCCCAATCTCGTAGCTGTTGGTTTGCGCCAACGAAATTGGTGCCATTGTCACTAAAGATAGAGTGACACTTTCCGCGCCGGGACACGAAGCGACGTAGAGCGGCTATGAAAGCGGACGATGAAAGATCCGAAACGAGTTCGAGGTGTAAGGCTTTCGTAGCCATGCAAACGAATAGGGAAACATAGACTTTATGCTGCTTTGCACCTCGTCCCTTCCATGTCCGGATTAAAAATGGTCCCGCGTAATCGACGCCCGTGTTACCAAAGGTCACTACTGGTTCCAATCTAGATTTCGGCAAGCTGGCCATTAATTGTTGGTAAGGAATGGCGCGTTGCCTAGCACATGTTGGGCATTGATAGATACATCGTTTTATAACGTGGTGGACACCGATGATACAGTAGTGGAGCGAAATCAGGTACGTCATTTGCCGCATTCCGGCATGCAAATTATTGAGATGAAAATCTGTGACGATAAGACGAGTTAGGGGATGATCCTTATGCAGAATTATTGGATGCTTTTGCTCAAATGGTATGCACGCATTTTCTAGTCTGCCTCCTACCCGAAGAACACCCTCCTGATCGATGAAGGGACGCAAGAAGTAATATTTGCTTTTCTTGGAAACCGCCTGGTCTCGTTCTAAAAGAGCGATTTCTTCTTTAAAGATGTGTTTTTGAGAGAGCTTGAATACTGCGAGCTTTGCCTGTTGTATATCATATGGTGATAAAAAATGCGTACGGACTCGTTCACGAGGTCTTACACGAGTTCGAGCAAATCGAATGATACGAGCGATGACCCGAAGAAGACGATTGAGTTTAGAAAACCTTTCGAAGATAAATGTATCCCATTCAACCGTTTCCGTTGCAGATGCAAGACATGTGATCTCATTTTCGACAGGGCTATTTTTAAGGCTAGGTAATCCTGAAAACGTTATCTCCTTATCGCGAAGAAACTGTGGACCATTCCACCATAGGTCCAAATTGGATAAACATTTCGGCATCATACCGCGAGTGGCACAGTCTGCCGGATTCTCGGCCGATCGGACATGATGCCATATAGATACTGAAAATCGGGCAGCAATTTGCGAAATTCTATTATCCACGAATACATTTCGTGCACGTGGATATCCCTGAATCCAGTGTAATACCGTTGTAGAATCCGTATAAGCAAAACACTCAATATCGTGAATGGCTAAGGCTTCTTTTACCTTGCTAAGCAGTTGGATTAGCAGTAAAGAGCCACATAATTCCAGACGCGGAATCGAAAGGGTAGGCTTGACTGGAGCAAGTCTGGTCTTAGCACAGATAAGCGCAGTTTGCACCGTATTGATTCCTACAACCCTGGCATACACAGCAGCAGCATAAGCTGATTCCGATGCGTCAGCAAATCCGTGCAATTCCAATACCTCACCTTGACTATATTGCACCCATCTCGGAATGTTGACTGTTTGTACATAAGCAAGACCCGCTCTAAAGTCGACCCACTCTTGAAAAAAGTCTTTGGGAATGAATTCGTCCCAACCGATACCCTTGATCCATAGACGTTTTATGAAGATCTTCATTTTGACTATAACAGGTGATAGCCACCCTAATGGATCAAAGACTCGAGCTATGTCCGATAATACTTCTCTCTTGGTAGCATTTTGGCCTATGGTCGGAATTGTGGGGGCAAATTTGAAACAATCGTGTTTCGTATCCCAGATTAGACCCAATGTTTTGACTCCCGCGTCACCAATGGATAAATCAGTCGCTGATTCTCGATGCTCAGGAGAAATAGTGTTTAGAAGGTCATTCGAATTGGAGGACCACTTACGGAGGTCCATTCCAGCTTTCATAAGGATATCAGTTACCTCGTTTTTTGCATGTAAAGCTTCGACTACGTTTTCGAACGTAGACATGTAATCGTCCACATAAAAATCGTTTAAAATGCTATTCGAAGCACTTGGAAAAAGATGCATATTGTTTAAGCCAATTTGTTTAAGGACACGAGTTGCCAAAAACGAAGCGGAGGCGGTACCGTACGTTACGGTGAGAAGCACGTAGTCGCGTGGTTCTTCCGTTACTTCTTCCCTCCAAACTATTCGTTGGCAATGAACGTCGTTTGCATTGAGAAGAACCTGGCGGTACATTTTGGCGATATCTGCCTTCATCGCGATTTTATGTTTCCGAAATCGAATAAGGCATGTAAAAAGATGATTTTGAACGGTAGGCCCAACATGTAAGTAATCATTTAATGATAGACCGTTCGTGGATTTACTGGAAGCATTGAAGACAACCCTCAGCTTTGTTGTTGCGCTGGTGGGCTTCAGTACCGCGTGATGAGGTAAGTAAAACGATGGACGATGGAGGTCATTAAGTGGCACGATTGTCATATGACCTAATTGCTCGTATTCACGCATGAATTCGATATATTGTTCTTTCAAGTTTGCGTCCTTAGAGAATCGTCTTTCCATCGCGTGTAGTAGGCTTAACGCCGCACCACGGGAGTCTCCGAACTGTACGGGCATTTTACAAAAGGGTAGGCTTACTACATATCTGCCATCGCGATTAATGTAATGCGTTGAAACAAAATGATTTTCAATATCTGCACTTACCTCAGGTTCGGTGAGACGTCCATCAGCAAGATCTTCAGGCTCAAAAAATCGTTTTAAGAGAACATCAAGATCTACGGCAGAATGATTAACACTTAATGCAGCTTCTTGTTTCAATGAAATGTTTCCCGCTATAACCCAGCCAAAGATAGTATTTTGGGCGACAGGGGAACCCGAGGGATGCACGATTTTCCCGTCCGCGAGAATGTCAAAAAATACGTCCGATCCCAACAAAATATCGATTTTGTTTGGGCGATCACATTTAGGATCTGCTAATGATAGATTATTAAAATAAGATAAGCTAGCACTTGAAATGTCAAAACTCGGAAGATCGTTTATTAATGTGGCAAGTACAAAGGCATTAACCGATACGAATGAACTTGAATCAAATGTTGAAGACACGACTAGGTTTACTTGACCCCGTGTACCTTGTGTACTTTCGAATTGTCCTAGGCCAACTATAGGAATTTTTGCATGAGTTCGTTTTAAACATAGACGTTGGACACACGACTCCGAGATCAGAGTTGCTTGGGATCCGGAATCAAGCAGAGCCCTGCACGGTTGAGGTTCACCATTTACATCTTTTATCATAACCATTGCCGTTGGTAACATAGGTAAACACTCGGGATATGATGGAATTGTGCGAACAGATACCGCGGATACGACGGCATTTGAAGAGGAATTGACGGTTTGCACGAAAGGTGGGGGAATTCGCTCTACATGTAACAAAGTGTTGTGTTTCAAGTTACACGTCTTGCAATTAGAATATTTGCACTCCACCAATGAATGCTTTGCACGAAGGCAATTACAGCAAATTCCGTTTGCTTTAACAAATTCACACCGAGAAGGCACCGTAAGATCACGAAACTGCGCGCACTGATAGAGCATATGCTTTTGATGGCATTTAGGACACGATGGAATTGTGACATTTAAAACGCGTCTACCTGCATCTTTAGTCTTAAGTGGAGCACTCACATTACGCACGGAATGAGTCTTTGACAAGTTTAAGCTTTCGAGCTCATTAATTCTATCCTTCAAAAAGTTTGTGAAATCCGAGTACGATTGCTTTTCACTTTGTTTAGTTGCACGAATCCACAACATCTTATTCTCCGGATCTAATTTACGTGACAGAAAATAAATGAGCAATATATCCCATGAGTCAACGGGGAGATTCAAGGCGCGAAGGGCGTTCATATTTTCGATCGTTGTGCTGAACAAGCGTTTTATTTCTACCAACGAACCACTTTTGACTACCGGTTGGTCAAATATATTGTCTAAATGCGCAATCATAATGAACTTTGGTTTATCATAATGCTCATTTAACAAACTCCACGCAATATCGAAGTTGTCATTGCTGTGAGGAAGATGGTTCACGAGTGACAATGCTTCTCCTTTCAACCGCGTTTGGAGAAATTCCAATTTTTCGATATTAGTGACCGATTTTTTGGATACTACTAAGGCCGTAAATAAATCGCGGAATCTAATCCAGTCGTCAAAGTTTCCAGAAAACTCTGGTAAAACTACTGCGGGTAAACCTGATTGCGGTTGCACACTTGTTATATTTATTGGCCTTCGCGTTGTTTCGGCAAGAGTCTTCACTATATCGTTAAGTGAGGCCTGATTCTCTGCTAGAGCTTTGATAGATTTTCTGAACTCAACATCCGAATCAGATCGTGGATCACTTGCACTATAACTTTGCATCAATTCAGATAATTTAGCATGGGCACCGTAAAACGTAGATTCGAACTCGGCACGATATTGCGTTTCTTCGGATAATTGGGCAACATCATCGATTGATTCCTCTATTTCACTTTGAAGACGTTCAAAATCTTGCATATATTGCTCTAGTTTTGTTTGCCGCAACTTACTTTCAGCCAGAGGAGCACCCGGTGTCTCACTAAATGTAACGATCCGCGTTACCTGGCCTTTAATTGCAGCTCGTTTTCGCTTTAGAGCATCCATAACGCAAATAGATTAATAGACGAATATTTTGTTCGATTTTCAGATGATTGAAATGCAATTTCCGCGACAAGGTTCCGACCTTAATCGATTGTCAATAACCGTGCGCGCACAAAACCGAATATAATTGTTGTTTTTCTCAAACCCAACACGAACAACTAACACCTAAACAGTTTAATTAATTTTGGGCAGATGTAGGTACCGTTTTCTTAAGCAACGAATTTTGCACAACTGTGATATGGTATGTTTTATATCAGACCGTATTGCAACAACAAACACCGTTCTATTTGATACAGCAAAATGAGAAACGGTAAACAAGTCTTGTTATAGTGGTTTTGTCAATGTTATCTTTGGTGACGAGACGAATACGAAGAAGAATACGAAGAGAAGGCAATTAATAGAAATTAGTAAATGTGGACTGTATTTGATGGGTATGGATTGCGTAGCACCGAGTACATAACCTATTTATCACTCAAATATTTTTTTTTGTTGCACTCGTTCGAGTTCGAGTTCTTTTTATTTGAGAAGATAAATGATAAATGCTTGTAGATATAAGCACTAGCAACGATCTACAATTATTTGATACAATACCGAACTTGCATTATGAAACCGCACGGTATGATTTTATTTAAAAAGCCGTGGAAATCTAAAAATTCTCGAATAATCCGTGCTCGATAAAGGACCAATGTTTATTGCGTTCGCGTTAGGAACTTCGAGAATACTTATCTTTCGTGGTATTTCCAGGCTGAAAAGTCTTTAATATAAAAAATGTCCGAGATTAATGAAAACGCGCGTGTTCTTTCTTGAAACTTGCAAGGACTACAACTTTATTAATTGTAAAAACGGAAAGGAGGATAGCTATAGAAAAAATAGAGAGAGACGGTACTATGTACCATTACAATTTTTACAGGGTTTTTCATTTGTTCAGCGCAAAAGTAACCACTTAAGGTGGAAACACAAGATTTAAGCCGCTGTATCGGTAAACAAATGGTCTCAACCCGCAGCAAACAAAAGAAAACCAGCCCTGGTGCCCACCGATCTTCACCAAAGGTATAACTTCCAAATCTATTGTAGAATTTATTAGTAAATCCAATAATTTAAGTTTAAATGATGTTAAGTTCGACTCCAGGGGGTGGAAAGTTAAAAATATCTGTGAAGGATGTGAGATTACATCGCCTTCTTATCTAATAATTGAAAGCCAATAATGTCGACGCTTTTTCTTTTACTCCAAGGAGCCAAAGAAAGTTTAACGTCGTCCTTAAGGGTGTATCAAATAATTTTTCACCCTCTGATGTTCGCTTAGAAATTTCGAGGTTAGAACCCTCACTGAAAGTAGAAATTAAACGTTTCGAAACAAAGTGGTCAAAAGAAAATGAGATCCCTCTCGATATGTTCTTGTGTTCCGTTGAGGACAGGGAAAGTTTAGTAAAAATTAAATCTTTAAAATTTATATTAAGGCACAGAGTTAGTTGGGACTCTGTTCGTAGTTCGGGCACCAAGCAATGCTTTAGGTGCCAACGATTTGGGTACGTACCTGCCTACTGTGCGTACGCATTAAGATGCGTGAAATATCTAAAAGAGCATGATGCAGGTATGTGCGACCTCTGACAAAAAAGTGAATCTTCAACGGCATCGTGTGTAAACTGTGGCTTAGCTGTTCTGCCCGCCAGCTATAAAGGTTGCCCTTAAAGGGATGAGTTCTTAAAGAAAAGAGAAGCTCTGAAATTAGCAGCTGAAAAAATAAGCAATAAGACTGATCAAAACAAATTTGTTTTGAATATACCTAACAGCTCTCCAAATTATGGATTTTCCTATTCTGATGTGGTTAGAGGAGCTCAGATCTTCCCCACTACACAAGCAATGTGTACCTCTTATAATCCTATCTCAGATTTCTTACAGGAATCAAAGAAACTTTTTGGCATACCCTTTAATGATCTTTTTTCAAAAATTAAAACGTTCTGGAGTAATTACTCCATGCTCGAGGCTTCTCAAAAGCCTGAAGCCTTTATACTTTTCTTTGCTTCAATCTCCCCTCCATCTCCATGAATTTCAGTTTTATAATCTCCAACTTCAACTCATTTACCAGCGATAAACGAATAGAGGTTGAGTATCTGCTGAAAGATACTCAACCCTATGCCCTACTTCTCCAAGAAACCTGTTTCAAAACCAATAGAAATTTCCGGCAAGAGTACGATAACTTAGGCGCCAAGAAATTATAACGGTTTTTTGTAGAACAGTTCAATACAAGCATTTTTTACTACGGGAGGGGGGGTCTATCTCCCCCCGTTTGGGCGGGAGGGGCAATTTTATAAAAAAGGTACTAAAATGGAAACAAAAATATTAAAAAATAACGGTAATACTTACAATTAAGTATTATACCTTTTTTTAAAGCCAATACTCTGATCTATTAGATAATTTTTAAATCAAGTAGAATCTATGGACAGTTTTTGAAAAAAACGAGTTTTAAACTCAAATTTTGGTGAAAAAAAATAAAAAAAAAGTTTAAAGTTTAATTTTTCAAAACTACAAAGATATATATTATTATTTTTCCTAAAATTCGTTGCTCTAATTTATTTTTCTTCAAAAACTGAAAACTAGATGACTTTATGTCGTCTAGTTTTTGAGAAAATTGAAAATAACTAAAACTACTTTTTTATGGGATATTTGCTTTTTTTGCTTGCTTACGCATTACGGCGTATAAACAGTGAGATATGTATGGGGGGCATGCTGCCCCCCTGCAACCCCCCTGCCAGGGCACACTATAGGATTTGGGGTAGGTGCGAGGTTGGGTGTATGCAAGGTTTCTTTTGCATTTACAGAATCTGGATTTAAAGAAACTTTGAATTTACCCTATGGTCTATATTCAATGTCTACTAAATAAATGTATGTACGTAGCCCAAAGTTGCACATTTAAAATGTTCAGACATGAAAATTTAATACATTATGAAAAATTCACATTACCTAGGTACTACTGTACGAATGCAGCAAATTTATATAATTCCTTAATTATGTATGTTTATTGTTTGTGTCTAACATTTTTAATGCTAATGTGGCACAGGTTATTGTTTACCAAGGTCATTCGTTATTCAACCTTTGTAAGAGTGAAGTATTTTTTTCTTTGAATAAAGAATGGCGACTAAGCATCCACTACTTCATCCTAAATTAAATAGCTTTTCAATATTTCAAAAGCGTCGCGTTCTTAGAAGAAATTGGTCTAACTCCAACTAAAGCGTCAACTCCCCTCAACTCCAACTCAAAAAGGTGACAAAAATTGTAAGAATACAATATTATTATTATTATTTATTCATCAACCAGAGCATATTATACTCTTACAGACTAAGATACATATAAGTAAATATATAGTTACAAATTTATAGGTGGGTATATAAAATTCAAATTACATTTAAATGATTTACATAGTTAATCTTTTATTTTAATAAATAACGTTTCTTAAATTTTGCTTAAAACTAATGATTTAAAAGTTTTTCTGGTGCAATCCATATAAAAGTTAATCTCAGAGCAATAAAACCATCTATCGGCACATTTTTCCATGGGCCTCAATATTGGCTAGAGATTCGGGAGGTGCTTGCTATAATTTTTTTTTTTATCAAAATGCCTGTAAACACGGTTTTAATACATTGAACTTTGAAAAATTGACTTGACTATTTTTAAGTAACACCTGACTTACTCACAAACTGACTAACTGAGACGCGAAATGCCATGCAATTCTACCTCCTCTGGTGCATTCTTGGTAACCCTAAATGATTTGCTGTACTTTAACTACAAATGAACCACATTAACATTAATCCTCAAAATGAAATCACCGTAGTTAAATACAAAAAATCAAAAATTTCATAAAAAGTAGTTTTAGTAATTTTCGATTTTCTCAAAAACTAGAAGGGACAAAACCATTCGGTTTTTTGTGTTCGATTCAGAATTAATAGTAGCATTGACCACAAAAAGCCAATTGAGCACTTCATTTTACAATTTTGAAAAAAAATTGGTCTAAACTTTTTTTTTTTTCATTTTTTTTAACAAAATTTTGAGTTTGCATGCAAATTTTTCAAAAACTATTGACATAAATAATTTAATTTAAATTTACGATTATAGAACAGACTTCTGGCTTTCAAAACCGGTATAGTATTTTATTGTAAGTGTGGCCGTTGTTTTTTAATATTTTTTTTTCAATTTAAGTCATTTTTTCTAAAATCGCCCCTACCTCCTAAACGGGGCGAGATAGACCCCCCCTCCCATAGTAAAAAACGCTTGTATTTGACCCTTCTACGAAAATCCGTTATCAATTTTTGGCGCCTAAGTTATCGTACTCTCCCCAAATTTCCGTTTTAATCCCAATTATAATTTCATAGGTACCAGCGCTGGACGTGGCATCGGCATTCTAATCAACAATTCCTTTAAATTTTATCAAAAGCATTTCCATAGCAACGTAATTTCTGGCACCATTGCACTAATACCTTTAACAGTTTCTAATGCAAACAAAACGCTTGCATTAGTATCTATCTATATACCCTGTAATACCGGCGCAAATCTACTCCCTGCTTTTAATGAGCTTCTCTTCAGTGTCAGCAGCTACGACTATGTTATCATTGGAGGCGACTTTAACTCTCGCCACCCCGCATGGGGAGACACTACAACGAATATAAATGGCCTTCATCTAGCCCAAGGCTATGAAGGGAATTATTTTCTGGACTTTGACATCGTAGCGGCAGAGGACCCGACCAGACCTATCTCTAGGTCCCATATTGATTTTTTCTTTATGAGGACCCGACCAGACCTATCTCTGAGTCCCATATTGATTTGAGATCACCGAACTCCAACCTTGCATGCTTGACTCTGGACACCATTTCAGATCATTGCTCAGTACACTTAAACTTAGATATTCAAAATGTTTCACCATTTTCCTTCCCCCCTAGAAATTTCACTTGTTTTAAGGACACCAACTGGGTTAACTTCAACAAATCTCTTATATTGAGACTTAACTCTCTAAGCATCCCTACCGACAGAAATCTTTCTAACACAGAAATTGATAATCACATCTCCTCCATTGCTTCCTTACTCACTGAATGCATAGCAAGGCATAGCAAAAATAAGTTGATGAAACCCAACCATCACAAAATCTCTGACGAAACCCTCAACTTATTCCAAATAAGAAAAGAGACCTAAAGCGAATTTTTCATCATTACGGAGATCGCGTTAACCAAGAATACTCCCAAATGTCTGATAGGATGTCTCAGCAAAATCATTAAGGATAGGGTAAGACTTGAACTGAACTCCCAACTCCGTAAAAAATTGAACTCGTTGAAACCCTCCTCAAATGTGTAACCATAAACCAAATTTCCGGTCGTAAATCTGTTACGAATTTCTCCTCTGATGTTCTTACTTTAGATAAGGTAGCTCTCACGACTCCAAACAAAAAATTGATGCCTTCAGTTCATTCTACTCTAAACTTTGTTCCTTGAAAACACCTCAAACAGATATTGATAATCTACTGGCCGTCAACACGGTAAACTGCTCCTTTTCTATCTGGAACACAAACTTAACAATCACAAATTTTTCTCCCCACAATAAATCTGACTCAGCGCCTAGTTCCCATTTTACGTCTAATGAATCAATTCAACTTGCGATCTCTACGCTCAAAAATAAGAAATCGTGCGGCCCAGATAAAATACCTAACTTCGTCCTACGTAAATCCAAAATAACTTTAGCCAAACTCCTAACTCCTTTTTTTAGCGACTGTATTAATAATTGCTACTTCCCCTCTGATTGGAAAATAGCTAATCTCATCCCTATTCGCAAAAACAATAGAGCCAACAAACTTGAGGACTTCCGACCCATATCCTTACTTTCAAATGTAGGGAAAATTTTGGAGAAAGTTCTTCTTTCAAAAATTCTCGCTTTTCTCACAGAGTCCAATATAATTCAAAATCAACAGTTCGGGTTCAAATCTGATCACTCAACGGAGCACGCCCTATTATATCTGCAGGACCGTATTCTTAATAACTTAAGATCAAAAAAATGTACAGTTGCATGTGCCTTCGACTCGGTTTGGCATGATGGGTTAATCTATAAACTGCATTGTCTTAATTTTCCCCCTCATATAAATAAAATTATTAAAAGTTTCCTTAGTAACCGTAGCTGTACAGTGTGTTTTGATAATGAAAAATCTGATCCCATACCAATTCTTGCCAGGGTCTCTCATGGATCGATTTTGGGCCACTTTATTTTCAATTTATACCTATCTGATTTTCCTGTTCATTGTAATAACTCCGTTTTTTTTGTATGCTGACGACACTATTATCTTTAGCCCCCACGAAAGACCTCATGAGGCGCTGAAAGAGATAAGCGCTCATTTAAATGAAATCATCCCGTATTACAAAAAGTGGGGTATCGATCTAAACCAAAAAAAATGTAAATTAATCTACTTCCGAAATGCCTCTGGCAGGGGACACCATCTCGCTGTTAGAGAGAGCAAATACTTAAAACTAGCCATCAATGGTCAACCGATCCCTCTTAAGCAGTCCATTAAATACCTATGAGTGAAACTCCATGAGAGACTGAAAGTCAATGGACATGCCAGATATGCCTTGCAAAAGGGTAAAGCAGCTGCCGCAATGTTAAAAATGTTCCTCAACTTCAACGAGGTTGAAACAAATACTAAACTGCTTCTATATAAGACTCTTATACGCCCTACAATATCCTACGCGTTTCCGCTATGGTTTAGTATCACTCCCAATATAGCTCGCGAACTTCAAATTTTAGAAAGAAAGATTCTGAGCAAATGTATTCATAAATATCGAAGGCCATCCGGTAAGTGGTATAGTAACAAAACCATATACGAAGACTCAAAATCAGTCCTGTACTCTTCTACCTTACTTGTCTAGCTAAAAACAGAATTTCCAGGCTAGAATTTCACGATAACCCTGTCCTACGCAACATTGTTCTTAGTAACTTTAATTCCTCGATCTACGAGAACTACTACCTGTCTCTAGTTTGCATCACCAGTGAGGGTTCCGACCTGGACTTCCGCCTCAACGCTGACTATAACAGCTTCATTCCTCCGTTTTATCAAAAAAATGTAATAAACAATTATAGAGGCTAATCCCACATCTTATCTATCAATAACCAACAAAAATATCAATACACAAGAATGTTCAAATAAAAATTACACCAAAATCAATTTGGATTATTTATTCTATTTACTATGTATATATTACACTTGTAAGAAAGATCTAGTTGGTCACACATATAAATAATTTATCTTAGTTAAGAAGAAAATTGTGTTCAATAACTTTAAGTATCTAATTAATACATTACAACATATATGTGAATAGCAATTCAAGTGCCTTATAGTTAACTGTACCGTCCTTTATAAATAACATTAAAAATCATACAGTGCCGAGCATAAGTGAGGGTACTCTATTATTGTTTTTATGAAAACTGAAAAATATACTAAATAAAAATAAAAACGTAGGCTATAATGTTCATTTTAATTTATTTATTATGTACAGACTACCATAAGTAACTAAAAAGAAAAAAAAGTAATATTTTACAAAAAAAATGCATTTCCAAAAATTGAGTTATAATTTCATCGAGCAAAAGTGATGGTACCTTTAAATAAAACATATTTGTTAGCCATTTTGTTTCCTTAAAACAATTCAAATTTGTACCTAATGCTTAGTTGGGAATCTCTTTAACCTCAAAACTTCTTGGAAACTTTTTGGCATTGAGTGGACTAGTTTCTTAGTCGTTAGGCGTTATTTGTTGCCATTCTGCAAGAATTAATTCTTCTTTTAGTTTGGGATTTACTCCTTATCTCGTGGTTCCGTACAAGGTGGTCCCACAAGTGCTCAATGGTATTCAAATCAGGACTTTGTGATGGTGTTACAAGCATGTGGGGTGTATTATACGCGATCCACATCTTGACATCTAGAGCGGTGTGCTTGAGATCATTGTTTTGATGGAAATAAAACCTGTCTCTGATCCCCAATTTCTCAATGCTTTCGTGAAGGTTTTCCTTCAAAATGTTAAGGTAAACACTTTTATTCATTATTTCCTCAATGATTACCAAATTACCAACACCGCCAGATGACATAGACCCCCATACTATAACACCACCACACCCCATGCCTCACAGTTTTTATTATAATCTGGGGATTGAAGGCTTCTCCCTATTTTCTCCACACCTTAAGTCTACCATCTGACACGTATGTATATGTTGAACTTGGACTCATTTGAGAATATGACGTCATCCGAAAATTCGGTGGTTTTATTACGAGTATTATACCCATTAGCAAAAGTTATTCGTTTTTTCTTGCTGACATCGCTAACACAAGGTTTTTTACGAGCTATGCAATTGCTGTAGTCAGACCTATGGAGCGATCTTCTAACAGCTCACACGGAAACCGTTTTGTTCAAATTACTTGCAATGTCGATGGCTATTTTTGGTGCACTTTTAAATAGATCTTTTTGAATAACTCGCTTACGAGGTCGCCCTGATCGTTGCTTATTTGCAATTCTTTTTTCGTTATTGATCCGATTTACCACATTCTGCACCCTTGATTTTGATCTGCTTACAATTTCATTGGATATTTGAAGGAGATTTGAATCCCATTGAGTACTTGTGGGGACCACCTTGAAAAGCGTATATGGAACCACGAGATAAGGAATTCTGAAAACAAATATTTATTTATTTATTTATTTACATCTACAAGCAATTTACAGCTAACAGATTATGGATAAAATTAAAACTAAAGTTATATACTACATATAATGCTAAAAAATAAATAAAAATAAAAGATTAGCTTTAAAGATATTTCTAGAAAAACTTATATCAATACTCATAAGTCGGCAAACTTCATTGAAATGAGTTATAGCTCTAGAAATAGGCTCATTACTACCATAACTGGTCCTGTGGTACCGTTCAAAAAGCAAATTCCTTGAGCGTAGTGATCTAAACGGAGCATAAATTGGCATAATTGAAAGTAAAGGAGGACATCTTATATGATAACATAATACATCTCTTACAAGCATTGCATCATGAATCGTTCGTCTTGAATCTAAAGATTTAATTCCAAGTAGTAGACATCTAGCTTTATAATCGGGGGCAAAATTCCATTTCATTTTAAAAAATATAAATTTTGTAAAACGCCGTTGAACATTTTCAATACGATTTGAAAGATTATTAAAGGCTGGATTCCATATAACGTCGGCGTATTCAAGTATCGATCTAACAAGTGATATATATAGTGATATCAACGCATAAGGGTCGGAGAAATCAACACAGTTTCGCTTAATAAATCCAACAAGTGAATTCGCTCTACCAACAACATATTCGATATGACTTTTAAAAGAAAAAGTTGAATCGAGCATTATACCAAGATCTTTGATTTGTTCTACACGAGATAACAAATTAGATTCAATCAAATAGTTGAAGACAATGCGGTTACTAGAATTATAAAATGAGATAACGTTACATTTCTTAATGTTCAATTTTAATCTATTGTCGTTACACCATTCAACAACTCGGTTTAAATCAGATTGTAAACGATAACAGTCCTCAACGTCTTTTATGTCCAAAAATAATTTAAGATCATCTGCATATAAAAGACATTGGGAATGTTGAATAGCTAACACAATATCATTGATAAATATGTTAAAAAGGAGAGGACCCAAATGACTCCCCTGTGGAACACCAGAACTACATTTTATAGACCTCGAAAATGAATTATAAATTAAAACTTTTTGAGACCTACCAACAAGGTAAGACGAAATCCAACTAAGAAATTTAGAGTGAAAACCAAATATCTCAAGTTTCCTTATCAGAGTTAGATGGTCAACAGAATCAAAGGCTTTGCTAAAATCTGTATAAATAGCATCAACCTGACACTTTCCCTCAACGGAATTAATCACATATGATGAGAAAAGAGCCATGTTAGTAGTGGTAGATCGCCCAGATATAAAACCATGTTGTGATTCCGATATGGATTCTTTGGTTAAAAACTCTACTTTATTTTTGACTATACTCTTTCACAAACACTTCTCTTTTGTTTTTGATATTTTAGTGTGACCAAGTGTATACGAAAAAAAAATAAAAATTTAGAACGCGTCATGAACAACTTACTTTTTTTAAGAATAGTTTCAAAACAGCTGAGTTGACACAAAAAATGCAATAAATATGTTGTTCTTTATGGTTAAACTTTACTTTATAATGAAAAAGTGTATTATTTATTTTGTTTCTTGATTATTTATCCAACATCTATAAAATGTTTAGAAACAAAAAAAATGTAAGACGGTCATACTAATTCAAATAGAAATATAGTAAATGTCAAAGAGCTGATAATGAAAATGAATCTTTTTTGAAGTTCATTTTATGCTATCTTTCGCAAATGAATGTTATTCGTTCGAATCTCAAAATTAAGAAAGTTCATTCGAAGGAATAGAATCATTCTAACGAATAGACTATTCATGAGAATGTCAAAATAAGCATGAATAATTTGAAGACACTCATGTGCACACTATCGCTCAACTTTATCAACCCCATATAAACAGTTTGTTTTCCTTTTATACGCACACTGACTGTGTTAAGACGGAGCAGACCTACAGTCGACTCTGTCGTTGTTTTAGCTATCTACTCGTATCTCCCATTTGTTATTCCCACCACCACCATTGTTCAGAAGCAATTTAAACAAACTGTAAATGTGCACACATCGACAAACCGGCCGACACCAAAAATCAAAACATTTTGTTCGCACGGAGACTCACACAATAAATTGGTGCACACACCAGCCCACACACAGCACACATTTCAATACACCATCACCGGTGCGTGCGCATCTGTGGTGCTAATGGGCAGCTTAAGGCCTCGGCCACGCACTGAGCGACGAGCGACTGAGCGATTGAGCGACGTCGCTCCGTCGCTTAAAACAATGACAAGTCGCTCAGGGTGTACGTGGCCACCTCCATACAATTTCATGTGTTTTAATTTTTTTGCGTCGCTCAGCGACTCGTCGCTCAGCCGCTCAGTCGCTCGTCGCTCAGTGCGTGGCCGAGGCCTAAGGGTAGGTGTCCATTGAAAAAATAGGTTAGACTTTTGCGCTAAGCTGTATAACTTTCACAATTTTACGAATATTTCAATGAAATAAACGGTAATCGATTAGAAAAATGTTAATCAAAATACTGTTGAGTAAACTCGGTTGTAAGTCGAATGAATACTAATTTTATTTCACTATGTTACTTCTATATATATACAATTTTCTTGTCTTATCTTTCTATTCTTAATGTCTATGTTTCTTATCTTTCTATTCTTAATGTCTATGTTGTTTACTTAAATGTTATTTATCTGTAGATAACCGTCAGTGTATGCTTAGGATGATCTGTCTTATCTTTATTTCACATACACATTGGGTTATCTATAGATTGGGTATGTTCATATTTGAACAATACTTTTGCAGTTTTGAAAAAAATATAAAAAAAATTGTGTGCCTTAAAACTGCCACAGAAGTGGAAAAATCATACATTTTAGTAAGGTCCTTATTCAAATGATAGGGAAATTCCGAAAATATTACTTTTTTTTTTTTATATTTTTTTTTTTATAGAAACAACATATTCCCAAATCACGCATCGGTCTTCTTTTTTATTCTGTTTTATTATTTATTCAAAAGAAATATACAAAACTATGAAAAGCGAAAGAAATTTGCATAGTGGTATGAATGCTCTACTGGATAAAACTTCATAAGTACGAGTATAAAAGATAACGAAGTGCAATTACGTAAATATTTTTTTTTATTTATTTTTAGTTTTACAGTAACTTTTTATTAACAAGGGTCAAAAAATACACATTTTTTACAAATATTTTGTTCTCTACCCTGGGAAATTGAGAGTTAATTTTTTTAATTTTTGGAAATATTTTTTTAATCAAAGATTTATATTCTCTGAACAGCGTATGGGTCTTAAAAATTTAATAAAACTTTCTTTTTTTTTTCAATTCAATTCAATTTATTTTTCTTCTTCTTTTACAGTTATATAAAATAAAAAATATAATAATTTAAAACAACTAAAAATTTAACATTAATAGTATTATTGAGTTAATCTAATGCTGCGTAATTCCGGGGGTAATGTATTGAATAGTCTAGGTGCTACTGAGGTATAAAAGTTGAGAAAGCTATGAGTATTGTGAACAGGAATGATAGCAAGATTCCTATCTCTACTCTGTAATGTGTAAGCTGGAGTATTGTGGCTTACAAGATAACTACTTCTACAGAAAAAAATGTTTGATACTTTATAAAAATAAAGGTGTTTAAGAGGGAGAATACCAGAGCTGACAAACAACGAAAAATTGTGTTCAAATCTCTTCTTCTTCCAGATGGTCCTTAAAATATGCTTTTGAGTAACTAACAAAGGTTGTATATAGTTTTTGTAAGTACCACCCCAACATATTATTCCATATTGTATTTTGGATTGAACTAGTCCATAATAAATGGTCTCCATAAGTTCCTTGCAACAAGTGAAACATGACATAAGTGGTTGACAAAAAATATTTTTTTAAAGCTAAGGTGTACACTTTCCAGTTAATTTTATTATTAATTATCAGACCAAGATATTTATATTCAGCTACAGGTGCGATACGAAAACATTTAGGAGAACAAACAACATCCACTACATTTGTTGGGACACTATTAGAGACGCAACAAGATGAGCTACTTAGTGAGAATTTTCTACAGTCTATGCTGTGCTGAATAAGAAGTGGAGGATTCATATCTAAAGCAGTCAAATTGAAAAACATAACTCTTGTTTTTTCACTAATAACAAGCTTATGAATGCCAAACCAATGTCTGAATAACTCCAAGTCGAAATTGATATCCGAAATCAAATCTAACATTGTGGGACTAGAATAAGCACAAGCTATGTCATCAGCAAAGCCACTTACTTTTCCTTTTAAGTTAAGACTAAATACACTATTGATATAGATAAGGAACAAAATTGGACCTAACACTGAACCTTGAGGAACTCCTATATTAATACTTCTGGTTTCGCTGAAATGACCACCTATCTTAACCTTTTGCTTCCTGTTTTTAAGGTAGGAAGAAAAACAATCCAGCATAAAACCTCTGAAGTCAGCTTTTTCTAATTTTCTCAATAATATGGCATATAGAGTAGCAGTGTACTTTTTCTGATCAATCCTTTGGTAGATATGACAACAGTGTGCTAAAAGTGCATCTTCAGTTGATTTACCTGCTCGAAATCCATACTGATTTGACCTGAAAAAATTTTTTTTTCAAGATAACTGACTAATCTACACTTGATGACTTTTTCGAAAATTTTTGAGTATACTGGTAATAGGGATATAGGCCTATAGTTATTTATACATTTTTTATCACCTTTCTTAAATATAGGAATTACTTCAGCTACTTTAAAACTTTGTGGGAATTCACCTTGAACAATACTTTTATTAAATAAATGAGTTAAAATGTCAACCACATTATGGCCAACTTTTTTGACAAAGTTGTTGGAATAACTATTTGACGTAGTAGAAAACGAATTATCCAAAGCTTGAATAACTTTATAGACCTCAAACGAAGATATCGTGTTAAAGAAAAAACTATTTGATTGAAAACTTTCATTAAAACAATTTTCTGGACAAATAACAAAAAAGTGATTTATTCCTGCATCAGAAATAGTATTTACGACCATTTGAATAAAATACTCATTAAATATTTTAGCCATTTCAGAATGATCAACAATGTTCATAGCTCCAAAAGTAAGATTTGAAGGAAAATCAAAAGTTGTTTTTTTGTTGAATAATTCATTGACTATTGACCATTCTTTTTTTAAATCTCCTTTGGCTTTATGGAACTTGTCCATATACAAATTTTCCTTGCAAATTGGAATATCAAGACGAATCTCTTTACATAGAACTTTAAAGTTTTCACGGAATAAAACGTTATTTGGGTGTTTCTTACACTTAAGCCTCAATTGATTTTTTAAATGGATTTTGTCTAATAAATAATTAGACATACATGGCTTGAGTTTTTTAAATTTTCCTTTACTGTTTGCAAATGCTTTTGAACTTTGATCGACATAACTTTTTAAAACTAAAACAAAATTGTCAAAAGCTATTGAGGGTTCATAATCGGAATAGACTCTTGCCCAGTTTTCAAAAACCAAATGGGAGTTAAGCAGTTCAAAATTAGTTTTGGTAGTTTGCTTGTGGAGAACCTGTTTTCTCATTACAATTTGACTATTTTCTTTAAAATTCAAACATAAACACGTCATACAATGATCTGAAATTTTAAAATCAGATATTGTACTAGTTAGGCTTAAGTTAGTTTTCAAATCAATTCTAGCCAATATTATGATCAATACATGTTTTGGATGTTGCAGTTATTCTTGTTGGTTCATTAATACAAGACTTAATACCATAGGCTGAGAATAAAGACTTGTATTTCTCAACCATTAAAGCATCAGATAACAAATCTTTATTTATATAACCAACTATAAACAAGTGCTTAGAATTGTTGTTGATCAGCAATGAATTGAGCTCCTCAATAAAGACCTCTTCATTAACATTATGAAATCTATAAAAACACATAAAAACAATTTTCATCTAAAGTTCATAAAAATGCAATTCAATATGACAGTCATAATCATTAAATAATAAAATTTCTTTATTATACATTATAGCTGTTTCAATATTATTCTACTTTAAATATTCGGTATTAAACCTTCATGACGTAAGAACTTGGCGTACTTTTAGATCTCAGTACTTTTCACGGCTGACTTGTTACACAAAGGTTTTTGTATAGAAGAACTTGGCTCTTTTTTTAAAAAATTTCGACCGTTAGCTATGAATAAATCCATCGCAATCGCAATAGCCAACGCAGAAAGCAGAGAGCAGAAGAACTATCAGATTTTTGTGGCTGGGCATTTCATTGCATACTTTTTTAGTATAGTGAATAATTTTAATGCATATAAATGAGTTCTATGGACAATTTCAAATCAGATTTTTTTTAAATTTTGTTAGAAAAACGTAAGACCCAAGCAAAAGCTTTCTTCGCACGCAAAACTCAAACTCAGTTAAATTAAATTTGGGTACGCCAGCACAATATGACAGTTCTCCTTGCGATAAAGCAAGCGATGAATGGTATGCGATGAGAGCATACTTTCTATCGCAAGCGATGAAAATATAGCTGCGATGGCGGTCTCTAATAGCGATAATGAACGCATGCTTTAAAGCATGCTCTGGATTCATCGCTAGTGGAGACCACAGTACACAAATCTAAGGTAATATATTGCGCATCTGTCAAAACACAAAAAATGAAAATGGTGGCTCACTGTGACTAAAAGTAATTTCTAATACTTACGACCCATTAGTTTGAATATTGTGTGAACGATATCTAGACAGAAATTTAATTTTAATTTATTTATTTGCCAAATGAATAAAAAAAAACTTTTTATAATCTTGTTTTATGAAATAGTTTTATTTATTTTTCTCTTTCTTTTTCTTGAATTTTCTTCTAGTACGCTGTTAAGGTGTTTGATTCGGAAGTACATTCTTGAACGGAAGAAAATTTCCTTAACTTTCGTGTCCAAAGAAATATTATTTGATAAGCTTATCAATGTTTTTTGATAATTGGAGCAATAAACAATATCATCTTTGTTAAATTGCTTAAAAATTAACTCCATCTTTTCCATATCTGTCATCATTCTGTCTTTGGCTTTTGAAGAAATCCTTCACTTAGTTGATTTGTTCAAGTAAACGAAGTTTCTTGTTGATTCATCTGAACAACGAGATCCGGGTTGTTTTTAATCCCTGGATACACCTCTATTTTGGCGCACCACTTCTTTAAAGTTATTACAGCTGGGAGTGGAAAGTTTTTTCTTAAAAGCAATCGGTAAGCTCGAGGACCTGCTGCGTGTATTGCTATTGCATTGGCTATATCTTCTACTGACCATTTTATACGCTTAGAAGGGCATTCCAATTTTTTTAACTGACCCTTTGTAAACATATGGCCAATGGAGTCGATAGTTGCTTTTTGCTTCCAGCCTTGCACTTTTAGTTTTATTATTTCTTCTTGCAATCTAGAAACAATTCCAAAAATGAAAATTTTCACATTAAATAGTTTTTTTTTAATATCGTCTACTCACTGGGAATATTTTGAAATTTGTTCATCTGTTTGTGTACTGCAATCACCTTTAAACGTTTCAGTTTGTGTGCTTTCATCAATTTTGGATACGATATCTGATTCGGAAGTCATGTGTAGCCCAGTGTATGTGTGCTTTGCCAAAGTACACAAATTATAAGAAGAACATTCATTTTCAATATTGAGATCCAATGAATTAGTACTATATAAATATATAATATTAAATAAGCCGTAATTAATGTAATTTCTACGAATATTTCATATTTACTATACCATGATATCAAAGATCTATTCTGAATTCTTAAACACCGTGCACTTGAAGTTTGTTCCTGTTTTTTTAAAGGCAACAAAAGTGATGGAAGCACATTTTCCTTTAAGCGCCTTGATTTCACAATTATTCCATGTGGTTCATACAAAGGGTTCACAGGGACAAAATCATTTTCCTTAAAATGTTTCGAACAAATTCGAGCAGTTTTTACATTAATAATATCTTTCCGATAGCATAAAAACACCCACTGTTTGCACATTTTCTGTGTTTTTGGAAAGGAATGAAAAGAAATTTCTCCATTATTAGTTTTTTTTTAAATTATTTATACAACACCCGAAGATAGCACAACGCATTTTTATATTTTTATTAACTTTTTAACAAACAACAATTCACCGGTTTATAAACTACTGAGAATACCGATGTTCAGCAGTCACAATAAGCCGCCATTTTTAGATTTTTGACAGATGCGCAGAACGAAACCAAAAATTCGGCGCGGAGTATATTACCTTTATACATGTACCTTGAGTGGAGACCGCATGTCAGAAAGGTGTTCGATTTGTAAAAGAATTACCTATATGAGAAATAGAGTCGGAGACAAAACCGAGCACTGGAGAACACCGGCCATACTGTCTGTCAATGAGAAGCTTTCATTCTTCAAGATATTTCTTCAGCTGATTTTAATCATGAATTTCTCAGTGTTTCCATAAGCTTGGAAAGAAGAGACTTAAGTGCAATTGGACGATAATAAGAGGGGAGAAAATTCGTCGGGACAGGCTGGACAAATTCAGTTTTGTGTCCACTAGGAAAGAGACCAGTATAATGAATGAATTATTGAATTGTATTGGGGGTTAATGCACTGCGGCCTGTAGATCTATTGTGCCCCCGCTTTAAGAATGATGAGCTGGCTCATCCTATAGTTCCTCCTAGAAACCTATTGCTTTTAGGAATTTCAGTATTTGGGGCACTTTGAGAGAGGATAGGTTGCTCCCTTCTACTTGGTACGAGTATTGTCCCAGATGTGTTTTTCTTTGGTGCATGATTGGGCAACACTTTCCCAGTGTTCCGGTGTTTCCTCATGCATGTTTCAGAATCTGCAAGTGGCACTGCTTACCACACCAAGTAAATTGAGGTGTCTTCTAAGTTTGCAGTATTCTGTTAGAATACCTGTTATTATTCTTAGGTTATTCCTACTTAAATTAATACAGCTGGTTGTAATTTCCCAGTAGTATTTTCGCCTGTCTCATTTTTTGGAGTTCATTCCAGTTTTTGAACCTGTTTGACTCCTCTTCTTGTTTAATTTTGGTTTTGATGACATTTTCTCCTATGCCGCAATAGGGTTCAGGCCCTGTTAGAGTTAATTTAGCCTGCTTATGCACTCCCACACCAGTTCAGAGCTGATAGTGTATGAGCTTAGTGCCTTGAGTGCTGCTTGACTATCTGACATAATGGCAATATTCTTGTTACGATAATTCTTTTCGAGATTATGATCCACGCATTTCCCTATGGCGTTTACCTCCGCTTAGAAGATGCTGCTGGACTGCTTCATCGGTATGGACAGGTTGGTTTTTGGCCCAAAGATTCCTGCACCAGTCCCTTCGCTTGTTCTCGATCCATCAGTGTACCATTTGATGGTATTTGTTTCGAGTGTTTAGTTTGTTTCTTCTCCTATCCAATCTTTCTTGTTGCTAAGCTGTGTAAGAAAGTTTTTCTCGAAATTATGTTTTTTGATCATTCCATCTCTTGGGATGTCAATAAGGTTTGTTAATTTGGACTTGTCAATTAAGTCCCTTTCTCTGAGACCTATAATTTTGCCTGTCCCAGTTCCTTCCTTTGAGAACCTCATAATACTTCAAATTTAAAGCACTTTTAATGACCTCATGTAGAGGGGATAGATGAAGGACAACCTCCATAGCTGCGGTAGGACAGGTTCTCATTGCTCCCGTAATACAGATACATGCGAGCCTTTGGACTTTTTCTAAGGTTTTCCTAGTTGTTGTTAATTCGGTTTTCTTATACCATGCAACTGCACCATAGGTAATGATGGGTCTTACCATCTTGGTGTACATCCACTTGAGGATGTTCGGTTTGCATGCAAATCTTCTGCAAATCATTAGGGCTTTTGTGGCTTTTCCGACTATAGCGTTTAAGTGTTTGTTCCAGAGGAGTTTACTATCTAGTATTATTCCTAGATATTTTATCTCCCTCTGCGTTTCAATTACTTCACCAGCCAAACGGATAGGTTTCATATGTGGTAGAAGTCTTTTCCTGGTAAATTGTATGATTGTTGTCTTGGATGGGTTTATTGAAAGCCCTACAGACAGACACCATTTTCTTGTAATTGTTAATCCTCTTTGGATAATATCGCAAAGAGTTTCTTCAAACTTACCTACTGCAATGATAGCGATATCATCGGCAAAGCCAATACAGTATATACCTTGGGAGGTAAGATTTACTAACAATTCATCTACTACAAGACTCCACAACAAGGGTGATAGTACACCGCCCTGAGGACAGCCTCTTGTTGTGATTACTTTTTTTTTTACATTTTGTCCTGCTTGTGCCTCTGCATTTCTAGTGCCTAACATTTCTATTATCCATCTGGTTATGGTGATGGGTACGCATTTTCTAACAAGAGCTTTGCCTACAGCCTCGTGAGACGTGTTATCGAAGGCTCTCTCTATGTCTAAGAAAGCAGCTAATGCTGTTTCCTTTACATCTAATGCTCTTTGGATCTTATTTGTTAGTTCCAACAAGGCGGTCTCTATTGATCTGCCCGCCCTATATGCGTGTTGTCGTTGATTGAGAGGCCTACTTATTAACGCTTCTGATCTTATGAAGTTGTCAATTACCTTTTCCAAAGTTTTCAGTATAAGGGATGTTAAGCTTATTGGTCTGAAAGACTTCGGATGGGTTGTGTCTTTTTCCCTATTTTAGGAATAAAGATTACCTTAGCTGTTCTCCATTGACTTGGTATGTACCCAAGAGCAATGCTACTCCGAAGAATGTTAATGAGATAGGGCATGAGGTATTCTTTTCCTTTTTGCAAAAGGGCTGGGAAAATACCATCTGCAGCTGATGATTTGTAGGGTTGAAAGGTATTAATTGCCCATTCAATCCTTTTTCCTGTGCAAATGGTTGTGGCTATTTTCCAGTCTTCTCTGTTTGGTATTAGAGGTGTTCTCCCTACCAAGTTACCATCTAATGGTAAACTCCCTGGAAAGTGTGTGTCGAGCAGCAGGTTGCACCTCTGCTCTTCATTTTCAGTGAACCTACCATCACTATACCGAAGTGCTAGTAATGTTATTGTTTTCTCTTTTGCAACGGCCTTATGAAGTCTCGCCGCTGCAGGGGTTGTTGAGATAGTCTCACAGAAATTTACAAAGCCATTTCTTTTGGCTTTTCTTATCTCTTTATTATATATTGTCAATAACGTAGAGTTTCCATTCCCATTGTTCTTTTTGCAATATTAAAGACCTTCCTAACTTTGGATCTTAGTTTTGAAAGATGATTATTCCACCAAGGAGCATCCTTTTGTCTATGGTTTAAGAGGGCAACTGAGCAGTAGCGTAGCGTAGGGGGGCGGGGGCGGCAAAATGTCGGGTAGAGTAGAGATCATATGTTTCATGACAGAACGTTTGACAAGTCAATAAACAACAATGACGTAAATTTAAAACTTTCACCCTGCCTGTGATTCGTCGTTGACGCTCTCGGCTGATTTCCGTGAATTCGTAAACGGTGAGTAAGGCCGTAAGGGTCCATTCTGTTATTTTCGCGCGACTTGCGAAACTAAAACGGAATGTTCCAAAACTCTCTCGAAACCGAAAGCGAGCGTTCCGAAACATATAAGTGCGAGACCGCGTTGGGCTGGGGTATACACTGCTTCTGAATCAGTGAATTCCGTGACGTTTTTTGGAACTCTGGAGAAGCTATTTGCCTTCTTTTCTGCATCAACTGCTCGGTGGAACGCTTTGGTTACCGTCACAGGTCAAGCAGTGAAACGAGTCACTAAAACGCACTAGAGCGCTAGACATGAAGCTGTCAAGTTTGTTGGAAGTTCTTGAGGTACCAGAAGAATTGACGGATTCATCTCAAACTTCCGACAAGATCGGGAACCAGTGTTCTTCTGACAGCCATGCAGCCATTCAACTTCCTCACTTTTCTTTGCATTTGGGCTGCAGTGCTACCTGAAGTAAATGACGAACAGATTTACCTGCAGCAATGAGGACTGAGTGTGATAAGAGTTATCAGAAACTCTGCGCTTTAAATTCTCTCAGAGTGAAGAGCAGAGACCGTTTCGTGCAAGCCGCAATCGACTTTGCTAATATTCTTTGCGAACAACTCGGTATCGAACTCAAAACGAGAAGAATTCGCAAGAAAAAACGCATGCATGGCCATGAATCCGCAGATGCAGCTTTTCTCACAAGCAGGAACTCTAAGGTGGTGTTCGCATCATTTGACAAGATCATTCAAAAAATTACGACTCGATTCCAGCAAGTTCAAGAAATAGCGAAAATAGTTCGGATTTTTGACTCCAGCGAAACTTGAGGACAGCAAGTACGAGTGTGATCTTTTCCATGTATTATAAGACATGGACAAGGACGAGTTTCAGATAGAGAGGAAGCGTCCGCAGCAGTTTGTCGCCAGTTCTGAATCAGAGGAAGATATAAGGGGCAAAGAAACACTGGAGCTCCTCCAGTTCATTCAAAAACTGAATCTGGAAATTCATCTTGATTCGTATATATTTGACTTTGGCAATTAGAGTCGCTAGTTGTGAGAGAAGTTCTTAGAAGTTGAAGCTAATCAAAAATTATCTCAGATCTGCTATGAGTTCCACTAGACTATCAAACATGGCTATATTGTCGATTGAACAAGAATTGGCTGCAAATATTAATTTTGACAAAGGTATTTCTGACTTCGCTGCTCATAAGGTCCGTAGAATCCGTTTGTGAAACCGCTGATCCTTTTTTGGTGCCGTGTTTTGTCTTTACATTAATTGGTGTAAACAACTAACAGTTATGTAGTGTTGCCCAAGAAAATTGTTGCTACAGGCGCCTGCCTGGCGAATGAACATACCCTAAGCGGAGCAACGGAGTTGCGTGAGCGGGTGTGAGCCCCGAAAAGGTAGTTAAAATCCTGAACACCCGCGAAGCGGGCCACCCAAGGTACTGTTGCACAAGAAAACCCAGTAGGTCGGCCCACATTAAACAATTATGTGTTATAGTTTTTTTGCAATTTTTTCAAATACTTACTTCTGCCCAGATTCAACAGTTAAAAGAGACATAGGGCCAAATTGGTCTAATGTCACTTGGCAAAAGTGAATTACGGCCAACTCTTAAAATTTGGTCTATTGTCGCTTTTGTAAAGTGACATAAGGCCAAATGTTTTAATTTGGCCATATGTCACTTGGCCTTAATTCACGGCACGGTCTTCTTCGTTCAGTTATCTTAACCAGATCATTGTTATGTTGCAATATTTTTTTTGTTAAATATATTCAGTAGCTCTTATGCTCTCAATTTGGTCTTATTTATCAAAATCATTTGGCCTTATTTCACATTGTCAAAGTGAAATAAGATCAACTACTGAAAATTGGTCTTATTTCACTTTGCAATACATTGCAATAAGGCCAATTTTTGAAAGTTGGCCTTATTTCACGACACCTCCTTTTTACCTCAAGATACCTCATTGCCTGTGAAATGATGTCTCGAAATTTAATTTTAAATAAATATTGAATGGGGCGGCAAAATGGGTCTCCCGCCCCGGGCGCCGAGATGGCACGCTACGCCACTGCAACTGAGTTCATATGCCTCGTTTATAGCTCCATTAAACTCATTAACTAGGAATTCTAATTCAACGTGACTTTTTGTTATACTTACTGGACCTTGTTGTTTCAGGTTTAATTTTAGAACATTTTGGTATAGGTTCCAGTTTGTTTTCTTAGGATTTCTGCCAGGGGTATTCTCTGTGAGCAGACCTTTTAAGGTAAACACTATTATTCTGTGATCAGACATTGATGGTTCATTGGATACTCTCCAATCCTTTACTAGACAAGCTACATTCGGAGTTCCGAAAGTTATGTCTAAGACTTCTTTTCTAATTCTAGTAACAAAAGTGGGGGTATTCTCTACATTAAATATTTCTAGATTTTTTGCAATCATAAAGTCTAAAAGGTACTCACCCCTTTGGTTTATGTCATTGCTGCCCCATACTGCATGGTGAGCATTGGCGTCACTTCCTATTAGTAATGGTAGCTTTTTCTGGTTGCAGTAATCCACCAGCCTCTGTACTTCTTGCGGTGGAATGTTGGCGCTTTATCACTAGCAAAGTAGGCTGCTGCCACAACCATTGTCTGGATACCACCCTCGGTGTTTATTTGGGCCTGTATCGGGACCAGTTCCCTTGTCATAAATTCTGAAAGACATTAAAAATTTGTTATTTCTTATTTTAACACAAGTTCTGGGCGAGTCTTCTCTCGTTTCCCATATAATTTTAGAGTCGCTACTTGTCAACCCTCTTACCTGACCCTTATAAGTCCAGGGTTCCTGGATCAGTGCTAACACTAAGTTTTCTGCAGAAAACTTTCTCGCCAGGACCGCTGATGCTGCCTTCGCGTGGTGTACGTTTACTTGGGCTAGCCTGGTTCTGATCCCGTATGCCGGCATCTTCTTTTATTGGCAGATGGGGGCTAATGGCCCATCATCTGATAGCAGGTGGTCTTCCGCCTCTTTAGTGAGAAGCGGTTCTGTTTGGTCCATTGGACTTGGAGAAAGGTCAATTCCCTCCATCTCAATGTCCAATGGACCCGGTGCTAACCTCTGCTGATTTAATGATTGCATCACCCCTGTTTCCGGGAGTGATGGCTCTATGGATGTGCTTGGAGGGGGCTGGGGAGCTGGTGGTTTGCTCTCACTATTGTCTCGACGGAATCGGCGTCAATACTTATGACCAGTAGTTGACCTTTTCCTTCAGCCGAGCTCTTAACAACTCTCCAGGTCTGCACGTTTAGTCCCTCATTTTGTGCTTTTGTGAGAGCCAGTAATCTCTTGTCTTCTTGACCCATACTTTTTAATAAGAACAACGTAATGTTCTGCATTTTTGGCATATCATCGCCCATGCATGCATACAACTCGATGCCCTTCCAAGTGCTCAATTTAGGTACACTCTCTCTAAGCCAATCTGCCGTTTCAATTAGAGCAGACCTGTTCTGAAGTGCAGACCGTTGAATTTCAGCTTATGCTTCCAGCCTAAGGAAACCTCCCCAATGATTGCCTCCTCGAGTGTCGATAGATCCTCGGCAGACAAGGCGACTTGTGGATACCCCTTCGGCAGAACAGCAATTCTGACGCTCAAGGCCGCACTTGCATAGGAGAGCCTTTGTTCAGATGGTATTGCCTTAACGGTGGTTTGTCCCGTAGTCCTAGGGTTTTTTGCATCTTTGCTTTGGGGAGGAGTTAATTGATGGCATTTCCTCTTACCCTGCTCTAGGCTTGTGTTGACGTTTTTCTTATCATCTTTTCTTAAGTCCACCTTCTTCCTAGCTTCCTGCGGGGACAACCCCTCGGCAAGGAACCGGAAGTACCATTTGGTGCCTGCTCCACTCAGTCCTTTCCTAAGTGGGTCATCCAGGCCTCCTGGATTACCCAATTTCGGGAGTACGTAAGCTTTCCGGGCATTACGGCTATATGGTTTTTTGGGTGGACTTGATGACTTAGATGGTGGTAACTTTCCCTCATCTACCTGTCCGACCTTAATCAGATCATTCCCTAGCATAGGAGGTATACTCCCTGTGCTGGTGGATGCTATCTCTTTTGTACCATTTTCCACTAGTCTAGGAGGTATTCTAGACGCTGCACTCTGAGTTACGCCTTCCTCTTGACTGCGAGGTATTCTCCCTTGACAAGAGGTCGACGCTTCTCCTGCTGCCCGGTTGTGCTTGTTCCCCTGAGGCATCCTCTTCAGGTACTTACTTATCTCCGGCCTCAGACCTTCACCACGGAGGTATTTCTTCATGCGATCTGCTAATATCTACACTTGCGGTAACACCCCGCGGTGTTGAAAATTTTAAAAATTTTGTTGTTTTATATTTTAAGTCATATTATTTTATGGAGTAGCTAGAGAATTAATGGGGTCCACCATATCAGAGCTCCGCATAACATGGTAAGGTCTAGGTTACTCTTTGATTCGACCGGGTTTCAAAGAGGTTCCGTTATAATACAGCCGGTATACTCCCTGGCTGCAAACCATCCAATGGGCACGGGTCACTTAACACCCTGGATTAGGGAGGGCAGTTCTTGGTTTTCGCTCTTCAACTTCTCTACCGATTTGGGATTATCCCAAAGTGGCAGATCGGGTGAGTCTTTGCTACTTAAGCCTTAACACCACGTCACGCCTTCGCAAAGGTAGTAGAATAGAAGAGATGGAAAGCTCTTGAGGGTGGGATACTATCGGGGCCAACAGATATGTGTACATCGAGATTCTTTAGCAACTAAATGAGTGCGAAAGTAGATTCGCCACATAATGACCCTTTCTTAGAGCCAAATACGCTGCAAGCAAATTGTTTTTTTTTTCTTATAAACTGACAAAAGGAGTGCCATTGAAGATGAGCGTTGGACCGAAGGAGTGTTTCGTAATTTTTTTATAAATGACCAAAAAATTTATTACTTTTGGGACATCGTAGTTTTTTGCCTTAATTGTTGGCCATGAATAAATTTAATTCGTCAAATAATATACATTTTTTTTATAATTTTCACGTACTAAAGAGATTATGACTACCCTTAAAATGTGAGCGTTTTAGAGAAGTAGGAGAGGATTTAAAAGGAGATACCGATGCGCTTTCGTTTATAATAATGGGAGGGAAATATGTAGTCGGGTAAAGCACTCCATATTCGTGTAGTGCGGCTAAATAAAGAATCTCTGAATTTAACTGTACGTCCGAAGTTGGACTCAAGGGTTAATCGTTTAAGAGGAGGAATGCAACTGGCTATTTCACTAAAACTGTTTATAAAAATAACGGTAAAATAATGAGACAAGAAACTTTGCGACGGTGAGAGATTTAAATGTTTGTGTTATACTTTCATCGCCTATCATTTCTAAAGCTCTTTTTTGGACTCTATCCAAGATACTCAAGTGAGTTATTGGACCACCTGCCCAAATATGAGAATTGCACTCGAGCTTTGGACGAAATACAGCCAGATCAGAGGGGGTAATTCTTGCAACGTCGAGGGAAACCTAAGCACTTAGCAGCGTTTTTGGCAACGTCGAATATGTGGTCATTCCACACAAGGTGGTCTGTGATGCACATACCGAGAACTTAGAGCTGTTTGATTTCCTCAATGCAAGTGCCGCTCATGGATAGCTCATGGGTTACGCTTTAACGACAGAAAGCGCCATTGGGTTTTTTGAGCATTAAATTCTACGAGGTTCATTGTTCCCCATTTCACAATGCTATCTATCAGCGTTTCCATGACCTTAGAAAGAAGGGATGTAAGTGCATTTGGACGATAGTTTGAGGGGTTAGAAGATTAGGGACAGGCTGTACAAATGCTGTTTCCCATCCCCTCGGAAAGAGACCAGTAGAGTAGGACAAAAACACCTTTTCAGAACAATTGGGGCAATACTATCCGTGCCAGCGGATTTGTGTATATCGAGATCCTTCAGTACTCTTGCAACTCTTGTGAAAGAAGATTTGTTCCATAAAATCATAAACGCTCTCTATTACAGGACGAATCATGGTACTCGTACTATCAGACAGCGTCGAATTGGCAGCAAACTGTGAACTGTGCTGCAAGCAAATTGGCTTTTTCTTGTGAGCTGACATAAGGAGTGTCATTGAAAACGAGCGTAGGAACCGAAGACGAAGTAGTATTTTGTACATTTTTTACAAATGACCAAAAAATTTACTATCTTTGGAACATTCTAGTGGTGCTTATTTTGACATTCTCTTTCGTTAGAAAGTGAGTCGAATTCGTTGAAACTTAATTTTGAGACTCGGCGATTAGAATGTTAATCGAACAAATCGAAAGTTCACCCAATCCATAGAAAGTTCATTCATTTGCGAAAACTAATTCAATTTTGAGATTCGAAAGAATAGAATTAAATGTCATTTTTGTGTCGTTTGAATTTTTCTGTCGAGTAAACAACAAAACATGTAAGTTTTTAATTATTTCATGGAAAATAAATTACTTTTATTATTTTTGTTGTTGTTTTATGTTAAAAGGTCGCATTCCAACTGGAAAAACCGCGAACAAAAGGAAAAGTTAATTAAAATAATGGAAGAAAATCCTGAGGTAGCAAAGAGTTTTTTTTTACCACCCGCGTTGATACGGAAAGAAAGAAAGCATCCACTATCCTTCTCCTCTGCACTTCTTCAACACCATCTTAATTTATAAACAACACAAATGCCATATTTTTATTTATTATTTTATGTTTTTATCCAAGAAATTTAAATTATTATACAATAAACAAATCAATTACAAATAAACAAAGATTTCACCTTTTGGTTTTGACATTTCACAAACACTTCTCTTTTGTTTTTGATATTTTAGTGTGACCAAGTGTATACGAAAAAAAAAAATAAAAATTTAGAACGCGTCATGAACAACTTACTTTTTTTAAGAATAGTTTCAAAACAGCTGAGTTGACACAAAAAATGCAATAAATATGTTGTTCTTTATGGTTAAACTTTACTTTATAATGAAAAAGTGTATTATTTATTTTGTTTCTTGATTATTTACTAATACTAATTCAAATAGAAATATAGTAAATGTCAAAGAGCTGATATTGAAAATGAATCTTTTTTGAAGTTCATTTTATGCTATCTTTCGCAAATGAATGTTATTCGTTCGAATCTCAAAATTAAGAAAGTTCATTCGAAGGAATAGAATCATTCTAACGAATAGACTATTCATGAGAATGTCAAAATAAGCATGAGTATTTTTTGCCGTAATTTTTGAGCATGCAAGAATTTTGTTCTTTGAATATGATCATTACAGGTCTTTCTAGCTTGCTTAAGCTTTTTCCGGTTTTCCTCAGTAGTGATGGCCTTATAATATCGGAAACTTACTTCTCTAACCCTAATAACCTCTTTACCAACACTTTATTAAATCGAACAAGGATTGCCAATCTATCTATAAGTATACAATAGGTGTGTTTTTTTCGCAAAGCTATCCGTAGTGAAGTAAGATTTTATACGTATTACAAATACAAAGTCTTCACTGCCGATAAAAGTAGAAGTAGGATCCAACTGCGGATAGAATGTTGACGTTTGCTCGAGTCTCGAATACAAATGTTGGTACAATTGAAAACTCTTTTGTATCTCGAAGGCATGTTCGTAGAGTACGAAAAGTAGTTTGTTGTTTAGCATTTTCCATTGAGAGTTTAAGGCCGGTATTCACCGAGCGCTCATAACTTAAGAACCTCATAAACGTATTCACCAAGCAATATTAGTGAAGATCTACGAGCGCTCTTAAAAGTTAGGAGTGGTCCCGACCACTCCTAACTTACGAGCGCTCTCTTCGAAAATTTGTTCGCTTGTGCGTGTGCCACGCACGCATTTGACTCGAATCCATGTGAGCAATGCCAAGTAGAAGAGTATCCATTTGCTGTCAAGACCAACATTACACAACATTTCACAGTTTGGGTATGCCTGAACAAGAGAGAGTGGCTCTCATTTTCGAACTTCGAAAAACACTTGCGAGTGGTTGGTGAATACCGCACAGAAATTTCAAGTTAAGAGCCTCGTAAAGTTAAGAGCCGTTTAGGAGCGCTCGGTGAATACGAACCTAAGTCTTTTTTTTACAAAACCATTTTTATAAGAAAACGCTGCATTTTGTATCGTGTTGGTGTCGAACTCTTATAGAAAGCTGTTTAATAACTAACGCGTTTTTGTAGGAGCGAAATGTCGTGGTCAGCTGTTATAATTTAGTTAAACAGCGACATTTAAGAGTTACTAACGCGACAAAGCCTTCTTATGAAAAAAGCTGTTGAGAAATCCAAAACTAACTAAAGTCTGCGAATAGATCCCTTGACTTTTGTGGTGATAATTGTCAACAAAAAAAAAAATTCACAAACAAAACTTCTGCTTTATGAAGAATGGCTGGTGAACAGAAAAAGTAAATACAAAATGATTTAAATTGAAATTCATAAATAAAAACCTCCATATATATTTTCAGAAACTTGAAAATTACTTGGCAAAAAGTTATTGGTTGTTTTTTTTTCAATTAAATATTTGACAACTAGCATAGCTGGGCACCGTTAATCAAACAGTTAACTTCGTTAATCGTTAATCCGCTACTAAAAAAGTTAGCTTCGTTAAACGTTAAAGCGTTAAATTTCGAAAGAATTAACGCAAGTTAACGTTAATCGTTAATCCGTTAACATGTGATAAAAATTGCATTTTTTATATTTTTTTTTTCTCTAAGCACCGGCGCTAAGTAATGCCCGTCGCCCAATAGGCGATCAACGCACAAATTTCGAATTCAACGCATACAACTAATGTACAGTGCCTTCAATTCTGTTCTGAAAATGTTCGATCAACACGTTGAGCCACATTTTCAAGATAATCAGCCCTATTATGAGTATCAATTTGATAGTCGATAATGTCTATCAATTAGTTGATAATTTGGTATTATGGGTATCAACTGGAAATTTTAGACCGATTGTGAATATCTACTTATAAAAAGTTCATTGTGAATGAGTTTTGTTTATTTTATTTGACGTTCCACGTTTGAAGTATTTATTTGTTTTTTTGTCGGCCACGAAAAGGAAAATTCTTTGTGCGAAAATGTTAATTGTTCTTATAAAAATTCATCATAACTCCCTTAAAAAACAATTCTATCGAAGTCATTATTCTTTTTAAATTTTTTCGCGTTTAAAAATCCCGAATAAATTTGTATCAATCAAGAATTCGTGGTTGATAAGAAAATTCATGTGCATCTATTTTGTTGATATCCGTAATACCATGTCTATCAAAAAAACCATTCACAGTAATGATAAAATCTAATAAAATTCACAGTCGATAAAAAATGTTGATTGTTGATAGTCATAATACCAACTCATTCAATTTGTCGATACGTATCAAGTATCTAGTTGATAGCTATAATAGGGCTGATTGTGTTGCGTTGCGTTGGCTGCAGTGAAATGTGTCTACGTGGTTGAACTATTGCGTTGCCATGAACTTGCAGTTGTTGCAACTTGCAAACTGTAGTTTATTTTAGTTTTTCGTCATGGAAGGTGATAAAAAAAAATCAGAGTGGACCACGGAATTAATTTTGCAAATGATTTCAGCAATTAAAATCAAGATGCCAGAGAATTGGCTTGGTCTCAAATTTCCTCGAAAATGCAATTGCCTGAACTTTGAATTCGAATTCACGGGCGCGGTGGGATCAATCGATTTAAATTTCTCACATATTTCATTGAAAAAACAATTTTCTTTGCGGCTCAAGAAAAATTCATCTACCCAGACTCATCTTGGCTGTTTTTTCTTTCTTTGTCGTTCTTTTTCTAATATTACTAATGCGGCAGCCACTTTTTTTTTCTTAGTGGAAATCATACTCATACGGAACAAATTTAAGAATATTTTAAAGCGAAGGCGTGCGTCGACAATAAATGTATGTACCGAGCTGAAGTCAAAATTATTTCAGGTTTGTCGTTTGAGTTTTTTGTTTATCGTGGTGCGTTCAACCCGTTCCCCAACGAGTGATCCTTGGTTCCTTGGTTAAGTGTACGAAGGTATAAACTCGTTCATCAACTGGTCAAACAACAATATCGAAAACGCAGTTGATCAACTCGAAAAACTTTTTTTTCTGTCAAAATCTAACAATTTTATCAACTAGTGTACGAGGTTATTCAACATTTGAGTAAGTTAGTTAACTAGGTGTACGGAGCTATTCAACACTGGAATACGTTTTAAGAGTTCATCAACTAGGTGTGCGAGGTTAATCAACATATGGGAAAGTTGGTCAATTATGTGTACGTGGTTCCGAACGCATTTTGTTCAACTTTAGTTGCTCAACGTGATCTACGTAAGTTGCTGCACTAGTGTAAGAGGTTGTCAATCGTTTATCCAACGAAAGAGTTGAATAAAAAGTTGAACGAAGTTGGTTAAACTTATCGCGCACATAGTAGACGACCGGCATAATGAAGTGAACAAACGAAACGAATCTCTTCGCAGTTTTCTCACTCGCACGCGCCGTCAAAATATAATACGTACCTAGCTGTTTTTGTTCCACCCACGGCACGCGCCGCGCGGCATTTGTCTCATAGTTGTCTGAATCTGTTTTTCGCGCCGCGCGGTAAATAGTAGGCATTGGATTAACGATTAACGGACTTAACGTGGATTAACGGATTTAACGTGTCCGTTAACATTTTTAAAAGTTAACTTAAAAGTTAATCCGTTAATCAAAATTTTAACTTCGTTAATTAACGATTAACGGATTAACGAGTTAATGCCCAGCTATGACAACTAGTCAGTGGTACCAACTTTAAAGTAGAAAAATCGCACGACTGCGGATACGTTTTTTTGGGAAATCCTACTTCACTACGGATAATTTTCCCAAAAAAACACACCTAGGCTCGTATTTACCGAGCGCTCCTAAACGGCTCTTAACTTTACGAGGCTCTTAACTTGAAATTTCTGTGGGGTATTCACCAACCGCTCGCAAGTGTTTTTTCGAAGTTCGAAAATGAGAGCCACTCTCTCTTGTTCAGGCATACCCAAACTGTGAAATGTTGTGTAATGTTGGTCTTGACAGCAAATGGATACTCTTCTACTTGGCATTGCTCACATGGATTCGAGTCAAATGCGTGCGTGGCACACGCACAAGCGAACAAACTTTCGAAGAGAGCGCTCGTAAGTTAGGAGTGGTCGGGACCACTCCTAACTTTTAATAGCGCTCGTAGATCTTCACTAATATTGCTTGGTGAATAGGTTTATGAGCTTCTTAAGTTATGAGCGCTCGGTGAATACCGGCCCTAATGTGTAATAAGAAAACGATTATTGCAGCCATTAGGTTTATGTTTTAACTATCACCTTGTTTAAGGTACTAGTACGGTCTAGAATGCCAAAAAACGCACGATTTTTGGGAATTTTTTTCTCGGAAACCTTATTAGGTAATTACATAATTTTTTTTTTAAATAATTAATACATGCGTCAAGAGTGCAAAAAAAATATATTTTTTTTTTTAATTTTCGAATTTTGGCCGAATTATAGAGGGCGCAAACGTCGACTCATCAAAAAATACATGGTCCCATGGCGGACAGTTAATCTGATTAAAATCTTAATCTAAACCAAAATAAAAAAAACATCTTTAATTATTATCAAGCGGAAAATACTTTTGATCTATTTGTTCATTTTATTATGGACACATATTTCCAATATCTTTAAAAGAGCTAAAAACTATTAACCATAAAAATGGCATGTGGAATTCACGCATACGAAAATTAAGTAACGGTGGATTTCCGTCTTTGGAACCCTAAAGAAGTTTCTCACAAAATTCAATAAAAATCTTAAATAAGCTGTCTTTTTCGACTAGATGATTTTATGTGGAATGACTTTTTTGTTATTAAAACTTTGGAAGTAAAAAAAAGAAATGAAACTATAATTGAAAAAAGAACAATAAAACAAAATCAAGATCTAGTTCATTTCTGAGTACTTCTTAATTTTTTCATTCATTTAATATAAATTATAATATCATCGACATAGTATGATAAAAATCTAATAAATTATATAATCATAAATTAAATAGTCAAAAAAATAGTGAACTTGATATTTAGAAACGAAACTTAAGTATTTATGAACATTTTATTAACAATGTTTGATTTTTTGATAAACATAAAAAAGTTTGAAAATTGAGGGCGTTTTAAAGTATTTGTTAGTTTTTAAATACAATATTAAGTTTTTTCGTTTTTCGTTTGCTATTTGTGTAGTTCGATGAGAGTTGCATTTGATTAGTATGAACGAACCGCAGGAGGTACTGCTTGAACAGAGTCATCTAGTGGTGTGTCGATAACATTTCTGTACTTGATTTCTACGCTGCCTGTTTCAGGATTAATCCATAGAAGTGTATGTTTGCGCCAATGTTGATCCAATGGTCGTCTTTCTTGTCCTTCAACAGGTTTGCTGTAATCCTTAAAATATTTAAAATAAAATGGAATAAGATTTTAATCACAAATTAAATCGAAATGAATCTAAATTTAAAATTAAAAAATAACTTACAAATTCATCAATGCGAACTTTGAAATCTTCGCGTGCGTGTGCACCACGAGATTCCTTACGATTTTCTGCTGCAACAATTGTCATTACTGCATTAGTTAAGAGATTTTGCAGTTCCAAGGTTTCAACAAGATCAGAGTTCCAAACGAGAGATCTGAGAGGAAAGAAGAGTTAGAAGTCTAAATAAAAACATTATTTTCACCATTTTTTTTTTAAAACAAAAAAAAATATTCTTTGCAAATAATTTGAATTTGCGAAATATATTATGTAATATAAAAGGGAGAATATTTGAAAAAAAAAATTAAAACGGAAATTCAACGGAATGTAACGAGTTTTCTTTCGTTGAGGATATGCTGGCACCAAAATATAGTTTCCCAAGCTAGCTCTAAACATGGGTTCTTCATCCTCCTCGTTAGCAAAATTATCAAATGCCAGTCTTTATCATCCCGATGTTATTGATGGGCGAGATATTTCACTTATTCCCACCCTACCTGGTTGTTCTCTCGCTGAACAACCCCTTTAAATAACGTTCCTCTTCCTCAGCCCCTCTACCCCGGTTTCCTCATCTCCTCATCTCCCCTTTTTACGAAAAGATCTAAAGATTCATGATTTTAACTCAAATTAACATAATTTATTAAAAAAGACACTGTTGATTACAGTCGATAGGTACATTTTACATATTAAATCCAATTAAAATCGTAATTTGTGATTTGAAATTTTAATTCTAAAAATTAAATGCTTATTTAAAGTACGAAAAAAAGTAATGTAAAAAAAAGGGAACTGAATCACAAAAAAAACCGTGGTATAGTTTTAATTTAGCAATAATCATAGGTTTTGTGCCGAAACTGGGCAATAATTACATATATTAAATTTTAAGTCAACAGGACACTATATAACACGAATTCACTCACCCCAAAATAACCGATGCAGTGGCCACTCCCTCGGAGGATCTTGGTTAGATGCGGCGATCTTTATTACGCCCTTTTTTTTTTTGTTAAACGATGGAAAACTCTTATAAATATTACCACTTTTCAACTCCAAAAAGAATATAATTTATGCTGCTACCTATGATATATATGTATATATATATATATAAATCTTTATATATAGATATATATAGATATATATAGATATATATAGACATATATGTAGGTATGTATATATGAATACCACTTTCGTTTTTAGATTTAAGTTTTAACTTCGAATTTACTTTTTTCTTTTTTTTTTTTTGAAATATTAAAAACACCAATTTTTAGTACTTAAGCACTTGAGAATGAAAAAAAGATTGAACAATAAAAAAAATAAAACGAATGATTGAATCTAAGTTTTAAATTTCAATAAAAAAATATATACACTCATATGTATATATATTAAAACTTGATTGGATTTGATTTGATTTCCTTTGTTTTATCCTTTTTTTTTTATAGTTTTGTGATTTTCCTTTTATCTGATTTGATTCCTGCGGGAGTTTGCAGGACGATTTTAGGATCTCGAAACTTCTTTATCCCGTTACTGTCCCTTGGTCAAATTTCCTCCTTTGAAAATAATTGAGGCCGTCAAAAAGAATTTTTAACGACCTAAACACACCAAAAAAAATCATTTTTAATTATTTATTCTCTATTAAAAACCTTTTAATCAAGAATTACCTGATCGCGTTTATAGATAATATATATATATCTATATATACATATATATATATATATATATATATATATATATACTGAAAAGGCGAACCTTGCGCAAACGGATAATTTTCGAGTTTCTGCGGATTGTCTTTAACTTCGATTTCTCGATTCTCTAAGACTATTTAAAAAAAAGAACACTTGAAATACTAATTTGCACTTAACTTGAAACTACTTACATTTCAAAATCTTGAAACTAGTTTCCTTTGGCGTCGGCCGATCGGTGGTACTTTCCTTACTTTCTCTTATTATTTTAATTTGTTATTCCAGCTTCTGATGTCTCGGGTGGATCTTTTTGAAAAGAAAGTACCTGCCGACGGCTTTTACCAAAGAACCCTACCTCTACCCATTTGCACTAATACAACCAATTCAGGATTTTCCAGCCTTTGTCTTCTGCCTCTCGTTTTATACCCACACAATTACGTATTATAAATATTAATTTTATAATAATACGTTAATTGTTTCATGCAGGTGTGAACATTGGTGGGCGTAATTTACACTCTTGTTGCAAACATCTTTTAATGCGACTCGGATTCATAAATGTCATGACACCGATCGCATCCTAATTGTTTCACGCAACAAAGGTGCCTTTTTCCACCCATCGCAACATTCCCAATTGACATACATTTATATTAGGCAAAGCGCTGACCATTCCAAAATTATGGCAAACCGCTAACAATCACTCAATTTGTGATTTGGTGTCAGCCATAGTTTTTCTCTTCCTGACAAAAAGGAAAACCTTATAATACTGTGCTTAACCCCTACCGGTGGGAGCGAGGTAACATTACTCCGGAGTAGATTGTTTACAATAAATTTTCAACAAACTAAACAGATGCGGTAGCAGTTGAGTCGTCGTCGGTCTCTTTCAAGTTGGCGGTGGGTGGTTTTTTTTTTCTTTATATTTCTTTTAAATAATTTTCTTTTTATTGATTTAAATTAAATTTAATTTAAATACCGCCCATTCGGTTACAGGAACTTTTTTTTGATCAAAAACTGCACAAATGGCAAGGCGTCAAGGGTACAAGTTGAAAGATGATAAAAATGCAGAATAATTTGAATTAAAATAACGTTTAAAATTTGGCCCAATACACCTATAACACTAGTTTACAACTTTTTGGTTCATTTTAGGTACCTAAAATTACACTCATTTTTTTCAGAGAAGCGAGATATGCGCAAAAAACAAGTTTTTGGTTGTTTTTTTCACATAATGAACACAATGAACCAAAAATTTGAAAACTAGTGTAATAAATGCAGAAAACGAAAAGAAGTTGACATACGTGGATTTCTATTTTTCATTGACTATTGATGATTCAAGTACCCCTTGGCATAATGGTTAGTGCGGTGGACTGTTATGCGGAAGGTCTCGAGTTCGATTCTCAGCCACTGCAAGAAAGTTTTTTTCAGGGATGTAATGTCTCTTGCGAGGAATTGACAAATCCTCCAAGAGTATCTCTTGTCATGGAAAGTGCTGCTCATTAGCCGTTCGGAATCGGCAGAAAATTGTAGGTCCCCTCCATTCCTGGTAACACGCACACAGGAATGTTTGAGAGTCATAAGTCACTAGGTCCTGGTTCACTTCGAGCTGTTGCACCACCAAAAAAATTGATGATTCAGCATCGATTTAAGAATTCAATGCGATAAGCTGTTTCTGATATTGTGCTTTAAAATATTAACTAATGGAGAGATATGGTTAAAGTTTTTTGAATACTAACTTAGACTCCTTAGTCACTCCTTCTTAACTATCATTTTTTTTTTTTTTTTTTTTTTTATAATTTACCCGCGCTCAAGGGATTATGATTACCCTTTAAATGTTTTCAGCACAGCGCGGGCGTGAAGTTAATGAAAGAAAGAAGGATAGGAAAGATGTGTGGCACGATGTTCTGAGACTAAAGGTGGTTGTCTCAGATTTTTTTTTATCTCCAGGGATGGCGCCTGAACTAAAGCGGAGAAATGCCGTGTCTTATTTCTATGTCACTTATAATTCACATTATTTTATTTGTATTCATCCTTGTTGGGCATACTAGTTTTTAACTCAATTACATGTTGTTAGTGTTATGCCTGAACAACATGCAATGAGTAAACCAGTAAACCCATTGATGACAATTTTTAGAAGATGCACTGATGTAAGTAATGTAAGCTTCAATTAATTACATTGTAACGGGGCATTAGGACCTAGGAGTAGGAAAGAAAAAGGATTAGGATGTCATATAAAAACAGCATACGGAAGTGATAAAAAATAGGACGGGGTAGGAAATGGAATGTTACGTTATGTTCAGCAGAGCTATGACTCAGAGAATCGGATGTTGTTCTACCGATAAAGACCATCATCTAACCTGTAATCTGGGAGACTATAATGCCTAGAAAGTTTACCGCTGCTGCATCCTAAAATGTGTACCCCTAGCAATTCAGCATAATCTGTCCATAGATATTTGGAGTGGCTTACAAAAAATCAGTTTATTAAAAAAAAAATCAAATTTACACTAACACTATTTAGATGTTTTATAAAACAAAGGAAACAAATGATGGAAAATCGTTAACGGAAACTAAAACGAACAGAACGACATGTGTACATATATTTATAATTTAACCAAGAGATCGAAACGTTATCAAAAGGTACGTTGCGAGTTACTATTTACCTGAGAAAATACACAGCATCCACGATCAACATGCCAACAGTAAAAATTTTAGGGCGAGGCAAGTTCCAGCCGCCACCACTAACGAGAAGGCCGATTTTCGTCTCTCTTACCCGCGCGCGACCTTTCCATAGAGTGCTATTTTTTTTTATATTATACACAGATAAGCTTAGAAAGTAGATACTGATGCAGATTGGTTTTGAATGTCTGCATACTGCAATGAGTGGGAAATATTGACCCGGATATAGCATTCAAGTGTAGTACGGCTAAAAAAAGAATCTCCGTACTTGAAAGTACGTCCAAAATTGGGCTCTAGGGTAAACTGATGAGCATTCCTAAAAGTTCGGGTATTACGGTTGAATTGTGTGAGGGGAGAAAAAAATTCTCTGGATAGAGTCAGACAGGTCATTGAATTCATTAGAAGTCGAATTACTATCTGAACTTGGATTGCGATGTAGGTGGTTTGCACTTTCTTTTATTAGTGCTTGTTTCTCGCGTGAAGGCCCTTGTGGGAAACCGGCGGGCGTCACGCTGCCGACTCACTGCCACACATTTTTATGACCTAAATAGTTTATTGAACAAATAATTTAAACAAATTAAATGACATAAACAAATAAAATTTATTTGTAAGGAAAATTTCAATTCTCAATTCAATGTCTCTGTATTTTTCATCCGGTTTTGTCTTCAATGATATGCTTTTTTGGGTTGAGGTATCGGATTCTGTGCAGTTTATGTCTTACTGGTTTGTAGGATACACTATACACTATACAAAAATGGCAGTCCTTTTTTAATTTATTTTTAAATCTTCATACCTTCAAAGTTTTTTGATGGTTGCCAATAAATCCCTTTAAACGGCTTCGCAAATTTAATTATTGAATGGTGTATTTTGATTTCCGCAAGATAAAAATATGATTGCTCTGACTTAGCACTCGCCGATGACCGTCTACCCTTTACGATACGCTTTTCGAACCAGTTATTCACTAAAAATCTTTTCTTAAAAAAAACAGCATCGATTCAATAAAAAAAATTAGGCCTGGACCAATGCCCTAGGACGTTTTCTTTTAAACTAACACTATGTTCCATATCAATTCTTTCCAAGACCATTCATCCACTTTGTTTATTGAAATGAAAGCGTTTGGGTTTCTACCATCTATTTTCAAGGAGCCCTCCCTTCATGAAACTTCCTCTTTATAAATGGTGTCCCTTAATTCATGCATAATATTTTAGGGTGTGATTCTTGGGTTTATTCTTAGTTCTACAGTAAGGGCACATCTCCAAGTTTTATATCACATATCGCGGATTTAAAAAAAGTCTTACTTTGGTGTATCCTGACCCATGTTAACGGTTATTGCGCTGTTAGTACTAATGATAGAAACTTCATTTAGGCCTTTATTTTTAGAAGAAATACTAGCCTTTTTCTCTTGGAATATACCAAAGAAGCTCGGCCTAAAATATTTTGCACGAATTAAGGGTCACCCTACAATAATATAATAAAACTGTATAATTGGATTAATTTTTAATAAAATCTTCACTTTTCAGAACAGATGGACTTCTTCACACCCGAAAACCTTTAACATATTTGGACCCATAATATCAATTTCAAAACCCGTCGTTGATATCAAGCATCTGTACGGCCGGCAGTGTTAGAATTAAAACACAAATCTCATCCAGAATACTCAGCGACCGCCTCGAAAAACACACTCGGAGTTCAAGCAAACATTACCGAGGAATGGCATCGCTTTCACTACCCAGTGATCTATGCGAGTAGATCAGGGATTTGAAACACTACACTCAAAATTTGTTTTGTGATTGTGACTAACTAAATATAGAGATTTTTTGTAAGGGCAACCGTAACACACCTCCGAATTTGTAAGCTTTAGGAGAATTACCTATACCGTATATGTAGATACTCATCAAGGAATTAAGCTCCCGAATATTAAAGGCTATGCCTTGCATTTTGCTTATCTTCACCAAACTAAATAACGTTTCTTTGCGTATACATGTGGACAATATATAAAACACTTCGGCAAAAATATAAATCCAGAAATTAACTCAGATATCTGGGTTTTCTGTTCCGTCTGTTTTTTATATATTGCGTTAGATTTTGCAATTGCAAAATAGAGCTATTGAATTTATATTGCATGTTTGAATTTGACACATTCATTATAAAGGGTGTTCCATAATTCGTCAAGGATATTTTGGAATATGATTCGTGGGTATATTTTTAGAACAAAATTCTTCTACAGTATGGGGTATCTCCTTTATTTCATGAGGCAAATATGCTCGAATCGCTTTTACACTTTCCGACCACATCATATCATATACGATCTTACATGCAGACCCAGGCGCGAACATAGCCAGGATCACAGCAATATGCACCGGGCACTGGCCCATAGGTGAACATGCAAGAAAGCTAGGCATCCCCTACAACCCACACTGCCGTAGTTGTGGAGATCCACAAGAAAAAGAAACTGTGGTTCATTTTCTTTGCGATTGCCCCGCCTTAGCAAATTACAGGATGACTTCCTTTGGGAAAGCCTTCCTCGATGACCCCAGCGAACTTTGGGAGAAGAAAATCAAAGATCTGATTATCTTTCTGAATGCGACAAAATGGCTTTAGCAATGCTCCGCTAAAATATATAAAAGCCATATTCTTCCGTACTAAATCCTTATTAGTTGAGTCGCGGGCCCAGGGCTGGCGACTACCATCTCTACCTACCTACCTACCTATGGGGTATCTCCAATGTTGACATCATTTTTCGTGGATTTAAGAAAAGGCCTACTTTGGCCTACCCTGAACCATGTTAACGAAAATTTTTCTGTTAATACGATTGGTAGAAACTTCGTTTAGGACTTTATTTTTAGAAGGTATACAAGCCTTTATATCCACGTTTAAATAATGTTGATATCTTAATTGGGTCTTCAGTCTTTCTAAGTCTGTTAATTTTTTCCTACACACGCTAATTTTTGACTTTGAGGTCAATTAATTTTCTCCAGAAAATGGGTAATAAACTTTAAGTTTTACTATTTTTTAAGGAATGTAGAAATAAAAACTTTGTTGGGAAAATCTACGGTAAGTAAAATTAAAAAATGTTTTTTTTTGCCTTATGTCTAAAACCTATGCATACCCATTTTTTACTTGCGACTTATACATAGGTACTATAAGGCTGAAAACACACCGGATAAAGCAAAACGTGTTTTTTTGTTTCGTGAAACAAGAGAACATTGTTTCTTATGAGACTGAACACACCAAAGAAAACGAAACAAAACACATGTTTTTTGTTTGAAGTGTTTCGATGGTGGTTGTCGAAAATACATGCTATTGTATACGAGCAACACACACCGAATGCAACAAAACTGTTTCGAACAAGGGTCGTTGACGATAATTGCATACTTTCTTATGGCGCAACGCACACCAAATGAAACAAAACATAAAAACAAAAGCAAAACAGAAAAACATGTTTCGTTGCCGATAGCTGACCTATTGTTTTTTGCGAAACGAAATTTTGATTTCGTTGTTTTTATTTTCTTCTTTCGTTGCACTTTACAGATTTATTTGCTTCTACGTTTACTCTGTGAGCAAATTTTAAATAAATATGAAATATGTAGATGGAGAGAAGTTTATTTTTTTCTAATTAAGGCAAGAAGCCCTATCTATAATAATAAAGATAAGGAACATGCCAATAAACTTACTATTGATAAGCTATGGATTGCTACTTCCTACTATGACATTTGAAGATTGGCAAGATTAAAAGCTTTTCTCTTTTCTTATAAATAAACACATAATGTCTGTTTTGTAAACACAAAATTGTTATTTGCGTCTACTTGCCGTAGAGTTATAATCTTTCAGCCGGAGTTAAGCTTTTACGATAGTTCGTATTTTGTTTCATTTCAACGCACATCAAACGAAACAAAAAAACAAAACGTTTTGTTTTGTATTATTCTGTTTTGCTTGGTGTGTGTTCAAATAAAAAATGTTTTTTTGACTATCGAATCAAAAACGTTTTGCTTTATCCGGTGTGTTTTCAGCCTAAGGCAAGTTATGCATTCGTAAAAAAAATCGAACTCGAGATTTTGATCAAAGTTGACATTACGATGATAGCGAAGACTAAAAAATGGGTCTCGCAATTCTGTCTGTCTGTCTGTCTGTCGGTCTGTCTACAGCCTAAACGGCCGATTTTCTTCAAACTTGCTAGATATCATTTTTAATTTTCTCTCCCCACACGTTTTTTTCTTTTTTTGTTTAAGATCAAAAATAACGGTACCTTCGAATTTTTGTAATTACTTTTTTCTCAAAAACTGCTCGACAGATTTAAAAAAAAAAAGATACAAAAAAATTGTATTTAGTTAAAGCTAGGTACTGGTTGAAAAAATTTTTCCGAAAAATTGTTATTGAGGGTACCCCCCAAAGAACCATTTTTTTAGTTTTTGATTTTCTCAAAAACGGATTTTGATCGTTTTTTTTTTTTTGCTATAGCTCCCCAAAAATTTAAATAGAATTGTGTATTCAAATTTTTTTTCAAAACTCAATATTTCGAAAACCTTATACTAGATATTTTTCAAACTTGATAAATATAAATTTCTCAACACTATCTATAAGATGTATGAAAAAAGTTTTATTTTACCTAAAAATAAAGGTACCCACCATATAAATGTTAAAAACTGACTTTCAAAAATCGAATTTTTGTCGAAAACGGCGCCTAGAATTTTGATAAATTTTTTTTTGTTTCAATAATTTTTAAAGATTTTTAATTTAATAAAAAAAAATTGAAATTAAGATATTACAGCTTGTACCTACCATAGAACCATTTTTTTAAATTTTGAATTACTCATTTTCGACATATCGGATTTTAATGAAGTCAGGAAACCATTGCATTTCAAAACTTAAAAAAAAATATTTTTTGAGTTTTTAAAAAAAAAATCCTTTTTTTTTTTGGAAAATTCGATATTTCAAAAACGAAATTTAATTTTCATTCGTACAGTAATAAAAACTTAAAGTTAGAATACCAAATTTTTTTCTTAAAAATCTTTTAAAAATTTTGTATATAAAAGCTTTTTTTTAAGAAACCACTACAATAACTTATAAATTTTGTTCTTGCATAAATTCATATTTGCATAGCATTCTGTTTTTGTCTGTTACTACTAAAAGAATTAAAAAAAATAATTTTATCCTTACGAACAGTTTTCTCTAATAACATTCGTTTTTAAAATTCCTAGTCTATTACATAGGAGCAAGTTCGTGCGACCCAGTCGTGCATTTTATTTTGGGAGGTTTAAGATAATTGTCTGTGTGCATTAAAACAATAATAACTAATAGCCACTCATAGTGTCCTCCTAGTGCCGTTTTTGGATTTCACTGCGCATATTTTTGATGATATCTGCTGCCTCACTCTTGATGTTACTTCGAGAGCACATTCTTCTAGTTCTCTAAAAACTATTACTGTTGAATAAACAAATTGGTTCATTATTACCCATACAAAATTCCAATACTGTAAGGTCAGGAGATCTTGCAGGCCAGTGAACCGGTCCGTTTGTTTTTATCCAACTATTAGCATATTCTTCATCTAGCCATAATTCTTGACCTCTTGACCATCCTGTTGGAAATATGATGAAGCTATTTGAATTAGTGAAATTTTCTGGTAAATAGTTTCGCACAATTCCAATAGTTTGTAGAAGCCTGGATGGTAGTTTGAAGGGACCGATTAAATTATTTACAATTACACCTGTCTACATATTGACGCTGAATTTGATGATTGTCTTCTCTTGCGATGATTCTATGCAGCCCATGTATGAAGATTGTAAAAATGTGTGATCCCATCTTTTGTAAATTGAGATTCGTCCGTCCAAAGAATTCCAAAGCAAAGCTCCGCTCAAGCAACTATGTAGTTAGAAAACTCAAGGTTCTTTTCTACATCATCCAGAAGCAGTTCTTAAATAGGTGTATGTTGGTATGGGTTAAGACTTTCTCCATGCAGTACATTAGAAATTTTATGTGTGAAAACATTGAATAGCAAAGCCATGCCGAAAAGAGAACCTACAATGAATATTCTGAGGCAAGCCCGATAATATTTTCGTTTTATTTTTTTTTTGTTTTGTTTTTTATAATGTATGGGTGTTCACTCTACTCTTAATATGATAAACACAGAGCAAGGTTTAAGAAGCTAGGGCATGAAGTAGTAGGAGGTATCGAAGTTAGTTGGCCTCAAGAGCAAACCGATGAGCATTCCCTGAAGCGCATACGAAACATAAGTGTATTATAGGAACACCAGTACAACAGTACCAGTACATCAGTTTCCTCTATGTTTTAACGATAGAGAGAGCAGAGTTTTTGAAGCATTAAATTCTACGCGGTTTATGGTTCCCCATTTGACAATGCTATCGAGATCAGAATTTATTGAGCTTATCCTACGCTGTCGTACTAAATTCACATCCGAAGGACAAGGGCGAGAATGTGGACACGAATATGAGAAGCTAGGAGTACTGCCAGGATGACAACTTAATGGGTAATAAATTTCAGACAAAAGATCATTGATTAATATGAGAAATGGAGTCGGAGACAAAACCGAGCACTGGAGCTGATTTTAATCATGAATTTATCAGTGTTTCGATAAGCTTGGAAAGAAGGGACTTAAGTGCAATTGGACGATAATAAGAGGGGAGAAAATCCGTGGGGACAGGCTGGACAAATTCAGTTTTGTGTCCACTAGGAAAGATACCAGTAGAATAGAAAAGACGGAAAGCTCTTGAGGGTGGGATACTATCGGGGCCAACGGATATGTGTACATCGAGATTCTTTAGCAACTAAATGAGTGCGAAAGTAGATTCGCCACATAATGAACCTTTTTTAGAGCCAAATACGCTGCAAGCAAATTGTTTTTTTTTTTTTCTTATAAACTGACAAAAGGAGTATCATTGAAGATGAGCTTTGGACCGAAGGAGTGTTTCGTAATTTTTTTATAAATGACCAAAAAATGTATTACTTTTGGGACATTGTAGTTTTTTGTCTTAATTGATGGCCATGAATAAATTTAATTCGTCAAATACAATAAATTTTTTTTATAATTTTCACGTACTAAAGAGATTATGGCTACCCTTAAAATGTTTGAACATAGCGAGCGTTTTAGGAAAGTAGGAGAGGATTTAAAAGGAGATACGCGATGCGCTTTCGTTTATAATAATGAGATTATAATGGGAGGGAAATATAGAGTCGGGTAAAGCATTCCACATTTTTGTAGTGCGGCTAAAGAAAGAATCTCTGAATTTAACTGTACGTCCGAAGTTGGACTCAAGGGTAAATTGTTTAAGAGGAGGAATGCAACTGGCTGTTTCACTAAAACTGTGTTTATAAAAATAACGGTAAAATAATGAAAGACAAGAAACATTGCGACGGAGAGAGAAAGATTAAAATGTTTGTGTTATACTTTTATCGTCTATCATTTTTAAAGTTTTTTTTTGGATTCTATCCAATAGACTCAAGTGATTTATTGGACCACCTGCCCAAATATGGGAATTGTACTCGAGCTTTGGACGAAATACAGCCAGATCAGAGGGAATTCTTGCAACGTCGAAGGAAAACTAAGCACTTAGCAGCGTTTTTGGCAACGTCGAATATGTGGTCATTCCACACAAGGTGGTCTGTGATGCACATACCGAGAACTTAGAGCTGTTCGATTTCCTCAATGCAAGTGCCGCTCATGGATAGCGGCATGGGGATGGGTTACGCTTTAACGACAGAAAGCGTCATTGCGTTTTTTGAGCATTAAATTCTACGAGGTTTATGGTTCCCCATTTCACAATGCTATCGAGATCTGAATTTAATCAGCTTATCATACGCTGCCATTCTAGATCCACATCCGAAGAAAAAGGGCATGTATCTGGAAACGAATATGAGAAGCTGAGGGTACTGTCATCAGCAGAACAATTTAATGGATTAGAAGTTTCAGACAAAGGATCATTGACCATCATCAGCATTTATTTTGTGGACTTCAGATTTAAAACCATCCAATACAACTTGTATTGAGCGTTTCGAAAGGTAGTTTCTAATCCATCGAAGAAGAGATTCATCATGCACGCATTTTCGATAAGAGGGCTTGTTGCCAAACTCTATCAAATGCTTTTGAAATATCAAGTGCAATTATCTTACTTTCTCCAAAACCATGTAAAGATTTGTGTCACAGTTTAGTGAGATATACCATCAAATCACGCACCATTGCACAGTGGTTCCACTCCCGAACAAAGGCGCCCATAATTACTAACTCACTTGATAAAATCTTAAAACGATTGGTGCTAAAATGTTTTGATCTCTCTGATATCGAATCTGCAATCAGTTTTAAACTATCTCGTCACGACTTTGAGATACGTTCGATAAAAGGGTTGAAGATCGGTTTAATATAGTTTTATTTAAATATAATTTTTTACTTGCGACTTATAGGTACTACTCGTATAAAGCCAGTTATGCATTCGTAAAAAAAATCGAACTCAAGATTTTGATCAAAGTTAACATTCAATGATAGCGAAGACTAAAAAAGTGGGTCTCGCAATTCTGTCTGTCTGTTCGACTACAGGCTAAACGGCTCGGCCGATTTTCTTTAAACTTAATTTTTCCCCCCACACGTTTTTTTTTTTTTTTTTTTTTTAAGATCAAAAATAACGGTACGGAAATTTTATAAACATTTTTTTTTTCTCAAAAATTGTTTGACAGATTTGAAAAATAAGAATACACAAAAATTCAAAAATTCATTTAGTTAAAGAAAGGTCATGGTTGAAAAAAAATTTCCGAAAAATAGTTATTGAGGGTACCCCCCATGGAACAATTTTTTTTTTTGTTTTTGATTTTCTCAAAAACGGTACAACCGATTTTGACCATTTTTTTTTTTGCTAAAGCTCCCCAAAACCATAAATAGAATTGTGTAGGTACTCAAATTTTCAAATTTTTTTTTCAAAACTCAATATTTCGAAAACCCCATGCTAGATTTTTTTAAACTTGATAAATAAAAGTTTCTCAATATAGTCTACAAGATGTGAGAAAAAAAATTTACTTTACCTAAAAATAAAGGTACCCACCACACAAATGTTAAAAAATTAAAAAAAAAAATGGTTTTCAAAAATCGTATTTTTCTCGAAAACGGCACCTAGAATTTTGATAAAATTTTTTTCTTTCAATTAATTTTTACGATCTTTAATTTAATAAAAAAAATTTTGAAATTAAGATATTACAGCTTGTACCTACCATAGAACCATTTTTTCGAATTTTGAATTTCTCATTATCCACATTACGGATCTTAATGAAAATTTTTATAGAGAAGCTTCTAAAAAGTCTAAAACACATTGCATTTCAAAACTTGAAAAAAAAAATATTTTTTGAATTTTTGCAAAACAAAATCTTCAAAAATCAGTCGTGCATTTTATTTTATATGTAATCTGTACGATACGTGAATAAAAAATTCAAAGAAACGAATCCATGAGTGGAGTGGGGAAAGACCGAATTCATATTTGCATTCATTAACTGGCTTCTCTAAACATTTTTCAATGTTATTCACTGCTCTCGGCAAAATCTTTGAAATGTCGCCCTGAAGTTGCAGGTTGCCCCGTAGAAGTTGAAGGTCGCCCCGCAGAAGTTGAATATGGCAAATAATTGTTATTTTCAGAAATGATCGATACATACTTACTTCCTTTGTATTAAGCCATCCTGAATAATTTTTAACAAGAAGGCATTTTTTACAAACATATACGATTCTAGTTTCCAATACTGTATTTGAAATGTCATCTAAGGACTTGGAAATGACGTCTAATATTGAATGGGACTTATTTTGTTCGGTTCCATCAGCATTTAACCAATGCTGAAGCAGAAACATTCTCGTAAATGAGACTTTAGTTAAAAGCCCTAAAGTACAAAAAATGAGACTTTAGGTGGCTCAAAGATTAATTAAAAGTGAATTCGCAAGTAATCGCAGCCAAGTCAACGTGCATTAAAAAGTACATGAAATTACCTTTCTGGTAATATATAACTTTGTGGGGGCGTAACGGGGCGTAACAGTTAAAAGTTTAAAACAAACAACATTAAGCTAATTTATTTTTATTTTTATTTTATTTAAACCCAATTTATAGACTCTTATGCTTAGTCGAAAAATGAATCATAAAAAATAAATAACAAATATCTTACCTTCCACTAATATACCCATTATAAAAAAAATAACGCAAACAGATGAAAAAAAATTAATTAAACAAATGCAGTCGCACTTACTCTTAGAGCACTAAAACTCAAATGCCATGTGTTTGCAATGTTATTACTCTGAAGATAAAAATCTAACGGTTTTTCTTTTTCTATTTCTAATTAGTTTGGAATGTTCTCAGCTCATTTTAACCCTTTTATATAATAATCGCTACAGTAACTTTTTTAGAATTTTGGCCTACGGTGGAACCACAGTGCATTGCTACGAATGCCATAATTTATCAGCGTTTCCATGACCTTAGAAAGAAGGGATGTAAGTGCAATTGAACGATAGTTTGAGGCGGAAGAAGATTAGGGACAGGCTGGACAAATGCTGTTTCCCATCCACTCGGAAAGAGACCAGTAGAGCAGGACAGATGGAAAAGCTTACGCAATGGTTTTGCCAGCGTTGAAAAAAACACCTCTTCAGAACTATTGGGGCAATACTATTCGGGCCAGGGATTTTTGTATATCGAGATCCTTAAGTATTCTTGCAACTCTACGAATGTGTAAAAAGATTTGTGCCATAGAATCATAAACCCTCTCTATAAGGAATCATGGTACTCGTACTATCAGACAGCGTCGAATTGGCAGCAAACTGTGAACTGTGCTGCAAGCAAATTGGCTTTTTCTCGTGAGCTGACATAAGGAGTGTCATTGAAAACGAGCGTAGGAACCGAAAACGAAGTAGTATTTTGTACATTTTTTACAAATGACCAACAAATTTTACTATCTTTGGAAAATTCTAGTATTTTTTGCCGTAATTTTTGATCATGCAAGAATTTTGTTCTTTGAATATGATCATTACAGGTCTTTCTAGCTTGCTTAAGCTTTTTCCGGTTTTCCTCATAATATCGGAAACTTACTTCTCTAACCTTAATAACCTTTTTACAGCTCGAATCAAGCCATGAGTTCTCTTTCGGTTTGATAGATTTTTTCCTAATCGGGATACAATTTCTCGTATTGCCAACGGTTCTCTTAGAAATTATTTCTCTAACTGGGTTTTGTTGGCATGAGAATGCAGATATGACACAATGGGCATATGCGCCTGATGGTGATAAAACATTTATAGTGCCAGGATAAAGGTAAGAAACAAGTCTAGTGTTTGCGGATTGACCTGCAACGTCAGGAATTCAATTAGGCTCGTGAACGAGCTGAGCCAGGTTATTTAACTTAACAGAATATCGCAGCCACGAAGAATTGCCTACATTGAAAACGCCCGTAATGACGATTTCACTGTGCGGAAAATGAGAAACAATTCTTTGGATAGTCGGATAGCGCATCGAATTCATGAGAAGTCGAGTTGCTATCCAAACTTGGACTGTGAATTTAAGCCCTATGAAGTAAAATTTGTATTTAAACATGTGCCATATTATGGTTGAAACTGATAAGCGACATTATTTTCAGCAGAATAGTTTTTTTTACCAGGTACAGAGTATATCGGGCTATCAGATTCAGTGATTCATTTCTATTTTTTTGGTTTAAGTTATAAACGAAATTCAATTTTTCAACAAAAATTACATCAAGTTTATTTAGATTAGCTATAACAAATGTTCAAATTGTTTGCCTCCAACGGCAATGCTAGACCTACATCTTCTTAAAAAAGATCGGGTTATAAGACGGGCGAATCTCCTTGAGTTTATGTCTTCAACAGCTTCCGTGATTTTTTGGCGCAGCTCGGCTAAGTTTTGGATCGGTTTTGACTAGACTTTTTCTTTTACTATTCCAAAATAAAGAAATCCTGAGGGTTTAAGTTCGGTGAACGGGCTGGCCACGAAATTGCACCAGACCGCCCCATCTACCTGCCTGGGTATTCTTCATTAAAGAATTGTCACTGGGCGAGCATAATGCGCCGGGCAGCCGTCTTGTTGAAACCACAAATTTCCATAAATGCTAATTGGCACATCTTCCAATAAATTTGTTAAGTGGTTTTTAAAAAAAAATCTAAATACACCTTGTCCTTTAAGTTCTCTGGTAGCTCGAATGGTCCAATAATTTTACCATTCAGAATTCGGGTACACATATTAACTTTGAAGCGATCCTGCAATTTGTCTTCCCCCATCAAACGTGAATTTTCTACATGCCACTCGTGCAAATTGTGAAGGTTCATGTATTCATCCTTTTTAAATGTTGATTAACGGACCACAGAATTTTGTCCAAGAATCGCGGATCTTCCCCGTAGCGTTGTATTATCGTTCGACAAAATGCAACTCTTTCAGGGTAATCTCGGGGTAGTAGACTTTGCACTTGTTGAACATGGAAGAGCTCATTTTTTTTTCAAACTTCGCTGTGCTGTACTTTTACTCCTGTTCCTATTTGAGTTCCACGTACTGAGGTAATTGGGTCTTGATCGACTTCTTGTACCACTTTGTTCTCGTAATAGAAATGAGTCACTATCTGATAGCCCGAGGTACTCTGGGCCTGGTAGACGTTTCTTATAAATTACTGTTCACCCCCCTCGAACTTAAACTTAGACACGAGGAAGCCTAGAGTGCATTAAAAGTTTTTTTTAAATAATAATTAAAAAGAATTATCTTAAAACCGGGTTACTTGAGAAAAACATTTTTGTTTCTGTTATTTATGGAATATTCTCAAAACTGTTATACCATTTTGAAATGATAATAGAACACGTCAGCTTTTAAGGTAACTTGCCAAAATTTTGTAGTGCATTTTTTCTTTACACTACAGTCCATTGAATTAGGGTAATTTTGAGTACTTAGTTGGGCAAAAAGGTAATATTTTCTTTAAAACTGATGCATGATTATTCAAGGTTCCATAACAACCAAAAAAAGGAGAAAAATAAAGATTTGTAATAACGGCACTTGAAAGACCGTCACAGGATGAGCCTATAACTCACAAAATACATGGCTACAATTTTTTTTTACCCCTACCCTAACACCCGTTTTAGTTTCGTTGACTTTTGGCACACCCTGTATAGCGAGACCATGGGAGGGAAAAAAATGGCACTAAGCTATAACCAAGCAGGTTGAATTCCGTGTGATCAGAAATTTCACCCACCTGGAATTCGCTAAGTGCCAAAACTGCTGGCCTGTTTTTCACAGCACAGAATGTAATATTTTCTCTTGGTCCTTAAGAAATGGGTTGTTTTTAAATCCACAGAAGTCGAAATGTTTAGTTATTAGAAGGAAGCCTCTAGATCTTTCGTATTTTCCCACCATACTCTTAAATAATTCTCCCATTGAATATGTTCAAACTGCAAAAAACCTTGGCGTCATTTTTAATAGGACACTAAGTTGGGATACTCACATCACTGCGGCAGTTGGGAAAGTTTGTGGTATACTTCGCATGCTAAGACCCACACAATATTTCACACCATTAAAAACGCGATTGTTGCTGGCAAAAACACTTGTTCTTCCTGTTCTTACCTACGGATGTGAACTATTCTGCAAAAGTGACGCAGCCAGTAGACGAAAAATGAATGTGGCCTACAATAACATAGTTCGTTATATTTATGACTTGAAAAGATACGACCACATTTCAAATTTTTCAAGAAGAATTTATAATTTCTCCTTTGACAACTTGTTGCGCTACAGAACCTTAATTTTACTATTTAATGTGATTCAAACACACCAACCTTGTTATCTATTTGACAGATTACGTATGACCTCTTCTTATAGATCGGAACAACTCATTCATCCTCATTTTTCTTGCCTGACCTCCGAACGTCAGTTCTTCATCAATGCAATCCGCTTGTTGGAACGCCTTACCACGGCATGTCACGAGGGTGCAGGGCATTGAAAACTTTCGTAAAGAGCTAAACATCTAGTACTTTCAATCATATTCTGGCTAATATAACCCTTTTTTTTATACTAATTATTAATTAATTATATCTTAATTTTTTACTGATTCGATAATATCAGGTACTCGTAAATTCATAATTTATAAACATACATAATGTACATTTTACTTATATAAAATTGTTCTATAATAGTTTTCATTTATTCTTATTTATTCTTAATCTTTTATTTCATTTTTCTAAACTGTTTCATATTAAAGCTTAGCTAGTTAATAAGATACTATGTCTTAATGTGTAAGCATTCATCAATAAACAAAATACTAAATACTAAGAATATGAAAATCTCCAACACAGTAAAGCCGCTAGCGCCAACCTTGTCTACTTCATGGAGAGTAGACAAATAGACGTCGCTCTTATTCAGGAACCCTGGATCGCAGGTGGCAAAATTAAGGGCTTGCACTCAAAAGGACTTACACTGTTCAAAACTGCACAAGTGGTAGCAAACAGTAATTTTAGAACTTGCATTGTAGCTAAGAAACAGTTCAACCTTTTTCTTCTATCTACATATGGTAATCTAAATCAGACTGCCGTGAAGCTAGAGCGGATCGGGCTCCCACCTGCAGATCTTACAGGCCAGCTTGTAGAGCGAGCAGCAATTGAAGGATGTGACGTGGTTCTAGGATGTGTACCAGCACTAACAGTAGAGGTAAGTCTCTTTTTGAATTTATCATAGAACATAATTTACTGGTAGCAAATAGGGGCAATGAGCCCACTGGGAAGTATATAAAACCAGTAAGCGAAAATTTAAAGCAGAAACGCAACGAGCGAAACGAAGCTCATGGAGATCCTTTTGCAGTGAAATCGAAGGGAAAAACGAATCTGCTAGGCTAAGAAAAATTCTTTCCAAGAATTCAATCCCTCTAGGATCTCTTAAAACGCCCACTGACCGAATCCTTCAACGAGACTCTTGAGCACCTGATAAATACTCACTTCCCGGGTTGCGGGTCAAATGACAGCAACCCGGAAACAGAGTCCTACACGGAACACATTATACCATCGGATATTATAACGGATGAAAAGATCAGATGGGCAATCCATTCTTTTTCTCCGTATAAATCCCCTGGCCTTGATGGCATCTTCCCAATGATGCTACAGCTCAACACGCCTACACAAAGGGGAAGAGTGTAGAAATGGCACTTCATAGCGTCGTTAGCACGATTGAGAAGACAATGAGCGACAAAGAATATACTCTTGCTGCGTTTCTTGATATTGAAGGAGCTTTCAATAACGTGAACAATAAAGCAGTAAAGGCAGCTCTAGTAGACAATAAAATCGATAATTCGATAATAGGTTGGGTTATGTGCATGTTAAAGAACAGGCAAATTAACTCGGAACTGGAGGGGCACCCCACAGGGAGGAGTTCTCTCACCACTCCTTTGGGTGCTGGTTATGAACACAATCCTCCTTAATCTGAAACATTGTGGAGTAAAGGTAGTAGCCTACGCTGACGATCTTGCGTTATTAGCGACAGGTAAATTCTTACCCACTATCAGTGAACAGATCAAATACGCCCTTTCTAAGGTTAGTAGATGGACTAGACCGAGCCCAAAAATTATAAGGTGGATGCATTTGGCGATAATCAGACCAATACTAACTTATGGTTATTTGGTCTGGTGGAATGAAACTGAAAAAAACACGAACGGGTTCCATGAGATCCACAGGGTTAGAGGCGATACTCAACCTGAAACCCTTAGACCTTTTCGTACAAGAATCCGCAGCATATAGCGCCTTAAGGCTAAGTCAGACTAATACATGCTCAAATTCTTCAGAAATATTTGGGTGATAATATCATTACAGATCATACAAAACCCGAACTTGACTTGTATAAACCATTCCAAACTGCTTTTTCAAGCAGAGAAGAATGGCTGAACAACCAACCCTACACTAGTGAATCAGCAATAGCAATCTGTACAAAATGGACACGTGTGTTGGTGCAGGCTTTTTCTCAGAAACTCTTGAGTTAAACAGCGGTCAGCCATCAGACGAATAGGGGGAACAACATGTAGCATACGAAAACATGCACGTGCCGTAACTATTCGCGACTGGTGGAAGTGTGATCATAGCCTCTCCGTGGCGGCCGCTAGAAACAAGCCTTTTAAAAAAGGTTTGGCTAATATGATCAGGCTGGTTCCTCAGGTTGGCGACAAGTTAATTCCCTGTCCCGTAAAACTAAAAGAATTTCGATACCGACAACAAGCCTCGGAAACGGACTGATCACACGACGACAACCCACGCAAAGAAAACGGAAAAACGATTTACGAATTTTCTTATGAAACGTACGATCGCTCTATAGAGCTCGAGCTGCTCAGCAGCTAGCCGATGCCCTGTCAAAACATTAAGCTGACATAACAGCTCTCTCAAGAAATCAGATGGACAGGGAATGGTGTTTTACAGTAGAAAGAATATGACGTATATTACAGCTGTCATACAAAACACCACGTGCTCGGGGTAGGCTTCCTAGTCAGCGAAAAAATGAAGTCTACCATCATCAGCTTTAACGCTATAAGCGAAAGGCTATGCACACTTCGCGTGCGAGGCAAATTTACGAACATCAGCCTCATTAACGTTCACGGACCTACGGAGGAGTCCTCAGACGATGAAAAAGAGACTTACTACGAACAAGTCGAGAGGGCCCTCAATGCCTGTCCAAGGTATAATGTTAAAATCATCCTTGGGAATTTGAACGCAAAAATAGGTGTGGAGCCAGTGTTTAGGCATTACACAGGCACCCATAGTTTGCATGAGAACACTAATGACAATGGACTTCGAGTCTTAGAATTGGCAGCATCGAAAAACATGGTCGTTGCGAGTACCAGGTTCCCGCGTAAAGATATCTACAAAGCCACCTGGGTATCACATGATGGATGGTAATCAAATAGACCACGTGTTGATAGACCGTCGCCACTACTCGAACTTGATGACGGTACGAACGTACCGAGGTGCCAATATCGACTCGGATCACTATCTTATTGGTATGGTTTTCCGAGGGCGGATTGCCTTGCGAAGACGCATTGCATCCGCCGATCAGGTTCGAATCAACACGGCTCCCCTGCCCAATGAAAACACCAGTAACACCTTTGGTAATGCGTTAGGACTCGCCCTAGAAACACTTGATTTAGGGAGAGAAAGTCCTGGAGCCAGTATGCTGGGCGTAAATGAGAAGTGGACACGTCTTAAAAATACTGTCATTAGTACTGCCAACTCCATCTTAGGCAGCAGTCGAAAAAATCGGAACGACTGGTTTGATGATGAATTCAAGCTAGCGACTGAACGTAAGAATGTTGCGTACCGAGCAATGCAACAATCTCATAGAACGCGGGCACGCGAAGAGGAATATAAAGAAGTCAAAAGAACAGAAAAACGGCTTCACAGACAAAAAAACTCAGCCTGGGAGAAGAACCTAATCTGTGAAATAGAAAACAGCCGAGAGCGAGGTCCGCGCCAGGCGCGGAAGTTCTACCAATCCTTCCGAAACATGACGCAGTACACACCACGCTGCACATACTGCAAGGACGGAGAGGGAAATCTGATCACCGATCCTGAAAGCATACTGGAGCGTTGGGAAGTGTACTTTAATGAATTGCTAAATGGTCAGCTCACTGCAGAAGTGGAGGCTCCACTACTTCAAGAAGAATACCCTATGTTGCCGCCACCAAGCATAAAAGAGGTTGAGAAGGCTATAGGCCGGCTTAAACAGAACAAAGCCCCGGGAGCCGATGGCATACCAACCGAATTATTCCATCACGGCGGGCCAGCCTTACGTCAAGCAATTCATGATATTATAATACACGTATGGGAGCAGAAAGAAATGCCAGAAGACTGGCGAAAAGGTTTAATATACCCCATACATAAGAAGGGAGATGTCACAACCTGCAGCAATTATAGAGGTATCACGTTGTTGAGTACCGCCTATAAGATACTCTCCTCTATCCTACAAGACCGGATAACCCCATACGCTAAAACCGTCATCGGACAATATCAGTGTGGTTTAATTCCAGGCAAATCAACAACTGATCAGATCTTTACCCTTAGGCAGGCGATGGAAAAATGTCTAAAATTTAACATCCCAACATACCATCTGTTTATAGACTTTAAGGCCGCCTATGATAGCATAGCCAGGGTAGAACTTTACAAAGCCATGAGAGAATTCGGCATCACAAATAAATTGACACAACTATGTAGGTTGACCATGACCAACGTAACAAGCCAAGTAAAAATAGCCGGATTGCTATCCATACCAATCAACATCTTTAATGGACTCCGACAAGGGGACAGTTTGGCCTGCCTCCTCTTCAACCTGGCGTTGGAGAAAGCAATCCGTGACTCTGGCACGGCAACAAGAGGGACCATCGTCAACCATCGGAAGAACCGAACAAGCTGTACACGATTCCTTCATCGATCGAGCAGGCGGCACAAAATCTGGGGCTGCACATTAGTGAAGGTAAAACAAAGTACATGGTGGCGTCGAATGCGAGAGGAACAGTTGGTCAAACAATCACGAATTTGAAGTGGTGCAATCCTTTAAATACCTTGGGTCAATAGTAGCAGCCGATAACAATATAGAAGAAGAAATACGCGGGCGGCTTCTCAAATCCAACAGAGCCTACTATAGTCTGTCAAAGCTCTTCAAATCCAGAAATCTCACCATAACTTCAAAACTGCTGCTGTACAGGACCATGGTCCTGCCAGTACTCACATATGGATCCGAGACTTGGGTGCTTAGCAAAAGGCATTCCGACCTCTTAGCTGCGTTCGAGAGAAAAGTCTTAATAAGAATTGTTGGCCCCATATGTGGAGAAGGACGATTCCGGAGACGGTACAATCATGAACTGTACGCAATCTACCTAGAAGCAGATATCGTGATAAAAATTAAGCTCGGTAGACTCCGGTGGGCAGGGCACCTAGCTCGCATGAGCGAAGAGGAACCTGCTCGGAAAGTTCTTTGTGGTACATTCTATGGTAGACGACAGCGTGGTAAACCATGCTTGCGCTGGAGAGATTGCGTAGACCAGGACGCCCGAAGCCTTGGGATGCGCAACTGGATGGCGTCTGCTAGAGACTGGGATAGGTGGAGAGACTTCTTGAAAGAGGCCAGGACCGGAACCCGGTTGTCGAGCCGATGATGATGATGATGATCTTGAGTTCAACAACTCACTTAGGCTCCCTGATTTTATAGAAGTGTCTTCCAAGCGGAGGTCCTAGCAGTGACAACAGCTGCTAGACAGGTATCAATAATGGCGATACCACGGGCTGATATCACCTTTTACATTGTCAGCCAAGCGGCAATAAAAGCAATTTCTGCCACTGTGATAAAATCGAAGCTTGTCTCTTGCTGCCGCGAAGAGCTTAAGGTTCTTGGCACGCAGCACAATATTACATTCTGCTGGGTCCCGGGACACAGCGGGGCATAACAGGTAAAGAAAATGCCGATGAGTTGGCAAGACAAGGATCAGCGCTTGACGCTAAACAAGCAGAGATGGTAAATAGTGCAACATTAAACAGAAAATTTCAGAGTTAATCTTAAAGAAATCCAATGAAAGGTGGAGTCTACTTGACACCATAGATATTTTATTTGTAAAGGTTTGTCTGACCTCATATATTGAGTCTTTAGAATCTAGAGCACACATCAGAGCCTTATATCCTGCAATGCAGATATAGGTACTCTTGGCGTAAGCTGAGATGGTTCCAGAAACTCTGTTATTATTATTATTATTACACCTGTGATACTACTAGGAAAGTATGGCCTTGCTTTAACAAGCCGAGGACAAAATTGTGCAACTTAGTAAGAAGTCCCTTCGCTCTCTTACGAGCAAAATCACCGGACATAATTTATTGAAATATCATAAATTCAAAATAAAACTAAGTACAGATGACTTATGCAGAGGATGTGGTGATGAAGAGGTACATGAAGACACATCACACTTTCTCTGTCATTGCCCTTCACTATGCCACCAATGGCTTGGTATTTACTTCTTTGACAATCTAGAAAATCTTTCCAATATTTCAGGAATTCAAATACTGAACTTCGTCAATGCCTCAAAATGGCTTGACTGATTAACAGAACACATAGGTTTTTATCAGGAAAGAGTGATTACACTCACGGGTAACACAATGGATCTACATTGATCTAAGTGTGACGATAACGACATCAATTGTCAGCCCAACAACCTAACCTAACCTAACCTATCAGCCTACTTCGCCGGTGACGACGCCAACATACCACCAATCGAAGTCAAGAAGCTAGTGGACTGCAACAGTAAAGGACTACCACTGAAGGTTGGATGTGATGCAAACGCCCACCATATAGCGTGGGGTAGTTCCGATATTAATCAAAGGGTGATTACCTTTTAGACTTTATTATCGAGAAAAATCTAGATATATTTAACGTAGGGAACAAACCTACATTTGTAACTAGAGTAAGAAAGGAAGTTCTGGACCTAAAGTTTGGAACCCCGAACTTAAGTCGATTAGTTAGAGATTGGAGAGTCTCCAACGAACTTTCTATATCTGATCACAGAATTATAGTGTTTACTTTGGAAAACCTGTTGACAGAGAATACCTCTGGCAGGAATCCTAAGAAAACAAACTGGAGCCTGTACAAAAGCGTCCCCAAGACCAGTCTTGAACGAATAGGTCCACTAGAAACGACAAACAGTAACCTTGAATTAGAACACTTAGTTAATGAATTTAGCGGGGCTATAAATGAGGCCTATGAACTCAGTTGTCCCCTTAAACCCATTAAAAAGCAGAAGGATGCTCCATGGTGGAACAATAATCTGTCAAAAATAAGATCCAAGGTAAGGAAGCTCTTCAATAAAGCATAACTACTCTGCAGAGTTGACAAAATATAATGGGGAAATCAGGAGAGCTAAAAGGAATAGTTTTGCGAATTTCTGTGAGGGCATTTCATCGACACCTGCAGCAGCAAGATTACATAAGGCTTTAGCCAAAGATAACACATTAACCTCTTTGGCACGTAGTTTCACTGAAAACGAGGAGCAAAGGTCAACCCTATTGTTAAATATTCATTTTCCAGGCATCTTACCAATGGTAGGAAATATGATAGAGAGAATCACCCCGATTACTGATGTCGTTAACGACAGCGAAATATACGACCTGACACGATCTGCATTCCATAAGTCGTTCCGAACTTTTGTCACTCGTTTTGTTGTCGTCTGTAAATGTCAAACGTCGTTGAACACTTTCGTTTTGCATTCTGTAAGACGAAAAAAATATGACGCCTAAGAAAAAAAAACGACGATATCTCTCGTTCAAAAATTTACACACGACAGAGATATAGAAGGTCGCAAAACTGCAAGTATTCTTGTTAAATAATTTATTTTATCGATTTTTTTTACGATAAATAAAACAAGTACATATTTGTCTATATTAGTTGTGCTATACTATATACTAAAATGTTGTAATTAACAAATGAAAACCAATTCCAGACGCTCATAGATGTGATGAAGAGGACGAGCAGTTAGGGGTTTTTTTGAAGGGGATACAAAAAACATCCTCCAGTAATAGATGGAGATGCTTGGCAAAAGTTTTGAATCGCTTATTCCGTAATTATAGACACATTCTTAATGTTTTTGCTCTTATTATGTTTGGGGCGAAGAAGAAAATAATCCACAATTTAAAGGAAATAAAAGCAGCTAGGGAAGTGGTTAAACCCAAGGGGAAATTTAATCAGTGTATCCCAGCCCAATTTGCTTGCAAACCTCTTGCCAACTTCATCTGAGCCTGCATTAGCCCAAACTCAGGCAGATGCAGGCACTTCACTTAAGTATTTAGAAGCAATCGCTTTAAATATGGAAGATAATTTCGCCGAATTTGCGGGTGAAGTTCTGGAGCCACAAGAACAGCAACATAAACCTGAAGAACCAGCAGGAAAGAAACGACGGCAAGCTTTCATATTAAACAAAAAAGAGCTAAGCTTTTGGAGAAGCAGTGTACTCCAAGAAATAACCTTAAATGATATTAACGAAAGTATAAACAAAGGGAGAAGAGAGGAATATAAGTCATACAAATTAAAGGAACACACTGCTAGGAGAGACACAACACATCTTAAGATCCAAGCGGAAACACTTACAATTTATAAACATGGGATGGAAAGAAAAGAAACTAATAAATGTAATACATTTCAACACTTATCATTTTAATTACTTATTTATTTTGTAATAATTACAAAAAAAACTGCATTTGTTCATTAATTGAAAATCGAGCAATATTTTTGTGTGTAGACTTTTCTTTGAATTTGACAGATGTTTGTTACTTTTTCATCGTTTTTAAATCTGTTACAAAATCATCGCGTCGAAGAAGTTATGGAATGCCATTTAAAAAACGAGACGACAGAGAAAACGAGAGACGTCGAAAAAACGAGACGACATAGGTAATTGGGGTGAATACCTCTAAAGCCTAACCGGCAAGACTGGAAGATAGCCTCGACTATCTGTTCAGGCAATAGGATTGAATGGGCGTAAGTACCTTTCAACCTTTTAAATCACCCGGCGTAGATGGCATCTTTCCTGCACTTTTGCAGAAAGGTATAGAGGAACTAATGCACTATCTTATTATTATGAATTGATTGGCAACTCTGGCTTGTTATAGTTTGGTTGACATTTTTATTATACTCCGTGTAATATTTGGAATTATTAAAGAAAAAAGTGTTTATAAAGTGTAATTCTGTTGAAAAAAATCTAATTAAAACTCTGAGAAACCATTTGTTCTAAGGTGAGCTCAAAACTGCTTCATTTTTATTCAAATAAACGTCCTACAAAATGAATGGCCTACAAAGAACCCCGCCAAATAAAAGCAACACTAACAACCCTATCAACAACAATAAAAAAACATACGTCACACAATCGCAAAAACGACCGTGTACTGCTTTGTCGCCTGAGATACAAATGCAATCTTTTTCTTCAAATACAAACGCAAAAAATGACCATCAATCTGATAATCTGCAAGTGGTTGATATCAAGACCCGATCGTTCATCGTTAGCCGCACTTCTTGACGACCGCTTCAAAAACTTGGCCACAAAATCGGACTTGATTGAAGTCAAGACAAAAATGGATGACTTACAACGCAACAATGAAATTCTTCAATCGAAACTTCAAGTGGTTGAAAATAAATGTCAAGTTTTAGAAAAGCAAATTGATTTTCTTGAAAGGAAATCTAACGAAAAAAATCTTGTTATGCATATCCAGACTCAGGAAGATGATCAACAAGTTATTAAAAAAGCACAAAATGTTTGTCTTGATCTCTTGCAACAAAACAACCCCGCAAAAATAAAATCGACAAAAGTTATTCGCTCTAGGAACAACAGAGTAGCGAATGTAATTGTGGAAATGCAACAGATTGATGATGTTTCTTGTATATTGAGGGCTGCTATCAAATTACGTGGCACAGGAATCTCTATACATCGGGACTATACTAAAGCTGCTCGAGAGAAAAGAAGACGTCTGGTGGAGATAAAAGCAAATATACATGCAAGCAATAAAAACATGAAAGTTTTAATACGCGGCCAAGCACTTATTGTCGAAAACAAAACATTTTATTTGGACCAAAACAACAATCTCAAATGTGATGACGTGGAAGGGACGAATTTACTTTATTAAATAATGACAGCCTGTAATGACAGCTTTCATCTGACAAGAACTGCACAACCATCCAACATCGTCGGTACTACAGTGCAAATATCAAAGACCAGTGCTGTCGGTGGGAGTTTAAATTCTAATATTTAGTAACAAAGCCGTCTGCCTTAGATCTAGTAATATAATATAATATTAATAATATTTTAAAATCTTATAATGTATCAGGGCTATCTAATAAATCCTTATTTAATAACTTTTATAAATTTGTGAATAGTTTTGATTTAGTATTTTTATATGAAACTTTTATAACAGATAATAATTTTGCAAGTATTGAAAACAAGCTAATAGATTATAAGTTTATGTGGATACCTGCAATACGTAATCATACAAGAGGAAGAGCGAGCGGAGGATGCTTCTTCGGTTTCAAGAAAAAATTAATAAACTTAAACTGCGAGCTTCGAAATCAAAACCGTGTAACGTATATTAATTTAAAAATCAACGAAAAAACTTTTTTGATATTACCTATGTACCTGAATTACAACAATTGGGATGATGACTTTGAAAAATTAACGGAGATATTCAATGTTATAAGTTCTTCGAACGTTATGCTGATTGGAGACCTGAATGCTAGAATTGGCGAAGATAGTGGACTGATGAATGAAGTAAAGGGAAAATGTAGACAATCCAAAGATGCGATTCGTAATGCAAGAGGCAATAAACTGATGGAATTTTGTGATTCATTTGGACTTCGAATTCTTAATGGTACGAGTTTAAGCGATACTTCGGGAAATTTCACTTTTGTTGCTGGACAGGGGTCATCAGTGATTGATTATGCTATCATAGGTGAAGACTGGGAGCCGTTTGTGACAGATTTTGAAATTAGAGAATTTCCCTACTCAGATCACCTGCCTCTAGTTGTAACTTTCCAACGGACTGCGCAGACAATTGACGAGAACACCAACAATCAACTTTTGCCAAGACTCTGCTGGAAATCTTCTAAAGCATTGACTTATAGGGAACAACTAGACCTGAAACTTCAAGAACACCAAAATGCAGACTTTCTTTTGCTGGAGCAAATAGTAAAGTCATCGTATCCGCATCAACATATAAGCGAAAACAGATTTAAAAGAGGTAACGAGCCTTGGTTTGATGAAGAATGCCGAAAGGCTCGTAAAGTTTCTTTTGCTTGGTTGAGAAAGTTCAGAAGGTCATCTCAAGGTCTTTTTAGAAGTGACTACATTGAGGCCAATACAAAATATAAGGAGCTATGCAAAAACAAAAAGAGGAAATACGAGGAACGGCAAGCATATAGACTGTCGATTTGCAAAAATGCAACAGAATTTTGGAAACTTGCTTGGGAATTAAATGGTAAATATTCTTCAGTACCGAAAAATTTGGATGCAAGTGTGTTATACACGCACTTTAAATTTCTACTTAATCCGTTAACGTCATCAAAAATCTGGCATTATGCGCCACCCCAAGTCACCAGTGAAGTTTTAGATTCTGATTTCACTATACAAGAATTAGAACAAGCGCTATGGTCTCTAAAAGATGGGAAAGCTGCAGGTGCGAATGGTATTCCAGTTGAATTTTACAAATATGGAACGGTTAATCTTAAAGAACGTCTTGTAACGCTTTTCAACAAAGCAATGGAAGGGGATCTTGTAGTCAAGGAATTTCAGGATGCCATTATATTCCCAATCCACAAAAAAGGATCAGTATTAGAAGCTTCGAACTACCGAGGAATTTCGTTTCTTAATGCAACGTATAAGATTTTTACAACAATGCTACTTAAACGACTCACTACCTGGATTGATGCAGAGAATATTTTGAATGAGTTCCAAGCCGGCTTCAGATCAGGATACTCTACTTTAGATAATATTTTCATCCTCAGAAGTATAGCGGAGAGCTTTAGCATGCAGAAAAGAAAACTTTATGTATTCTTTATAGACTTCAAAGCAGCTTTTGACACAATAAATCGAGGAGCTTTATTCTATAAATTATATGGTTTAGGATTATCGCTGAAGTTTGGACGTGTGCTTGAGGAGTTGTACAAAGGAACTCAGGCGGCAGTTTGGAATGGTGTGGAACTTTCGGATTGGTTTGCTTCTACTTTGGGAGTGAGACAAGGTTGCACATTGAGTCCCACCTTGTTTTCGCTCTTTATTAATGATTTCATCGATTGCCTTCCTGGTGGCGTAGATTTTGCAGGAGTCCGTATCAAAGCATTACTATTTGCGGACGATATCATCATGTTTGCGAGCTCCCCCGAAACATTACAACTCATGATAAACAAAGTATACAATTATTGTTGCTTATGGAACTTAATTGTTAATACACAAAAGTCTAAGGTCATGATATTTAAAAAAGGTGGAGGTCGGAATGCCTCGAATGAAAAATGGACGTTTAACGGAGAGACTCTGGAAGTTGTCAGCGAATACAAGTACCTAGGTGTAATCTTTTCAAGGAATTTGAATATGGAAAGACATTTTACTGAAAAACTTCAAAAGGCAAAAGCTGCCATCAATATCACCTGGAAAAGATGCTTCACGAACGGAAACATTGCGCACAGCAGTAAATTTAAGGTATTTGAAACCGTTGCTGAAAGTATCCTTTTGTATGGCTGTCAAGTGTGGGGATGCAAAAAGTTTCACACGGTAGAAAAACTCTTGACACATTTTATTAAGAGAATATTTCGCCTACCATTGAACACGCCCAATTACGTTATTATGTTAGAGACCGGACTGTCTCCTCTTTTCGTAAAAACCTTGAAATTACAAGCTGATTACCTTCTGAAAGTCTTCAAGTTGTCTGAGTCTCGTTTGGTCAGGAAGGTAATTCTCAAAGCCGTCCAAGAGCAAAACAGTTGGTACAGGGAGTGGACATGTCTCGCAGAAGGATGTAATCTCAGTTTTGATTTAAACATTGACAACATTTCGAGCTGCAAGGCCCTTCTATACGAAGTAATTTCGAAGATAGATGAGAAGAGTAGAGCTGAATATACAGATGAAGCTTCCAACTCCATTTATAGAACAGTATATAGCAGACTGAACCACAACTTGACAGATAGAAATTACTTCAAAGATGACAATAATATCAGCGTGATTTCTACAATGGTCAGACTTCGTAGTGAATTACTCAGCCTGAACTTCATACCACATAGATCCGATTTACCGTTGGAGTGTAGCATATGCAACTTGAAGGAAAGAGAAGATATCATTTATTTCATAGGAAAGTGTCCAACTCTAAGAGAATCCAGAAGAAGCATTCTTGGCAGTGATTTTGTGTCAGAAGAAGAAGTTCTTACCGAACTAAATGAGATGAACGTTGCAAAATTGTATGAATATTGTAAAATTGCGTTAAGGTACAGAGGAAGAATAATTAATGAAGATTTCTGAATAAATAAAAATTAGATTTCTAATGTATCGTTTTTTATTATTTTTTCAATTGGTTTTCATTTTTTTTTTTCTTTAAATGTAATCAAATCAAACTGTGATAATCATGTATAATGCTCTAAGATGTGTTAATTGCTGTCAATCTGGCAGACGGCAAATGCCATGTCATAATGATTTTTTGTATATAAACATGTATTGTAAGAAACCAATTTATAATTCAATAAAAATCTTTTCTATCTATCTTCTATCTATCACTATCTTATTAGACTACTTCGAAGTAGTATTCTACTGGGGTATATACCAAGTCTATGGAGAAGAGCAAAGGTAATTTTTATCTCCAAAGTGGGGAAAAAAGATACCACACATTCTAAGTCATTCAGGCCAATAAGCTTAACATCCTTTTTACTGAAAACTTTGACAAAGGTAATTGATAACTTCGGAAGTATTAGTAAACATGCCCCTTAATCACTGTCAGCATGCTTACAGAGCGGGTAGATCCACAGAAACCGCTCGGTACGAACTAATACAGTACAGAGAGCTTTAGATACTAAAGAAACGGCATTATGCGCCTTCCTTGTTATGGAGGGGGCCTTCGACAACACCTCTCACGAAGCAGTTCATACGGCTCTAGAAAGGAAGAGCGTACCCATCACTATAGGCAGGTGGATAAGTAAAATGCTTAGTACAAGATCGGCAGAAAGTCATCACAACAAGAGGCTGTCCACAGGGAGGGGTATTATCACCCTTGCTGTGGAGTCTTGTAGTGGATGAATTATTAGAAAGTCTAACTATCCAAGGGATTCGATGTATTGGCTTTGCTGATGACATTGTTATAACGGCACTGGAGAAGTACGAAGAAACTCTGTGATATAGTCCAGAGGCGGCTGTCTATAGCTAGGAAATGGTGTATATCTGTGGGACTTAACATCAACCCTACCAAAATAACGAGAGTACCATTTACTAGTAAAAGACTTCTACCTCGCATGAAACCCATTCGTTTTGGCGGGAGAAGTAATCGACCCCCAGAGGGAGGTCGAATATTTAGGAGTTACACAGGATAGCAAACTCCTCTGGAACAAGCATGTCGAAATAACTGTCAGGAAAGCCACAAAGGCCCTTATGATATGCAAGAGACTAGCAGGGAAATCATGGGGCTGCAAACCAAACATCATAAGATGGATCTACACCATGATGGTAAGACCCATCATTACCTATGGGGCGATTGCATGGCATAAAGAACCGAACTAAACACAACTAGGAAATCACTAGACAAATTGCAAAGGCTTGCATGTATATGCATAACAGGAGCAATGAGAACTTGCCCTGCAGCAGCGATGGAAACCATCCTTCATCTGACGCCACTACACGTGGTCATTGAAAATGCTGCTAAGGGAGCCCTAATGAGATTTGCCAAGGAGGGTACTGGGACGGGTAAAATTATTGGTAACAGGGAAAAAGACTCGATACTCAGGTCCGCAGTAACAAACCATCTTGACATCCCAAGAGATGGTACAATCAAAAGATATAACTTCGAAAAACATTTCAAAACGGAGTTAAGTTGCAAAAAAAAATGGCTAGGCGAAACAGAAAACTACAGTCTTAAAGAAAATTCCATCAAATGGTACACTGATGAATCGATAACAGCTGAAGGGACTGGTGCTGGAGTTTTTGGGCCTAGAACTAAACTCTCGTTACCGATGGGACAGTCCACTAGCATATTCCAGGCAGAAGTAAATGTCATAGGTATATGTGCTGAAAGAACCCTCGATAGAAAATATAAAAACCAAACATTGCCATCATGTCAGACAGCCAGGCTGCAATAAAAGCACTACGCTCCTACGCCATTAGTTCCAAACTTGTCTGGGAGTGCGTGATAAAGCTTAATGAACTGGGCAAGAATAACACTGTCACACTTCACTGGGTACCAGGCCATGTTGGTTTCTAGGGCAATGAAGAGGCAGATTCCTTAGCAAAAATAGGTGAATCGACACCCCTTACAGGGCCAGAGTCGAATAGGAGAAAAATAAAATCCAAACAGAAGAGGAGGCAAGAAGATCAAAAATCTAGAAAGAACTCCCTAAGCTGAGACATGCAAGACTTCTACTCAGGGACTACAACCGAGAGCGTTTTCTAGCTTAAGCAGGAACAACCTCAGGAAAATCACAGGCTTCTCAAAGACCACTGTAAATTGAGAAGAAACCTTAACATTCTTGGCCTAGCGAACAACGAGTCTTGCAGATTCTGCAACATTCACGAGAAGACACCTGACCACATACTGGGGAAATGTGATGCACTCGTGCATCAAAGACATAGGTATCTGGGCAAGAACCACATAAAAGAGAGTGAATTATCTATCCTCCCTTAAAATACTCCAAATACTTCGATTCCTCAAAGCAACAAACTTGGAGGAAGAACTTTAATAATGAGCTAACCTCATCCAGTTCTTGATGGGGGGCACAATAGATCTTTAGGTCGCAGTGTTTTTATACCCCAATTTACTCATTCATTCATTCATCATCGTAATGTCAACTTTGATCAAAATCTCGCGTTGGATTCTTTTTCCAAATGCAGAATTTATAAACTATATGTTGATATAGGGTTTAGGTCACAAATAAATTTACAATACAAATAACTATTAGTTTTATGTTACTTCTGAATTCCAAAAACAAATAAGAATTTATCTGATATTCGTTTGGCATGGCATGGCCCAAACAATGAATGCAACGAATAATTACCGAAGCAACTTTGGGTGATTTTAGAAGGAGAAACAAGGAAATTTACCGCTTACGATATTAGTCTTAATTAATAGCTAAGCGGGAATAAAAGCGATTGTAGCTAAGAGCTAAGAGTTCTTGGTAAACAGCATAACATAAGGCTCTATTGGGTTCCTGGTCTCAGTGGTGTCAAAGGTAATGAAAGTGCTGACGAGTTGGCAAGAATAGGATCAACACTTAATCTTAATCAGCCAGACACAAAAGTTCAGGTCCCACTCTATAATGTTAGTAGGTCATCGAGAGCAAAGTTTTAGCTATAAGAAACATAATATGGAACTCGCTCGATTTCTGTCTTATAATCAGAAAACTGTGGCCTAATTTCTGCAAACAAAAGACCAAAAATTTCATCTGATTGAGTAAAAAGCCTCTTTATTTTCTCGTGAGGATAACCACCGGTCACAACCAACTGGGTTACCACAAGAAAAAATGAAACTCAATATGGAGGACTTATGCAGAGAATGCGGTGATGAGGATATACATGAGGATACTCCTCACTATTTTTGTCTTTGCCCTGCGCTATATTATCTGAGAAACAGGCACCTGGGGAGACATTTCTTCAAGACATTTCTTCTTTCTTGGAGAAGCTCTCTGACATTGTAAGCAAAAACATATTGAAATTTATTTATAATACCAAATGGCTTGAAAAATTCTAAGTTATATTAACTAGCCGACCACGAAGCTGAAAATCGCTTCCAACCAGTCAAAGAAAAAAAAAAAACATAAAAAAAAGTCAAAGACGACAATGATAGTATGTACGAAAACGACTGAACGATGCACGTGTTTCTTGCAGGAGTGACAACAAACTGAGAATGAGCACTTCGCCTAGCGGTTGCCACTCCGGTGAACACGAGTGAATGATTTGATGGGGCACCTACCTTTTCTTGGGGAAAGGGACAGCCCCTTCGACTTAATCAGCAATACTGACTAAACAAACGGACATATAAACACTGACCTATCAAACCCATCTACCAGACGTTGCAAGGAGCTCCTCAACATGCTGTTGAAACTTCTACCTCCCCTCACCAAGGTGATTATGTGACGACAGAGATACTCTATTAAACATCACTAAATTGTAAAACTTATATTCTCTACCAATGCAATAATCAATAACTATGTACCAAAATCATAGACTAAACAAAATATACTATCTGCAATCGCTAATATCCCTGGAGAAAACAATGTAAACGGAACTGCCAAAAAACATACAAAAACTATTGTCTCACTAGTTCATAAACACTGCATTCTTGATATTGACTTCCGCAAACATCAGGAATTAACATTCATACGATGGAGTTTCACATTACAAATTTAATAGATTTGTGATATATATTCAGTAATCAGATAAGCAATCATGGATATAATATAAAACATTTGTACTTTCTATCAAATAATTGTGCTTTAATGGCACTTTTAGAAACTTACCTATCTGACACTTTAATATCTTTGAACTCATTGAAAATGTCTGCCATAACCCTGCATCCCTCTTGAAGTACGGGGCCATCACGGAATACAGCCGCATGCTTTTGCATTGCCTTCTGCATTTTCAATCTTAAATCAGCTGTGCATATCTTTCCGTTGGCGTATCGCAATTTATCCAAATTAGCCACTGAAGCCTCTCCAGCGTTCTATAAAAACAAAATTAATTCCAGATTCCATAAATTTAAAATAAAATTACATCAGAAAGTGATGGTGCACCTGCACCAGGTTTGCACTCCTCAGATATGGTCTTAGCACATGCACGACCAAACACAACCAAATCCAATAAAGAATTAGCACCTAAACGGTTAGCTCCATGAACAGATGATGAAGCTGATTCACCACAGGCATACAATCCAGGTACAATAACGTCTTTTCCATTTTTATCAATGGTTAAAACTTGTCCACGATAATTAGTTGGTACACCACCCATGTTATAGTGAACGGTAGGGAGGACAGGAATAGGTTCACGAGTAACATCAACTCCAGCAAAAATCATGGCAGTTTCAGATATTCCAGGTAACCTTTGGGCCAATTGCTCTGGTGGTAAATGGTGCAATTGTAGGTACACATGATCCTTTTCTGGTCCACAGCCACGACCTTCCATGATTTCTACAGTCATTGATCGCGATACTACATCACGGGAAGCCAAATCCTTGGCTACTGGAGCATAACGCTCCATGAAACGTTCTCCTTTTGAATTAACTAGATAACCACCTTCACCTCTGGATCCTTCAGTGATGAGGCAACCAGCTCCATAAATACCAGTCGGATGAAACTGAACGAATTCTAAATCTTGATTTGGAAGATTTTGACGCGCAACCATTGCAGTACCATCACCAGTACATGTATGTGCAGAGGTACAAGAAAAGTAAGTACGACCATAACCACCAGTAGCAATAACAGTGTTGTTTGCACGGAAACGATGGAGTGTTCCATCTTCTAGGCACAAAGCAATGACACCTCGACATTCGCCGTTTTCGAACAAGAGGTCTAGTGCAAAATATTCTATAAAGTAGTTGCAATCATAACTTAGAGATTGACCATACAAAGTGTGCAGGAGCGAGTGACCGGTTCTAAAAAAAAATTACATAAGCTTTTTAAAACTTTTTTTTTAAGACGTACTCGTACCTGTCAGCGACAGCACAACATCTATGTGCCTGACCACCTTTACCAAACTTTAAACTCTGACCGCCAAATGCACGTTGATATATTTTACCGTCGGGGGTACGCGAGAATGGCATTCCATAGTTTTCAAGTTCTATTACGGCCTTCGCTGCTTCACGAGTCATAAAATGAATGGCATCTTGATCCCCCAACCAATCAGAACCCTTGATTGTATCGTACATATGCCATTTCCAATCGTCTTCTTCCATATTGCCGAGAGCTGCATTTATTCCACCTTGTGCAGCAATAGTATGTGAGCGAGTTGGAAACAACTTTGTGATCACCGCAGTCTTAAAACCTTCGGCAACCAAACCAAATGCAGCCCGAAGGCCAGCGCCACCTGCACCTACTACAATGGCATCATACTCATGATCTACGATCGGGTACTCTTTCGAAACGCCTTCGGATGTCTTAACATTCGAGGGCCCATGAGTGATATGCAGCTTGCGAGGAACAACCGATGTAGACGCTCTTGTCTGAATAAAAAAAATGTTCTCATTAAAAAAATAAATTCATAAAAATTAGCCTACTTATCAAATAACTTACAAAACACTTACTGTAAGTTAGTGGCCTATGGGGGCGCTGTAATTTAAACTACATATATTTAAATTCTAGTGCCATTCTACGTAAAAAACAATATTAATGCCAAAAATCCTACAAACTATCGTTTGTCACTTTTCAGCTAGAAGAAATTAAAAAAAAAAACTAGGGTGTTTTTGTTTGCTTACTTGAGCGCTCTGGGAAGCTATTTCGCGCTACTTACTTGCAAGCGGTTTGTTTTCGAGATGTTCTCAATTACAAATTAAAGGAAAGAAAATTCATGATCGATGAACAAACAAAACATTAAAAACTGACTTTTTTGGGGTTATGTTCGTTACATGTATTGAGGGATAATAATCTATTTTGGTCGTAAAACCAAGAGTAACACTTCTACAGATTAACCCGTAACTATTTTGTATTACTCTTTTATATTGTGTTTTATTATTTTTTTTTAAGGAAGTCGTTTACGCGGATTTAGAATTAATAGGGTTAAATTGGTAGAAATCGTTCTTGTGTATACGAGAATCTGGAGAGTGCGGGACGTTGTGCACTAATTCTGTCTATTTCTTTAACATGTGTGTGTGCGTGCGACTATCGAGATTCCAACATATTAACAAGCGGCAACATAATAACCGTGGCAAGAAGTATCAACTTATTTGTGCCCCAAAAAATGTTTTTCCGACTTCCGACTTCGACTAGGTCGTGACCTACAGACCGCTTTAAATAGATAAATAAAAAAATTTAAATATTAAAATATCCAATTACAAGTAAATAAATAAAATATAAAAAATTATAATTATCTGCTGATGATACTTTAATATAGATATGTATGTAATATACATACAATAATCTACTTTAGATCGACATTGCTGTTAAATCTAATATAATTTTGTATTAGTGAAACAAAAAGCCTTTTTGTTACAGTTGGTATTGTAATTCATATTCCCTTAGATAATTTTGTTTAACGTAAACTAAAAGTCCTAGCACTGGTCATATACCACTCACTAAAAGGATTGTTTTTTTTTATTATTTTGCTAAAATAAAAGCTAAATCTTTGATAAGTGTTTAATTAGTTAATGTAATTGCAAAATTTCAAACAATATGATTAATTTTGTATTAGCTAAACTAAAAGCCCATACATAATAAAATACATTTTTATATTTTTTTATCTTTAATTGCTCATTTTAATTTTTTTGTGTTTATATAAGCACTTATAAATAAATAATGTAGTCATTGCGCTTGTACATGAAATCAAATATCTATGTTTAAACATTGATAACAAGTTAAAATTTGACTTCCAAATAGCAAAACTTGTTCAAAATTCTCACAAAAGATGATGCTTTACTGTTTATTTCTGGTAATAATATCGATGAATGTATATATAAAATTAATTTAGATCTTCAAAATTTACAAGACTGGTTTGACAGTAATTTGTTAAAATTAAATATAAATAAAACAAAAGCTATGGTTTTAAATGGTTCTACTAATAGAAGCATCAGTATAAATAGTAATAATATTGAAACAGTAAATGAAATAAAATATTTAGGTGTTGTAATTGATGATAAATTAACTTCAGATGATCATGTTAATTATGTATGTAAGAAGATATCAAAAAAACTGTACTTCCTGAGTCGAATTCGAAAAAAAATGTCTATAAAAACAACTATTAATGTTTATAATACAATGATAAAACCACACTTTGAGCATTGCTCAAGTATTTTATTTATGTGTAATAATCAAAAAATGAGTAGATTACAAAAACTTCAAAATAGGGGAATGAGAATTGTTTTAATGTGTAATGGATTTACCCCAATAAGAGAAATGTTGTTTAAATTGTCATGGATGAGTGTTAACCAAAGAATTATGTATAATGTGATAGTATTTATATTTAAAATCAAATTTAATATATTGCCTAACTATTTGTATGAGTATACATCTTTTGTTGGTGATGTACAACCTTTTGCCTTACGCAATGCTGGTGATTTCAGGTTACCAAGCTTTAGAAACTTTAAGACCACTAATATGATTCTACATAGAGGTTTAGATATTTATAACAGTCTTCCTTATATTTTAAAGAATGAGCATAACTTACAAAGATTCAAAAACAAATTATTCGAATATGTTAAAAATATATTTATTTAATAGGTATAATATAAAATGATTGTAATGAATTTTTTAAATGGCAAAATACTGCCAAATAAATAAATAAAAAAAAAACTGTGATTTAACCATAAACAGGGTGTCTGGTAATTCGTGTGCCATACTTTGGGATGTGATTTTTGGTCATATTCTAAGAAAATAATTATTTTACAGTAAGGTCTGATTTTCAACTTTGACATCACTTTTTGACGATTTAAAAAAAAGGTTAACTTTCGTGTACTCTGACCCATGTTAAGGTAATTTTTTTTAGTAAAAATACTAACCTTTTAAACCACTTTTAAATTGAGCTGCTATGTTTTAGGTTTGCCAGATATTCAATTTTAAATGTTGTTCAGTTTTTCTTGCCCGAGCAAAATTTTGACTGAGGTCAATTTTTTCAAAAATGCGTAATTAACATAAAGTTTTCTTATTTTTACCTGATGAACAAAACAATAATAAAAAAAAACTCATTAATACGAGTAAGTGCACTCAAAAACCCATACATTTTATGATACTTGGGAAAATCTATGACAGGTAAAAAATCCTTTTGCCTGTATGAAGATATCGCGATACTTAGACCACTGATTATTGGGGGATATGGCAGGTAAATGCACAGCGTAGAGCTTTTCAGGTACTCTCTGAAACATGCTAAGACGTCCTTTTCGAATTTAAATTTCTTAAGGTTCTCAAATCGAGTTCTGTATTGATAGGCTCGTCAAAGACTTTAGTTTACTTATTCAGCCTTTAAGATATATACATATATATCGCAGAGCAGCTTTCACCAATAATAATAGTGACCATCATGAATAAAGGGGATATGGAAACACGTATACAAATAGATGGTTAAAAGTAAAATCAAGTTTTATAAGAAGGAAAGACAACCCACGTTCCCAAAAGGATATGTGGAAACAATTAAAAAGGTATGTTTTACATAAAAACAAAACAGACGACTTAATAGAAGAGGAATTAAATAATGACAATATAATTAACGACTAAGTGATGAGCTTAATACATTTTTTGTTCAAAGTTTATTGAGTTTGACTAGTTACGTTAAAGAATGTAAAATATTCTCTAATTTTTCCCAAAGTAACATTAACATTAAGTGCAATGCAAAATATAAGCCAAAAAAATATTTTCATGAACGCCAAAACAATCAGTGGCCGAAGAGCGTCTTTAATCTTCCCAACAAATAAAAAACGTATGCGGTCGGGGGACCGCTGACAGTAATGCAAATCTTTAATCAGCTTGCATCAATAAAAATGTACGTTGCTTTTCGTGCACCTGGAATTTTGTACTCGCCGCAAATATTTACCCCGAAAATTCACATTTATTTCAAAATAATTTTTTGCGCAGTGTGGAGTTAGCCAGTATCTGTGCGTATTTTTTTTTTTTTATTTATTGGCCAGTAGACCGAATCATTCTTTCTCAATTTTTGGACCAATTAAGTACTCAAATTAAATCTATCTGAAAAAAATAAAATGCACGACTGGATCGCACGAACTTGCTCTTATGTAAAATTACTTTGAATTTTAAGATACATTTTATAAATATAAAACATGGATTTAATGAGATAAAAATGTTCAAATGCATAAAATTGCCGTCTGATTTCTAGAAAAGTATGAATTTATGCAAACAAACTTTAAAAAAGCGTTTTATTATTAAATACATTTTTTATATAAGAAATTTCTCTAAAATTTTTCAAGAAAAAAATGTGGGATGCGAATTTTAAGTATTAAATAATTATGATTTTAGGAAATAATTTCAAAAAATAATCGTTCATAGGTTGTGAAGATATTGATTTAAAATTTTTTTTTTTCAAAAAAACCCAACAAATATTTTTTTGAATATTTTTATATACAATATTATTTTAAACTTAAGGGGACTCCTGCTGAAAACTTTGGGTTAAAATCCTTAGAGCCGTTAATGAGAAAGTCGAAAATAAAAAAAACGGTCTATAGCAGGTACCCCTAATAACATTTTGCCCCAAAATTTTGTTTGACCAAAATGTAGCTTATGTTCATAATATAACACCTAATTTTTTTTATCAAAATCGTTAGAGCCGTTTTCGAGATAAATAAGATTTTGCATTACGGGTGTATGGGGGGTACCGTTAGTTTTGGAGCTAAAAAAAAAAATTTCAATTTCTCCTCTAGGGAATCACCGAAGACCCTTAACCACCGCGATTGAAAGAAATAGGTCCAGTGGTTTAGGCTGTAGTGAGAGGTACAGACATACAGACACACTGAAACAAGTTTTTTTTGTACTAAATTTTCCTTAAAATTTTTATAAAAAAAATTGATATGCAAATTCTTGGTTTTTAATAAAATACATTTTAAAACGTAGTTTAAAAATTTAATCGTGTATCGGTTTTCGAGAAATTGAATTTTCAAAAAAAAAATTGTATTATTTTTTTAAAAATCCGAAAACTATTTTTTCGAAAAAAAATTAAGTTTATATTTTTTAAAATGTAAAGCAGCTCCTGCATAAAAATTTTGGTTAAAATCGTTAGAGCCGTTCGTGAGAAATTCGAAAATCAAAAAAACCGTTGTATGACAGGTACCCCTAATAACATTTCCCCACAAATTTTTTTTAAACCAAAATATAGTCCATGTTCATAATATCACACTTAATTTTTTTTATCAAAATCGTTAGAGCCGTTTTCGAGATAAATAAGATTTTGCATTACGGGTGTATGGGGGGTACCCTTAGTTTTGGAGCTAAAAAAAAATTTCAATTTTTCCTCTAGGGAATCACCGAAGACCCTTAACCACCGATATTGTAAGAAATAGGTCCAGTGGTTTAGGCTGTAGTGAGAGGTACAGACATACAGACACACTGAAACATGTTTTTTGTGTACTAAATTTTCCTTAAAATTTTTATAAAAAAAATTGATATGCAAATTGTTGGTTTTTAATAAAATACATTTTAAAACGTAGTTTAAAAATTTAATCGTGTATCGGTTTTCGAGAAATTGAATTTTCAAAAAAAAATTGTATTATTTTTTTAAAAATCCGAAAACTATTTTTTTCGAAAAAAAAAATAAGTTTATATTTTTTCAAATGTAAAGCAGCTCCTGCATAAAAATTTTGGTTAAAATCGTTAGAGCCGTTCGTGAGAAATTCGAAAATCAAAAAAAAAAAACCGTTGTATGACAGGTACCCCTAATAACATTTCCCCCCAAATTTTTTTTAAACCAAAATATAGTCCATGTTCATAATATCACACTTAATTTTTTTTATCAAAATCGTTAGAGCCGTTTTCGAGATAAATAAGATTTTGCATTACGGGTGTATGGGGGGTACCCTTAGTTTTGGAGCTAAAAAAAAAATTCAATTTTTCCTCTAGGGAATCACCGAATACCCTCAACCACCGATATTGTAAGAAATAGGTCCAGTGGTTTAGGCTGTAGTGAGAGGTACAGACATACAGACACACTGAAGCATGTTTTTTGTGTACTAAATTTTCCTTAAAATTTTTATAAAAAAAATTGATATGCAAATTGCTGGTTTTTAATAAAATACATTTTAAAACGTAGTTTAAAAATTTAATCGTGTATCGGTTTTCGAGAAATTGAATTTTCAAAAAAAAAATTGTATTATTTTTTTAAAAATCCAAAAACTATTTTTTCGAAAAAAAATTAAGTTTATATTTTTTCAAATGTAAAGCAGCTCCTGCATAAAAATTTTGGTTGAAATCGTTAGAGCCGTTCGTGAGAAATTCGAAAATCAAAAAAACCGTTGTATGACAGGTCAGGTACCCCTAATAACATTTCCCCCCAATTTTTTTTTTAACCAAAATATAGTCCATGTCCATTATACCACAGCTAATTTTTTTTTATCAAAGTCGTTAGAGCCGTTTTCGAGATAAATAAGATTTTGCATTACGGGTGTATGGGGGGTACCGTTAGTTTTAGAGCTAAAAAAAAATTTCAATTTCTCCTCTAGGGAATCACCGAAGACCCTTAACTACCGAGTTTGAAGAAAATACCTCCAGTAGTTTAGGCTGTAGTTCGAGGTACAGACATACAGACATACAGACTGACAGACGGAATTGTCGGACCCACTTTTTTCGTCTTCGCTATCATCGTAATGTCAACTTTGATCAAAATCTCGAGTTCGATTTTTTTTCCAAATGCAGAACTTGCCCTATAGTATACCTATATCGCAAGTAAAAATTGTAAATTGTTATTACGCAGCCCACAGCCATATGCAAATACGAAGTCATAAGTCCCTTATTAGTTTCGCAGAAGAACAACACCCGGTTTGCAAAAAATCGAAATTGTTTAACAGACAATTAATTAGTTATTATTATTTTATTATGAACATATAATTAAAATTAAAATGTTAACTATGGCTTTTAGCTCTGAGGTTAAAGAATAAAGATATAGTTTATGAGATAACATAACAGATAACAGATAACAGTATTATAAGTATAAAGATATAGTACATGTAACGTTGAGAATATGTCGGTTTATTTTAAATGTTTACAATTTTTGAATGAAAAAGAAAAGTCAAATATCAAGCTTGTATTTTTTTTACGAAAGAATTAACTTTCATAATGTTTTCATGACTAGAGTTTTTTAAGGCAAGACAGATGGATGTTCCTTGTTGTTGATGAGGTGATGAATTTAGAAATTAAAATTTTCAATGAAGACAAAAATGTATGTATGTTACAAATGTTTTGATATGTATTCGGAAAGAAATTATGTGAAGCTATCAAAAATGTATCAATTCACAGCTTCACAGTTTCAATATGTTTGGGAAGTGTTCATTTCAATTGGAATATTGTTTATAAACAAATGAGCACTTTGAACAAATATCTAACATACGTATATAATAAAAAAAAATCGTCAAATTCTCGGACAATTTAGCTTCTTTTGATAGCTCATTTCTCAAAGTCGGTTCATTGGCCAAAACTAAAGCACGAAATGACATCACATTTAAAATACCTAGATAATATTTAAAAACCTTGTTATATTCGGGGCTATAGGAAATTGTGTTTCCCATAAAATTTTTAACATATGTATTCGAAAAATAGGCACCGCAAACCATTTTCAAAGTTTAAGAAAAATTCCGATAGAAAAATATACCTTAGTGAATAAATTTGTATGGGAAAATTTTTTTTCTTCTCCCTCGGAATATTCCCGTAATTTTGCGTGGGAATTCAAAACAATAAAAAACAATGTAACTTATTCTCTGGAAAAAAATAATAAAACTAAGAAAGGTTTTAAAGGTTGAATTCGAAGCATATAGAAGTTTTAATTAACTTAATGATATTGCCAATGGATTTACGACACATAGACATAAGGAAAACAAATCATTTTATATAAAATGACAGTTTCAGGCCAAATAAAATCCTACAATTATGATTCCGACGGAGCATTATAGTGTTGCTATTTTTATCTTATCTTACTCTTGGATATTATGCAGTTAAGGTCACAAACAAATTCCGGTTATAAATTTCGTCAGTTAAGAAGTTAATAACTTTGGTCAATCAGGTCCGGATGGAAAAGACCAGTCATCGGTTTTTAATTCTTAAAGGTAAACTAAGCACAATTCTTCTTTTTTACTTGCGACTTATAGGTGGTACTACAAGGCAAGTTTTGCATTTGTAAAAAAAAATCGAACTCGAGATTTTGATCAAAGTTGACATTACGATGATAGCGAAGACGAAAAAAGTGGGTCTCGAAATTCTGTCTGTCTGTTTGTTCGACTACAGCCTAAACGGCTCGGCCGATTTTCGTGAAACTTGGTAAATATCGTTTTTAAATTTAACGCCTCACATGCTTTTTCTTTTTTTTTAGACCAAAAATTTTTGAAATTTTATAAATATTTTTTTCTCAAAAACTGTCCCACAGATAAAAAAAAATCAAAAAATTTCATTTAGTTAAAGCTAGGTAATGGTTGAAAAAAAATTTCCAAAAAATTATTAGATTTTTTTAAAATTGATAAATAAATGTTTCTTAATATACTAGTAAAAACAATTATTTTACCTTAAAATAATGGTACCCACCATACAAATTTTAAAAATAGTTTTCGAAAATCGTATTTTCCTCGACAACGATTCCGAGAATTTTGATAAATTTTTTTCTTTCGTTTAATTTTTACGATCTGTTATATGTAAAATAAATTTTGAAATTAATATATTAGTCCCCTATTACACGTTGCCTCATGAGACATGTCTCATTTTTGACTTTCCTTTTAAATTTGTATCCCGTGAGACAAAAGCTATTACACGTTGACTCATGTCTCAAATTTGACTGTTGTTCGTATTTTTTAATGCACAACACAACATAAAACGAATTTGAGAAAAAGAAACGTCAAAATGAGACTACTAAAAATCAGCCCGGTACTCACCGGGAACATTTTTTTGCATCTCATTTCCTATCTGCTTTCTTTTTCGCACTTACGTGAGCCTCGTCTCGTGAGACATCGTGTAATAGGGGAGTTACTGACTGTATCTACCATAGAACCATTTTTTCGAATTTTGAATTTCTCATTATCAGCATAATGTATTTTAATGAAATTTTTTATAGAGAAGCTTTTAAAAAATTTAAAACACATTGCATTTCAAGACTTTAAAAAAAAAAATATTTTTTGAATTTTCGAAAAAAATAAATATATTTTTTTTGGAAAATTCAATATCTCAAAAACGACTCAATATTTTTTTTGGAAATTTATTATTTATTCGTACAATAATAAAAACTTTAAGTTGGCATACCAATTTTTTTTTCTTAAAAATGTTGTATATAAAAGTATATTTTTTTAAGAAACCACTTGCTTGATTCACATGGCATCCTGCTCCAACTACTAAAGGAGTTGTTTTAGGGCCATTTGCTGATACGAAACTTAAATATTTATGTTCAACTTAAGCGCTTTATGTTCTACTTTTTCCTCTACGTAAACTGTCACATAAGAGTTTATGTGGAACATAAGTACTTATGTTCCGTATCAGCAAATGGGCCTTAGTCATTTAAAAATGAATTTTATGCTTATGGACAGTTTTTCTCTAATAACATTCATTTTTAAAATTCTTAGTCTTTTACATAAGAGCGAGTTCGTGCTACCCAGTCGTGCATTTTATCACCATGTTGAGTGACCGCCTGCTTTCTACAAGATCCAAAATTAACTTACAACAACTTCTCTAATCATTCCGTGTTGTCGGCAAGAATGGAGGAGACGCACTTTTCGTGACAAGACAATCTGGAGGATTTATTTTTAGTTGGCAGCGACTGGGAATTGATTCCAAATAAGATTTAAAATTGGTTATCATCGACCGATAGCGCTTGCTGTTGGGGGTAATGGCCTGGCCAACGTCGTTCTTAAAGTATGGATCGATATGCCGACAGCACAAAATTCACAACAAAGAGTGACTTTCTATGAACTTAGCAATTTGGCGGATCTAGTGTGTATTGTGATCGCCTTAAATTTGAGCGAACCTTTGCCTTAGTGAAATTTTTGGTGGACTTTGAAAAAATCGCATTTTTTATTGTTGAAATGCCGAATATTCAAATTCAACGTTCGACTCCGCGAGTCATATAGATCTCATCTTAGGCATTCAGGTTCGCCAGAAAATTGTGGTTCCCAAGTACTGTCGCGCCAGTGAATTAATTTTTCTAGAAAAAGAACACTTTAGCCTCTCTACACGAATATTCAAAGGTAATGAATTTCTGCTCGACTTGTGTGCATAATCATTTCCGATTTACAGCAGTGTTTTATTTTATTTGTTTACCAAAAGACATGTCAGTTATTGTGATGTAACATTTCTTTGAATGTATAAGATAAATAAAGCGTTGGGGCGACTTTCCAAAACGACAGCAGGAGTTGAGTTTTGATTTTTTTTTTACAGTTAGGTATGGGTCTCAATAGAACAGGGTTAAAATATTAGAGTGAGGAAACCCCCCTAAATCCTAAAAAAAAATATTTTCTTTTTCGGTTTTAACCTCACTTTTTGTTTGACTCATTTTTTTTGACGAAATTGTTAATTAAAGTGCTTAATTGGTTTATGTATTCAATGTTACTATCTATTCTGAATCGAACACAAAAAACCGAATGATTTTAAGTCTTTTAGTTCTTGAGAAAATTGAAAATTACTAAGACTACTTTTGGTTTTTTGCTTACATACTTACATAAATGCATCAGTGCTAGCATCCAGCATTATGGCGCATAAACAGTGAGATATGTATGGGGGGGCATGCTGCCCCCCTGCAACCCCCCTGCTTGGGCTCACTATAGGATTTGGGGTAGGTGCGAGGTTGGGTGCCCGCAAAGTTTCTTTTGTACTTCCAAAATATTGTAAATATCCCAAAAAAAACAACGCGTATAAAATCACTCAACCAAAGAAAGAGAGGAGAAACGTCAAAATAAAGCAAAAAAAAAGTTTTTCATGTGCATCGCAGCCATTATTGTGTTCAATTTGTATGAAAAAGTGAAACTTTAAAAATTAATTAAAAATAGAAATAATTTTTTCCTCACTCTAAGATTGCGATAAATAGTGTTTTTTAGTGATTATCTATCGAATAAAAAAAACCGCATGTGAAAATTCCTGCTGTCGTTTTGGAAAGTTGAGCCAAAGCGTTTACATAATGATTAATCGGCTTTGGAAGCCGTGTGTGATAATTTAATATTATAATGGTAACAGTTGTAATAGTTCATAGATTATATTAAAACAGGTGACATACACTTGCTTGTTTAATTGATCTTTTCTGAAGTTGTTTTTTTTTCAATTTTCTTTCTCGTTTAAAATTATATAACTATGCGACTATGCATGCAGATATGGACACTTCCACTTCTGTTTAGGGGTACAGAATATTTTACTATGTTTGTCTATACGTCAAAAGATACCTCCTACCACTTGTATATGTATCTTGACTATAAAAGAAAAAACATAAACAGATTCCTTCTTGATTACTGCATTTATTCTGAAGGGTATTTCAAATGTTGTGAAATAGCTTCATTGATTCCGACCCAAACCTACTCTATAATTTTTTAACGCCATTAACCATATTCATAAGGTTAGTTGTTGAAAGAACTTGATATTATTGAATTCCGATTGCTATCATTTGTTTGCAGCACATACCATACCTACATTAGTTAAAATAGGAAAAATTGTTCTTTTCCTCATAACAATTGTTACATAATCATACAAAACGGATCTCGAGAAAATAAAATTTTAGTAATGTTGCTAAGGATCAAATAATAGGGAATTATACAACCTTTATAATTATTTTTAAGTGGTGCACATTTTTATTGTTTTAATAAATGAATTTAAAATTTTAAAGATTACCATTGCTCCTACATTCCTAGCCAGAATCGACGGCAGTCGTATAAGGCTCGCCATATCACAAAATTGCACAAAATTTTTTATATAGCGCACAGTAAAAAAAAACAAAAATTAATTTTAACTACGGGCTTCAGTTTTTTTTCGTACAGACTCCGGGCACCGTTTTCCCGCGATTTAAATTTCTTCCTTTTATTCTTTAACCAAATTGACTCGAAATTCGAATGAGGTGCCAAAGTGGCATAAGGCAGAGATCAGAGACAAAGATGTAATTCTGAAATTAGAGTACCTAATTGAAAAGTCAAAACAAAAGCCAATTTTGGCAGACAAACTCATTGGGCGCGTTCTGATATGTATTAAAATTTATCTAACTAGGTGCGTTTTATTAGGTGCGTTTTATTAGGTGCGTTTTATTATTCACAAATCTATCTGGATCCGGATCTGGATTAAGTTTTAACATGTATTACAAAAACAATTTGGGATCCTGTTTTCTATCGGGATCTATTTTAAAGATCCAAAAATTAGTTATTACACTGGCGAGTAGATGGCTTTTTATGATAAGGTAGTTTAAGCTATCGTGTAAAGAAAAAAGACAAGACATAATTTAAAATTTCCAAACCCAAGGATAAAAAGAGACGGGCTTATAACACTGCTGTCAGTAAGATCCGTATCGTTTTATTTCCAAGGGAAGATCCCGATCCGGATCCAGATAGATTTGTGGATAATAAAACGCACCTATTATTCACAAATCTATCTGGATCCGGATCTGGATTATTTTTTAACATGTATTACAAAAACAATTTGGGATCCTGTTCTTTATCTGGATCTATTTTAAAGATCCAGAAATCAGTTCTTTTTCTGGCGAGTAGATGGCTTTTTATGGGAAGGTAGTGTAAACAACAGTGTAAAGAAAAAAGACAAGACACATTTGAAAATCAACAATCATAAGCAAGAGGAAGATGAGCATATAACACAACTGTCACCATAGAGGAAATATATTACCTAGAGTCACGACTTCAGGGGTTTGCTCTCTTTAACCCTACAAGCTGAATTGAGAGGAAAAAACCCCCAGTCCAAAGATGTGTTAGTTGCCCCATGCATTTTAAATGGGACCAACACAGCTTTGTTCAAATTTTGTGGGATTTTGCTCAATGCGCAAAAAGTTGAATAAGTGCGTTTAAATATTCAAAAAAGGAATCCGTTAAATTCAAAAATTCTAAAATACAAATATTTGTTTTATTAATTTTGCTTTTTTTATCTATTTATCAATAAAAACTATATTAGATATTAATTTTATTGCTTTTCGGATACAAATTCCTTAATATTTATGTATATTTCTGTTAAAAACTAAGAAATTCCAAGCAAAAGTAGAAGCGCACCTTAGAAAATCAATGCGTATAGTGGCCAACGTTGACCACGGAATATAGACATTTTAGCCCAAAGGTGAAAATGTTGACAAGTAAATAAATCGATAAAAAAAACAATGTCATAAAAAAACAAAAGTGCGGGTCGCTGCTTCTAATTAGTAAACAAGTTTTTCACCGATTTTAGCGTAATTTTCTCAACTAAATCAAATAAATTGCCCATAAAAATGCACATCAAAGTTTCCCTGTCGATACCCAATAAAATTTCGTGTGCAAATCATAAATTGAACGCATAAATTTCGATTGCAAAATACCGAAGGTGTTTTTTTTTCCGCACACAAGTTTTTCCCTACATATTCTTTTTTGTTATTGTGTGTGCAAAATTTCACAAGTGTCAATGGAAGTAGTGAAATTTTGGTTAAAAACCATAAAGGAAGTGTGAAAAAGTATAATTGAACGTTAGTTCATTTAATTATACATCGTTTGGGATATAGTTTTGTTAATAAAACTCATTGTGCGGGCGATTTTTTCACTTTACAGTAAAATCAATTCGGTGCGATGTATGTAACGGGGTAATCACCGTCTGCCATAATGCCATCAAAGAGAGTTTTCACCAGTTCTTAGAAATGACTTCAACAACAACAACAACAGTGTCAACAATCTTGTGTTGGCATTGAACAAACGATTATCGAGACTAAAACATGGTTCCGGTTTCTCATTAGTTGTCTCCCAACTAATTCATTTATTTATTGAAATCATTTTTTTTTATTTGCGATATACCTTCTTCAACATTAGTGGTAAATAGTCTTTTATCAAAAATATTTCAAATAAAAAAACATAAATCTTCAACACCATGTTTTACAGTTTTACTCAAAAATCTTAATACAGTGAAAGCTCTAATTAGCGGACACTCATGGTCCCCCAATTTTTGTCCGGTTATGAGAACTGTCCGGTTAAGCGCAGTGTTGCCATAAAATATTTTTGGAAATCGGGAGATTTTGATATCAGAAATCGGGGAAATCGGGGAATTAGAAGTTGAAAGTAGGTAAACTTAAAAAAAAAAATATTGTTCGTCATTTTATTTTATTTTATTTAAGTTCATATTATTTGAACACAGTAAGTTCTTTGAATTAAAAATAAATATTTCTCCTCTAAAACAAATAGTCTTGTATATGGGTAGCTTATAAAAAACTTTAACAATAAGTTCTTCTAGCTTATAAAGAAAAAAATACTAAATAAGCGTTTAAGTTGAACCACATATGTACTTATATACATATAAATATTTATGGATTTATTTATAGATATTTAGAAATATGCGTTTCCTATCGCACTCACAAACGAACTTAGTGTTTCAATTTTTTTTTAAATTAAATTTATTTGTTTTAACTGAATTTTCTGAATAATTAATCAGAAACCTTAAGGTTCAAGCAATTACACTCCTTATACTTCTAGAAGTTCTTAGATAGTAAAATTCCTTATTAAGTTCCAACATCAAGGCGATTTCTGAGTTTTGTTTTATTTAAATTTATTTGAGAACAAGTTCTCTCAACATTAGCTGCATAGTTTGGTACTGTTAATATCGATGAAATAAAGTTAGCCATCAATGGAAAGGCCAAACTTTGATTGGTCCTTTTGATTGAACAAACAATTTTCCAAAATATTTCTCCCTTAGTATTTTTAAATTGACATCACAAGCTGCCTATGTACGGAGGATAAAAAGATAAGGAAGCAAAATTAAAAACATGTTTGGATTTGTATTTACTTATATAATTTTTATTAAGCTGTCCTTACTTCACATTCACATATTTTTGACCGCTTTCTCCTGCCTGTTTTATTAATCCTATGACTTGTCGAAATCCATTTACGACCTTTCGTATTTGTCATTTTTTTAAACTGCTTGGCTTCCAAAGCAAATTTATTGACAATTCGTGAAGACGCGCACGTCGCACTTTTGTTTAATTTTTTTGATAAAATAAAGCAAGTTTGACAATTTTATTTCTTATTCCTCCGCTAAACTACCTACTTTGGTGGTGTAGCTTAATCATAGTAAACGTCATATTTTTTTTATTTATGAAATTTCACACTTAGTCCAGGACTTAACGATAAACTCTCACTAAACCATCTTTATTAATATGGGTGTAAGAATTTAAGATATAATTCATTAGCAGGATCTTAATATTTAAAAATAACTTTTCCCCTTTCAAGATTATCTACTTTGGCTTCAAATGCAAAGTACCTACATTTTGAGAGGTTCGTATAATTCTAAAATCCGGGAAACAACACATTCTTATGATAAACAACGAGTTTGTGATGGATGAAGCAGCCATAATAATTTTAAAAATTCTCTTTTTGACTGTTTTGAATTGGTTATATATATATCGCGACACATTATTTCAAGAACTTTTGAAGTTTGAAGCAGGCATATGATGTACAGATGGTAAAAGAATTGCAGATGCATTTCAAAATTATAATGTTCGGGCAATCACGCCAATCACCCTTTGAAAATGAAGCAACAGAGTTTTTACTATCTGACAAATTATTTTTTGCTACATCCGCCGCAAAACCGATTACATTTTCTTCGTAATGTATTTTCATATCAAAAAAGTTGTTATTAATAGTTAAATGCAAATTTAAGTTATGTAAGATGTTACAAAATTTTTAATAACATAATAAATTATTTTCATTCAAGAGCGGAGAATATATGAACTTTTTTGAAATATGAAAATCGAGAGAAAGTGCACTATTTACATCAAAAATCGGTGTATCGGAAATAGGTTTAGAAATCGGGAGAAATACGATAAATCCGTGTTTCTGGCAACACTGGGTTAAGGAAAAGCAATAAAAAAAACTTTTTTTTTAACTTCATATTAATTCTGATTAATATTGGATCTACGATCTACCTTGCCATTTTCCACGAAAATCTTCTTTATTTCTTGAAATCTCTGCAGCTTGCGTTTTTCCAATATTAAATCTAAAAAACTTTGCATAGATAAAATATTTCATATTGTGGCTGAAAAAAAAAACAAACCTTTTTGCCAAAGCGCGAACCAATAAGTTTTTGTTGCCCAATGCATTGGCAATTTACAACTTTTCTTGCCTCACCCTTTTTTACCGTTATTTTAACGGACTATGCTCTAGTGAAATAGCCAGCTGCATTCCTCACCTTAAACAATTCAACCGTAATATTCGCACTTCTAGGAATGTTCATCAGTTAACCCTTGAGCCCAACTTCGGACGTACTGTGAAGTACAGAGATTTGTTCTTCAGCCGTACTGCGCTAATGTGGAATTTCCCAGTCATTACAATGTTCAAAAATTCAAAACCAATGTACACCGACACCTCCTTTCTGACCCCTCCCTATTTTCCTATTGCTCACACTGTGTCTCTGACATAAAAAAAACTTTTGAGTGTGATGAATGAGTAACTGAAGGAAAGGAAATGACATGTGTAAAAATGAAACGCGATGAAAAAAGGGAACCATACCCTCTCAAAATTACACCAACTACCCCCAGTAACTAACTCGGGAAATCCCCTAATAACCTTTCAACATAACATCGCACTGTCCAGTTATAAGAGCTTCGCGTCCAGTTATCGGAGATTTTCTATAGATTTACTTACGTATTAAACATAAACTGTACTTAGAACAGATCTGCTGTTCTTTTCCGTTACATTTTTGAGAAAAAATAATCCCTAAATAAAATAATGTGTCCGCGTATGGGAAGTTTTCTATCTAAAATGGGCAAGAAAACTCCGCGTCCGTTTATGAGAGTGTCCGTTTATAGGAAAGTTATTTGTATGAGATTTTCGAAAAAGAAGTTTGTTCCCGAAAATGTGTTCGTTTAAGGGTACTATCCGCTTATTGGAGCTGTCCGCAAGTAGAGCTTTCACTGTAACACATTTATTCTTATTTTTTTTTCAGTTGAAATTATATCACACTGTAATTGAAGATGTCATCTCAAGTCTTCGAGATGCATTACTGGATGAAGGCGTTGACGAACAAGTCCTGCAAGAGATGAAACAAATATGGCGTACAAAGTTGTTGGCAAGCAAAGCGGTGGAATTAAATCCCGAGGCACCAGAGCCCCAACCACCACCGATTATTTCCAATAATCCAAAGGTAAACAAGGTTTGTGTAAAATTTGAATTATTGCCTTGTTGAACCCTTAATAGCGTGTTTTTCCCTTTCATATGTACAAAATTTGCTCTCTTAATACTACTGCGTGTTAATTTGATAAACTAAAAATAAACTAAAATTATTGCTTGCTTAAAAATGAAAACAAATAAAACCATTTGGCAGGATGGTGATTAGCTAAGGTTGAGTTGGGTCGCCGAATTGTTATAACTCCTCAATAGTGCAACGTTCGGAAACCCAATTCAATCATAGTTTAGAGGTTCCTAATTTCAGTGGTGGTGTGAGCGTATTTTAAACCGTGCCGAAGAATGAAAGGCTGGGGGATAAACCAGCCATTAACGAGCTCTTTCGGATGCTGTGGCAAGGTCCGTCATATTTTTTGCCTTGCCCCGGTAAGCGGCTCTGCCGGGGCTGACCGTCTTTCCGCATTACTCGTGGGAACAAAATGAAAAACAAACAATCAAATCGAAAAATAATAAACAAAATAAATCGAGCCAGGGCTGACAATGCGGTCGCATCTCCTGGAAAGGCTGTCGAGTCAACTCAGGGGTGCGAACGGGTTGCCAACCCGGTGGTTGCTACTGGTGGCGGGAATCCTTCTCCCTCTACTAGCCGCAACCTTTACATGAAAGAACTACCCGTCAGTGGTACAGCTGTGACGCTCGGCTGTCCCAAGGGCGGGTATTCCACAACCAACCCCATCCCCGCTCCTGCTAGGACGTCGCAAGCGACCCCAAGAAGGGACACTCCATCCGGAGAGGCAAAATCTACGACATGTGGAAATGACTCGAAGGATGTGGGCGCACCCCGATTGGCATCGGTAGCGATTAACTCTGGAGGTGGATCCACAACTGTGTCACACGGACATAGTTCTGGGTCGGCCAGAAAGAGGTCCATGAAGGCACAGGCCAGTCGAGATCAGCGTAATGCTGCGCGGATTCTGGCCGCAGTCGGTGTCATACCGGCGGCGGAAAGAACCCCCGAGCAAACGCGAAAACTCGAGTGGGCTAGTGGCTTCCTTAGCAGAAAAACCAAAACGACCTGCAGCGACTCAACGTCAAAGCGTAATAGGTCTCTTGAGGGCGACAAGCCTGAAGCGAAAAGGCAGAAAGTGCATTCCAGCAGCACAACAGCCTTCAATAAAGATCTTTCTTTTAGAGACGCGCTCAAAGACAAGATCATAGCCGCGGTCATTGACAGGAGTCATGTGGATGGTAACATCTCTCATGATCAATGGGCAGACGTCAAGGCTCACCTTGGTTTCAGATTTTTATCTGTCATCGAGGAGAATCCGGGACCTCTCCCTGACACAGCCGATGCAGGATGGTACCAAAATCGTATCAAACTCATCGCCTGTGGAGATCAGAGATCTTTCGATCTGTACAGGGCTGCTGTCAATGGCTTGCCAGAAGTCTGGCCGGGTGCCAAGCTAGAAGTTGTTACAAGGGAGAATATCCCTTGCCGACCAAGAGCACGTATAATGGTCCCGGCTCTACATAACTGCCCGGATATGATTTTGAAATTAATCAAAACCAGCAATCCAAGCCTGCCTACTCACGACTGGAAAGTCCCAAAGGTTGAGAAGGAGACAGTGGGTCGCTATAGATCAGCTCTCTTGGTGATCAATAGGGAATCGCTAGCTCCACTGGCCGCGACCGAAGGCGTGATTAAGTATGGTTTCGACGAAGTCACAGTTCGCATCTATAAAAAAGATGAAGATTCGCTTAACGCGCCCCCCACAGAAGCCCCTTCAGCGGAAGGAAACGCTTCACAACCCCAAATAATGGAGGTCGATGCAACACCACACGAGGAACCACCGATCTCCAAAGCCCCGAACAAGCCATCCGACGCGGAGGCTAATTCCATAGTCGACAGCAATTCCGACATGGATACTGAAGACTCGACCTTAGGCAACACTCTGAGTGAGGAAATCCTACTTCATTCCTCCTCAGACGATGAAAACGCCGACAAAACAGTGGTGGAGGTTGATCTGGCTAAAAGTAGCAATGCTGCGATTAGTTCAGATTAATCTCCATCACGCCATCATGGCCACGAATAACCTGGTACTCCGACTGCATAGCAACAAAGAGGACATCGTCTTGATACAGGAGCCGTGGGTCTCTAACTCCATCATCAGGGGCCTCAGGACTCCTGGTTATACTCTATTATATGCATCGGAGAAAGGTGAACCAAGGTCATGCATATTAGTAAAAAAAGACTTAAATGTATTTTTACTCCCCAATTACAGCGACAAGGACACTACCACCGCTGTCCTAACAACGGATAAAGCCACCTACTGGCTCATGTCCTCCTACCTTGGCCACGACAGCCCAGTTCCAGGAAACACCTTAAGGAAGGCAATTGCGGACGCGCAATCGAAGAAAGTGGGTCTCCTAATCGGTATGGACGCTAACGCCCATCACACGGTATGGGGTAGCTCTGACATAAATGAGAGAGGTGAGTCCTTATTTGATTACATACTAAGCACTAATCTACTCATTAATAATATTGGTAATGAACCTACATTTGTAACCAAGAACAGGAAAGAGGTACTTGATATTACACTTACCTCTGACTCGATCCATAACCTGATTTCAAACTGGTATGTCTCAAAAGAGAATTCCTACTCTGATCACAGATATATTCAGTTTGATCTCAGTGATGTGGCAAATATATCTACGGGATTTCGCAATCACCGTAACACTAACTGGGAACGATATAGGGAGGTACTCGCACAACTGCTTGACCACAACCTTCTTAAAAGCCCCTCCACCAAAGATGAACTAGACCTCTCGGTAAATCATCTCACCGAAGCCCTTAACGAATCAATGAGGACTTCATGCCCTATTACCATTATAAAGGGTAAAAAGAAACCTCATTGGTGGCACAAAGATCTAGAACCATTCAGGAAGAGCTGTCGCAAACTCTTCAATAGATCTAAATACACTAGATCCCCCTCTGATTGGGACTTATATAAACAAGCTCTAAGGCAATATAAAAAAGAATTAAGGAAGAGCAAGAGGTCTTCTTGGAGAAACTTCTGTGGAAAAATAGAAAATACTTCAGAAGCCTCAAGACTCAGGAAAATTCTCTCAAAAAGTCCAACTATACCTAGTGCTTTAACGACAGATGCAGGCACATGGACTACCACAGATGAAGAATCTCTTAATCTGTTATTAGACACCCACTTTCCAGGTAGCTCTAATATTCTTTACAACTCAACATCAGAGTCTCAAACCGCTACAAGCGACGCAGTTGATCTAATAACGCGGGAAAAACTGCAATGGGCTGTAGACAGCTTTGATCCATATAAATCTCCAGGACCAGACGGAATCATTCCGGCCGAACTACAAAAATGCTCTGACATGATCATTCCACCATTGGAAATCATTCTGACGAGCTGCGTAAGGTTGAGATATATTCCTAAAGCCTGGAGAATGGCAAAAGTAGTCTTCATTCCTAAAGCAGGGAAACCCTCTCACGTTAGCCCTAAAGATCTACGACCAATCAGCCTATCATCCTTCCTTCTTAAAACCTTGGAAAGATTGATTGAAATTCACATCAGACATAATTTAAAACCATGTCTCATTTCCACAGCTCAACATGCGTACTCTAAGGGAAAATCAGTAGAAACAGCACTTCATTCGCTGGTACGTGGTATTGAATATTCCCTCAAATACAAAGAATATAATCTAGTAGCTTTCCTAGATATCGAAGGAGCTTTCAACAACGTCAGCTACCAGGCGATCACAACAGCAATGAACAAGCTGGAATTAGAGAAACCACTCATTGATCTTATAAGTCTCATGCTCAAAAGCAGGACAATAACTTCCAGCATGAGAAGTTTTACTACCACCAGATCGGTGAATCGAGGTACCCCCCAAGGTGGGGTCCTTTCGCCTCTCTTATGGAACATGGTAGTAAACGAACTGCTAACATCAATGGAAGCAGAGGGTTTCAAGGTGATTGCCTATGCTGACGATGTTGCAATATCTGTATCTGGGAAACATCCCCAAGTTCTCTCAGAACTCCTACAAAATGCCTTAAACAGGCTAACAAAGTGGGCTAAGCAGTGTGGCTTGGACGTCAATCCACATAAAACAGAATTAGTACTCTTTACGAGAAGGTACAAAATTCCTCAGATTAACCCACCCAAGATTAAAGGAATACCATTAAGCTTTTCCGACCAAGCCAAATATTTAGGCCTCATTTTAGACAAAAAACTAAATTGGAAGGCAAATATTGATGAAAGAGTAAAAAAGGCTACCGTAGCGCTTTTCACTTGTAAAAAGGCAATAGGATCGAAATGGGGCTTCTCCCCAAAAATAACCCATTGGCTATACACCTCGGTTATTAGACCGATACTCATTTATGGAGTTGTCATATGGTGGACCGCACTGGACAAGATGGTAAATCTAAATAAACTCATCAAAGTCCAGCGATCAGCAGGTATGTGCATCACAGGAGCACTTCGCTCGACACCAACTGCAGCCCTGGAAGTGCTTTTAAACCTAACACCTCTTGACATCTTCTCCAAAATGGTGGCAGCCAACTCATGCGTGAGACTTAGAGCCACCTCTCAATGGATCAGTAACAATACTGGTCATACAACCATCTTAGACAACTTCAGATCTATCCCAGATCGCTTAGACTATACCACCCCAAAAATGGTATTCGATAACAACTTCCTGGTTTCCATCCCTTCAAGATCGTCTTGGGAAGAAGAGAGACCCCTGGAAGACAATGCTGTACACTTCTATACAGACGGTTCTAAGACCGATTACGGTGTTGGAAGTGGCATCTATTCAAAACAACTAAATCTCAGTCTTTCATACAGACTTCCCAATCAATGTAGTGTATTCCAGGCAGAAGTAATGGCGATTAAAGAGGCACTATCCTGGCTCAAAGAAAACGTTATATCTTGCAAGGATATACGGATCTTCTCGGACAGCCAAGCCGCCCTCAAATCTCTCGCGTCTGTCTCCACTAACTCTCAATTGGTCCACGATTGTCGATCATCTCTGAATGAGATGACAGAACAGTTTAATATTCACCTTATTTGGGTGCCGGGCCACAGAGACATTCCGGGAAATTGCAAGGCCGATGAGCTCGCCAAAAACGGAACACTTCTGCCTACTGTTAGACAAAAACATAACATAGGAACACCACTTGCTACATGCAAACATCTTCTCAAACAATATGCTCTAGAATCAACAAATGCTAGATGGTCACAGGGTACCACCTGCCTGGCAACTAAACAAATATGGCCAAGCATAGACCTAAAACGGTCAAAAGGTTTGATCTCCCTGAGCAGACAAAATATAAGCTCTACAATAGGAGTTATAACAGGACACTGCCTCATAGGTAGACATGCTTTGAGGCTAGGAGTCTACACAAATGACTTCTGTAGAAGCTGCATGGACGAGGAGGAAGAGGAAACAGTCCAACACCTTCTATGTACATGTCCAGCACTCTCCAATAGAAGGAATAATTATCTCGGTAATCCCTTCTTCGATAATACCAGTGAACTGGCAACAATCGACACAAAATGTCTCTCTAACTTTATTAAAAGCACGAAATGGTTTGTTTAAATTCATTACTCTCCCATGAGTAACCTCTTTAGTGGTATCACAACGGACCCTTGAGGTCTAAGTGAGTCAACAACAGCTAGACAGCCACTCCAACCTAACCTAACCTATCATAACAACTGATCTACTTCTACTAAACACCATGGACCCGTACTCGCACACTACTATATTTCTGCGATTTTATCCATTTGCAATCCCAATCTATGGTTCAGCAGCAACATCAACAACAGCAGCAGCAGCAACAGGAGCAAATGCAAGAGATAGTACAACAAAAACAACAGCCAAATCAAAACAATCAACAACCTGTTCAGCATCAACAAACAGCATCGACATCAGCCATACCAGCAGTCGCAGCATTAAGGCTCGGTCAAACAGAACGCGTTTTTACGCCGCGTTCAAACGAAGCGTTGTATTACATTGCAATACATGTCCCATGTCACACTGAACGCGTTTTTGACGCCACGTTGAAATCATCATGGCGTTGCAACGCGGCGGTGAAACGCGACGTTATGTGAAATTACAGATTATTTCTAACGCTGAGGCAGTCAAAGTAATTTTAAATTTTTTCAAGATGGAAAAATTAATTGAATTGGTGAGAAATTACCCTTGTCTATACGATATGGGTGATGAATCGTATAAGAACATTTTCTTACATACATATTTATTTATTATTATTGAAATATGAGAGAAATTTGTCTCTTATCATAAATTCCGAATTGATAGAGGTCTTCTGTTTGTTGGCCTTCGAGATGTTTTACTCTAGCTCCCGGAACAGCCGGTGATATTCGCCATTTTCTTCTCTTTTTTTTTTTTTGTTAATTGGCATGTACCCAAATTCTTTTTCTTTTACGAGAATTTCGTACTATAGCAAATAGAAGCAATAATTCCTCTTCTGAATCTGAGCTGCTTGACATTATTGTTAAGGAATGATTGTTTTGTTTGTTCATTGCTTAACAGCTCTCTGTTTGACGTCCTCTAAGGCCGCGGCCACGCAGTAAGCGGCTGAGCGGCTGAGCGGAAAAAAAAATATAAAACATATGAAATCACATAGAAGCGGCCACGCTATGGGCGAGCGGCGAAACAAAATTCTGAGCGGCTAAGCGGCGCCGCTCAGCAACCAAACCTGTTTTAATTTTTAGTAATGTTCTGAGCGGCAAGAAGTAAAGATGGCCAAAATAAACATTGAGTTGTTAATTTCGTGTGTGCAATCTCGATTTAACTACTAATCGCTCAAAAGCAGTCGCTCAGTGCCTGGCCATACGTCGCTTAGAGCTGCCACTCAGCCGCTAGCCGCTCAGCCGCTTAGCCGCTCAGCCGCTTACTGCGTGGCCGAGGCCTAACGCGGCGGTTGCAACGTCGCGTCAAAATAATCTTACCGTCGCGTTAAAAAATCTTAACGCAGCGTTGAAAACGCGTTCTGTTTGACCGAGCCTAGATCCAAACAAGGGACGTTTTCCTAAATGCAGTGTTGCACCGCATCGTGGATTTTGATGCCCTCGCAAGGTTTATCTTTACTCTGAAATACAATATTTACTTTTACAATTCATTAAAAAAAACTCTAAAATTTAGAATTCGTATTTAAAAACATTATTTTATTGAATCAAGTGAATAAAAAAAAGGCATCAAAATTCACGATGCGCTCTGCAACACTGCATTTAGGAAAACGCCCAAGATCATGCCAGTCAATGTAAGTTTGTGGATTTAAAATTTTTCCTTAATGTATGTGCGCTGAATTGTTTTTATTTTTCCATATATTACTTACCCGGTACCATGAATATGTACAGAATCACGAGTTCTAACAATCCACGTGCCAGCATCGGCGCTTCAAGATAATCAGTTGACACAGATCCTGAGGGCCAATTTGATTTCGTCGATTATGTCGTTGCCAACAGCCTTGGCTTCGTCTGTATTACAACAGCATGTTAACGCTGCTCTACAGAATGCTGCTATTCAAAGTGAGTTTATCTCAATTTCTTATTCTTTTTTTGATGAGAATGTAATTTATAAAGCGTATAAAGCTTGAGTTCCCATATATGGGCATGTGGTCCTTTAACATAATTATGCATTTAAGTTTGTTGAATAGAGTTCAGAAAATCGCTTTAAAAATGATAGGAAATAGAACCATAACGTCTCCCGAGTATCGTCTTAATCACCCATATATCAAATTCCATCGTAATCAAAACAAGGAAAACTATAACCGAGTGCGTTTCTGATGGCATCCGTGATAGTAGGACTAAATTTTTCTTGTAATGGGGGCAGAACCCCTTTCCATAGCCAATAATTTATCTAACTTTATTAGTTTAGTTAGTGCAAGCAACTTACGACTAAGGTAAGGTAAGGAAGACTTAAGCTTAAGATGCCTTAAATTACAACCAAGTCTAATTTTTAATGGTGGGTGATATCTTTTGTTGTAGAAGTTTAGTGTAAGTACTTCCGTAAAGTAAATTAATTTAAATCATATGATTTATTCGGTGATGGAAGTTTCTATTTCGAGAAATCACTTGTTCAGAAAATGTCACGCCTTAGAGCCATTGTTATGCAGTGGTCTTCATTGTATTAAGCTAAGCACATACTTTGTAAAATATGACGATATAAGGAACTTGAATATAGGGCAAGTTTAAAGTCTCTGATTGGCCAACTGTTAAAAAATTAGCTTCTAATTAAGGAAACTTGTAAGTTAGACTTGAAAATAAGGTAAGACAAATCTCTAAATATAAAATAATTATCAAAATATCACCCGGTTGTATTTTCTCACTAAACTGAAAGCTGAGCTTTATTGTTCTGAATTTTTCCATTTATTTGCAACTTTTAAATGAAGGAGTTCTATAGTATCCATTGCCGTTAATAAAATTTTAAAAAATATATGATTAGTAAAATTACAATGTATGCTCAAGAGTTTCATTCTATACTTGCTTTAAACTTAAAAATCTTGCATTTATTTGTTACAGAAAATTTCACAACAGCCAAACAATTAGATGGTGCTCTTGATACATCCGATGAAGATGAGTCTGAAGAAAGTGACGATAACATGGATAATGAAGATTACCATTATTTGGACAAAAAAGAAGATGAAGATGGCGAAAACGACGGTGGACCCGAAGAAGAGCCTCTTAACAGCGAAGACGATGTTACAGACGAAGATGCCAGTTATAGTATGTCAATATTATATATACTCTTATATTATTTTAGATTAGAAGATCGAGAAATAAATGGAAATTCTATCTCAAAGACGGTATCATGAACATTGGCGGCAAGGATTACGTATTCCAAAAGTCCAATGATGATGTTGAATGGTAGACAAACAGTCTTTTTGTTCTTATAAATAAATCATTCGTTTTATTGTTTTTCTTAAAAAAATACAATAATTGTTATTTCATTTTAAAATTCAACAAAAATGGTTTTAAATCTTTAACTTAAACTCTTGTATACAACATGTGAAAAAGTGAAATTTCCGCACGCAAAAACTCGCATGAAATACACAACTTCGCATTACAAAGCTTCTATTTTGTATTACAAAAACAAATTAATTGAAAAAATGGGTTAAACTTAATTGTTTGTCCTTGAACTTCAAGTTCAATTCAGTTGAAAAAAAAATGCCTGGATTAAAAAAAATACTATTTTATACTCAAGAATGTTTTGTTTGCTTTTTTAATTGTCTTTCATTTTAAATTGGCCTTCCAACTTGATAGTTTAACAAAATTTCGTTTAACTAGATGTCCGCCGGAATATAACCTAAAATTCCAGCCAAGTAAGTGCTGAAGTTTTGATACAATAACTCGATTAAACCTGTGAGTGGAATTGATGTGGGGATTATGGAAATATGTTCTAGGAATCATTAGATTGGATTCAAAATAGGATCAATCGAGCAAATGCTGTTGGAAATTCTTGAAAATGGTAGATAAACCAAGCTGTAATTTCTGAACTAGTTGCTTCATGTTTATGATTGAAACGGTTTCGAGTGTTGATTTTAATCCTCTAAGTGGTTCTGAAAACCAATTTTAATTTTAAAAAAAACGTCGAAAAATTTGCGTATGAGGACCGTTTTCACAATTTCAATATGAATATGAAAATGTTGAAACGTGCCTCATACGAAAATCTTTCGAATTTTTTATTAAAATTAAAATTGGTTTTCAGAACCACTTAGAGGATTAAAATCAATACTCGAAACCGTTTCAATCATAAACATAAAGCAACTAGTTCAGAAATGACAGCTTGGTTTATCTACCATTTTCAAGAATTTCATGAAAAATCATGTGATTTTCTTGAAAATGTTAGATAGACCATCCTGTCATTTCCAAACGACTTGCTACATTAGGAATTTAAACGGACTTGAGTGTTGATTTACGTCTTCTAAATGGTTCTGACAACCAATTTTAATTTTAACAAAAACTTCGAAAAATTTCCATGTGAGGAACGTTCTAACAATTTCAATATGAATATGAAGTTGTTCAAACGTCTTTGGCATGAACTTTTTTCGATATTCTTATCAGATTTTAAAAACCATCTAGAGGACTTAAATCAATACTAGAAACCGTTTGAATCATCCAAATGAAGCAAATATTTTGGAAATGACAACATGGTTTATCTACCATTTTCAAGAATTTCATGAAAAATTATATGATTTTCTTGGAAGTGATCGATACATTATGTTGTCATTTCTAAACTAGTTGCTTCATTTGGAATATTGAAACGGTTTCGAGTTTTGTTTTAAGTCCTCTAAGTAGAACTGAAAACCAACTTTAATTTTATCAAAAACTTCGAAAAATTTGCATATGGGTATCTTTTCAAGAATTTCAATATAAACATAAAAATGTTGAAACGTCTCTGGCATGACATTTTTCGATGTTCTGATTAGATTTTAAAATGGGCTTCAGAATCACATAGAGGAAACAACACTAAAGACCTTTTAAATCGTTGGAATCGAGCAAGTAGTTTAGGAATGACAGGATGATTTATCCACTATTTTGAAGAATATAATGAAAAATCATATGATTTTCTTAGATGTGATCCATAAACCACGTTGTCATTTCTAAACTACTTGCTCGATTCCAACGATTAAAACGGTCTTTAGTGTTGTTTTTAATCCTCTAAGTGATTCTGAAACCCATTTTAAAATCTAACCACAACATCGAAAAAATGTCATGCTAGAGACGTTTCAACATTTTCATATTCATATCGAAACTGTTGAAAGGTTCCCCATATGAAAATTTTTCCAAGTTTTTGTTAAAGTTAAAAGTGGTTCTCAGAATCACTTAGATGAATTAAGTCAACACTTGGAACCGTTTCAATAATCCAAATGAATTAACTAGTTCAGAAATGACATCATGGTTTATCTACCATTTCAAAAATTTCATGAAAAATCATGATATTTTCGAATGTGATCGATGAACTATGTTGTCATTAGCTGCCTTTTTTGAAATAGCTGACTTGTACACAGCATATACTTACATCACATCCATTCATTCAAGTTTCTATTAGGATAGCTAAATTAAAATTAGATTTAAAATCAATTGATCAACAGTTCTCAATTTTTTTTTATTTTAGAAAATCATTTCCGTTGCTTCGAACGATAGATGTCATTAACAGGCGGGACAAGCGTTTATGTGTCTTTAAGTGCATTTATTTTTCTTTAAAGTGTGTGTGCTTTTCATAAGCACTAGTATTCTCTTGAGATCTTTTTGTATTACAAAATTCTTTATGTGATACGTGTGATGTTCTACATAGAATGATAGAATGTCAAAAACTAGGCCCAACAACTGCGCCGTTTGATTATCTTCGTTTTGTGGTCCATCACCAATGGTATTCATTAAAAGTGGAACTGTCGATAAAAACAATAATTAAGTTTCTTGTATAAACCAAATAAAAATTATTATACCAATTAAGGTTTGAATACTATGCTTGTAAAATAAATTTAGGAAGTCCCCCTTCTAGGTGAGCATGTTCTTTGGTTCGGAATCAGTCAACATTTGTTCACTAGCTATATTAAGTAGTATTCATCCCTGCAGAAAAACAAAAAAAGATGCATTTAAAACTATTATATTTGTATTAGTTCGCAACACTTACCCCGTCCGTCCTGCTCACTTTTTGCAATGTGTAATTGCGAACAACCAATGTCAAAAACTCGACAATTGCAGTCAAAATATCAATAGAAGCTGATTTTGTCTTCTGATCGGCCATTATCAAAGTTATTTACAGTGCCTGAAGAATTCCTAAGCACGTTAGGGTTTTGTAGAACGAAGATCGGTTCGATCCAAATAGGCCAACACTTGTAGCGCCAGTTCACGTGGCAGAAGAGAAATAAAGTCTCTCTCTCTCTAGCTTTCTTGACGATTTCTTCTTCGGAACTAAGGCATACTATTGGCTGTGTATGTTTGGATAAACGTGACAGGGAATGACTGGATGAGGTATTGAATGAATGCTACGATAGACTTTCATTTGAATTGGGATTCGATAGAATTTCAACAAGCTTTTTGGCTGGATTATCATGGAGTGTTGTTCGTAGATTTAGCGGCGATAAAGATGAATCCGTGACTGCTGATGAAACTGATTCCGGATCAGAATTACGTGCTTCTGGATCGTGTGGTTGTTGTACTTTTTGTTGACCACTTGTCGTTGAACTATCTGGCTGATCTTTATTTTAGGTTGTGTCCTCATGACTATCAACTTCTCCATTTGTAATCGTGGTGCTTTCTGGATGATTTAGGCTGGTGGTAAGATTTATTTTGGGAGATGATTTAGTTAATCTGCTTTTGTAATGCCCGCTGCTGGTCGGTGTTGTTGAATGGTCTTTGTAGGTGCACTTACTGTCTGATGAGACTACTCGCTGTTGGTTATTTGCGTTTTGCGCATTTTGTTGAACTAATTCTAATCTAAGTTATTAACATAAACCTAAGTATAAAAACAATTAATGTTTATCACGAATATTTACAATCAAGGTCTACTTACAACTCTAAAATATTTGTTTTGAGAACTGTCATTTTGATATTCACAAAAAAAAATACAAAACTTCAAATTTTGAGCTACTGACTTCATTTTGTATTTTAATCCACCATTCACACGTATTCATGGATAGGGAATTTAAGAGAGTTTTCTCTTACTCACCCCACAAAAAATTTGCGGGTGTTTCAGGCAAGAGGGGTACCGGTCGTGACTCTAGGTAATATATTTCCTCTATGATAACAACAGTGAAAACAACAACAGTAGTATTAGCAATATTAAAAAATAGTAGGGGTATTCATGTAAGTGCGGAAAACCCTCGTAAACCTCGTAAACCAGATAATTTTATCTCCGCAGAAACGAGCTGTCAAAATTTGTATGGGAAAAGGTTTCTGCAAATAGCATAAAATTATCCCACAAATTTGCTGCGGAAAGTGCAGAAATAAACCTCGTAAACTAAAAAAGTATGGATTCTGACTTTTAATTTGACATTTCACAAAATATTTGCCACATTTACGCAAGTATTTCTTAGGGGGTGTTCATGAAAACATGCTGCGGAAAGTTATATCTTTCTACAAAGCGGAAAATTATCTCGTTACATGAATACCCTTAGTATCCTTAGCGAAGAAGTAATCAAGCGAGAGAAGCTATTGGCACCTGGGTGCAATTTTTGCTAAACAAAAGTAAGGAAATTGCAAGAAAACAACAACAATTAAGTCACAATAATACCAAAGTTTCTTACATTTTCCTGCTTTTTAATTTGTCTTTTTTATCATAAAAATTTTCACAAAACATAAAAACACTAAACGACATACACCAACCGAATCGAGTTGAAAACTTAATAGAAGTAGTATTAGTAAACTTTACTGTGTTTTTTTTGTTACATTTTTTTTTCTTATATTACATAGAAATTTAATTACACTTGAAAAAATTGCTGACTTAGAATTGGCCAGGCCGCACAGGAGTTTTATGTTTGTTTATTTCAAATTAAATAGATAATTATTGATTTAAGGACAAATATTCTACCTTGAGACTAAAATACGGCTGGTCAAAGAAGACCATACAAATTGCTCCTTAACAAAATTATTTCATCTGTCATTCACATACGATATATGTATTTACGATTTTTGAAACCAAATTACAAAAGATTTATTAAGTTTCTTACTATATTTTCAACTTGATTTAGAAATAAACACATATTACTATTCTTTTAAAATCATAAAATGCATACCGGTTCATATAAGTTTGATTAGTTAAATCAATGTTTTTCCGACCCTTTTTTGCTTATTTCTTATGGGAAATAAATTGAACGTCAAATTGAAAGAAAATCTATCTCCAATTGAAGGTTCACGCGCTAACTGCCAGGTGCCGTAACTCCATGTGTCAATAGATAATGCCTTTACAGTAGCAGGAAGAGGTACTGTTGAACTGGTTGTTGTGGGCACCATCAAGAGAGGTACAATCAAAAAGAACGACGAGGCAGATTTGCTAGGATTCAATCAGAACATCCGAACAGCAGCCAGCGATATACAAATCTTCAAAAAGAGTGTTCAACAGGTTCGTTACGATTCCGAGTCTAGTTGAATTATTAACAAGTCTCAACTTATTCTACGCAGGGTTTAGCTGGGGAGAATGTTGGAGCACTGCTGAGAGGGATTAAAATTTCACGAGTTGAGCGTGGAATGTTGCTTTGCGCTATCCCATAGGATCCAAAGATATATTCAACCAATTTGAAGGATCAATTTGTTGTCGCGAGCAGAAGGCGGACGTTCAAGGCCGCTTATAGGCGTTTTTCTTTTTTAGTTCAGAACAGAACCTGAGTTGTCAAAAAATAAATTGTGTTTCTTTTTTAGTTCAGAGTGTTCAGAGTTTCGAAAATGTGTTTCTTTTTTCGTTCTGAGCATGTTCTGAGCGTGTTCAGAGTGCGCTCTATGAGCTCAGAATAAAATAACTGAGCAGACAGAGTAAAATGCTTAACACAAGCATTTGACAGATGGAAATTAAAAAAAAAATGGCGACAACTACATATGTAAGTGTTCAGGTCTATTTCAAAATATACTCAGAGCGCTCAGAGCACGCTTGGTTTAGAGAATGTTCGGAACATGCTCGACATGCTCGGACTCTGTTCAGAGCTCTATACTGAACTAAAAAAGAAAAACGCCTTATGTTGAAGTTATAAAACAAAGAAACAGGAGACGTTACAAAGGTGTTCAAGAGAAACAAAAGTTTTTGTAATGGATGTGTCTACTCTAAATTTAAATGAGTAATTGGTGCAATATTTCAGATATGAGAGTTATATTCAAGTTTCGGGCGGATTTATACGTTATAGATGGTAACCAGCTAAGAAGGGGAACACATTTCTGACATCTTTACCAAAAAAAGCAAAGCATTTCGCTGCGTTTTTGACTACGTTGAATATTTGATTCATCCGTAAGAGAGTATCATTTACACACATGCCGACTATGGAAAGGTTTTCAGTTTATTTGATGTAAGTACCATTTATAGATAATGGCATGGGTGGTATATTTCGCTTAGCCAACAGAGAAGAGAGCTTTGTATTTCTGAAGTATGAATTCTACGCGGTTGTTAATATGTATTCCATTCTATAATGATGTCGAGATCAGAATCTAATGAGCTTAGCATACGCTATCCGTATCCAAACTCTTTCAAATACTTTAGAAATATCAATCACCTTTGTTTCTCCAAAATGATATAATGATAAAGTTTTAATTTCCGGTTAGTTATGCGAAACACACTTTTTTAACTACACTACCATCGTAGTTTAGTTCATTAGACTGTCATGTAGGTCTCGTCTATTACTGTTAATACGCACACATGAATTACTAAGATAAGTAAGTCACGAGGTTTAGGCTTTCGTAATCTCAGTTTATTTATTAAGATAAAATAGTTGCCTAATTGTCAAAACAACAATAGTTTCGATACAGGAAAATTTCCTTGCACAGTTCCATAATCTATAAATGTGGTTATTTTAACAAAATTTTAATAGAAATATTTTTTTTCCTATTGCAGTGCTGGATAAATTGCTATTGACTCGCAAACTCTCACAGCGAAAGGTTCAGATCGCTCATCAACAACAACAGCAATCACAGCAGTAGTATCAAGTTATCAAATCTGAAGACGACGCAAACAATACCACAATGATTGATGTTAACAACTAAACAACTAAAAAAAAACTCTTCCAACTGGAAAAGTTATCAAGATGCTTCATACCCAGTTGAAGTATCTGTTATCAAATAATTTTCTATAAAATAATCTTGGTACTGATGATGAGGCAAATAAGTCCTCGAAATATATATACATATAAAAACTAAATAAAAAAAAAATGCGTTTTTAATTGAATCAAATGAAGAAAAACAAAAGGTAAAATAAAATATCTGAATTAAGTGTGCAACAACAGAACTTGGCTGCCGTTGCAGCAGCTAATCATAATTATAATCTGCAACCCTCATGGCAGCCAATCACCATGATTATCCAGCATTCAAATGCAGGCGGAGTTGGTGGATCGAGTGGTAATAAGCTGATACGCTGTACATCGGGTGCTTCGGGAAATGTCACAAGTACTAGTAATTTCACTAGTTTTTTGAAGCTAAAGTCCATCCATAAGAACAACTCCGGACAAATGCAAATGCAGATTTCACCCGGTATGACAATTGTTTTGGGAAAACATCAACATGTTTGAATATACTTATATATAAATATATATAATTTTCCATTGATTATATTAATAACAATAATAAAAAGTAATATTAAAAATGTCCCTCAGTGCTTTTTTGTTTTGTTTTGATTTTATGGATTTGATCGGTCATCCATCGCCGTTATGGGAGTATTCCTTCTACTTCGCACTTATCATCATCACCGATACCCTCGAATGCTTCATTATGCACTGATTCGCGACCATTGTGGAAGAACACCGTGGTAGACATTTTATTTTTAATCTTTCGTCGCACTGATAGGAAATTCTATTGCGATTGAATGAGCATATCGATGTCGTTATTCTGCAGGCGGGAACAACATAAAAAAGTATTTAAAAAGATTTTTAGCAAATGTACGAGTAGATATTTTTTTTAAATACCAAGCTAGAAAGTGTGTCCGAAGAGCTAGAATCACAAATTTGATTAGCTGAACTGCCATTTCTTCGAATATAGCACATTGATGGTTGGTACGGCACACTGTCGGACTGAAAATACATTTGTGAAGTTTGAAAGATTCAATAATTCGACAGGCAGACAAATAGGGATGAATCGTTAGTTTACCTAATAAATATATTGATTTCCGTCTTTCTGATGGTTGTGGTTGTGCTATCGATAATACCGCTGCTGAGGCTGGCGGAACGGGTGGTGGCTGAGGAGATGCTAAAATTTCATCGGGTGACTCTATTTTATTTACCTCCGGCAACTTATCTTTGATTTCTTCTTTTTTGAAGAATACCTCATCCTTCAATCCGTTTATCGTAGAGAATGTCGAACTATCAAAATTAAAATGACTGTTATTTAATTTATTATTAGCGCAGCATTCACGTCGTCCTTGTCATCTTCCAGTCCGACATCAGGGCCTGCACTGTCACCCGCCTTTCCAGGCTTGGTCGTCACATCGCCAGGCAATTTCTTTTCTTCGATACAATCAAGCAATCCACCGCCGCCTTGATTAAACCATCGGTTAGAGTCTGATTTGCTGCATTATTTCGATTGGCGTTTATGTAGCTACTCAAACAGGCAGGTTCACATTCTCATCATCAAGAATATTTAGGTCGGCTGAGTCAATTATCTCTTGCTTGATTTGGACATCAGCACTACTTGTTGTTGACGTCGTTGACGTTGAAAACTTAAAAGTCTTCGGCGTCATTCAGTTTCTCTCGCTTGATTACTTCTTCCAGGAAGACGAAGACAAAGTGGTGACGTGTAAAACTGTATAAATAAAAGGATAAAAATTAAAATTAAATTTATTTTGTTTAATGCAAAAAACGAAAAACTTACCATTTAATCTGAATAAATGGTGCTACTTAGGTACCAAATTAACATTAATACTTACTTTTTGCATCCCATTTTATAGTGTCCACCGTGACGATGTAAATTTGGGGAAAAGCCGGACTCGGAATAAAGTGCTAGGATTATAAAAAAAAAATTAGATAATGTGATTATGTAGTTGGTGAATACCCCAAAGAAATTTCTAATTAAGAGCCTCGTAAAGTTAAGAGCCGTTTAAGAGCGCTCGGTGAATACCAGCCTTAGAATCAAAATGTCTTAATGTAACTGGAAGGCTAAATCGTTTTCTTGGACAGTTCCTAATGTGTACATTAACAGCCCGATTCTCCCCCTTTTGAGGAGTCACAAGTCACAAGCTCTTGTGACTATTCCTTGTGAGGATTGTTGTGACTCGATAACATTTTGGTATTCTCCCCCTAATCGTCACAAGAAAACTCACAACGAAACTCACCACAGCATGGTGAGATTTTTAAGTGTCATTATTTGAATAGCTGATTATTCAAAACGAACAAGTTACTTTATAAATGTATTGTTTTGGAGAGCGAATGGATCATTTGTATCTCTCAAAGTATTTAAAAGCCGTCGGCGCTGCAAACTTCTTGATACGATTAGTTTCTTAAAAAAAAAATGTTTATGTAAAAATGTTACTTTTCATTTTCGTAGAAAAGATCAGCAATAATATTCACTAGAACAAAGTCCACTTCCATTTTTGTGTACTCACAATTATTCACAAATCTAGAAAATTTTCTTATAAAATATACTGAATGTCAATCCAAGAAACATTGAAAATTTATGAGTTGTGACCTCCTCTGAAGGAGATCACAGTTTCGATTGTTTTTGTGACTCTTACAAGTTGTGACTGAGCGGCAGAATTCGAAAAAGTCACAAAATCAATTTCACCTCTTCTTGTGACTTGTGAGGCATCACTGACTTTGGGGAGAATCGGGCTGTAAGGCTAGCCGCGCACTAGCAACTTTTAGTTGCGAAACTGTTTGGTTACTTATAGAAAACAGATGAACTGTTTGGTTGAATGTCCGTGAATTTGCAGATAATTATATGTTCAATAAAATGGCGAACTTATTTTAGGCAATCGTTTAGTTTGTGTCCAAACACAAACTTTTTAGTTGCTCGAACCAAGCAGTTTCGCAACTAAAAATTGCTAGTGCGCGGCTAGCCTAATACTACGTTTTCGCCAAAGGTAAATCCGGGATTTAAGTGTATTTACCATAAATCTCCTTTAAATCTCGTAGATTTATACTACGTTTTCACCAAAGGTAAATCCGGGATTTAAGTGGATTTACCATAAATCTCCTTTAAATCTCGTAGATTTACCATACAAATATAAATCACCTCAAATGAAGCCTAGTACGCAGATCGGGAAAAATTTTGTCTCCCATACATTTTTTTCCTGGGACAAATTTTGTCTCGGATATTTTTCCGAGCAGTACGCAGTTCGCGCGCAAAATTCATACTATTGTGAATTGCCCTACAAAATGTCTTCACTAAATTTTGCCAGGAAAAAGAATGATACAAGCATTATTTTGCGGGACAAATTTTGACAGCTAAAAGTGATTTTTGTCGAAACTGGTTTTATGTAAAAGGTGCTGATGCTTCTCTTGAAAGCATCGAGAGGAGAAAAAGCATCGAGAGGAGAAAAAGGTATGAACAATTTTTGTAAGACAACCCGTTCCAGAGATATACAACAAAACACATTAAATTATTTTTTAATTCTCCAACTTCAAACTTTTGCGCGAGATTTGGAAAAGTTTTGTAGAGATTAAAATTGTAGAGATAAAATTTGTCTTGTCTCGATCTGCGTACTAGGCTTGAAGATTTAAAATAAATCTCCTTGAAATCTTCTCGCAATCAGAAGATTTGCAAAACAAACAAACCTTATTTTGTAGAACGCACCTATGAACACCTTTGAGTATATATAATTATATATATTATATATATTATATATATTATATATACTCAAAGATGAACACTCACTTTCTTCATTGACAATCAACACAAAATAGAAATATCTGTTTTTTTTCCTGTTTACTACCCAATGCAATTTTTTTTCGCTTGTCCAAATTGACAATTGAATGACAAGACAGAGTGAAAACGTCAAATAAATCTCAGTTTCTTTGGTGAAAACACTTCAAGATTTATTTTAAATCTCTAGCGGATTTACTCTTGGTGAAAACGTAGTATAAGAAGCTCAACAAAACACACCTATTATTGAAAACTGATTGATGTTCTGTGTTTAGGATGAAAACTGTTGTGTTAATCTCTCAATTTCTGATCATGCTGCCAGAAGAAAACTACCGACTTTGGTACATTCATGGCCCAGCAAGCACAAAAGGTTCCAGGAAGACGAAGACAAATGTAAAACTGTATAAATAAAGGAATACAAATTAAAATTAAATTTATTTTGTTTAATGCAAGAACCAAAAACTTACCATTTAGGTTCGTATTCACCGAGCGCTCCTAAACGGCTCTTAACTTTACGAGGCTCTTAACTTGAAATTTCTGTGCGGTATTCACCAACCACTCGCAAGTGTTTTTCGAAGTTCGAAAATGAGAGCCACTCTCTCTTGTTCAGGCATACCCAAACTGTGAAATGTTGTGTAATGTTGGTCTTGACAGCAAATGGATACTCTTCTACTTGGCATTGCTCACATGGATTCGAGTCAAATGCGTGCGTGGCACACGCACAAGCGAACAAATTTTCGAAGAGAGCGCTCGTAAGTTAGGAGTGGTCGGGACCACTCCTAACTTTTAAGAGCGCTCGTAGATCTTCACTAATATTGCTTGGTGAATACGTTTATGAGCTTCTTAAGTTATGAGCGCTCGGTGAATACCGGCCTTAATCTGATTAAATTTGCAAATTGATTGCAATTACAAAATGTAAAAAAAAGTAATGACAGTTCATTTTGATTTGTCAACAACCTGTGGTGTTGAATTGTCAAAAATTAGTTCCTTTTTTTAAGTGACATCTTTTGATCGCGCATTGTCACTAGGAAGAAAGTGTAAAAGTACCATCGTGAAGTTGGCTACTAGCAGTCCATATCTAGTAAGTCAATGGATACGGCTGTTAATTTTTAGTTGCACAACTGTTGATTATATAGAAAACAGATGAACTATTTGGTTGAATGTCTGCGCAGGTGCATATAATTATATGTTACACAAAATAGCGAACTCAAAACACAACCTTTTTAGTTGCTCGAACCAAGCAGTTGCACAACTAAAAATTGAATGTGCGCGCCTACCCTTAGGGAGTTCTTATAGAACGACGACGATATTTGGCTTAAAGCCTAGTACGCAGATCGGGAAAAATTTTGTCTCCCATACATGTTTTTTTCCTGGGACAAATTTTGTCTCGGATATTTTTCCGAGCAGTACGCAGTTCGCGCGCAAAATTCATACTATTCTGAATTGCTCTACAAAATGTCTCCACTAAATTTTGCCAGGAAAAAGAATGATACAAGCATTATTTTGCGGGACAATTTTTGACAGCCACCGTATTTCCGAAAGTGATTTTTGTCAAAATTTTGTCAAAAGAGGAGATTCCAAAAAGGTATGAACGACTTTTGTAAGACAACCCGTTCCAGAGATACACTAAAAAACACATTTAATTAGATTTCATCTCTCCCACTTCAGACTTTTGCGCGAGATTTAGAAAAGTTTTGTAGAGATTAAAATTGTAGAGACAAAATTTGTCTTGTCTCGATCTGCGTACTAGGCTTAAGAACTTTATTTTTGTGTATTCTTGTTTCATTGTGTAAAATCTAAAAGGTGGTTGACAGTGTTGTCAAATTTACTGTGAATTGAACAGGTCTATTTTTATTAAACCAGCTGTTTTTTTGTTTGTAAACAAAGTTTTCGGACTTCTTACTTTCTTAGTTTGAATTTATTTTTTTTTTAATTTTAAATTATTTCCTTATACTAATCGTATATCAATTTAAAACAATATAAGCCCCAACTTGATGAAAACAGTATCAACAGCTTATAGATATGTAACTATAACTACAGGCCATGTGGTACGAGCGTATAAGTACCGACAAAAAAACGGATTTTAGTTTCATCTGCAATATTTTTATTTTCTACAGATAGGCAGAGACCAGAGACTCAATATTATTGATACTTGGTCTGCTACAGGCCGTCTGCGTGTAGCTTTTAATCTAAATAAAGATAGATTCTAAAATATAACCCTAGCGTCTATTCCACAGTTGGTGAAATAGTGTTAAAGGTACCGCTCGGGAAAAAAATTAGTTATAATATAAATATAAATTGTTTTTAAAATTGTGTGAAATTACCCAAGCAAAGATGGAATCTTTGGCAGTTGAAGTTAAAGACATTGAAAAACTCTTTGCCCTGGACGGATATTTGAGGCCATTTGAAAAGGAAATTCGCAGAAGGTATGTTGGTCCGGAAAAATCCGTGAAAAGATAAGTTAATTCCGGAATTATTAATTTAATAATTTGTTGATATGCATTTAATCGCATAGTCAATAAAATTGAAAAAAATATTTTCACCATAGTTGTACAATGTCAGATGAAGGTTATTTAATTTTTTGTGATGCTTTGCCGAAAAGCTCAAAGTAGGTAACTTTATAATGTTGGGCATAAGTTAAGTTTAAGGTACTTATACTTGTACGTTAAAGATTTGCTGAACAAAATAAGTAAGTCAAAGTGAACATTGTACTTTATTAAACAAATTTAATTTTATAGATAACCGGCGACTCGAGGTCAATGCCATTTATTTATACATAACGGCATGTGTAGGTTGCTGCTATTGAAACAAAAATGAATAATTGTGTTGAAAACGCTGATATGATGTGTACCGTTAGGTAACATTTTAATCGAGCAAATGATAGGCTTTTCTACATTTTAAGCGTCAAATAATTACTTTTTAAAAAACATGTAGGGTTTCAATTGGCAAATTTTGATGTCAATAAAAAATTGATTTTTATTCGCGTCGAATGCAATCTCAAAATGATTTATGTATGTCATTAAATTAGTTTAATTTTGTGTCTCTCATTATTCTTAATTTACTTTCAGTAGAGGAATATGAGGTTTATGAATTAACGAAATAATAATAATGTACTGCTTCCATATTTTACTAGATATAATTTTCTTCATAGTCTGGTTAGCTCGTTGCCTTTTTCCAAAAAAAGAAGGAACATTGAAAGCCATGCTGAAGCTATTCATTTACAATGAAAGCAAAGTGAGTCGTAGAAAATGCTTTAAAAAAGTTTTTTTTTTTTTTGTGAATTGGGAATAGAAACCCGTTTTTCCACAAAGTAAACAAAACTGCTTTCAAAATAAAGAGACGGAAAGAAATTTAATGGGTTCACATTTTATGAGAAATATGGCTGGAATACCATCAGTTCTAGTAGGAAAATCATCTTTACGAATGATTTATTATGATTGCTCGATAGGAAGCTAATATACTACAGGTTAGGTTCATTTATACCTTTACTGTAAGGTTGACTGAAATGCTGTCGGAACATACATACAGTGGCGACAAAATAAATAGCACACTTCTGTTAAAAATTCTTTCTTGGCCTTAAAACATAAGTGCATTTTGAAATCCGGTACTGTAAGACCATTTTTGTTGTAGATTTTGAATGCTGGATTTTGAATATAAAACAACGGGATAAGAAATTATTTTATAAAAAAGTCAAATGTAAGTCAAATGGTACACAAATTGCACTGAGGTGAGGACAATTTAAATAGCACATATTGTTTCCGTTGCAAATTTAATACATTTTTAACAAATATTTTTAACCTTTAAAAGCTAAGTGAAAAAGTTATGAGTTTTGGTAAGGTTCTTAGTTAAGTTGCTTCAATTTTAATTGCTGAAATGTAGTATGAGAAGTGGAAAACAATCAGCACAGACGTTTAGGCTAGGGGTTTTTGAAAAAAGGTCACGAAATCTTAGCTAGAGCGGAAATAAAAATTTTCAAGGAAGAATAAGAATGTTATAAATGCTCTTCACCATTGCGAAGAAGAACGAAGTGCTCAAAACAAAATTCGTATGAGTAAGACCAGAAAAATCACCTCTTGAACTGATTTTGACATCGTCTGCCTGACCTAAGTCCCAAAAATTTAACATGCAAATGAACAAGATCTTGGTGTTAATGTGTCTGTAAGTACGAATAGAAACTGTCTGAGTGGAAAAAAGTTGTTTGGACGATTTGACAGAAAGAAAGCAGACGTCTTTGAGAGCAATCTCTCACTTCGTATGCAGGTTGCAACGGAGCATATTTCAAAAGTTCAAAATTGGTGGGGAAATATCTTACGGGCGATGAGTATAAATTTAATCCTTTGGGTCAGATGGTTAAAACTACTTTCGACGAGGAATCCACCAGGAATATGACCAGAATATACACAATAAAGTCTGTTAAGCATGGGAGGGGTAGCATTCTTTATTAGGTGTGTTTTTATTGGCATGGTATGGGACCACTTCATCAGATAGAGGGTATTAAGGACCATTTATAATACAAGGAAATCCTACGGGATACAATTCTACCGTATTCTGAGGACGAAATGCCCTTGACGTGTAAATTTCAACAGTATAACGATCCTAACCATATGGCTAAGTCTGTTAAGCAATGGCTATTCAAGCCTGGTATTCCGCTGTGATTAAAAATAAGGGTTACTCGACCAAATACCAGATATTTTCTTTATTTGTTATTTACGAAATGTGCTATTTATTTTATCCTAGTATACATAAATTGCATAAATCATTTTGGTGTAGTTTTTCTTATGAGTTCAATATACCTCATTTTATTTTTAAATCAGAGATATGTATATTTGGTCTTACTTTCTCATGAGTCAAACATCTCTTTAAAGTTTAAGAAAGTGGGAAAAACTTGCATCACACGAATTTAAGACTGCATGTGCTATTTATTTTATCGTTACTGTATGTACTTCTCTCGACTATTATGGTTTTATAAGGTTGAAGTATGGCAAATGCTTCCGCTGTAAATACCGAGTTAAACAAGGCAAATTACTGATCGCGGCTATAGAACCATTTTCGTATACTACCGCAAATGATATGTTGTTGGTCGTTTGGTTCTCTGGTCTGGTTCATATTACCCTAATATGGAGAGAAGTAAAAGTTATCTTTATACCCAAAGCTGGTTAATGCTCCCACGTTACGCTCAAGAATCTTAGACTAATCAATCTATCGTCATTCCTTCTTAAAACTCTGGAACGATTGATTGATATTCATCTGCGTAGGGCTATAGAACCAAACCTTATTTCAACAGCACAACACGTAAGGGAAAATTGGTAGAAAATGCGATGCTTTGATACGCACTATCGAATGCTCCCTAAATCACAAAGAGTACACTTTAGTTGCATTCCAATTGACGTGAACATCGGGATTTCACAAGGTACAATAATGGGTGTGTCGTTATTCCCTATGTTCATAAACGATATGAGCAAAGTTGTACAATCATATCGCTTATACCATGCATGTCTAAAGTACTAGAAAAAATAGTTGCCAAAAGATTGTTTTGGCTAATCGAATCTCGCAAACTCGTAAAGCCTAATTAAGTAGGTTTTCAGCCTAAAAACAGGATGCGCAGATGCGCTTCTGCGATTTCGAAAAAGCATTCGACATAGTAGGAATTCATATTATACTTAATAAGCTAAAAACTTGGGGTATAGCCAGGCCCAAAAATCTTCAACTACGTTAAAGCATCTATTACCAACAGGAAAATCTGTGTAAAAACAAACAATTGCTTTTCATCAATCCATCCTTTGTACAATGGAATTCCACAAAGATCCCCATTATCAGTTCTACTATTTATTATAGCCTTTGATGACCTTAGGACGGTTATATCCAATCATGGACAGCTGGAACAAACATCTTTTGCCGACGACTTTTACATTATCTGTAAAAATAATGACCTAGCGGCAACTAAACTACTTTTTACAAATCTTTTAAATGATATTTTAACTTGGTCTTCTGTGTCTGGTGCTAAACTTTCTTTAGATAAATGCAAGAACCTGCATATTTATCGTAAGACCTCCTGTAATAAAACTCCTCTTTCTTTAAACAATATAAGTATTATTAACGTTGATAGCTTAAGTATTTTAGGCCTAACATTTATTACAAAATACAACTGGAAAAATCATTGTCTAGAATTAAAAAAGAGCTTAGGCAAAAGAACAAATATTATAAACTTTTTAGCAAGTAATAAATGTAATGTACATGTTAACACTCTATTATAATAACTAAATCACTTATTCTAAGTAAGATTGATTATGGCGTTTTTATATATGGCAATTCCCCGAAGTCAACATTGAACATCATCAAATACCATTCCATCAAAGTGTTCGTAGAAGTCTTATTACTTTTCCAACATCTACAATTACAAACATGCTGGTCAACAAGAAGCAAACTATAAGCAAAACTTTCATTCTCGAATGAATCTATCATTGGAAAAGACGTGGTATGTGCTTTGAATAGTAAAATTGTGAAACGAATTCCATCAGCCTTATCCCTTTCAATATCTTCGGCAAGTGAATTTGAAATTCACGTTAAAAAATTGGCAAATACACTAAAACATTCACATAATGGTCGTTAGTACCAAATTTGTTTAGTATAGATTTGACTAACTTCAACAAAAAGAACACCTCAAGTGAAATCTTTCTCAGCGCTTCATCTGAGCTCAAGCAAGGTGGATGGAACTTTGCAGTCTCCGATGGATTTTAAACAGCTCTAAATACATCCTTGCATCAGTGCTTGAAAATGGTTCTTTTTATATGCGTGGGACTTTTAGATAACAATGTATCCATTTTTGCTGTAGAGGCTTAAGACTATCCTTAAGACTATACAGGGTGTCCGGTAATTCGTCTTCCATACTTTGGGATGTGATTCTTGGTCATATTCTAAGAAAAAAATTGTTCTACAGTAAAGTCTGATTTTCAACTTTGACATCACTTTTGGACGATTTAAAAAATCTTTGGTGTACCGTGACCCATGTTAAGGTCAATTTCTCAGTCATTATTAATGGTAGGGACCTCATTTTGGATTTTTTTTTAGAAGAAATACTAGCCTTTAAAACTACGTTTAAATTAAGCTGATGTATTTTTAGGGTTGCCAGATATTCAATTTTAAATGGTGTTCAACTTTGGAATTCAAATTTTGACTTTGAGGTCAATTTTTTTCAAAAAAATGTGTAATAAACATAAAGTTTTCTTATTTTTACTTGTTCCGCCGCGCCGTTGGTTCATACAAGGTGAGTACTGGTTTGCTTACTAATAACACCTTCAATCGTTCAAAGGCAGCTTGTTGTTCATTGCCCCATATGAAATCCACATCTTTTTTAGTCAAATCAGTGAGCGGTGATGAAATCAATGCATATTCCTTGATGAACTCTAAATTCCTGTACGGCAAGGATTTTGGCTACTCCAGGTTGTAATTTTCCATTCTTAACAATGTGCCCGAGGAACTTTATCTCATTTTCAAAGAAGTCACATTTTTTTAAGTTCAACGTCAGATTTGCTTCATCAAGAATTTTTAGGAATTTTTCTAGCTTCCTCATCATCATCCATCACATTTCACTTCCGTGGTGTCTGCTCTGGTTAATAGAGCAAATGCGATCTGTGACAATGATCATCGTGAAGAAGAGTTAAGACACGTTGACGCAGCTCTTTTGAAAAATGGTTACAGTTCAAAACAACGGTCTTGGAAACCAAAAGAAAGAGTAGCTTCAGAAATTTCAACACATCAGAATGAAAAAAGAGCTTTTTTTCCGTATAGAAAAGGCGTTTCTGAAGCAATTGGAAGAATCTTATCGAAGCATGGCATAAAGTCAATATTTAAGCCACCTGAAAAAATCCGCCAACTTCTAAGATCCCCAAAAGATAAAATTCCTCTACAAAATCCAGGAGTTTATTCAGTTCCGTGTAGCTGTGGCTCATCATATATAGGTGAGACAAAACGAGCAATCTCTACAAGACTAAACGAACATATAACAGCCATACAAAAGACGAAGTAACAAAATCGGCAATATGTGAACATTTAGCTTATAATGAGGATCATTTTATACGTTTCGATAAAGCTAAATCAATCTCCACAGAAAGATTTCATGTCCCCAGGATAGTACGAGAGGCAATCGAAATAAAAATGCACTCAAACTTCAACCGAGACCAAAGTTTTAATCTCTTTGAGACATGGGATCCTCTGATACACAGATTAAAGCTTAATAGAATCCAGGCTAAAAACAAAAACAAACACACAAATCAAAACAATCTGCCAGCTAATGCTGTTAGCTTTGCCTGCTCACAAGAGTATATTAATTCACAACAACAATCAATGCAGTTGCAACAACATGTACCATCTCAACTGCAAGCACAAACGCACCGGTACAATCTACGAGCAAGAACAAGAGAAGAATAAAACAACAACTACCTACAAGCCATCAGTCAAACCCGTGAGCACGACAAGTGAAACCCTGTCGAAACGTCGGGTAAAATCAAATACAAATTTGATTAAAATATATGTAATTAATAATCGCGGTAAGTCCGAAAATTGTTCTTTCATTAAAAAATCCTCATTCCATCTTCAATCGACCTTACAGGTATAACAAAATCATCCATGTAACTTACAATTTTCTCAGGTAACATTTTTTGTTTTATTATTTTCATTAATTTTTTAAAATAAGCTGGTGCGTTCACGAGTCCGAATGGCATCACCTTGAATTTGAACAATCCATCCGGAGTAATGAAAGCAGTGCAAGGTATGTGTTCTTTTCGGATGGGTATTTGGTAATACCCTGATGCCAGATCAAGTACAATGTAATGTTCGTAACCTACCAGATTATTAAGTTCTTCGTCGATTAACGACGCTGGAAAGTTTACTTTCTTTGTGACCGTATTCAGACGTCGACAGTCTACACACATGCGGTCTTCGCCATTTTTCTTCTTGACGAGTACTATTGGAGCGGCAAACTCGGACTTTGATTCTTGTATGATGTCACTGCTCAACAGAGTATTTATCATAGAAGTGAGAGATTTTCATCCGGAACTACTATAGCATTGATAGGAAAATGAGCACCATCGATCTCTATCGTACATGCGATTTGACCTAACCCTTGACATTTCCCACCTCCAAATCCATGTAACGTAATTCGACATGGTTCCATATGTATTTTCGAGTCATTGGCGACGGTCTGCGCGACTATAGTTTGATCGCTGCCAGAGTCGAGTATGGCTGAATATTCCCTGCCATAAACGGTAACCTTTTTATAATAGCAATCAGGTTTTCCTAGTTGTTGAATAGTATTTATGCGGATATTCTTCTCTGGCTGCTTTTCAGTTTTTTTGGCATTTTAATGTTGTTCTCCTTCCTAGTAACCCATGGTCTTTTTCTGCTTTGTGAGCATTGTCGAGAAATATGCCCGGTCTGGTTGCAGTTGTAGCATATCAGTAGACTCCTTTGTGGCCTAGGTGGTGGATTATGCAATCTTGATCGATCATTGGCTAGTGGCTGTCGTGGCCAGTTTGTCTGTCCACTGGCTGACGGTCGGTTGATATTGATTGACCGTAGTGGTCCACCGCTAGAAGGTTGATTAACTCGAATACTCTCACGAATAGTTTCACACCATTTGATTTTCTCAATGAGATCAGCAATATTGCTGAAGTTTCCTGTTGCTAGACTTGCGCTCAGCTGTGTATTATTCAAGCCAGTGGGAATGTACTGTATAATCGTTTTGTCAGCTAGCTGAATTCTCTTTCCCATCATGTTCATCTCGAAGCAGAAGCTTTCGATCGATTCATTTGGCTGCCGAGCCATCTGTTGGTGAATTTCGATTTCGCTCATTTGGTGCGGAAAATTGACTTTAAGTCCCGCTGCTAACTGCGCCCAAGAGACAGATACTTCCTGGGTGGTGTCCCACCAATATCGTGCAGGGCCATGCATCCTAGAAGCTGAGGTCATTAAAAGCGCGCGCTCATCCCATTTATAGACTTTTGATAAAGCTTCTACACGGTTTACCCAGCTTTCTGCCGACAGTGATGAAACATCCCCAGGGGAGAATATAGGCAGAGCATCCGCTATTTCCTTGATGCTGCAATGGATTTTTTGATTCCGTACCACTAACGAAGCTGGTGCCACACTCTCTTCAAGCCGCCTTAAATTTTCCGCAATTTCTCTTTCTTTTCTTAACAGGTTTCTCTCGTTTATTAGCAAGTTCTTCTCCCGTCTTATGATGCCCCATTTCCTTTCCCGCAGCAGTTGGTCGTCCACCGTTCCCGATTCAGACAATGTTTGCACTTCAGTTTGGTTACTATCGGTGCATCGGGGCTCATGTACAACCCCATCGGAATCACCCGACTGTTTTGACCACTGGTCTCCCTTTTTGCTGTCGTGCATTAGAATTCTGCTGACTAATACTCTTTTGGTTCCTTTAGTTGACAATCCCCTATTCTCCAGCTCGCTCTGTAACTGTTTAAGGTTTTAGTTTGTCCATCCCAATCTACTAGAAATAGAAATGTGTCTTTATACTATCAGTTATGTCTTTGCATTAATCGTCTTTGCAGCAGTACTTTAATTTCATACAATTCGAAATCATAGACCATTTACTATTAGCTTAATAAATAAAAATCATTTATTTCTGTAATAATCCATTAAAAAAACAACGCGCAGATGTAACCTTCCCTGTGTACTGAAATAGTGCAAGGTATGTGTTCTTTTCGGATGGGTATTTGGTAATACCCTGATGCCAGATCAAGTACAATGTAATGTTCGTAACCTACCAGATTATTAAGTTCTTCGTCGATTAACGACGCTGGAAAGTTTACTTTCTTTGTGACCGTATTCAGACGTCGACAGTCTACACACATGCGGTCTTCGCCATTTTTCTTCTTGACGAGTACTATTGGAGCGGCAAACTCGGACTTTGATTCTTGTATGATGTCACTGCTCAACAGAGTATTTATCATAGAAGTGAGAGATTTTCATCCGGAACTACTATAGCATTGATAGGAAAATGAGCACCATCGATCTCTATCGTACATGCGATTTGACCTAACCCTTGACATTTCCCACCTCCAAATCCATGTAACGTAATTCGACATGGTTCCATATGTATTTTCGAGTCATTGGCGACGGTCTGCGCGACTATAGTTTGATCGCTGCCAGAGTCGAGTATGGCTGAATATTCCCTGCCATAAACGGTAACCTTTTTATAATAGCAATCAGGTTTTCCTAGTTGTTGAATAGTATTTATGCGGATATTCTTCTCTGGCTGCTTTTCAGTTTTTTTGGCATTTTAATGTTGTTCTCCTTCCTAGTAACCCATGGTCTTTTTCTGCTTTGTGAGCATTGTCGAGAAATATGCCCGGTCTGGTTGCAGTTGTAGCATATCAGTAGACTCCTTTGTGGCCTAGGTGGTGGATTATGCAATCTTGATCGATCATTGGCTAGTGGCTGTCGTGGCCAGTTTGTCTGTCCACTGGCTGACGGTCGGTTGATATTGATTGACCGTAGTGGTCCACCGCTAGAAGGTTGATTAACTCGAATACTCTCACGAATAGTTTCACACCATTTGATTTTCTCAATGAGATCAGCAATATTGCTGAAGTTTCCTGTTGCTAGACTTGCGCTCAGCTGTGTATTATTCAAGCCAGTGGGAATGTACTGTATAATCGTTTTGTCAGCTAGCTGAATTCTCTTTCCCATCATGTTCATCTCGAAGCAGAAGCTTTCGATCGATTCATTTGGCTGCCGAGCCATCTGTTGGTGAATTTCGATTTCGCTCATTTGGTGCGGAAAATTGACTTTAAGTCCCGCTGCTAACTGCGCCCAAGAGACAGATACTTCCTGGGTGGTGTCCCACCAATATCGTGCAGGGCCATGCATCCTAGAAGCTGAGGTCATTAAAAGCGCGCGCTCATCCCATTTATAGACTTTTGATAAAGCTTCTACACGGTTTACCCAGCTTTCTGCCGACAGTGATGAAACATCCCCAGGGGAGAATATAGGCAGAGCATCCGCTATTTCCTTGATGCTGCAATGGATTTTTTGATTCCGTACCACTAACGAAGCTGGTGCCACACTCTCTTCAAGCCGCCTTAAATTTTCCGCAATTTCTCTTTCTTTTCTTAACAGGTTTCTCTCGTTTATTAGCAAGTTCTTCTCCCGTCTTATGATGCCCCATTTCCTTTCCCGCAGCAGTTGGTCGTCCACCGTTCCCGATTCAGACAATGTTTGCACTTCAGTTTGGTTACTATCGGTGCATCGGGGCTCATGTACAACCCCATCGGAATCACCCGACTGTTTTGACCACTGGTCTCCCTTTTTGCTGTCGTGCATTAGAATTCTGCTGACTAATACTCTTTTGGTTCCTTTAGTTGACAATCCCCTATTCTCCAGCTCGCTCTGTAACTGTTTAAGGTTTTAGTTTGTCCATCCCAATCTACTAGAAATAGAAATGTGTCTTTATACTATCAGTTATGTCTTTGCATTAATCGTCTTTGCAGCAGTACTTTAATTTCATACAATTCGAAATCATAGACCATTTACTATTAGCTTAATAAATAAAAATCATTTATTTCTGTAATAATCCATTAAAAAAACAACGCGCAGATGTAACCTTCCCTGTGTACTGAAATAGTTACTCTTCTTTATTTTTTTTCCAGCCCGTTAGCCAATAAATTGACAATTTTCTTTGTTCCCAGTATCACGTTTTCTTTTATTTCTTTACTCTACTGTCTCAGCATTAAAAGTTTCGTTACCCCCCCTTCGTGAACCGAAAATGTAACTATCTTGTATGCTCTGCTCATCCATTGCCAAATTGACATCTTTCTTTTTCTTTTTACCATTACCCTTTCCCTCATCCACAACTTCCACAACTGCTGTGTACATACTTATACCATATACTCAGAACTTACACTTTTCGTTACACCGAAAAGTGTCATCTCCCTCATGCACGCTACTGTTGAAGGTATTTTCTTTATCCAACCATTCTAACACACGAAAAGTTGCATCCCCTTATGTACGTCGTTTTATAGTAGTGGTAACGTCTACAAATCTTCCGTTACATTTCATAACTGCTCTAGGTTAATTTCGGTTTTGTATTTTACTTCGAATTATCGAATAATCTTCAGGCATCTACTATTTTGTATACCAAAATCGTAGCCCCAAAACTTAATCGAACTCAAATTAACAATATTATTATATTTTTTTTTCTTTATTACTGAATTAAAAATAACTACCATTTACTTAACTTCAGTAGGCGTAATTGATCCTGATCCCTGAATCTTTAAATGTTAAGATGAATAACTCAATAAACTCTGTTTAATAACTTAATAAACTCTGTTTAATTTACTATTTACTATACTCTGTTCAATAAAAATATGCAGTATGGGCAAGATAGGACGTTTGCCTCGCATTCTGGCTACAGTGAATTGCATAAATCTGTCTTTCATTAAAGCTCTCACAAGGTTATCGTAGTGTTGATTGGAAATGGACCCTTTTTTTAAAGCTCTAAAATCAAAAGCACCTCAACAGAAACCCAAGGAAAAAAAACTGAACAAGTTACGAAATGAACAAGGGTAACTCTGAACGCACATCAATATTGAATGGGGGTTGAAATTGAATAGCACCAACAGCCATAGACCACAGCAATTCAGTGCACACTCAGATGTGCAGTCAATAGGACGTCGGGGTTGCGTCAGATGCAATCGAAAATTTATGGGCGTACAAACACTTTTTTATGGAGGAGTTCTTTCAATTTAGTTTGGTGCAAAAATATAGAACGCTACTGATTTTGAAAAAGCTCTCCCATAAGACGTGTACTGCATATTTTTATTAGACAGAGTATAGAAGGTAATCTATTTTTAGTATTTATTATAATATTAACACAACTCGATATCTAGGAATTTAATAAAGTCGATAAGTAAATTAACGTCCGAACTCCACAGCTATACTAATAATGATAAAATAGAGTATACCAAAATAACCGTGCGTGCTGTGTACTACGTATATCCTTTTGTTGAATGTGTAGTGGTCTCATTCTTTCATTTGAGATCGTTACAAATGTTTATTGTTGATAACTCTTGCCTTACTTTTAGTGATCCTTCCGAAATACATTGTTCTAATTCAGTTAAAGTTGTTATTTCATATGAGTAAACGATTTCTTTCATTCGTCCGCATACTAATCCAGTTTCTCAAAGCCTTCGAAAGGTATTTCCAAAAACATTTCAAGAAGGAAGTCGTCTGTTGAGATAAAGTTCCTGGTATATTCGTTGTGCTTTTCTTGAATTTCCAATGCACAACCCATAAACGTCTGCGTATTCTTCTCTCGTAAATGAAGGCATTTTAAAAAGCGCTCTTATCCAACTGTATTCGTGACTTAACTTGATAATCTTATGAATGAAATTGTTTTTCTATTCTTTTATACCACTTATTTAGTTAATTTACACATTAAAAATTTATACCTCATATTTAACTCTCCCTGAGAAGAGGTAAGGTAATTAGGGGTTTGACAGGAAGTTAAGTAGGCAAAAGTAAATTTTTAACCCTTTTGATTAGTGCACAGTCTTAAAAATTACTTAAAAACTATCAATTTTCGAAAAACCACTCCAAGTGTCAAGTGCTGCAATAAAAGTAGGTAAGAAACCCAAAATTCGATTTTTTGCCTGTTTTAGTTTTTCCCAAGTATAATAATATGTATGGGTTTTTTGGTGCACTTATGAATGAGTTTTTTTTTTATTATTGTTTTGTTCATTAGGTAAAAAAATAAGAAAACTTTATGTTAATTACGCTTTTTTTGACCTCAAAGTCAAAATTTTGCTCGGGCAAGAAAAATTGAACACCATTTAAAATTGAATATCTGGTAACCCTAAAAATACATCAACTCAATTTAAAAAATAAAATAAAAAAAAATAAAGCTGCATAGGCTTTCGGCTCGCTGATATTGAATTTGAAATTATGAGTAAGTTTACAGTTTAATGTTAAGTTTTAAGATTATTTTTTGGATAGTTTCTAGATTTTGTAAGTTAGCATTTGTAAGTAGTTCGTAAATGTTTTGTTTATTGTTGGATAAGAGACGGTTTATGTGGGCTAGTAGGTGTGTAATGTCCATTGTTACATTGCAAGTAGAGCAGATCGGAGGATTTTCATTTTTCAGAAGATGTTGATGAGTCAGAGAAGTGTGGCCTAAGGCTAGCCGCGCACTAGCAACTTTTAGTTGCGAAACTGTTTGGTTACTTATAGAAAACAGATGAACTGTTTGGTTGAATGTCCGTGAATTTGCAGATAATTATATGTTCAGTAAAATGGCGAACTTATTTTAGGCAATTGTTTAGTTTGTGTCAAAACACAAACTTTTTAGTTGCTCGAACCAAGCAGTTTCGCAACTAAAAATTGCTAGTGCGCGGCTAGCCTAAGCGTAGACGAACAAAGTTGGTAATTGTTTCCTTCTGTGTGGCAATTGGGTACATAAAAACGTAGTTTTAAAGGCTAGTATTTCTTCTAAAAAAAAAGTCCAAAATGAGGTCCCTACCATTAATACTGATAGAGAAATTGTTCTTATCATGGGTCAGGGTACACCAAAGTTAGCCTTTTTTTAAATCGTCAAAAAGTGATTTCAAAGTTAAAAATCAGACTTTACTGTAGAACAATTTTTTTCTTAGAATATGACCAAGAATCCCATCCCAAAGTATGACAAACGAATTACCGGACACCCTGTATACAGTATAGAGTATAATGAGCTCGCCGATAAAGCTGCCTCCGATGCTCACCGAACACCAACTCATAATTTTGTTGCTGATACTCGGCTTGGTTTGCTCCGCAATATCAGCCAAAAACTAAAATCCAAATGTCAGCAACAATGGACAATTATTCTCATCATTACGCAAACATCAACGGGGAAAAAGCGCAATCAATTTTTATATGTTAATAAATTATAATAATAGTTTGCCGGCGAGTTTTGAAAGTAACCGTCAAAGGTTTTTAAAATGTTGGATGTCTTGTCATAGAGACAGTGTTTCTTGAAGCGTTACAATAATAGGATTATGACGTTTGATTAATATATTCAGTTCGTCTAGGTTATTTATATAACCGTTAATATTCTACTGCAGAATATTGAGAATTTCATTGGAGCTATTAAGATTCCACAAACTTACTTTACCTGAGGCAAAGGAAGTGTACGAAGTACGATTGTTTTTGTTTTGGTTTGGATTATTAGTTTTTTTATTTAGAAATGTGTAGGTGGTCAGGAATAAATTGTTCAGTGCTTTGAATCTGCGGCTCAGGCGTTGAAGCATTCAGGCTCGCAGAGGAGCCCGAATGATTCAACAGTCTCGAACAGGAGAATCAGTAGTGTGATTGATGTTTCTATTAATATGTATAAAGACATCTTGCGTTTCTGGATTATCTATACAGGGTGTCCCAAAAGTCAACGTCGAAACGAAAACGGGTGATAGGGTAGGTGGTGACAGTTATCGGAAAAATATAAAAATAATAAAAAAAATCGTAGCCATGTATTTTGTGAGTTATAGGCATTCGAAAAAAGTTGAAAGACCGTCATAGGGTGACCATTTTTTCAATTTTTTTTTGAGTGTCTATAACTCACAAAATACATGGCTACGATTTTTTTAATTATTTTTCCGATAACTGTAACCACCTACCCTATCACGTTGACTTTTGGGACACCCTGTATAATAGTTGTTATTGTCCAAAAATGTTTGGGTAACAGCTGATAGGGGTGAGTGTTGGTGAGGTGGTACAGGAGGAGGTTTAGAGGTATCAGTGGATGTTGAATTTGTGGAAAAGGAGCTGCACTCATGAATTTCCTACGGAATCCTATCGTGAATTTAACACAGGCTTGTCATTGGAAGGACGCACCTACACACTCTCGAAGAATATTTTGTATATTTTTCTTTTTCGAGTCTGAAAAAACTGGTTCTAGTGGTATGATGCTTTCTTCAATGGAAATGAGTATATGAAAAATAAGTCAACCTTTAATTAATTTCCTCCTGGAAAGAAGCATTGAAAATACTGATTATGCATTACTGAAATGTGTACATTTCTGAAGTCTGTTTTTTCAGTATTGAAAAAAGGAATGCACTTAGGGGATATTTTATTAGGAGAAGGAGTATGAATTGATTTTTTCAATAAAAAAATGGAAATTTATATTTACACGTTTTACTTAAAAATAATAAGTGTTTTCCATAGAATTATAAATGAAACAGTAAAGATAGGTACATTCTGTAGTTAGAAAAATAGTGTCAAAAGTACCGAGTTAGAAAAAGTTATATAAAATGGTTTATTTACTATGAAGTTATATTGTGGGGTTAAGGGTTAAAACGAAAAGAATCTGTGAAAAGGAAAAGCAAAACAGAAAAAAAAATTTTTAGACTACCAATCTTAAGATGTTATTGATTTGATCAAAGCCAAACAACCATTTTTTAACCTCTCGAACAAAAAGTTGGATATTCTCTATATTTCTTATCTGCATGGGTAGTTTGTTAAAAAGCCGAGGTGCTAGGACTGTAAAAAAGCTTAAGAATCTGTGAGTATTGTGGTTTGGTATTAAAGTAAGTCTTCTTACATAACTTCGCAGACCATGCTCTATTGAGCCCTGATTAAGTAGATTGCCGCTCCTAAAGAAAAAAAATTTTAAGACCTTATAAAAGTAAAGATGCTTTAATGGAAATATATTTGAAGCAATAAAAAGTGGAAAACTATGCTCTTGTCGTCTCTTTTTCCAGATTATTTTAAGAATATGTTTTTGTAATACTAATAAAGATTGAATGTTGCAGTTATAAGTTCCACCCAGCAAACAAGTCCATACTGAATGAAGCTTGGATTGGACAAGGCCATAATAAAAAGTTTCTAATACCTTTTTGGAACAGTATTTTCTTAGATGGTAGAACACTTAAGTGGTTTTTAGAAGATACATTTTAATTAGATTAGTGTGAGGATTCCAGTTTAATTTGCTATCGATTAACAGACCAAGATATTTGAATTCTTGAACTAATTGAATATCAATACATTGAGATGAACAAGCAAGATCGCAATTAAAACTATAACCGCAAAAATTTGAGTTACATGTATTGAAGCTGAAAAGCATTTTATTACAAGTATAACTATGAAAGGTAAAAATTCGAAAATTCAAGTCAACCAGGAGCTGGTTTAAAAACATAATCTTAGTTTTATCGCTGAGTACAAGTTTATGAATTTTAAACATGTACCTTAGTTTTTCAAGGTCATGGTTTACATCCGCCACCAGATCGAGACAGGATGTGGCCGAATACACACAAGCGGTGTCATCTGCGAACCCAATAGTTTTGCCTCTTAAAGGTTGGGAAAAAAGAGAATTTACATAAATTAAAAACAGAAGGGGTCCAAGGGGTCCAAGAACTGAACCTTGAGGCACTCCTGTATTAATATGAAGACATTCACTAAATACACCTCCTATTCTTACTCTTTGAGTTCTTCCTTAAGGTATGAAGCAAACCATCTTAGTATGAATCCTCTAAACCCAGCTTTTCTCATTTTAATTAAAAGAATTCTATAGTCCACAATATAAAGCCTTTGTTACATCAATGAATAATGATGCAGTAATTTTTTTACTGTTTAGATTATCATGTACCTCAGAACAGAAACTTAAAAGAGCATCTTCTGTATATTTTTTTGCTCTAAAGCCGTACTAACTGGGACTTAAAAATGAATGTTTTTCGAGGAACCTTACAATTCTTGTTTTTAACAACTTTTCAAATATCTTAGAAAAAGTAAAAAGCAGAGAAATAGGCCTATAATTTTTGATTGCCTTAGGATCAACTTTTTTGAAAATAGGTATGACTTCAGCCGTTTTAGGAGCCTTAGGAAAATCCCCATTGAAAATACTTTTATTAAAAAGTTGAGTCAAAACGAAAGCAATATTATTAGATATATTTTTTAAAAAGCGATTAGGAAAACTGCTATTAGTATTTGAATTTGAATTCGAATTATCAAGTGACATATGTAATTTGTTTCTGGAGTTCGAAAGAGGAAATTGGTTCGTAGAAGAAGCTACTATCTATCACTTTTTTATATACAGTATAATCACATAATTCATCAGTTTCAAGACCTGCATCTTTAATAGTTTTAGCAGCGATGGTAGTAAAAAAGTCATTAAATGCATTAGCAACATTTTTCGAACCGAGTATATTGACAGAATTAAAGTTTATGCATTGTGGAAATGTCGAAGATACATTTTTGTTGAGGAGCTCACTTGCTATTGCCCATTCTTTTTTTAAATCGCCCTTAGCACCATTAAATTTGTTGGTATAATAGTTATCTTTACATCTCGTAGTTTAACTTCTTTATCTACTACTTTACATAATTGGCTATAAGTGTTGAAAATCTCGATGTTGAGAGGATGCTTTTTGGATTTAATGCAGAGTTTATTTTTTGTTCAATTTTTGCAACAAGATTTAATGTTATTCAAGGCTTAAGTCTTTTTAACTTGGATTAACTGTTTATAATTGGATCTACACTACCTCTGTACTTAACTCAACATAATAATTTAAAATTTTTAAAAATTTATCAAAGGCAACAGAAGCATCATTCTCATCAAAAACTTCTAACCAACTTTCAAAACCCAGATGACGATTTAACATTTCAAAGTTTACATGATTGCCAACCTTCGACGGATTGAGTTTTTGAGAGGGCTTAACAGTTTCCAAATCAAAAACAAGACAGGTCATACAATGATCAGTAATTTTAAAATCAATTATGGAGCTAAATAGATTTATATATACGTACATATGACGATCAAGTCTCACAAAAATGTGATCAATGCAAGTTTTTGACAAACCAGATATTTTAAACGGTTCATTTATGCAGGATTCTAAACCATTAGCAGACATCAAAGATTTATATTTTATGGTATCATTACAATCAGAAAGTAAATCTATATTCATATCCCCAACAATAAACAGATTACTGCAGTTTTGAACAAGTAAAAGTGAAGATAACTCCTGATTAAATGCATCCTTACTATTAAAATGGAATCTAACCAAAACACTAACTTTTTTGAATTTGAAAAAAGAATAGAACCGTCTGAAATGTAGGCAAATCTATCGCTTGAATGAAAAAAAAATTAAATTTGTGCTATGTATGTATATATTTTATTAACTATAATAATACATTTTAATAAACAATTGAAACGATACACGAAAACTCTTAAACATTTAAATACTATTCTAAAATAAAAACAGGTATTAATTTGAGCTTTCAATTTTTTCTTTAAAAAACAAAATTCTTTATTTTTAATGAGTCAAACTTTGAATGCATTTCAGATAGTCTATCACCCATCATCATCAACACGACTAAATATAAATTGTCTTTGCATATATTTTAATATCAGCAATCTATATACAGGGTGTCCCACAGCCACCGCCCCAAATGAAAACCATGGATTCCTGATGTCATTTTAAATCGAAAAACTTAAGAGGTCATTTTCTCGTTTTAGTCCCGTTTTCGAGTTATAACGGTTTTTATGATTTTTCCCTTAACTGGCTTTATCTTTACCAAACTACGTCCGATTCGTAAAATTTTTTTTATAACCAAACAAGAATTTATTACAGTTTTAGTTTGTCCAATTTCTTTTTTTCTGCGGATAACCGTTTCTCCGCAATTTTGCATCAAACCCATTTTTTTCGTTTTTTAAGTAGTTTTTTCACTTTGATATCATTTTATTAAAAAAAACACGTCAATGAGTATTAATTTTTTTCACTTATTATTAAAGCCCAGTTCATTTTCTTAAAAAAAACATTTTTTTTTCTTTAAAAATAATACTAAATGTAATTAACAAAAAATAAACAAACTGAGTGAATTTAAAAAAAAAATAATTTTTAAATATAAAATTAACTTTTTCTGAGCTATTGTGGTTAAGAAAATTACAAATAGATAAAGTTGTCCCATTTCAGCGTACATTAATAACATTTTGAAAAAAAAACTACAACTTGAATAACAAATCCAAAATGGAGTATCAAGTGAAAGAACACGACGCGGACACTAGATCACGCGAGAAAGACATTTACAACCATCAAATCATAATGCAAATCTTTACTGTTTACATAAGTTAACGGTCTTACTAATTAACTTTATCTATTTGTCCTTTTCTTACACACAATAGCTCAGAAAAAGTTAATTTTGTATTTAAAAATTATTTTTTTTTTAAATACACTCAGTTTGTTTATTTTTTGTTATATATAAAAATAGAAAAAATGCAGATTTTTATGTTTCAATTATAGACTTTACGTAGACAGTTACTGTCTATGTTATTCTTATCGCAAACTTAAATTCAGGAAAAATTGACTATCTGATGTTTTTAAGAAAACAATAGAGCTATTTTTTTTTTTGATATTCCAGCTAATCCATCTTATTGTGTATATTTATTATAATAGTATAACAAAAATCTAATGGAGTAGCAGTTATCTTCATAAAGTTACAAGATCTTAAAGAAAACAAAAAACTTGTTTTACGATTTCCAACAAACTGCATTTTTACAGATAGTCAGTTTTACTTGTAAGCCGACGATATATAAATACATATATAGACATTTTTAAACTTTAAAATTTTAAATTAACTTTAATTTAAATTCAATTAATTTGCGCAATAAAACAATAAAATTGCTTAACAAAAAAAAAAAAACATAAATTGCAATAAAGTTATTGAACTATAATCATTTAAAAAGAACACTTTTGTGCTGTGCAAATCGGGGCTCCCGCGACGCGTAACAAAACCCAACACAACTCTACACCATCCATCGAAGGCACACCAAGTAAGTCCTCATTTTTAAAGTAATTTTTTTGCTCTTTTTTTTTAATACATTTCATAAATAACAAAAGTCTATTATGTCGTTTGAGGAGCTTCAAAAGGAAGTTTTAGCGCAGTTAGAGCGCGATTATTCAAACTTTAAGAAGACAGGCCAGGCTCGTCGTAAGAGCAACTATTTAAAAACTCGTATGGAGCTGCTTGAACAAAATTTAGAAAATGCCAAACCATATCACGAGGAAATCGTTAGCGGGCGGAAGCTAAGAAAGATATGATAGCCATGTTCGATCAAATCCGAGACATTTATCTCGATTATAGGAGTGATTTGATGGATGCTTTGGACAAAATAACTCCTGTTCCACTTACGCCTACAGTGGCAGCACCTCCCGTAACAGGCTTTCCGCCACCAACACAACCGTCGCAAGCAAAATGTCCTCAAGCTTCCTCCAATTAAACCCCCGACTTTCTCGGGTTCTTATACATCGTGGCGTTCTTATCATGACATTTTTACGTCACTAGTGCATAATAATGCTGCCTTAAATGAGATCCAAAAAGTGCATTTTTTGAAAGAAAGTTTGACTGGCGATGTCGAACGTCTTTTACATCATTTAGATCTTAGTTCTGGGAATTATGCAAAGGCATGAGATTTATTGAAAGAAAGGTATGATCACAAGAGAGTTTTGGTCAATTCCTATCTTAAGGTCTTTTTTGGTCAACCTGTACAAAGTAAAGAATATGCCGAAACCCTTAAAAGCCTATTAGACACCACGATCGAGGTTGTTCATGCCCTGGAGAATTTAGGATTACCAGTGAAAGGCTGGGATACAATCTTAATTTATATTCTTTTTCAAAAATTATCCGCCAAAACCCAACAGTTGTGGGAAGAAAAGCTCGGTAATGACAAGGAACTTCCAACCTTTTCCGACTTTACTGATTTCCTTAAATCCCGGTTTAGAACTTTAGAAGCTATTGTGCAGCAAGGAAGTTCCAAAACACATCCCAAGCCAATATCAAAACCGCTAGTCACAGCTCAAACATTTCATGCTAAATCCCAAAAACAACAGTTCAAAACGCAATATCAATGTCAAATTTGCAAAAAAGGACAACACTCATTGATGAAATGTTACCGTTTTTTAAACATGGATCCAGTACAAAAACAACAAGCTGTCCAACAAGCTGGAGTTTGTGAAACTGTCTTGCTTACAGGCACAAAACACGTTTTTGCTTAAGTAGCCAGTCCTGTTATATTTGTAACCAAAAACATCACTCTCATTTGCACAACAATTTACATACACAAAATCCGATTTCCAATCCTAATAACTCAATTTTACAAAATTCAAGCTCTAATGCAAACAACCCAACACATTTTCAACAACAAAGTTCACAGCCTCGGAACCAACAGGTAGTCGTAAATCCAAGCGCTCCTGCTTTCCAACCAATGGGCGAAAATGCTACTGGTTGCAGTACCCGACACAATTTTTATGCGTCTCAAGTCCATGGTACGCAAATTTTATTGGCCACTGCGATCGTCAGAGTTAAATCTAAATATGGAAGATTTTCAGATCTCCGAGCACTCATTGACCCAGGCTCAGATGCCACCTTTATCTCTGAGTCAGCAGCAAGGCTTTTAAATCTTACCCGACACCAAACACACGTTAATGTATCAGGGCTGGGGAACGTCAGCAATGGCACCAGTCAAAGTTACGTTGACATAATGTCTAAATCCAAACATTCGACTTTTGAAAGCGCAACCAAAGCGTTCATTTTTAAGTCGTTGACTGGCCTTCTTCCGACCCACAAAATGGTACCACACAATTATGAACATTTGGCAAATTTGCAGTTAGCAGATCCTCAATTTTATGTTCCTGCTCCAATCGACATACTCTTCGGCTCAGATGTTTATCCGGACATTGTATTACCGGAAATTATTCGCAGTGAGCACGAAGTCGCTCCCATTGCGCAAAGGACTCAATTGGGATGGATCATTTTGGGTAAGATTCCTGATGTTATTCCAAAGGCGATCCGAAGTTTCTTCCAACCATCGATCTCGACACACAAATCCGAAAATTTTGGGAGATTGAAGAAACTCGTTTCGTAAGCCGACCTTCAGAAGAAGATATCGCCTGTGAGAAGTATTTTTTTGAAACAACCAAACGATTATCAGATGGACGTTGCGAAGTTAGTCTTCCATTTAAAAAAGGATTTCATCCTGAACTAGGATTCAGTAAAGAAACGGCAATTCGGCGTTTTTAATCTCTGGAAAGGCGATTTGAAAAGGACCCGAAACTGTAAGAAAGTTACAGCAAATGTATCATGGAATACCTCAGTTTGCAACACATGGAAGAAGTAGATGTAAACGACCCAATTTTGAAAACCCCTTTTCACTATTTTCTTCCCCATCATGCTATGTTTAAAGAATCGAGCTCTATCACAAAATTAGGAGTCGTTTTTGATGCAGCTTCAAAAACATATGATGGTAGATCGTTAAATCAACACCTGATGACAGGTCCCAAACTTCAGAAAAATATCGTTGACATAATTTTAATGTGGCGAGCATATAAGTTTACAATAATAGCTGATATTGAGAAATAGCATCGCCAAATTTTTGCGCAAGAATTAGATCAATACTACCAACTAATTCTTTAAAGCGAAAATACAAAGCAACCGATCAAACCCTTCAAACTTAAAACGGTTACTTTTGGTACGGCTTGTGCACCTTATTTGGCCATTCGCGTTTTACAAAAGGTGGCTGACGATGAAGCTGATAAATATCCAAAAGGAGCTCTCGCTGTCAAGCAAGAGATGTACGTAGATGATTTTATTAGTGGAGGAGATTTTATAGAAGAAACTTGAATAAAACGTGAAAAGACCCTACAACTACTGGCATCTGCTGGACTAAAGCTTCGAAAGTGGATGTCAAATTGTAAATCTCTTTTACAAGATTTAGCAAAAAATGATTGTGAGATAAATTTCGAACTTCCTTTTGGAACAGCTGATCATGTCAAAACTCGGCATAAGTTGGCAACCCGAAGAACTTTCAAGATGACGAAGAAGAAGTAACCAAGGTGCAATGCTATCAGCAATTGCAAAACTTTTTGATCCACTTGGCTGGATTGCACCATGTGTGATCAAAGTCAAGATCATGATGCAAAAATTATGGTGCAGAGGAACTGACTGGGATTAACCAATCTCATCAGATCTTGAAGAAGAATGACAAGTTTTTCGGAAAGAACTGCCTTTAATACAACAGATTAAAATCCCACGATGGATTAAAACACACAACACACAGAAATCGGTGGAATTTCACGGCTTTAGTGACGCGTCGGAGAAGGCTTATGGAGTAGTTATCTTCATACGTGTCCTTGACGATGACGGAAATATCCACATACATATATTAATATCGAAAATAAAAGTGGCGCCATTAAAAACAGTCAGTCTACCACGATTAGAACTTTGTGGAGCTGTACTCTTAGGGTCACTATTAAAATACACCAAAGAAGTTCTTGATATCTCGAACGCAAAAGTATACGCCTGGTCAGACTCAATGATTATTTTGGCTTGGATTAAAGAACAACCTGCCAAATGGACAACTTTTTCTAGCAACAGAGTTGCAGAAATCCAACGATTAACAAACTGCGATATTTGGAGACACATTCCAACGGACCATAACCCAACAGATTTAGCATCTAGGGACGTTTCACCTTCTGCGTTGGGAGCACAAGATCTTTGGTGGAGAGGGCCCTCATTTTTGCGGGAAAAGTGGCAATTCGAAATACCCGAACAACCCTCGACTCAACACCGAAATTGAAAAGCGAGCGGAGAAGAAGCATTGCCTTATTGCCAACTCTGATGAAGCAGATGATGATATTAACAAATGCATACTAAGATGTTCGCGATTATCAAAGATCATCAGGGCAATTGCTTTCTGCTGTCGCTTTAAATGGAATGGCCTTGCTAAAATGCGAAAAACATCAAAGATTTCAGGAGAATTGAATCCTGAAGAGTTGCAAGGGGCAGCCTTGGTGCATAAGGCAGTACATAAGCTCATGTTCTCCGCAGAACTGAGTGAATTAGAGAATAAAAATACAATCCCCAAATCTTTGTTATCACTCAATGCCTTCATTGATGGTAATGGGTTACTTCGCGTGGGTGGTCGACTGCAGAACAAAATACTTACATATAACCAACAGCATCCGAACATTCTGAAACCCAGTTACCACTTCTCAGAACTTGTGAGATGCTCAGAACAGGACCCTACATAGAGGAAAGCAGCAGACTACGGCCTACATTCGTATGGTTTACTGGATAACAAGCATTAAACAACACGTAAAAAAGCATATACATAATTGCCCAATATGTTTCAGACACAAAAAAAAAAGTCTAGAACAGCTCATGGGAAGCCTGCCAGCACCGCGAGTACGAATGTCCAGACCATGGAAAGGAAGAGGAGCTAAAACCTTCAAAGGATACTTCGCCATTTGTATTTGCCTGTCTACCAAGGCAATTCACCTCGAAACAGTGTCAGACTTGCAACACAGGCATTCCTAGCAGCTCTTCATCGCTTCACCTCACGCCGAGGCATCTGTGCCCAAATTTATAGTGACTGCGGCATGAACTTTGTGGGAGCTATTCGCGAATTGGCTCGCTGGTGTGAAATCAGTTAAACACCATCTGAAACGATCCATACTAGATGAGAGGTTAACTTTCGAAGAACTCTACACACTTCTCACGCAGATTGAAGCCTGTTTGAATTCCCGACCTCTATGCCCTCTATCAGATAACATCGATGACCTAGACGTCTTAACACCAGGACACTTCCTAATTGGTGAACCCTTACTTACTATTCCTCAAAATAGCAAATCTATAGAAAACATGAGCTATCTAGACAGATGGACAAGGACTCAAGCGCTCGTCAACGTATTCTGGCAAAAATGGAACGGAGAGTACCTTTCAAGACTGCAACAACGACCTAAATGGACGAAAAAGGAAGCCGAACCTAAAGTTGGAGGCCTTGTTTTAATCAAGGATGAAAGACTTCCACCATCCCAATGGGCATTAGCCAGAATAACCGACACACATCCGGGAGCTGACGGACTAGTCAGAGTCGTAACGCTGAAAACAAAATGTGGAAGTATAAAACGGCCTATCACGAAAATATGCCATCTACCGTGTAACACATGACCCGATAAAAACACCCTTTTTTAAATCAATAATATAAAATAAAATTGTAATAAGCAAATACAGCACACAACACATTTAAATCGCATACAGTCAACAAAAAACACCTAAAACCCACTTAAAACCATTCAATAAATAATAATAAATAATATCTAAAACTTATTTTAATATTTTTAAGAAAACATAATTTTATTTAATATAATTATTATAACATAAAGCACGATAAATTCAAATCAATAAATTTAAAAAAAAATATAAACTATTTAGAACATCCATCGAAACCTTGCCATTTCCATTTTGAAAAGTCATCACTTTTGTTTTCAACGTGTTTACCTCCAAATTCCATATCTTGCAGTATTCCACTAACCTGTTAATCATCATTTTGCAAGAATGTGGGTGACTCATCAAATAACACAATATCATCCGCATATATTATCAGCCGTATCTATAAGATTTTCTTAAACTGCATCTTAGATGTTTTTAGTAAAGCATAGGTACTTAAATATTTAATTTGCCTTTAAATGATGAAACTTCAATTTTTTTCTATAACCGATTTTTCATTAGTTCTAAACTAAAGGATGGTTGTGTCACGTAAAATAAAAGAATGTGAAAATCTAATAAAAAAAAAAAACAAATGCTGCTTCATTTTATACAACACATCTGTTTTGTGTAACCTAAAATTAGTAAACATTTAGAAGACACATCTTAATATCTGTGAAATTAAGAAAAATGTCATATGGAACACACATCCACCCCCTTCGCCACAAACAAAAGACAAAGATATGAAAATTGGGATGCTTCCAACAAGGAAACGTCTTTACTTTAAAATATGCCATAATAAATTTAAAAAAAATTATTTCCATGCACAGATTCTCCTCCAACAACGAGGACAAAAGTGTCGATACAAACACTTCAAAGGCTAAGCGGGAAGCGAGGAAGAAAATTCTTTTCGCGTACACATATTTTAATCAATACAAATATTCTGTATATTAATTCTTTGCATTTTATAATTCTAAAATATCAGAACAGACAATACAAACTCACAATTTGAAACTTCAAAATTTCAAAGATGACAATTGATATATCAAAATACATTTTAAAATGTCTTTAAGTGACCTTTAAACGCGGTTGATGGCGTTTAGTTAAGAGACCCTTAAGTAACGTTACTTAAATGTGAAAATTGATTAAAGATACCGATTTTATACTTATGAGCTGTTTGGAGGTGTTTTAAAGTTAAGCAACCTTTAAAATTTCTGTATACAGAGATTTGGCTGTATGACTTTAATCTGCATGTCAAGAAACCTTACTCCGCATAGCAAGAATTCAGTCAGGTCATCAAGAAACAGAGCAAAGAGCAATGGGCTCAAACCTTGCAACCTTGCCTTACTCCACGATTCAATTCCAGCTTAACTGTGGTAGTTTTTCCGTCAAAGTATACCAATATAGAAAAAAATGAAAAAATAAGAGAAGTAAGATGAAGTCAAGTAGCCGCCTTAGTTTTTTAGAGATTCTCCTATTTGATCGAAGAAAAGAGATTCTTTTTTGAAAAGGGATTGCAAAGAACAAAGCACGATTCATCTTCTGATGGTATTCAAAGTAAATGAGGTAAATTGAAATCACGAACGATAATAAAATCGTCGCTTGAAGACGCAGCCTCTATCAGGGAACGAAATGAATCAATTATTAATTTATATGCAAGAACGGGTTGTGACGTACGAATATAACAACAGGGAATGTAGAAACACCTCTTTTAGAGTGGTGAATTAGAGATTTCGACTAAAATTGTATGTTCGGCCAAAATAACGTCTTACTCGTAGCTAGCACTATTATTACTTTGACACGTAAGACAACAAAATCGGAAGAGGATAACTCACAATCAAGAAAATTGGGACAAAGGTTTATTTCTTTTAGGGGAAAAAGATAAAAAGGTAGGAGTGGTTAAAAGGTTGTATGGTAGTCTGAGTAGACACTAACATTTCGTCAAAAATGGGTGTGATATTATATACAGGGTGATTGGCATAAGGTGTGACAAAAAGCTAGGGCGTGTAGGTTGGACTTAGACAAGAAAAAAATCGTATGGGAGGGGGGGGGTCTATTTCCCCCCGTTTAGGCGGGAGGGGCAATTTAAGAATAAAATCACTTAAAACAGAAAAAAAAATTATTAAAAAATAACGGTGATACCTATAGAGTAATGCTATAGCATTTTGAAAAGCCAGAAATACATTCTTTAATTTTGTTTTTAAATAAAGTTGTTCGAGTGAATAGTTTTTGAAAAATTAATTTTCAAAATCAAAATTTAAAAAAAAAAAAAATAAATTTTTTTTTTTAAACAATTTTTTTTCAAAATTTTACGTAATTAAGTATTATTTTTTTATTCAATATTCAATGCTCTTTTTAATTTTTGATCAAACACAAAAAACCGGATGTCAAAATGTTTTGTAGTTCTTGAGAAAATCAAAAATAACAAAAACTACTTTTGTTATAAGAAAAGCCTTTTATTTTAGTTTTTACGTTTTTGGATTCTTGTGTAGGTGAATTTACGATTGAAAGGATTAACTTTCTTTTTACTATTCTTTTAATTATCGTCTTATAAGCATACAATAATGTGACAAAGTACTGGATTAACCATATTTCACACATTTTTTCATTGAGAACACCTGCGTGAGAGCATTGGTTTAAAATTGACCTGCCACTTTTTTATTATGGTGGGGTCGGCTTGGCTTAGGTGCATTTACGAAAGAAAGGATTAACTTTAAATAAACAGTAATTATGTATTTTATCTAAATATGCATGTATTTATTATTTAAATTGATTTCAAGATTCAGGAACATTTTTGTTCTTATTTCGCAATTGCATTTTTCTGTCACTAGTTAGGGCGTGTAACGCTGCATTATTTAAAAAACATTCGCAGATCAATATTAATCCAATGCTCTCACGCAGGTGTTCTCAATGAAAAAATGTGTTATTGTATGCTTATAAGACTGATAATAAAAAAATTTTACAAAAAAAGTTAATCCTTTCTTTCGTAAATGCACCTAAGCCAAGCCGACCCCACCATAATAAAAAAAAAATTTTTCAAAATTTTGATTTTGAAAATTAATTTTTCAAAAACTATTCACTCGAACAACTTTATTTAAAAACAAAATTAAAGAATGTATTTCTGGCTTTTCAAAATGCCATAGCATTACTCTGTAGATATCACCGTTATTTTCTAATAATTTTTTTTCTGTTTTAAGTGATTTTTTTCTTAAATTGCCCCTCCCGCCTAAACGGGGGGAAATAGACCCCCCCATCCCATACGATTTTTTTCTTGTCTAAGTCCAACCTACACGCCCTAGCTTTTTGTCACACCTTATGCCAATCACCCTGTATAGTTGGTCACGGTTTTTTAATTTCATCAAAAATATAATTAAAGCCCGCGATGCAGTTAGTTCATTACTGATGTCAGATATCCTGAAAATAAATATTGAAAGATAGAAGTGAGGTGACAGGATGCTAATTCCTTCTTAATTTTAAACATTTTCTAACTAGTATCGTACTAAAAAAAAATCTTTATATATATAATTCTTCTGTGAGTGTGTGTCACTGAACTTCTCTTAAACGACTGGACCGATTTTGATGAAATTTTTTGTGTGTGTTCAAGGGGATCTGAGAATGGTTTAGATTCACAATCTTTATATATATAATTCTTCTGTGAGTGTGTATGTCACTGAACTTCTCTTAAACGACTGGACCGATTTTGATGAAATTTTTTGTGTGTGTTCAAGGTGATCTGAGAATGGTTTAGATTCAAAATATTATATAAAAATCAATTGCTGTTCGTTTGTCTCGCTAAAACTTGAGAATGGCTACACCGATTTTGATAATTTTAATCTTAAAATATTTGTGGAAGTTCAGGGAAGGTTTAAGCGGTGAGAAACATACATAATAAGTAACGGAAAATACTAAAAACGAAAATTTAATTTTCCAATACAAAATGTTCCTAGCTGTGAAACATTTGACGTCTTTGTACTACAAATTACTGCAGAAATTTACAATGAGACATTGATCATGATAGAAGATTTGTTTTTATTGATTGTAAATAAAGTATTGTCGTGTTTGGGCATAACACCACCCAATCGTCCTATGCGCGATACATTTAACCATGACTTGCGAAGAGAACAAGAATACGGTACTGAAGTATTGGCCGAAACAGTTCGTTCAACCGTTCCGCAATTGAATGAACAGCAAAGAATTGCGTATGATACTTCGATTGAAGCTGTGAACAGTAGATCTGGTGGAATTTACTTCTTTGATGCTCCCGGGAAACTGGAAAAACGTTTCTAATTTCATTGCTGTTGGCAAAGATCAGATCGCAAAATGAAGTAGCCCTAGCATTGGCTTCATCTGGAATAGCTGCAACATTGTTAGAAGGTGGAAGGTGCACATTCTACCTTGAAATTTCCACTAAACATCCAAATCAACGAAGCTCCAGTTTGCAACATCGCCAAAAATAGCGCAATGGCGAAGATTCTACAGATACGCAAATTGATCGTTTGAAATGAATGTACAAGAAATCATTCGAGGCACTGGACAGAACGTTAAAAGATCTTCGTGACAGCCAAAACATTTTTGGTGGAGCCATGATTCGGTTGTCAAGTGATTTTCGTCAGACTCTTCCAATTATTCCCCGATCAACTGTTGCTGACGAACTAAACGCATGCTTAAAATTCTCTAATTTGTGGCAATATGTAAGTACACTCCTATTAACAACTCACAAGCGAGTATTTTTGCAACAAGATCAAACTGCTATTATGTTTTTGAAGCAATTTCTAGATATTGAAAATGGTAAAGTCACAGTTGATACCTCAACCGGATTAATTATACTACTCAAGGATTTTTGTCACTTCGTCGATTCAAAAAAGTAGCTTATTCGGCGTGTTTTTACGGACATAGAAAAACGGCTCAGAAACCATAATTGACTGAGTGAACGAGCAATATTGGCGACCATAAGCAAAGATGTCGGAGTTTTCAACGCAACAATTCAAAATTTTCTTCCCGGAGAGTTGTTATCTTATAAATCAGTTGACACAGTTACAAACCAGGATGATGTAGGCAACTTTTTCACAGTTTTTAAATTCTCTGAATTTGCCTGGACTACCACCTTAGAATTTACAATTAAAAGTAGGATCAGTTTTGATTATTCTGCCTAACATTAATCAACCTCGACTGTGCAATGGTACGAGACTGGCTGGAAAAAACCTAATGAATAACGTCATCGAGGCCAATATCATCAAGGGAAAATACAAACGAGAGGGTGTCTCCATCCCGCGTATACCGATAATTCCAACGGATTTGCCATTTTTTCGTCCGTTTGTCCTTTGCGATGACAAGGCCAGTCTTTTAAAGTTTACGGAATCAACTTGAAGTTTCCCTGTTTCGCGCATGGGCAATTATAAGTTGCGAGTTTGCGAGTCGGAAAACTATCTTCTTATATATTTACGCACCGCAAAATAAGACAAAAAATATAGTACATCAGAAAGTCTTAAATTGATTAATTGAATAACTGTGTTGTATTTAATGTATGTAGATAAAAATTTTGTATTAAGTTTTGACCACATTTCCCAAAAATATATGAAGGTGATACGAAGTTTACCGGGTCATCTAGTTTCTTAATAAATTGCTTCTGAACACACCTAAAACAATGACATTTCGTGTAAAAAAGTAAGTACACGAACCTTTTTTGATGTTTTCAAATGTCAAAGAGTCATATGAAGCTAGCATGATACTAAAAATATATAGTAGGTATTCGATGATTTTAACTTTAATAAAAGGGTAGAGAAAGTATGATGCTATATTCGATTAAAATTTGAAAATTCGTTGTTTTAACCTAGTATCATATTAAAACAGCTTAAGCATTGTACTAATTCAATTAAAATTTTGCCAATGTTTCTATCATCATCATCATCATCATCGGCTCGACAACCGGGTTCCGGTCCTGGCCTCTTTCAACAAGTCTCTCCACCTATCCCGGTCTCTAGCCGACGCCATCCAGTTGCGCACCCCAAGGCTTCGGGCGTCCTGGTCTACGCCATCTCTCCAGCGCAAGCATGGTCTACCACGCTGTCGTCTACCATAGAATGTACCACAAAGAACTTTCCGAGCAGGTTCCTCTTCGCTCATGCGAGCTAGGTGCCCTGCCCACCGGAGTCTACCGAGCTTAATTTTTGTCACGATATCTGCTTCAAGGTAGATTGCGTACAGTTCATGATTGTACCGTCTCCGGAATCGTCCTTCCTCACATACGGGGCCAACAATTCTCCTTAAGACTTTTCTCTCGAACGCAGCTAAGAGGTCGGAGTGCCTTTTGCTAAGCACCCAAGTCTCGGATCCATATGTGAGTACTGGCAGGACCATGGTCCTGTACAGCAGTAGTTTTGAAGTTATGGTGAGATTTCTGGATTTGAAGAGCTTTGACAGACTATAGTAGGCTCTGTTGGATTTGAGAAGCCGCCCGCGTATTTCTTCTTCTTTATTGTTATCGGCTGCTACTATTGACCCAAGGTATTTAAAGGATTGCACCACTTCAAATTCGTGCTCCGCAACCTTGATTGTTTGACCAACTGTTCCTCTCGCATTCGACGCCACCATGTACTTTGTTTTACCTTCACTAATGTGCTTCATATGCCAAGGTGTCATTCCAACATCTAGTTGCTTAATTTAGCTGATCGAAACGGTTAAAGTTTCCTTACCGTTTCTGCAAACTATTTTAAATTGGAAGAAATACTTCAAAAAATGTTCATATAAAAGTAATTTTTTCATTTTTCGAAAACATGAAAAAAAAATACTTTTAAACTAATTTTTGTATTACTTAAAAATCGCAATTATTTTTTGAATAAAAGAATGGTATGTCTAAGAATTTTTCGAAAAAAAAGTTCAATATTGTTTCTTTATTGAACATTTTTGATATATTAATTTAAATCAAAAATGGTTTTCAGAATTTTAATAATCAATCAAACTGTAAAATACAAATTAATAGTATTCATCTTAATATATCCATTTTCGTTTTTATTATTACGAATATGAGCTTCCCAATTTATATAAATTATTTTAAAGATAAGTATAAGTATATCGAGAAATCAATCCACTTTAAAGAATTTACACCGGAAGCATTTGTTATAGATTACCTATTAACAAGTGTATGTAAAACGTGAAAAATACTCATCTCGTCTCTTCGTGATATAATAGTTGATTGTGGGTCAAGGCTGTGTTGAAATTTAGAACAGAAAAATTAATTTTAAAAAAAGTTTCGAAAAAATGTCATATGAGGAACGTTTCAACAATTTCAATAAGAACAGAAAATGTTGAAACGTCTTTTATATAAAATTTTTTCGATATTCTTGTTGGTTTTCAGAACCACTTCGAGGACTTAAATCAACACTCGAAACCGTTTTAATCATTCAAATGAAGCAAGTAGTTTGGAAAAGACGGCATTGTTTATCTAACATTTTTAAGAATTTCATTAAAAATCATGTGATATTCTCCAAAGTGATCGAGAAACCAAGCTGTCACTTCTAAACTAGTTCCTCATTCGGATGATTGAAATGTTCTTGAGTGTTGATTTTAGTCATCTAAGTGGTTCTGAAAACCAATTTTAATTTTAACAAAAACTTCGAAAAATGTTCATATGAGGAACGTTTCAACAATTTCAATACTAATATAAAAATGTTGAAACGTCTCTTCTTTTTTTTTTTGATATTCATTCAGATTTAAAAATGATTTTCAGAACCACCTCGAGGAAGCAACTTGTTCATGGCTTATATACCATTTTCAAGCATTTTATGAAAAATCATTTGATTTTCTTGAAAGTAATAGATAAAACCTGTTATTTCCAAACGCCTTCCTTAATTTGGATGATTGAAACGGTTTTGAGTGATGATTTTAGTCTTCTAAATGGTTCTGAAAACAATTTTTGAATCTAACAAGAATATCGAAAAAAAATTAATACAAGAGACGTTTCAACATTTTCATGGCTTTCTTAAATTTATCATTAAATTCAAGAAAGTGCCGGATAGACTAAGCTGTCATTGGAAAACTACTTTGTAGCGTAGGTACTTCAGTGCGAATTTTCTTGAATTCTTCTATGGTTACTGTCGCAGTTGCAGGATGGTTGTTGATGATACCTTTAAAACTATAAAAAAAAGTGATTAGCAACAATGTTTTCATTTTCTTTGTTTATTGTATTTACTTCCTAAAGTGTGTATTGCAGCTTAGTTTTGTGTTGGAACAGCCAAGAATCGGTCATAAATTTTTGTCACATTTTATATATTTCTTGTATATTTATCCATGAGGCTTGTTCTAAAAAAATAAATACAAATTTAAAGTTAAATCACATAAAATTAAAGGCCCGATGCACACCAATTAATATTTTCGTCCCACGCAAACTTTAAATAAACTAGAAAATTATTGATGCCATCTTGCTGATATATCAGCAAGACGATGCAAACAAATATTTCCGAAATTGATATGTTACCTTTCAAATGTAAGGCTCTGTTCTGCATCTGCATAGATGTTTAAGCTGGTCAAATGCAGCAGCAACGTAAATAGTTCTATCATTTGGCTTTGTCGATTTGCCATCAATGAAGTGGATGATTTTCTGGGTTGTTGGCAGGAACTTTTTGCTGTTGAATCTTGTTCCATGTTCGATGAGCCTTCCTTCTTAATTGAGTACTCCTTAGAACCTTGATCCAATGATCCATATAGATAAACCCTCGAAAATAAAACGATACGGATCATAGTGTCAGTAGTGTTGTATACTCTCTTTTGCTTATGTTTGTTGATTTTCAAATGTTTCTTGTCTCTTTTCTTCACACTGTAGCTTACACCACCTTATCATTAAAAGCCATCTTCTCGCCAGAGTAAGAACTAATTTTTGGATAGAGAACAGGATCCCAAATTGTTTTTGTAATATATGTTAAAATTAGTCCAGATCCGGAAGTATTCATTGTTTATATTGCTTTAAAGTGAGGAGTAAGTAATGAAAACAAAAGTAGTCTTAGCCACGTGTTTGTTCAAGTCAAATCCAAGCGTCTGTAACTAGGCATTTAAATAATCAAACCACATCGGTTGTATGTTAACCTACTTGTAAAAATAAAATATGTTCTTTCTAGATTCCAAGTGGCTTTTAATTGCATGAATGGCTAATTATAATAAAAAATAATTTTAATGGAATAATTAGGTAGGTATATCTTAAAATATTTAGCAATCCAGGACCTTCCCAGGTCCTCTGACCGCTGGTTTAAAAAGTCGTTTAAATTTCACCATGATTGAACTGTATAGGACATAACGGACTTGTCTATGTATTACAAAAATTAAATTTGTTTGAAAGTAAAAATTTCCTATCGTTAATGACTTGAAGTAGAGATTGAAAGTTTTTCTTTTAGATCAGGTTAAAATGACATATTGTATGTTAATGTCTCACCTAAATACTTGTAGTTGTTAAAAACTTCTATCTCCTCTTCGATTTATTAAAAAAAGAAGTGAGCAGGAGTCGTTGTACTACGACAGCTACCTTCAGAGGCAGTGGACATTTATATTAAACTGTTAAAAAACGCATTAAATAAAGCACATTATCTAGTGCATTGGAAGACGGCTGTGGCACATACTCTCCTAGAAAAGAAAAAGACAAATCCAATCTGGCTAATTCCCGATTAATAAGTCTTCTTCCGAGTATTAGTCAGGTATTCGAAAAAGTTTTTCACAGAACTCTGTCCAAATGGCCGGAGGAAAAGAATATCATACCGGATACTCAGTTCGATTTTAAGGCAGGACATGATACAATTCATACCGCGTCTAAACTAGTCTGATATCCAATGGAACAAAACTAAAAGGCAGTGTAGTTGTGCTTCTCTGATTCATTTGGAGAAGGCTTTCGACACCGTATGGTTAGAGGGTCTATCTAAAGTTGACCAGACTCGGCATAAGTAAACCACTATTATATATGCTTTGTGACATACTCAATGGTAGAAAGTTTGTTGTCAAAAGTGGCAATGAAACTTCTACCACAATCTTCTATATTACAAATGGTTTTCAGAGCGGTCAACTCGCCGATTCTATTCAGCATTTAGACCAGCGATCTGATAGGTAGTCCAAATCAGGTCATAAAAAGAAGCGTGACTTCGACAAGATTAAGCGAAATTGCGATGACTAGAAGTTGAAAATCAACTTTCAGAAATCTGAAACTAGTCTGTTTAGGACTCCGTTGGCTGGAGCCCCAAGGGATTCGAGAAAAAACTGGTGCAAACTGATGATCGTAGAGTCACTGGCGAATAATAGTGTAGTAAAGTACTTTGGCATCTGGTTGGATCAGTATTTGTATTTCGAAAGACATATAAATGCTGCTCTTGCCAGTGCTAGGATAGCCTTTGCACATACTTTTTATTTATTTATTTATTTAACATCAATCTTATAGACTACCAAAAATAAAAATAAATTTAAACATACATTAATCTACATAAATATACAGAAAGAACAAACAAAGTTATGAAACAAATCATTTAATTTATATTTATGAAGTACAATAAAAAGTTATTTCTTAAAGTTAATCTGTTCATATTAAAATTAATACCGATATAGTTACTCAGAAAATTTGTCTCCCTGACACAGCGAGTGATAGGTTCATTTAGGGCATAATTGACTCTATGTTCTTGCTCGTGAAGAAAAAACCGGCCTCTTAACTGGCGAGATGGAGCATATACATCGATTAAAGATAAAAGATGAGGACATTTTATATGATGTGTTAAAATATCACTAACAAACATAACAGAAAAAACTTTTCGTCTTGTTTCAAGCGAATTAATTCCAACAAGTTGACATCTAGTTAGGTAGGGAGGAGTTTCGATGTCCCAACCAAGCTTCAACCAAACAAATCTTGTAAAATTTCTTTCAATTCTTTTCGAATGAGTATTGTAATAAGGATTCCATATGACAGAACAATACTCTAAAATGGACCTGACGTCGAAGAAAGACAGTCGAGAAGTTTCTGCAAAAAGAAAAACATTGACATTCAGAGACATTTAAATAGAGTTCATTACTGGTACACCATTCATTTAGTTTTTGAAGGTCACTTTGAAAAAGGAGATTATCTGCTGAAGATTTAATACATCGAAAAACCTTTAAATCGTCTGCAAATAAAAGAGGAACAGAATTAAAAAAAATGTTAGGTAAGTCGTTAATAAAAACAAGAAACAGAAATGGGCCCAGGTGACTCCCTTGTGGAATTCCTGAGGGAACAAAAATTGGACATGAGACTATATCATCAATGGAAACATATTGAATGCGATCTCGAAGATATGATGAAATCCATTTCAGCATACTTGAATGGATACCTAGATTTTCCATTTTACTTATTAATATGCGATGACTAACTCTGTCGAAAGCTTTTGCAAAATCAGTATATATAACATCTATTTGATATCCTTCCTCAAGTTTATTAAGAATAAAGTTTGAAAAAATCGACAGATTGGTTGACGTCGATCTTCCAGTGAAATATTCAAATTGGTACGGAGAAATGATTTCCTTAAATATGAAAAACAATTTCTCGTAGACAATTTTTTCAAATAGCTTTGGTATTACCGAAAGTTTACAGATTGGTCGATAGTTTGAAATTTCTTGTTTAGGACCCGATTTGTGAATAGGAGTAACAAATTATTTTTTCCACTCGGCAAGGAATTCACCATTTTCAAGAGACTTGTTAAAAATATAGGCAAGGTGTGTAGAAAGCGCAGCTGCGCATTTTTTAAGAATTATTGGAGGAATCCCATCTGGTCCTGAATGGTTACTTGTCTCCAAGTTCGTGAGCCCAATTTCTACTTCAGAAATAGAAATTCTTAATTGAATGGGTCACAGCTTATTTGACACACACCTTATATTTACATTTAATCGAGTATGGCTCCTTAACAATAAAAGTTATTTGGAAAGTACAAACACAGACAGGTTTATTAAGTTTTTAACTTGAACATGACATTTGAATCAATTAATTTTATTTTAAAACATCATGTTTAACTTAAAAAAAAAAGAAATAATTACATTTTCTAGTACTACAGCTACAGCTTATTTGACCCACTGTGTTTAGAGATCACCTGCCTTAGAAAAAATATCGAGATAACGATGGTTTTTGCTTCTTTGTCTTTTTTGTTTTATATTCAAATAGAATTAACAGTTTTAGTTATTTTTCACAAAAGCAATACTGTTACGAAGATGAGAAAACGAACAACAGTGGAACAGCGTGAAATAGTTCTTCATCATCATAAAAATGGCCTTTCTCGGCGAAAAATAGCCGAAATTGTTAACATACCAGATGGCACGGTCAAAGCTATTATCCACCGTTTTATATTCGAGAATCGAATTGAAAATAAAGGAATAAAACCTCCGAACAAAATAATTAGTGCATCGGATGAACGATATATTGTGCGAAGAGTAAAGCAAAATCCAAAGCTATCGGCACCAAAACTGGCTAGTGAGATGGCGAATACCCATGGAAAACCTTTTTGCCCCGAAACCATTCGCCGGATCCTTAGAGATAATGATTTGCATGGAAGAGTAGCACGCAAGAAACCTTTTATCAATAAAAAAAATCGACTTAGCCGTTTTCAGTTTGCAAAGGAGCATATAACAAAGGATTCCACGTTCTGGAAAAGTGTTATATTCGCGGATGAATCCAAATTTAATATAGGTATTTGGATCCGACTAGCGGTCTTATGTGTGGCGAAAACCGAATACAGAGCTTCAAGATAAAAACTTAAGAGCAACAGTAAAGCATGGAGGAGGGCATGTCATGGTATGGGCCTGCATGTCTGCAGCTGGAGTCGGCAAGCTGCAATTTATTGGGAGTACCATAATTTGCTCGAAAGCGCAGAAAAACTAGGCATAAAGGATGCATTTCCATTTTATCAAGACAATGATCCGAAACATACATCGGGCATTGTTCAAACTTGGCTAATTTATAACTGCCCTCACGTCATGAAACCGCCAGCACAGAGTACAGATTTGAATGTCATCGAAAACCTTTGGTCAATTTTGGGCACAAAAATACGCGAGCGCCATATTTCTAACAAAAATGACCTAAAGACGGCTTTAGTTGAAAAATGGGCAAGAATACCTTTGGAAACGACAAAAAAAACTGGTGGATTCTTATCAAAATCGGCTTAAGACAGTTATAAATCAAAAGGGAGGACATACCAAATACTAAAATTATGCAAAATGTGTCTTTTTATTAATAAATAATAATAATTTTACTCGATTTTTAAAATGGGTCAAATAAGCTGTTACCCTGAAATATTGATTTTAATTTGTTTTTGTTATTTTGTTTTCTAGTTTTAATTAAAAATAAATAAATGAAGTTGTTATGTTTTGGTTAAAAACTTAATTAACAGTTCCGCGTTTATATTTTGTCGATTACTTGCTTCGCTGAAGAGATATTCTCTTTTAAAGTTTTGAGTAAAGGGTGGGTCAAATAAGCTGTGACCCACTGTATATTTGGAAAATTATTATTAATATTTGAGTGTTTATCGCTTGGAGTAGAATAATTCGATTTAAAATAATCAGCAAATAAGTTACAAACTATATGTTGATCGGTATAGGTTGACCCTTGATACTGCATACTTTTAGGAATTCCGTTTGATTTTTTTTTGTTTTTAATAAATGACCAAAAAGATTTACTATTTTTTTCTTAAAATTGGCTCTATTGAGAAAATATAATTTTTGTATAGGAACCTGTTTAAAACATCGAACTCTCTCTCTATTCGTAAATACATTTCTGTAAACGCCAAATCGTTTGGATGTTTTGATAATAATTTATAGGCTTTGTTTTTTCTATTACTTAAATTACAAAGCCTTTTATTGAACCAAGAAGGCTTGGAATTTTTTTTAGTGTAACCTTAGGAACGTGCATATTTAATGCCTCCTGAAGGGTGTTTTCGAAAATCTTATAAAAATTAAACAAATCATTTGAACAAGAAATAGAATGCCATGAAATTTGCAACATAATACTCGCTATGCCAACGAAATCTGCATTTGCATAATCAAACCTAAATTTACAATTTTTTTGGTTTAAAATATTGATAAAAGGAAAAATTTATACATAAACCTTTATGGTGAATAGAGTTTGGAAAAATTGGATTCAAAGATTCATTAACAGTAGCTATTAACTCTTTATCAACATATACAAGATCAAGCAATCGGTTAAGACTATTTTTACAATTATTAATTTGAATTAAATCATGATTGACATTAAATGACATAAGTTGTGATTCTTCAGGGTCAAAGGCCCAGTCTACATTTGGTAAATTGAAATCCCCAATTATAATTATATCTTCATTTTCTTTTAGTTGCGATAAATAATGTTTACAATTATTAACAAGAATTTTGTAGAGCTCAAGTGAGCTTCTAGGTGGAATGTAACTTACAACAACAAATACAACAGAATGTGGATTTATAAGTATTTTCACAATAATTTGATCGACGTCATACGAATGAGAAGAAGCAGAAGAAAGTAAACGCATTTCCACACAAGAAAAAGAGCTGCGGACTGCAAGCATCACACCTCCTCCTCTTACAAATCCTGTTGTTTGTGGAAAACGATCTTTACGAAAAACAGAGTAATGACGATTGCTGAACATTTCTGCATTGTGATGATTACTTGACAGCCAAGTTTCAGTCAGTGCAATAAAATAAAATCATATGGACTGGATGATGAAATTAAGTATATTTGTTGCATTTTTGTACGTAAACCCCCCTATGATTTGGTAATAAACGAACATTTTATTATGAGGCTTAATAAAAGTGAGGGAGAAGAAGAATGAGTTGATGGCATAGCTGATTGTCAATTTGGTGTAATTCTCTCTGAAGAATGCGATAGTTGATGGTCGGTAGGTAGAGAAGATGATGATGCTGGTGGTGGTGGTGTCGGTGACGGCGGGGCGGTGGTGCTAGTGAAGCACCTGTTTGGTTTGGTTTTGTTATTGTTGGTGCGGATGGTGGATTTGATTTGGTTTGGAGTGTGATGAATTTTTTTACCTGGACAAAGCATGGCCATACTGATGGGTCCATTACAATAGACAACTTGGAGGATGGAACACTTAACTTAAATGTTATAAATTTACGAGTGGCCAAATCAGTATCTTTTTTAATTAGCATGTAACATTTAAATTGATTAGATGGAGTGTTAGTTCTCTCATTGAGATATGATTTATGATGTCTTCTGATCTAGTCTGTCTTGAATTTTGATAAATGAACGCATTTAACATCTGGTAAAACACACAAAGAAGATGTGTTGTCAGTGCCGAATATTGTTTTTGTATTCGAAGATTTTTTTTTATTCCGAGCTGATCTCCATTCAGTATTTGTATTTACGATGGGATTTAAAGCATTTGGATTATTATAGATTATAGGTTGAGTAATTTGGATAGAGGAAGATGTTGGCTTACTTATTTCATCGGGAATTACCTCAGAGTTGAGGCATACATTAGACGAAGTTTGGGCAGTATTTTGTGAGCGATCAACTGATTTCTCTACACTTGGGGGAAAAGTGACAGTGTCACTTACAAAGCTCTTAGAATTTTTTTTTTAGCCGTTTTACGCGGAGGCGAATTTTGGCATAATAGAGATTTGAGAGCGACAATATCATTTTTTATTTCATTTACACTACTTGAGAGATCATGAAAAGAGTTAAGTTTAGATTAGCACAAGAGTTGCACTTCCATGACAAGTTGCGATTTGAAAATAATGATTTATAGTCATCGTCTGATAATTCGATACAATTTTTATGAAAATGACGACAATATAAATACTCGCACTCGACAAATTCAATAGTTTTAGACCGTTTAATGACTTGATTACATTTCGCACAAATCTTAGACATTTTGAGAACTTAGTGAAAAAAGACAACTCTTAACGAGAGAGATTAGCTGATTAGCTAAGAGAGATTACTAAACGGTCGTTTTACAGCAGCAGGCTGAAAGTGATTTGCAGGGTGAAAGTGATTTGATACATGGCCCTCATCCGGACGATGCTTGCCTATCGGTTCCCGGTGTGTTCAACGTTGCCCTACCTCAAATGGAAAAGCATCGGGCGTGTAAGAGGCAGTGTCTTAGACGTTGACGCAGAACACCAGAGTCGAAGTACAAGCATTATTATTCCAACCAGGTTCTATACAACGGAGCCAACATAAACAGAATTGATAAAGCTGACCCTAATGACAATTATTATGAGAGTGTGTGTGTCTAAGCGGCTTCATCCCTTCCTTTACTTAGACAGTTGGGAGCTTGTTCAGGATAAAGTGATGATTCCGTTAATTTAACACGTCCGCTGGTTGTCTAATGATAGAGAAAGTGCATGGCCGACTTACATAGCTTTAATGTAAATATTAGGAAGGTGGCGACCTGCGGCGCGTGCCAAATCAGTAAACTGTTAAGTGTCTTTAACCTGGCAAAGTCCAGCAACACAAATTTTAGTCACTTCGAAGTGCTTCCTTACCTCCTCGTGGTGGTCCCCCGGGCAATGATTTGTGTATCTACGCAAATTAGCTAAAATTGGAAAGCGCGAAAATCTCTACTAACTCGTTAGAATAGGTTACGGAGGCTAGCACTCTCCGTAACTGAAAACCATCTTGCTACCGAAACGGAAACAACGCGTTGGATAACTAATGATAACATGAATTTTGGCTATCGAATAAGGACAACGATTGGTTTCTGGAATGTGAGGACACTCCTGGATGATGGCAGTGAAGGTCTCCACAACGCCAGATTCCTCCAACTAGAGAAGGAATTCATGCGGTACAGGCTGGACATCTTAGGCCTTAGCGAAATATGTTGGATGGGCTCGAGCAAGTTCAAGTCACCATCGCGTAACACTGTACTGCTCTACTCCGGAGAAGCTCCAGGAAGAACACGTAAAGCTGGGGTTGGGTAGCTGCTAACAAAAACAGCTTTCAGTAGTCTGATTTCATGGAAGCCCCTTGGAGAAAGAATAATAAAGGCACGATTCCGGACAAGAGTACGTCCCGTCACCATTATGCAGTGTTACGCCCCAACGGAGCTCGCATCCGATGAGGAGAAAGAATGCTTCTACAGTCGACTAGGAGCCGCTTACAACAACACACCCCGCGAAGATATTGTTATGGCAGCCTCACAGGCCAACTTATAGAGCCCAATGCTATAGTCGTGGCTTGTGTCGAAAGGGGCAAAGGAACGTCAATTACATACTGCGTCAGGAGTTCAACGGTAGTGTAAATTTGATAAATCGAACCTTTACTACAAGCCGCGACTATCTTCATTCGTTTTTTTGAGAAGAATAAATTACCTTGGCGTTGAATATGAAAATTTAATAAGATGAATAGATTTCTATGTGATAATGGTTGCACCTACGGGTACTCGTTGGTAGGGGTTGTGCTGCCTGTGGTAGTTTGCTCCGTCTTTTCGTTATCCTCCTTCAGTTGAAAGTCGCATTTTTATGTTATTTTTTTTTTGTTTCTTAAATAGTTTGTCTTTTTTTTTTTCTTAACATTTCGTGGTTTGTGTTGAAATTTTATAAATTTAAAGGGCAAAATTGAACAAATGAAATAAAATTTAACCAAACCAACTCAAACTATTGAAATGTTTATTTTCAATTATGACTTTTCGAAAAGCTATATGACAGCTGCGAAAACTCGAATGTACGAAATCCGAAATCATTCAGGAACCCTATTTTAACCAAAATGGAAGTTAGGTTCGGATAAGATAAGATATCCGTTTGGGGAATGGACACACCATGGTAGATTTTTATATGCAGCTTGGTGCTAGTCATAAAGCAGAGGACGTGAAGAGGTAGCTCCTTCAAATTGATGCTACAAACCCCAAACGGATCTCATATACTCCGCAGAACAAAGAGATGAGGTGATCTTCTTTTTTCTGGGGATAGCGGTTTTAGGAATTGGAAACGAACAATGGGGTTAGTTCGAAATAAATCGTTGGAAAGCTTAGACGAGAATTAGCGTAGATAAAACCGGTATGAAAATATGATCAGTGCAAAGTTAAATAGGGTGTTATAAATTTTATTTTATTTTGTAGTTTTATGCCTAGTATTAACAGTTTTATCAACGTGGTGCCGATCACCTAATGAATTAAAATAATATTTTGAGTTTTGGTTATTGTGAGGTGAGTAATTCTCTCGGTTTTACTAAAATTCAAAAAAATTGACCGCTTACAATTTAGGGTTCGGTGCGAAAGGGCGGTCATCGACGAAGGACGAAGTCGGTGCCGCCATCTAAAATTTGTGCGGTGTCTCATGAACCTGATTGAAAATCGAAGAGTTTTGGATTTGATATAGTGCTGAGTTGTGCAAAAGGCGCCAAATAGAACCATCACGATAAGTATCATTTTAACTTTATATATTCGTTCTTGGGGTACTTCGAACGATCAAAAACACCCACCCTATAATAGCCAAAAGATAGTCTACGAATTTTGATGTATCGTATACGCCAACCACTAAATTCGGAATTTCGAAGACCCCAAATAAACTATTATAAATCAGAACACCGAAAGTGGAACCTCTAACTTCCGAAACATTTGAGAGCCACTTTAATCAACATTATCGAAGCCGTGAACCAAAAGCCCAGGGGTGGAATCGCGTAAGGTGATAGTTGATTATCAATTTGTTGATTGTCGTTTTGACCATCGCTCTCTCTATAATTCTTAATTGATATGATAGAGACAGCTATAGTCAAAAACGACTATCAACGAATTGATAGTCAACTATCACCTTACGCGATTCCACCCCAGTAGTTTTTAAGGATTGCATACCCGTCGACGTAAAAAAATTTTGGGCATTGGCATTTAAAAATTAATAATTGTGCAGAGTTCTTTTTTTTTGTTATTTCATTTTTTATATTATTTTCTTTCTTTATGCAACATTCTTTTTATTTCATATTTTTTAAATAACTTTAATTTTTAACTTTTAATTTTATATATATAGCGTTAAATTTTGGGTGGGAGGAGTATAGAGGCACCGTATCGTTGACGCGACAGCTCAACCGGTCGAAGCTAGTTTCGCCTCTACGAAAATAACAATCGAAAGGATACTTTATTTTGTAAAAAAAAAAACCTATAGAGCGCTCCATAGGTAGGTTCGGGTTCGTAGTACAATATTGTCTTCGCGTACAGCGGTAGTCGAGACTGGGATTGGTCCGAAAATTTAGTGTTGAAGCTTTTGCATGGTGGAGTTGGACACCTTACTGGTAACTCCTAAAGGTCTACCAGCGACGTGCCGACCCCGTGGGGCGGAAAGGCCCAACAACGAAGGTAGTAGCTTGTCTATATTATCCTACCTTTATTCGACTTTCTAATGAATATTAATGTGTTTCAATTTACATAGATAACAATAATAATTTCTACATAAATCAAATATACTTTCGGGATATTAGCGAAGAATACTTACCCTTTTTTCCCAACCTGATTTTGTTATTGCCCATATGAATTTGTGCAATTTAGTAGTAACCAGAGTAGACCTTTTGATTTTAAATAAATCTCTTTTGTGGGCCACGCCCATTAATTGTCTTTTTATGGAAGTAAGTTCTGGTAGGATGATGGACTAGGTTTTTAATTTTCAGGGGGTGAGAAGGGCCGGCGGACTGAACAGTGTGGAGTGATGTCATAGTCGAATGACATCATATAAGGGGAATCTGCTATAATCGGCCCTAGCGAGGTATCCGTTCGGAGCGGAAAATTGTCCGCAACGCATACTTTGTCGGGGGTTCTTTCGAGGTATCCTATCGGAAAGAATAATAAATAAATAATAAATAAAACACAAACGCGTCGGCACAGTTTGTGTCGGACGAAATCGGAAAAATAATTGCATTAAGCTGTCAGAAATTTCAAAAATAAAGCACTTGATCGCACTTCAACGGAGTTCGCCGGGTGCGTTAAAATAATGTCGGAGAAAAATTCCGAACAGCTGTTCGGAAGAATACCTAGAAGCAAAAATCCTCCGAATCGTACAAAATCGGAGAATTTTCCGCTCCGAACGGATAGCTCGCTAGGGCTGAATAACTTGGCCACACAGATTGCAAAGGAGGGGAGAGGGTACGGCCCCGTATTGCCACAACATCTGCAATAAACTCAAAGAGCAGTAGTTAAAGAAGTGGGATAGTTTAGATTTTGGCATGAAAGTTTTGTTTTTGTAGCGAGGTGAGGTTTGGCTGAGGGGCAAGATCCCCCCCTACATCCGGCGAGCTAAGCCTTGCGTCGACAGCATGCCACCGCCCCTTTTGTCAAACATTCGTACCCGTCCTGTCCTATCCTAACCCAAATTAATATCCTTTCCTGTTCCTATTCGTTTCCTGTTTCCTTTTATGATTATTTTTCCTTCCAAATATCCTAATACTATCCCCGGGTCCTCATCCTTTTACCCCGTTACAATATTAAAATGGTTACAGGGCCTTCATCGCGTAAGGCCTCAGCCACGCACTGAGCGACGAGCGACTGAGCGATTGAGCGACGTCGCTCTGTCGCTTAAAACAACCACAAGTCGCTCAGGGCTTACGTGGCCACCTCCATACAATTTCATGTGTTTTAATTTTTTTGCGTCGCTCAGCCACTCGTCGCTCAATCGCTCAGTCGCTCGTCGGTCAGTGCGTGGCCGAAGCCTAAGACGACGATAGTTTGACGACGTCGTTTGAACGATTGAATTGCTTCGTGTAACACATACAAACTTGAATCGTCTGGACGATGTCGCTAAAACGATTCAACTATAGCTTCATGTAACTTGTTGAACTGTCAAATATGGTCGACTGAACGATTTTGTGGATTTTTTAAAAGTTTTTTTTTATTTTAAATTAATTAAAAAAAATTTACGACATTACAATTTGATATTTTTCGATGATAATGAAAGCGAATCAACTATCGCATTAATGCGAATGCGAACGAAGCTAATGTCGATTTCCATTATTTTACACTAGGGATTTCCATCCCGGATAATTTTTTTTTCTTTTGGTGTGCGTATTCGTATACATGTAAATTCCTTTTCAAATAAGGATTCGAAGATTTTGATCCTTGTCAAAAAAAATCGATTTCTTTGGTGTGAAGGAACATAAAATCTGTCGAGAGATCGAAATCTTCACACAGAAATTGATTTCTCATATGTAAAAGAAATCGACATAAGGAATACATCGGATCCTCTCTCACTTCCAACGAAAACTTTAGTTTGATTACAACCAGACAGCCAAAATTACATTTGTTGCTTCTTGATGTTCGCAAACTGTGGACAATGGACGACAACTCCGAACGATGCGATTGAAACTTTACACGAAGCTAAATTTTGACGACAATCGTTTGGACGACGATCGTCTTAAAAATTACGCGATGATGGCCCAGGAGATTTGAATGTTAAAAGTTGGCAGCAACAACGATGGACTCAAAAATGTGATGGGAAACCATGATAACGATGAACGGTTCATTGATTTCTGCAATACTAACGGACTCGTAATTGGCGGCACCATTTTTGAGCACAAGACGTGCCACAAAATAAGTTGGGTGTCAACGGCCAGGCAAGCATTGTTGCGTGTCAGGATTTAAGCCACAGGGGCAACTTCGGGTGTTGGAAAAGCGCTGCGGCACGCTTGCTCTAGCTCGGCTCAGCTCGAAGGATTGGGGTGGTTCTTGCCCTTCTCCACTCTTCTCGTAAATCGCGTATATCTTTTATACGACAACCAAAAATCATATTTGCAACTCTAAGCTTCAAATTTTGCCTTACCATATCTACCAATTCTTCCTCTTTAGGTCGAGTTTTCATTTGAAGAGTCAGACCTCTTATTTCTTCATAGAAGTCATCGAATGACTCTGTTGGCTGTTGCCGCCTATCTAAAATTGTTCTTAATATTTCGTGATCAGTTTTATTATTACGAAAACGTCTTAAAAGTTCCGATTTCAAATCGTAAAAATTAAGGTATTCATCACCCTCATTTTCTTCTAGATATTGCCAATACCATTTTTCAGCCGGCCCTGTAACAAAGTGGTGAAAATTGGCAAAAATCTGCTCATTAGAAACTTTATTCTTTTTCTGAAGAGTTTCGATTCTAAAAATGAAACTTTCCACTGACATACTTTTCAAAGTTCCATCGAACTTAATGTTCCACTTGTGGATGTCAACTCGGTGACCTTGGCTGTTACACTTGTGGACATGACATCCTCCTTTGGCTCCATTCTCTTCTATAGCTTTGGGTCTACTAATATCTAGGTCTTCTAATAATACGTCTTCCCTACGTTCTTGCCTATCATATGATGCTAGGGTTGATTTCTCAACCACTCCTATTCTCTCACTCATGTTACTCATATTAGTCGTCAGTAATTGTATCATCGTATGCATTGTCGTCAGATTTTTAGCTTGTTCTGCAAGTAGCCTCATGGTTTTTTCTTGTGTCTCATTAACGGACTTAGAAATTTCAAAATCGATGACCTTTTTCAAGCATTCGTTTCTATTGGGAATCTCATTACTCTGCCTTAAATTGGTGACATTTCCTTCCTGGACTCTTTGGTAACTCTTTCTACTTAATTGCTCAGTAGCCCTATTTACTAATTCCCTCGTTTCTATCTCATCTTCACCTATCATTTCACTTACGTTTGGATCACTAGCGCCCACACCTGTCTTCGTCTGGCTAACACTTGGTTCTGGCAACGCTGCTGCCCCTACTTGATGATCATCTAAATCTGATCTCATATTTTCTAGACTTCTTTCAAGGAGATCGTCGAAAGGGTTTGGAAGGATTTCGTTTTGGTCCGGCTCTATAGGTGGCGGACTAAAAGTAGAACCGGCGGCAAGTGCAAGACGGGTTACCCGACGCTTGTTACCACCACGATTTGGCTGGGTGTTCTTTTTCACAGCACCCGTGCTTCCTTCCATTTTTTCTTTTTTTGATTTCAAAATTCAAATTTCAAAAAAAATATTAATTTAATGAATAAAAAAATTAAACAAATTTCAAAAATTCAAAAATTCAAAAAAAAATTAAAAAGTAGATATTGTTTTGATGTTTCAATGTAATTCGAATTTACTCAAAACAAAATCAATTCAATGCTATATCTGTTAAAAAAAAACGATTTCAATTAGTAAAAAAAATATTAAATTTAAAAAAATAAAACAATAGAGTTGATAAAATTTCCAAATCAACTAAAATTCAAAAAAAAAAAAAATATGTACTTGTTTTGTGTGATTTCATATATAATTAGGTGTGTGAAGACCGAACTAAGTATCCTAGCGGGTTGTTGGATAGGGTGTTTTATCCTGGTACTGTAGTTTTAATGTCGTTATTGTTGTCACGTTGAGTCTATGTTTGCGTTCGTTCAGATTTTCGTTAGGTCTTTTGTAGTCAGAATTGCGACTGGTGCCTTTGTGAATTGACGAGTGCTTTGGATTATTCCCAGCATTCCACCACTTCAAACTTTCTGGTATTGAACCTAAAAGGCGGTTGGCTAGAATGTAGAAATAATCCTCCACACGAGTAGGTTTCAACACATCCCACTTACGCCACACTCTGAGTCCCGCCGTGCTTGACTGCATGGTTGACAGTAAGTAGGCTGTATGTAGACTCTACTCCGCTCCCCGGGTATGAAGGATCTTACTCTACCTCACTAAATCTACTGGTTCTGGACCTGATAGATCGGACAGCCGAGCTTAACCTCTTCATATCCAAAAGAGCATAAACGGTTCCTAAACTTGTGCTATAGGTTAGGGAATATATAAATAAAAAATGATAAAATGTAGGGCAGATTATTGTGAGTCCAAGGGAATGACCTTGAAAAAAACAAAATCATCTCCTTGGAGTCCCAATGGATCTGGAAGCCGTTCATCCGTTGGGCGCCATTGTTGCGTGTCAGGATTTAAGCCACAGGGGCAACTTCGAGTGTTGGAAAAGCGCTGCGGCACGCTTGCTCTAGCTCGGCTCAGCTCGAAGCTTTGGGGTGGTTCTTGCTCTTCTCCAACACCACTCCTACACAGCAAACAAAATATCTCGTGCCTAGATGGAAATTGGAATGAGTTTAAAACTAATCCTAAACTATGCTAATCTATACTATAAATTCATTATATCAAATACTTGATATAAAACTAAAGCTAAACCTATTCTAAACTAAATCTAACATGTGAAACTTTATTCCAATTGCAGTCGAAGATTGTAGTCGAATTCACCATTGCATCAGGACAGTGGGTCGCCGAATCCACAAAGGTCTTGCCAGATGTTATCGCAAATTTGGCCTACCCACCCTTGTATCTCTAAGATACAACCATCGGTATCTTCTTGGCCTGATTCTTAGTGAAGACACCCCCAAAAGATCGCTTTCAGTCGCTCTTTTATTACTTTCCTAGTGTAGTCAGTATGTGTGTGTGTGTGTAGTCTGTATCTGTCAAGTCCTCAAGTTAGTTAGTGGGTGGATCGTAAGTTAGTGAGTCTCTGTGTATGTGGAATGTGTCGTAGCAGAAAAGTCAATTTTGTCAGCAAGTAAGTTAGTTTTGTCGAGAGTAATGGGTAAGTATGTGTATGCCATATGTCTGCAAAGTAAGTAGTCTGCATAGTTAAGTCATGTAGCTGTCTATGGTTATAGTTTATCGATGTCATGTTTTGTCGATTAGTTGCATCCATGTCAGTATATCCGTCTTTACGTAAATCTGCTGTTGTGTAAAGTTCGTTTTGTCAGTTAGTAGAGTAACATGTCGGTGATCCTGTCTATCTACAGCCCAATGGGTGAAACATCCCTTACCGCCGCCGGCTCAGCCGAGCCCTCACACACCTATAAATAAGGACTTCAGCAACACATCTTATCTGTACTAAATCTCGTCATGTGAAACTTTAAACAAACCAGAAAGTTCAATTTTCATGTATATTAATTAATACTTCTTTATTACATATGTTGATTTTTGTTGAAGTTAACAATTTGCAAAGAATTTGTGGATAATTGTTAAATGAAATAAAAAAATGAGAATTTAAAAATAAAAAAAATTAAAAATGAAAATTCAAAATGATGATTAGAAATAAAAAAATAAAGATGAAAATTAAAAGAAATGAAATTAAAAATGTAAAAAAAATTAAAAAAAATGCAATAAAAAAATGAAAATGAATAGATAATGTGTATAATTCAGTTTTACAAATCAACAGAAGAATTACCTAAATAAAAGTGAAATTTTTGAAAAAAAGGAAGGGGAAAGAGAATTAAATTTATTATTTTTATGGCTTTGTTATAATTGCCCAGAGTGTACATTTAACCTAGCAAAACCTTATTCTTTTTTGTTTCTATTATATAAATATATGTATAAATATGTTATGCGACAAAAGGTTAAAACTTCTTTTGTGTTTTCAAAATTAGTTCATATGAGCGTAAAGAAAATGAATAACTTACTTTGCTTCATCCATCGCAGTCCTGCCGGCAAGCTTTGTAGGAATCCGCTTCTGTTAAGTATTTAAGTATTCTTTTTTTATATATATCAATTATGTCCATAAGTATATGTATATGTATGCATATATTTTTATAGGTTTAAGGTTTTTTCACCACTTTTACACTTTTCAATTACAAACTAAAATTATTAAAAATCCACAATTATTCAAAAAAAAAAAAAACAAATAAGAAAGAATTCAAAAAAAATTTTTTTAAAGTATATCTTATTTATGACGATGAAGAAAAACTGCCGCCAAGTACAAGGCACTGTTAGGTTGTCTGCGGAACGCCCAGCCAAATTCTAGTTTTATGTCCTTCAGATGTCCTCTGTGGAACTACAGGACTTTTCTTCCTTGCACTGCCGTCGATTCTTTGATCTGGAGTTTTTTTCTTTTTTTTTTTATATTATTTTTTTTTGTTCAATAACCCGTCCGAATTTAGCAAAAAAAAAACCCTCGCTTTACACATGTAATTCGGATTAAGCGATCAAGACTTCAGTGTAAATAAATATATTTTTTTTGTATGTCTTAGATTTTAATTTTAACTTCAAGTTTTTTTTTTTTTTTTATATTTAGACAAAGTTCACAATTTTGGAAATCAACAAAAAAAACTATTCGCTGGATTTTTTTCCTTTTCAGTTTGAAAAATTTTTGTCTTTGATTTTTCTTTCTTTCTCGCGGAAAAATTCTTTTTTTTTTCTAGACGACTGTCACAATCTGTATCCCGCTTGTAAGTGTCCTGTTTTTTTTTCTTCTTCTCTGCAGTCGTAATTGCATTTCAATTGCATTCGAAAGTTCGCAGTTCATTGACCTATCATATAATTTCTTTACCTCTTTCGTTGCAGTGTGCAGCCTGGAAGTTTTGAGAACGCACATATACCATTATGAAATTTTCTTTCGTCTGTTTCCTACGTCAGTCTTTCTCTATTTAGTATGTATGGGTGTGGAATCTAAGACTACTCCTAATGTTGCAGAAACACTTAAAGCTCAATCCTTAAACCTATCTTATTGACTATAAATCTTAATAAATATTATCACAGTAACTTTAAACTTAATTAATAATCCCTACTTAATCTTATATTGCACTATTAAGACATAAAGATAAAAATAATTTAATAATTTAAACGTAACGGACACTTATTTTGATCAATTTCGGAGTGACTCCATCTTTTATTCCGAAATTTCTTTTTTTCCTTTCCTACTTTTTCTAATTCTTTTCTTTCTCCCTTTTTACTTTCTTGTACGTCTGCAAACTGTCAAATTTTTGACATAAATTTTATTTCGCGTGTAGTTTTTTTGTAAAAAAATGTTTATTACTTCAAAGTTCTTTTTTTTTTTTTTATTACACTTAAAAGAACAAATTTTTCGCCAAAAAGGAATTTTTCGAATATTTAGCTGATTGTGCTTCATCAGCTAAATAAATCATGTCGCGGGATAAAAAAGGAGTTCCTTAACTCCAGGCTGTAAGAAATTTTACTACCCGGTAAGTAACATGTTAATCTATGTACATATGTTGGATTGAAAAGTCTTATTTCATCCTTATTTCTCCTTTTTTCTTTCTAGGAACACCTTATCGGATACTTCCTCTAGGATTAAAATCTCTTTGGCATGAAATATCTTCAAGATAAGTGATTTTTGGTCACCAGAGATTGCCTCCAAAACTACCTCTTTGAAGCCAGCTTTTGGAACAGAATCTGGTGACAATCTCCCGCCCAAAAATCAATTTTTAATCATTTTTTTTTCTTTCTTTTCAGGTGACGGTTTCTTTTTTTTTTTACGTGGATTGTATCTATGAGATAAAAGGGAATTTTTAGATCGGAATCGATTGGGGTTTGTTTGTTTTTTTTTTTTTTCTTTGTCATATTAAAGATCGGTGACGTCACAGCATCTTCGAATCAAATCGATCACTTCGCGATTAGCCGGCGCTTTAGAAGCAGTCTCCTGGATATTCGAAATAAAAGAGGAGCCGATATGGGACTTGCTCGAGACCACCACCTTATGGTAGCTACTGTAAGACTTCGTGCAGCTGCAGCTCGGAGATCCAATGGCATAACCCGCCTACTCAGGTTCAACGCCGATAGACTAAAAGATCCCTCAACACGCCAACAATTGAGAGACCACCTTTCACACAGAATGATGACAATCAGCAGCACGGAACCCTAATCCATCGAAAACCACTGGAGTGCTGTGAAAAATGTGGTTCATATGCAAATACTTTGAGGCCCTTGTTAATCGCTCAAAAACATTTTATTCGAATAATTTGTAACAAAAACCGTTTTAGGAATTACGAAATCTCCCAATGAGACACCTTTACATTTTAAAGTGCTAAAAGAATTTTATAAGCAGAGTGGTAATATTCCAAGTAGAAATTCGCAACTATACAATCTACGAGTAAACAATTTACATCTTGACGCTGTTTCGAAAGTAAACAAAACCCATTTCTCCAACTTTTATACTGTAACAGCACCACGATCTTTTAATAAACTGCCCATGACAATCAGAACAACTACAAATTTTAACTTTTTTCTAAATAAAGTAAAAAACTGGCTTTTCACGATTGATTTAAATAATATTGAAAATTGTAATTAAATTCTCGTTATCTTATTGTGCAATAATGTGTTCATATTACTGTTATAATCTATGTTTTTTATTATTCTTTTCTTGTTATTTATATGTATGTATATCTATAAAAAAATAATAAAAAATAAAAACAAAATGTAACTAGCAAAATATATAAAAATTTAAATAAAATTAAAAAATTAAACATCTTTCAATCTGCTGTCACCCCACATCAGTTTCCATTATTTAGTGTAATATTTATGTATGTATCATTCAACACTAACTCTAAGTTAAAGAATGAGTTATTTATTCTGTTATTATATTATTATTATTCTATTATTATATAGATTCATACCAAAATTGTTAATTTTTTTGTATCTTAATGAATGAATAAATGTTTTTCAATCTTTTCTAATCTAAATCTAATATCGGAATAAGGATCATAATTGAGCTGTGCTATTCGTTGACTTTGAGAACGCTTTTGATAGCGTCAATAGAGAATTTATTAACTTCCCATAGGGAGTTATTGTAATCGGTCCGATTTGTCAAATTGGAATTTTTGACATTTCTCGACGTTTCAAGGTCCCTAGAGGCTATATCAATCATTTTTAGAGAGATGTCTGTGTGTGTGTGTGTACGTACGATCGTACGTTCGTACGTCCGTACGTTCTGGTACCATTTTTCGTCGTCGATATCTCAAGAACGAGTAAAGATATCGACTTCAAATAAATTTTGTTCAATAGATAATAACTTCGAAAGAGGCTGAAAGGGCGTTTATTAAAATTCAGTGAGTAGTTTTTTTACTATAACGGTTTAAAAAAAAAGTAAAAATTTTGGTTAGTTTCAAATATCTCACGAAAAAATAATGCTATTGATTTCAAATAAAATTTAATGTACTCATTATAAGGTCATACAGATTTGGTATGAATTTGGAAAAAAATGAACATACCGTTATTTTTTTAAATAAAAAAAACTGAAAAAAAAATTTCATAACCCAGATATTCTAAGAACGGAAAACAATTTGAAACTCAAAATAATTTTATTTTACGAAAAATAATGTGTTTGACAACTGGTGAAAATTTCAAAAAAAATCAGTTTACAGTTTTTTTACAAAAAATAAAAAAATTATATAAAATTCTATTGAAAAATGGTAAAAATTGTTTCTCGACTCAAATTTCTCGAGAACTAGTAGTGATATTGACTTCTAATTTAGTTTATTTTATACATAGTATTATTTTGTACAATTGGTAAAATGTTGACAAATATTGAATTAATAGTTTTTTTTAAACAAATGGGAAGTTATCAGTGTGGGTCGCACCCAGCCTCTTTTTTGTCTTGCTTTACGCAGGAGAGTTATCCCGGAAAAATTAATAGCTATTATTTAGGCAACTTATGATGGATCCAAATGTCACGTTTTGCCCGAAGGGAGGCTGTCAGAAGAGTTTGAAGTCCAAAGTGGAGTCAGCCAGGGCTGCATTCTGTCACCAATATTGTTTCTGTTGGTGATAAGCGATGTCCTGCGATTGGCCTTGACGGGAAACGGAGGACTCTGATGTCTCACCTGAAACATCTTGACTATGCAGACGACGCACGTTGGCTTGCTCTCTCATAGGATCATGGATCTCCACCAAATGACAACAGAAGTGGAGAGAGAAGCAGAAATCGTGGGGCTGAAAATCAACTTCGGCAAAACAAAGATGATCAGCCTCGGAACCCAGTAATCTTTTTTCATAAATATTTCTCAACAACCGGTAGAGAAAGTACAGAGCTTTCAATACTTTGGAAATATCATCTCTACCGAGATTGGCAAAGAACAGGAAATTAGCAGTAGAATCGGGAAGGCAGACGCTGCTTTCGGTATGCTTAGAAATATATGGAGGAATAACTCTCTAAGCTTAAGAACCAAGCTACGGCTGTTTCGATCCAACGTCGAATCAGTTTTACTTTACGGTTGCAGCACTTGGAAAGTAACAGTAGGTGTCACTAAGAAGCTGCAAACGTTCATTAATAGATGTCTACGAAACATCCTTAGGATTTTCTGGCCCAATCGTATATCAAACGAAGAGCTCCTCAGAAAGACGGGTCAGGAACCTATTGACTCTATTATACGACGTCGAAAGTGGCAGTGGATCGGGGACACGCTTCGAAAAGGCGACGACAAAATTAGGCACCCGGCCTGAAGCTCATCTTATGCCTTGTAGTGGTTCATCTTATATAGGTGAGACAAAACGAGCAATTTTCACAAGACTAAATGAACATATAGAGCTATACAAAAGAATGAAGTAACAAAATCGGCAATATGTGACAATTTAGCTTTGATCAAGCTAAATCAATCTCCACGAAAAGATTTTATGTTCCTATGTTACTGCGAGAGGCAATCGAAATAAAAATACCCTCAAAATTTAATCGAGATCAAAGTTTTAATCTCTCTGGGACATGGGATCCTCTGATAAACGGATAAAAGCTTGATACAATCCAAGCTAAAAACAAAAGCAAAAATCAAAACAATCTGCCAGCTGATGCTATTAGTTTTACCTGCTCACAAGAATATATCAAACTCAACTGCAAGTACAAACGCACCGGTACAATCTAAGAACAAGAACAAAATAAGAGAAAAACAACACCCACCTACAAGCCATCAGTCAAACCTGTGACCACGACAAATGAAACCCTAAAAATATCAAATATAAATTTGATTTAAATTACCACGATTAAAACGTTTTAAATCTACTATTAATGTTAATAAAAATGAATAAAAAAAGAAGCATTTCATATGCGGATAGTTTTATCAAATGGCATGGGAGTTTAGAGTTAACGTTGTAAAGTGCGTACTTAACAATACAGGGTGTCCCCTGTTCTAAGAACAAAATCGTTCTACAGTATGGTTCTATCTCCGATCGTAACAATAATAAAAACAAAAATAGGAATTAATAACAAGTTTGTGGAAAAAACCATAGATTTTACGATACTTCGGAAAACCTGCTGCAGGTTAAAAAAAATCTCAATAAATAATAATAGTGCAATGTTTTTTTTTTAAATCTAGAATAACTACTAGAAAGTTTTAAAGCGTTCTTATTTATTTGACTACCTGCAAACCATTTTTAAAGCTCTTTTTTGGATTCTATCCAAGAGACTTAGTTATTGGAGAACCTGCCCAAATATGGGAATTATACTCAAGCTTTGGACGAATATAGCGTTTATAGATTACAGCCAGATCAGAAGATGTGACAAATTTCTTGCATCGTCTAAGGAAACAGAAGCAGCGGTTTTGGCGACGTCGAATATGTGGTCATTCCACATAAGGTAGTCTCTAGTCTGTAATGTACATACCGAAAACTGAAAGCTGTTCTGTTTCCTCAATGCAAGTGCCACTCATGAATAGCGGCATAGGGGTGGGTTCCGCTTTAACGACAGAAGACAGCATTGTGTTTTTGAAGCATTAAATTCTACATGGTTTTTATTTCCCCATTTGAGAATGCTATCGAGATCAGAATTTAATGCTGCCGTTCTAAATCCACATCCGAAGAACAAGGAAGTGCATCTGGAAACGAATATGAGAAGATGAGAGTACTGTCGTCAGGAAAGCAATTTAATGGATTAGAAGTCTCAGACAGTTTGTTTTTGCCATCGCTTTATCAGGTATTGCCGCTACTTTATTGGATGACTAAAGAACTTTATTAATTCAAAATGTGTTTCTAAAAATTCGACATATTATCAACAACCATCGATAACTGGGCGAAAGGACAATTTTATAAGCAAAATATATTGATGTGGATACTTAAAACATTACAATCAAAATTTTGTTTTAATCTGTCATTTTCATTAAATTCAATTAATAGTGTGGAAGGAGAAGATAAAGGAATGAATTTCTTAACTGAATATTTAAATTTACTTGACTTTCCACTTCTTCCAAAACATAATTTAATCCTGAAATTTGGATCATACTGCTTCGATACCTTAATGCACCAAAGTTATGTAACGGACCGCGGTTGTTTGTAAAGAAAATATTGCGTCACATTATTAAATTGAGTTTAAAGGAAATTATACTTTATTGCCAAGAATTCCGATGATTCCAACAGATTCTTCATTCGCATTTAAACGCTGACAATTTTCAATGATGCAATGACAATCTTGGATTTGGAAAATGCATCCTTCGCTCACGATTAATTAAATGTAGCCTACTCCAGATTTGGTAAGGCCAACGATTTATTTGTACATGGAGCGTTTTATGTCCCAGGTCTATGTTTTTTTTCCAATAACTTTTATTTATATTTTATTGATTGATCATTATGGTCTTTAACATTATATATGGAATAAGATCTCAAGCTGTGTGTGATGTGTCTTGTTAGGCAAACATGTTCTGTAAAACTAATTGATCCAATTCGGTCCCAATGACACCGCGTGCTGGCCCAAATGGGGTAGTGGTCTTTGGTGTATCAATTGAGGGTTTTCAGTGCTCCAAAAGCAGCTTTTCTGTTTATTAAAGTCAGCCAAGTGCTTCGAGCGAGCTGCTGGCCATTTCCCTGCAACAGTTGAATCAATTGAATTTTATGCCGGCATAAATACAATTTTTTTTTTAGAATTTTCAGAAAACCCTTCATCCCCCTTCTCGCTTCCTCCTGTCGAACAATCGCACTTACGTCCTTTCTAAGGTCCTAGAAACCCTGATCAATCATCAGCTCAAGAAATATTTCGAAGATCGAAAGCTTCTTAGTGACTGGGAATACGGCTTTCGCAGCAAGAGAGTGGAACAGATCTTTACATTGTTTTGGGGAAAGTAAGATTACTGCGCTTGATATTTCTCCGCTCTTTTCTTCAATTTTATAAATGATCTTTTGTCTGAAACTTTAAATCCACTTCATTGCTTTGCCGACGACTCTACCCTTACCTTCTCAAATTCGTTCTTGCATTCACATTCATCTCCTTCGGAAGTGGGATTTTAAAGGTACTGTATGATAAGCCCATTAAACTCCGATTATAACAGCATTGTTAAGTGGGGTATACAAAATCTTGTGAAGTGAAATAATTCCAAAAATCAATGCTGTTTTATGTCTTTGAAGAAAAATGTAAAAATATAGGTACCCCTGTTCAATTGTCCTTGAATGACACTTTCATCGAAGAAATCGAAAACCTGTCAGTACTGGGTATGTATGTCAACGATGATCTTCGTTAGAATGACCACAATCTCGAGAACGCAAAAAACGCTACTAAATGCTTAGAATATTTGTAAGAAATATTGCATATACCCATATACCCAGCTTCTCCATATTTACTTGATGGAATTCGGAACAGATAGGAAACAGAACTATCATGGAATCATTGCCATCTCTTGCACACCGTCGGAATCTTTTATGTTTTTCTTTGTTTTATCGCCTCCTTTCCCCCCTCCTAATTTTAACTATCGCTTGTGCTGGGTTTAATTTTATAAGGGCCCCAATACACTCACGAGCGTGAATTGTACAAAAATGACTTTAATATCATAATTTTCTTTTTTTTTACAGACATGGCATATTGAAAGATTGGCTGCATAAGATTGATAACCTCGAAGGTGGCATGAATATATTTTCGCAAGCCTACCATTATTATGGTCTACACTTTCAACCTGATAATTCTGTGATAGCCAGAGAATGGGCGCCAGGGGCAAAAAGCGTATATTTAACAGGAGATTTTAGTAATTTATTATATATTTTTTTTATTAGATAAGTAATTTATAAAGATTTGTTTTAATGATTCAATAGACAACTGGCAATGGGAAGCTACACCATATAAAAAATTGGATTTTGGAAAATGGGAATTATGCATTCCAGCCAATCCAGATGGCTCAGCACCCATACAACATCTTTCGGAAATTAAAGTCATTATTCGAAATCAAGCCGGCAAACTTCTCGATCGACTTTCACCATGGGCAGTTTATGTTAAGCAGCCACCCAAAGAGGCAAATCAGGGAGTCAACTATAAACAGTACGTTTGGAATCCACCTAAGAATGAAGTAATTATTCATAGATAAAAACAAAATTAAAAGGAATTCAAATTTTTATCTTGGCATGTTTTTAGATTCATAAATTTATCCACCCTCGCCCTCAACGTCCAAAGTCACTTCGTATCTACGAATGCCATGTTGGTATAGCATCCCAAGAACCTAAAGTTGGGACCTATCAAAACTTTGCTGAAAATATCATTCCAAGAATAAAGAATCAAGGATACAATGCCATTCAATTGATGGCCATCATGGAGCATGCATATTATGCAAGCTTCGGTTACCAGGTAACAAGCATGTATGCTGCTTCTAGTCGCTATGGTACTCCGAATGAGTTAAAGAAAATGATTGATGTGGCTCACGCTAACGGACTCTACGTGTTGTTGGATGTTGTTCATTCGCACGCAAGCAAAAATGTCGAGGATGGAATGAATCAATTCGATGGGACAAACAGTTGTTTCTTTCATGATGGAACGAGGGGGGAGCATGCGCTCTGGGACAGTCGCCTTTTCAATTACAATGAATATGAAGTTTTAAGATTTTTACTCTCAAATCTAAGGTGGTGGCATGATGAGTACAATTTCGATGGATACAGGTATTAATTTGGCAATTTTTGAAGATAATATGACAACTATAAAATATTGTTTGTTCAGGTTTGATGGTGTCACATCGATGTTATACCACTCAAGGGGTATAGGTGCAGGTTTCAGTGGTGATTACAGTGAATATTTCGGATTAGGAGTTGACACAGAAGCGTTAATTTATTTGGCTCTAGCAAACCATATGGTGCACGAACAAAATAAGGAAGCAATTACAATTGCTGAAGTGAGTAACAAATGATCAATTGATGATATCCATTTATATGACAAATTCTTAAGCACACATAGTTTTTATGAATACAATTATTTAAAATTTGTTTCCAAGAATTATAAAAAGATATGTTTTCGAGGGCTATTTTAAAACAGAAAATTAAAAAATAATGGAGATTAATAAATTGGAAACGAATTTATTTTGGAATTGCTTCTGCAAGAAATATGTATCAAATTGAAGTCTTCGACGAAAATAATTAAGAGATATAATTAATTAAAAAGGATCAAAAGCTTATAAATTTATAATAGAGTTAATTAAAACGATTTTTGAATAACCAATTCATAAAAGTAAAAAAGATATTTAAAGTTCTTATTTACAGAAATTACATTTCCGTTGAGATTGGACCAAAGACTCCTAAAGGATTTTTTATAACTCAACTCAAAGTCGAAAAATTCAGCAAAAAACAAGCTTTTTAAAAATCTTAAAATTTTGCAATTTAAAAAAAAATACAAAAAAATGGATCATAATTGTAATGCCGCGACTCTAAAACTTTTCATAAAACAAATATTTTTTCTTTAATTTTAAAAATAAGGAAACTTTGACTACCTGTATGCATGTATCATCCGAATCTTTCGACCGATTTTAAAATTTCTTTCGGCTTTTGAAGCTTCCAATATTTCCTAATCCAGTAAATAAATTAGTTTTGGATTTTAAGCACACGAAAATTGAATTTTGCAACCACTTTTGCAAAAAGGCCCACAGTGCGGCGTATAACATTTAATTATATTGAAACTATGTCTTATTCTATATTTTTCTTTTTAAATAATTATTGTGTGATATTTCGAGGATTGATTAACAAAATTAAAATTTCGAAAAGAAATCCGTTCGATTTTTTTTTTTTAAATTTAATATCTTGAAAATGAGCGAAAGATTAATTTTTGAAATATCACCCTTAAATGTATATCATTCATTAATAAAAATAGAAGGGACATTTAATAAATGGTTTTTTAATAAGAGCGGGTAGATGTTGAAATGGAATAACATAAGCTGTGTGTGAGGTATATACAAAATCCTTTTTTATTTAAGAGGTCCTTTTATGCCATTATAAATGGAATATGACATCTTTTTCGAAAGAGTACAGACCAAGTCGCCAGTCCCAAAACAACACCAAACTGCAACTTTTTTAGGACGCATCGTCTCCGGGTGAACCTCGTGTTTGTTGGTGTCGCTAAAGATGATTTTTCGGCCGAAATTGGGGCTGTCTTCCAAACGTTTCGAAGCTCATCCAGAGAAAAAGAAGCGTTGTCTATGCAAATGCAAATCTATGCATATTCTTCATATATTCGTCTCTGACGATAAACAACAGCTACACATCGTTTGACCAACATTATACATAAGAACAGCTATGCCTCGACAGTGTTACTTGCACCATTTCTTATCCACGTATGTCACTCACATTCGATCTAGACATCGTGGCGACTAGACTTAAGTTGTCCTATTTAGTTAAGCAGTATTTGAACAACAAATATTAGTTAAAATAAATAGTCTTGCGTATTTATTATTGACGCAGTATTTGAAAATTTACATTAAAAAAAATTAAACGATCAGCTCATGACAAACAACGATAAAAAACCATTACCTATAGTTACCGAAATAATGACGACGTCAAGCAGCCCTGTCACAGCATTCAACATCACTCAGCCAGAAAAATGGAGCTCCTATTATCAGCGATTCAAGCTTTGCCTACTTGCCAATGAGATGATACAGGATGATACGACATCCTGTGCTCATTGGCAGCTCCAATAGAGGTAAGCAATTTAAACCTTTCAGAGATTGAGTTGTTTCTAAAAAACATTTTTCTGCGATCCCATCTGAAATCGCCGCATTTTACAAATTTTTCAAACGGGACCAACAACCTGATTAGTATTTTGCATCTTATTTTCCTGAGCTGCGAAGACTTGCAATAAATTGCAACTTTACAAACTCTTTTAACCGCATGCTTCGAGACCGAATCGTATGTGGTCTTAGAGATGAAGCTTTACAAAGAAGTTTCCTCGCAGAAGACAAACTCACATTGCAAAAAGTCATTGAGAAGGCATCGATCGCAGAAGCTGCTACCAAAAACTTCTATGAAATTCGTCACCCAGACGAATCGATAAACTTCATCGGAAAACAGAAGTTGCAGAGGCGACAGAATTCAACGTCATCATCCCAATGCAGTGGTTGCGGTGCTTCGCATAGCAGAGTCTCTTCCTTATCCTTACATGACGCTGTTTGTTCGAATTGCGGTAAAACTGGGCATTTACAGCGTGTTTGTCGATCTAAAAAAGCCACATCGTCTAAAAAACCGAGAATCAAAAGTCATCATTCTAAAAATAACTCAACTATTAACCACATTCATCCACTGATCGACTTGAAGAAACGTGTTCTAATAACTATTAACAAATCTGAGTGTTAATTTGAGGTGGGCTCAGCCTTTAGTTATACCATCATTCCTTTCAAATCCAGCGTCTTGGGTTGCAATTGGTTTGCACCACTGGGTATAAGCTTTCAAGGTGTTAACATAGTATCTGAAGATGTTCTCATTGACGATATAGTTACCCGCTACAAGGATTTATTCACCCCAATTACCGATGTCGTCTCGTTTTTTCGACGACTCTCGTTTTCTCTGTCGTCTCGTTTTTAAATGGCATTCGATAACTTCTTCGACGCGATGATTTTGTAACAGATTTTAAAACGATGAAAAAGTAACAAACATTTCAAAGAAAAGTCTACATACAATATTATTGCTTGATGTTCACAAACGCAGTTTTTTTTTTAATTACTAGAAAATAAATAAGTTATTAAAATAATAAGTGTTGAAATGTATTACATTTATTAGTTTCTTTTCTTTCCATCCCATGTTTATAAATTATAAGTGTTTCCTCTTGGATATTAAGATGTTTTGTGTCTCTCCTAGCAGTGTGCTCCTTTAATTTGTATAACTTATATTCCTCTCTTCTTCCTTTGTTTATACTTTCGTTTATACTATTTAAGGTTATTTCTTGGAGTACAAACTGCTTCTCCAAAAGCGTAGCTGTTTTTTGTTTAATAGCGAAAGCTTGCCGTCGTTTCTTTCGTGCTGGTTCTTCAGTTTTATGTTGCTGTTCTTGTGGCTCTGGAACTTCACCCGCAAATTCGGCGAAATTATCTTCCATATTTAAAGCGATTGCTTCTAAATACTTAAGTGAAGTGCCTGCATATGTCTGAGTTTGGGTTAATGCAGGCTCAGATGAAGTTGGCAAGGGATTTGCAAGCAAATTGAGCTGGGATACATTGATTAAATTTCCACTTGGGCTTAACCACTTCCCTAGCTGCTTTTATTTCCTTTAAATTGCGGATTATTTTCTTCTTCGCCCCTTAACATGATGAGAGCAAAGTAATTAATAATTTGTCTATAACTATGAAATAAGCGATTCAAAACTTTTGTCAAGCATCTCCATCTCTTACTGGAAGACGTTTTTAGTATCCCCTTCAAAAAAGACCCCTAACTGCTCGTCCTCTTCATCAGATCTACGAGCGTCTGGAATTGGTTTACATTTGTTAATTACAACATTTTAGTATGTACTATAGTATAGCACAAAAAATATAGACAAATATATACTTGTTTTATTTATCGTAAATATATTCGATAAAATAAATTATTTAACAAGAATACTTGCAGTTTTGCGACCTTCCATTTTTCTGTCGTGTGTAAATTTTTTAACGAGAGATATCGTCGTTTTTTTTCTTAGTCTTCGTATTTTTTCGTCTTGTAGATTGCAGAACGAAAGTGTTCAAGTGCAGAACGAGACTGCCTCCCCGCCGGGTGCTTAGCGTTACGAGCCAAAGAAAAGAAAGGGGTATTGGTGGCAGTAGAATATTCTGACTGGGCCACACCTATCGTTCCTGTGGTGAAGAGCAATGGGTCCACACGAATGAGCGGGGACAATAAATCGATGCTGAACAAGGCAGTAAACTTCTTGCTTCAATTCAAAGATGGTGTCGTTTTTGGATTTAAATCAAGCTTATACGCAACTTACTATAGACGAAAAATCTTCAAACTACCAGACCATCTTCAACGAAAAAGGAGCATATCGTGTTTGGGGTAAGTGCAGCTCCAGGAAATTTTCAAACATTCATCGAAAACACACTTCGGGGCATCGAGGGAGTTTTATCATACTTCGACGACATCGTCATCACAGGTCGTAATACAAGGCAGTTAGCAGAACGACTTAATGAAGTTTTCTCCAGGTTCAGGAAGCTAGGACTGCGACTGCATCTTCCAAAATTTCAATTTGTACTAAAATCTGTCTATTTTTTGGGTTTTTAAATCGACTCACGGGGTATCCATCCAAGACTGACAAGGTTAAAGCAATCAAGGAGGCCCCAAAACCAAGTGACAAAGAACAACTTCCAGCATTTCTTGGGATTTTAATTTTGTATCACTCCTTTCTTCCACAGAAAGCGATGATTGCGGAACTTCGCCGACTGCTCGACGAGAACCGGGAATGGGAATGGACACAACTTCATAAAACGTCATTCAAGAATCTTAAAAGCCTCATTTCGTCAGACCGGATTATTGTCCACTACAATCATCAACTTCTAATCAGCATCGTTTGTGATGCTTCCCCGTACGGAGTAGGCATTGTTTTATGCCATTTATGTAACGATGGGTCAGAGAAACCGATTTCCTTCTACTCAAGAACACTCGCAAATAGATAGGGAAAGTGTAGCAATCATCGCTGGAATTAAAAAATTACAAGAATTTTTATACGGTCGACGATTCACTATAATGACGGACCATCGACCCTTATTTGGAATATTCAACCCTAATAAGCAGACTCCAAACGTCTTATCAGCTCAGATGTTAAGAAAAAGAATATTTCTCAATGCGTACGACTACGACATTATTCACCACAGCGGATCTAAAATGGGTTAAGCGGATTTTTTTATCCGTTTTCCATTACAGGACCAAAAGGAAGAAACCGATGAAGTTGAAGAAGTCCTAATGCTCGAGAATTTGGCAAATCCTGTTCTTTCTCCACAAGAAATAGCCAAAATGATTTCCAAGGAGTCAATCTATTCGCGAGTTCTTAGCTGGGCGTTAAGGGGATGGCCTGAGAAGCAACCAGCTGAGGAGAAATTAAAAGCGCTTTTTTACAAACGAAATGAAATATCGACATTGTAAGGCTGCTTGCTTTGGGGGAACAGAACGATTATTTCAAAGGCAGTTCAGGAGGCGATACTTACAGCCCTTCATGCTGGAGATCCGGGCATCGTTCGGATGAAGGCACTGGCGTGCAGTTATGTGTGGTAGCCCAATATCGGAGATGACTGTGAACGCACAGTAAAGATGTGTGTAGCCTGCCAAGTATCCCGACCTGAAGAACAACCAGCTAATACTATTCCTTGGGCAAGACTTCACATCGACTTTGCTGGACCATTTCAGAGAAAGCTATTTTTCCTCGTTGTTGCATTCAAATGGCTGGAGGTTCATCACGTGAGTACAGCGTCATCTAAGTGTGCAATACAGGTTCTACGCATGCTATTTGCAACGCATGGGCTTCCTGACACCATTGTTTCTGACAACGGTACAGCTTTTACGCCAGAGGACTTCAAGCTATTTTGCAACAACAACCTCATTCGGTACATACGCATTGCTCCGTTTCATCCTTCTTCAAATGGACAAGCCGAACGCATGGTTCAAACGGCACAGAATTATTTAAAGAAGATGCCTGACAGTTCTGAGACTCAAGTGAACCTCTCGAGATTTCTCCTGAGTCAACAATTACTCCTTCAGCAACTAAGGGACGTTCTCCTTCTGATCTTATGTACAATCGTCAAATAAAAACTTATTTTGACAAAATACATCCAAACTATCTCATCAATGATGAAAACATCACAATCAGAGTGCGGTACAGAAGAAGTTATTAAGAAGCAGTTTCATATCAACGACTTGATATGGGCAAGACATTATTCAAAGGGTCCCAAATGGATTGCTGGTGCGATCAATTCTTAGACGGGTCCTAAATCATATCGTATTTTTCTTGAAGGTGGACATGTCATTAAAAGACATGATGTTGATCAATTAAGGCAGCGCCAAAGGTATACATATGAAGGCGAACTCTCCAATTGAACTCCTTTCGCAAGAAACTGCTCAATCACAACCAGCAATCTCTCGAAGATCTAGCCAAACTAAAGAAGTAAGGTACTTTGAAAAGAATTAAATATGGCATTGAATAGGCGTTAAGAGGTGTTATGTACCAGCAGATGCAATGCAAATCTATGCATATTCTTCATATATTCGTCTCTGACGATAAACAACAGCTACACATCGTGAGACCAATATTATACATAAGTACAGCTATGCCTCGACAGTTGCTTGCACCGTTTCTTATCCACATATGTCACGCACTTTCGATCTCGACATTGTGTCGACTAGACTTAAGTTCTCCTATTTAGTTAAGCAGTATTTGAACAATAAATATAAATGAAAATAAATAGTCTTGCGTATTTATTATTTCTTCGAAACAAACAGTACTTGCGATACAGCCTTTTTTTAAAATCTTATTTATCTTAAAAACGGATCTAACGATTTTGTTAAAACAAATATTTGTACTATTGTAGGTATGGTCTACATTTTAGTCAAAAAAAATTACTAAAAGTGTTATTAACGGTACCTGGCATAGAACCGTCTTTGTTTAATTTCGATTTTCTCATTAACGGGTCTAATGATTTCGATCAATTTTTTTTATTAATAACTCAAACTATAAACACTTTGAAAATTGTTCTCTAATTACATTCATGTTTATATACATATATAGAATTTTTAAATCCCAAAGTACTTGTACATAAGAGCAAGTACGGGCGATCCAGTTGTGATTTTTGTTTGTCTATATTTCTCCTCCTCTAATTCCTCGGATATTTTTCTTTATTTCGCCCTGATTTGCTCGCTCTTCGATATATTTTAACTTTTCTACCAAAAATGTTCCCTATAGATTTTCTTTTCCCATACTTTTTCTCGATTTTTATTTTACTTTTCTTATTTTCGTGAATATTTTTTTTATATCCCAACTAAAAGCTTGAAGAGTAATGAAGAGTTATGTTTTATCCTGTCTTATAGGACGTATCTGGCATGCCAGCTCTTTGTCGTCCAGTTTTTGAAGGAGGTGTTGGATTCGACTACCGTCTTGGGATGGCTATTCCAGACAAATGGATAGAATACCTTAAGAACAAAACAGACGATGAATGGGAAATGGGAAATATTGTCCATACGCTAAGTAATCGCCGTTGGAAGGAAAGTACTGTGGCATACGCAGAGTCTCATGATCAAGCCTTAGTAGGAGATAAAACAATTGCCTTTTGGCTTATGGACAAAGAAATGTACACTCATATGTCTGTCATGAGTGAACCGTCCATAATAATTGATCGTGGAATTGCACTTCATAAAATGATCCGTTTAATCACACACTCCCTGGGTGGTGAAGCATATTTGAATTTCATGGGCAATGAGTTTGGTCATCCAGAATGGTTGGATTTCCCACGAGTTGGCAATAACGATTCATACCATTATGCCCGTCGGCAATGGAATCTAGTCGATGATAAGCTATTAAAATACAAATATTTAAATGAATTTGATCGTGCAATGAATTTAGCAGAAGAAAAATATGGTTGGCTACAGGCAGATCCTGGCTACGTAAGTTGGAAACATGAGGGTGATAAAATCATAGCGTTTGAAAGAGGTGGACTAGTATTCGTTTTCAATTTTCATCCAACAAGAAGTTTTACTGATTACCGCGTAGGTACTAATTGGGCTGGTGCATATAAAGCAGTACTCAGTTCAGATGATGAATTATTTGGTGGACAAAACAGAATCGACAAAAATTGTGAGCACCTATCAAATTCCGAAGGATATGCTGGTAGATCAAATTTTATTCAGGTAGGTTATTTTGGTAATATTATTTCCCTGTAGACGTTTTTTGTTTTGCTTCTTCTAGGTATATGCACCCTCAAGAACAGCTGTCGTTTATGCACAGAAGTCACTGATATGATTATAGTAAAGTAAACAATATATTTTTTTATTTAAAAAAAATCTGGTATTAATTTTCATTTTTCTGTTTGGATCTAAATAAATATATATTTTTATAAGATAATGTTTTTATATTTTTGTACACAAAAGATAGTTTTCATTATCTATTTGTGTTTCTTTTGAAAAACTTAGAATAGGATTTCAAACGACAAGTACATATCTGTGCGTTACTTTCTCTTTTGAGATACAGATGCGAAACGAAGCTGATAATAATATTTTTTTATAATTCACACACGCTAAAGCGTTTATTGAGAGACTCTTATACAGGGTGTCCCTTAATTCGTCCATAATATTTCAGGGCGTGGTTCTTGGGTATATTCTAAGAAAAAAATCGTTCTACAGTAGAAGCCTATCTCCAATTTTTATATCATAATATATCGGGGATTTAAGAAAAGGTCTATTTTGGTGTACCCTGAACCATGTTAACGATATTTGCAACGCACAGTGGCCCGTTTATGCAAAAGTGCTTGCAAATATTCATATTTCGCATATAATGCAAAAAATTTAACTTCACTGGATTAACAAATATTTGGAGCTCCAGTAATCGAAAAAAATATAAATCATTTGGATTATTGATTTGGCTTATAGTTTATAGAGCAAAGTTGATAAATTTTTATGTTTAAAAAGTAATTTTCTTTTTTAGCTTTGAGTTTAAAAACAAGGAAAAGGGCTTCCAAAAACTTGTCAGACAGACTTCTGTCTTTTTTTTCTTAAATGCTTCTCTACTTCTTCATTACTACTCGTAAAATCGAAAATCAACAGAAAAAGTTTTTTTTTTAATTGTTTAATTTAATGTTTTCTGAAACATAACTTTTTGCACAGTTTTTCGATTTTAAATTGAATAGAAAAAAAGGTTTAAGAGTCATTAAAGCAAACTCAACAGTTTAAAAACCCTTATATATTTCTTAGCATAGAGCTGCGCTAAAAAGATTTGATTTGATGAAGTCAGTCATTTTGTTCATCCTTTTTTTTAAGTGTAAAAATAAAATCTCGGAGCTCTCTGTTTCGTTTGTGTTGGATTTAAATGAAATGATTTTGTTTTTGAAAAGGAAAAACACATTTTATTTTTACTACCTAAGTTTTTTGAAAGGATTTTATTTTTAAGATGAAACATTATAATAAAATCATCATTTAAAATTTAAACGCGAGGTCGAGCAGTTGCATATTTGAAAAAAATATTTAAAATGGTTATAATATACAACAGTTTGTTTGAAATATTTGTCAACGTTGGGATTTGTACATAAATAGTTTAAATCTGCCGTAGTAAGTGAATACTAACTATCAGATTGAAATTTGGCAGAAATTGAAACAAATTAAAAGCATTTTTTTACAACCTTAAACAAAAATTGATCGCAGCATAAAGATCAATACCGGACAAACAGAAGAAGCGGATGATCTCTCTACTACATCAGGGTCACCAAAGGAAAGGCCAAGGAAGCCAATCAATGAGTGCGCAATATTCACGAAAAAACAAAAACTGATTAAAGCTACAGAGGAGATAAGTACTGGACATCTCTTTACTGCTTTAGTGATAAGATATAATAAAAACCATGAAAAGGCGAAGAGTGATATAATTAAGGCAATATCTGCTGCAAATCCAATTCGAGTTAAAAGAGTCAAGGAAAGCATTCCTACTCCACAAAAGAATCCCATAAAATATACCAATGAGAACGCATTAGCTTTGTTTATGGATTTGGGTCTGTAAAAAGAAAAATATAAAATCCTGAGAACTTCGTTGAGAAACCACAACATACAGTGAATCACAAAAGTAAATAAGCACCTCTTAGTCTAAAGATCATTTCCTTCAAACAATCGATAGTAATGTTAAAAAAAAAAACTTAATATTTTTGTCTGTAATTGATTAGTATTTCGAACTAAAAAATAACATTTAAAATAAAAATTTTAAGAAAACTTAAGAAATATTCGAATTAAACTAAAAAAATTAACAAATTTATATCACAAATGTAAGTAAGCAGTTCAATTTTAGACCATTCATCCTGAAGAACATGCTTTAAATCATCTTTCGTCCTGATTTCATGTTTTCTTACTTGTCGGTCAAGATGTTCCCATTAATGTTCAATGACATTTAATTCGGGCGACTGTGGGGGTGATTTGAGCTGGATTCGGACGTTATAAAGCAGCCATTCTTTGAGAACATGTGAGGTATGCTTTAGGATCATTGTCTTGCTGGACTGGAAGACAAATGACCCACCGATACCCAGCTTATTGGCACTTTTCTTAAGGTTGTTCCTTAAAATATTCAAATAGTCGAACCTATTCATCAAAGAGTCTATAAACACTAAATTGCCGACACCAGATGCTGCCATACACCTCCACACCACAACGTTTCCAGCTCCGAGCTTCACGGTTCCTGACATGTTCGATGATTCAAGCTCTGTGTTTTTTTTCTCCAAAATTTTCCGCGTCCATCTGAGCCGTTGATATTAAACTAGCTTTAATTGGAGAAAACAACTATGTTCCAAAATTCTGATTGCATAGATTCATGGGTTTTTGAAAAAAAGAGTCACTTTTGACGATTTATTTTAATTATGTAAGGTTTCTTTCTAATGTTTCGATCATGATAACCGGATTGTTAGAGCACTCGTCGAATAGTTTGAGGGTTACATGACTTATCTGTTTCTTTGGTTATTTCTGCTGATATCTTTGATGCGCTTACTTTGGGATTCCTCTTCACTTTCCTAACAATAATACGGCATTCCTGTTGAGTTAGCTTGCGAGAACGTCCAGATTGAAGGTCATTTTCCAAACTTCCAATGTTATTATATTTGGTTAATATTTTGTGTATAGTAAATGGACTTTTGTTAACAATTTTACCAATCTCGCAGTCCGATTTATTTTTCAAAAAGTGTTTGATTATAATTTTTATTTTATTTTATATTTAAGCTAAGTTGATTACCTCTTGGAGCCATTTCCTTTTATTAATTATTAATTAATCTTAAACTGAAAAAAATATAAAAAAGAGATAAGAGAGATAAGGAATCAAAAGCTAAAAAAAGTCGAAGTTAATTACCCCATTAAATATTTAACCTTAAAATTCTGCAGGTACTTACTTACTTTTGTGGCATAGAAAATGCGATTAACTGAACAAACAGTGATGTTCTGCAGATAAACCAAATGTTAAACGCTAAAATTTGCCTGCCACATGATGTTCACATGCTAACCATAACTATGAATACATTTTTCCTTATATTCGTAACGGAATTTAGTTTTATTTTAACATGCCTATGCGACAGCAATGAGTGCTTACTTACTTTTGTGATTCACTGTAGATATTTTGCCATCCTACAATACAACAAAAGTTGCAAAAATCAAGATGAATCTAATGACGACGAACATAAATAATGGAATCTCTCCGTTGCATGCTAGAATCAGAATCTATTTTGAAACTTGCATAAGAGGGAGAGGACATTGATCAATCTATTGAGACCAAGGAGGTGGAAAAAGAAGAATACAAGAAATCCAAGGATTTGGAAATACAGTAAAACCCGCTTTAGAGAAACCCGCTTAAGAGAAAAACCCGCTTACCTGCAACACTTTTTTCATCTCCAAGTATTTTCCGACCAATTTCCTTTAAAACACTCCGCTTAAATGAAACTCGCTTAAGTGAAAAACCCGGATAACTGAAACATATTTTCAGTTAATTTTTAATATTTTTCATTAAAAAAACTCTCTTAAGTGAAAAAAAAATTGAATCGAACAGAACAAAAATTTGCTAGTTTTCTTTTTTCAATAAATTATTTTTGTGTTATTAAATCGTTGTTTTATTTAACTTCCTTCAAGGTAAGTCCAAAAGATAAAAACAATATTGTTTCTAGCATTAAATCTCCGCTTAATGGAATTTTTAAATCCGCTTAAGTGAATTTTTTTTTCATTTATCCGAACTCGGCTTAAGTGAAATTATTTTTCACTTAATACACTTCAAGGAGATTTTTTGAACAATCAGATGCAACGAATGAAGACCTATTTAACATACTTGCAACCTCCTCGGAACCACATATTTCTTCCTTAAGGCATGTAAGAAACCAAAAAGATTAGAAAAAACGATACTCTCCAGAAATGATGATTTTTTTACACATTACTCCGGACTTAGATGATGGTTTTCAAGAAATATAATGTTTTTATGTAAGTTTTTAGCACTTTTAACTTTTTTCCACTATTTGATTTTAATATATTACTGAAATACTTAATTTATTAACTCTTGTGTATCAAAAATAAAAAAAAAATCACTTAAAAATAAAAAAAAATTACTTTTTTCCCTATTGTTTCAATCGAATTGGTTAATTTTCTTGTTTCCCCACTATGTCACTTCACTCAGATTACTTTAGAAATTGATTTTTGACGTTTGTAAATTAAAATGCCAGTGTGTTAATCACCTTATCTAAAACTTCTTACTTTAACACCAAATTCGGAAACACCCTGTTTTTTTTTCAAACTCATCACTTTCATAGCCTTGGAAATTACCTTCAAGATAAAAAACATCAAAATGCCACCCAAAAAGTCAAAACAAGGCACTGTGCGGTTTTAGTACTAATGATACAAACTTCATATAGACCTTTATTCTTAGAAGAAATACCAGCCTTTGTAATTGAGTTCAAACAAATATGATATTCTATCTCGGTCTTCAGATATCCAGTTTATAGCATGTTCCGTTTTTCCTTCCCATTTTAATTTTTTGATTTTGGGTCCAATTTTCTCTAGAAAATGCGTAATATACCGTTTTACTATTTTTTTGAATGAACGTAATAATAATAAAAATAGAACTCAATGACAAGTTTGCGGAAAAACCCATAGATTTCATGATACTTGGCAAAACCTGAAATATGTACCTTATAAAATAAAAAAAATTTTTTTTTTTTTTTTTTGGGGTAAAAAAGGGGTTATCTGATTTTGGACTTGTTTCTAACAACATTTGACAATAAGAGTGGTTTCCCAAGAATTTTTCAACGATTAGATTAGATTAGATTGGTTTTTACTGGTTACTGGTTTTTGATTTAGATCTATTACATAGTTTACAAAAAAAAAAGCATGGCATTATTGCCGTCTGCCTAGTTAACGAAACATAAAAATGAATACATTAAAATTATATTTTTCAGGCCCCTTATCCAAACCTCTTCTCGCTGTAAAAAAAACACTTTCATGCCAAAAAAAAAAAACAATTATCCCACTTACTAAACTCCTGCTCTTACAAATGATTGAATGTTGTTGCAATATGTGGCCTAACCCTCTCCTCTCCTTGGAATCTGTATGGCCAATTGTTAGCAGATTCCCCTTTAGCGATGTCATTCAGCTATGACATCACTCCACACTGTTCAGCATCTGCGAACAGAGCTTTATACTCCTACAGCGCTATCTGTTGGAAAATTGCATACTCGTATCTACTTTATGGAAGAAACAAAAAGCTCTTTTCCAATGTCAAATGTATTTCCCCTTATTCCAACCATCTAGAACATTCCAAGATGAGAACCTTCGCGAATTGGTTTCGAGAACAACTAACTTGAGTATATAAGGGAGTGCTCGCGGTGAGCACAGGACAGTTGATTTTTGACTATGAAAGTGTGCAAAAGGTTTGCTTATTGGATTGTGGCAAGTAAGTGTTAGGCTAGTCGCGCACTGGCAACTGTGATCGAAATCAAATAGTTTAATCACCAGTTGAAAGAGAACTGCGCACTGGCAACTCTTTACTCACGCTCACACTCTTTTTTCTCTTGCTCTTATAGAAAACAGCTCAAGTGTTGCGAAGGCAATCGTTTAGTTTGTGTCAAAACACACATTTTTTAGCAACTAAACAGTTGCGAAACTAAAAATTGAATGTGCGCGCCTGGCCTTATTAAACAAGTGTCATTTAAATAAAAGTATTTGAGTTGATTATAAATTGAGATTTATTGTTTTAATTTGGAAAGTGTAAATAAAGAAGAAATACTAAAAGAGTAATAAGTTTTATTTAACGAACCAAATAAAAATATTACATTGGTGTCAGAAAAGTGGAATAAAACTTATTCTGCAGTGAAGTGTGCGAAAAAAAAATAATAATAAAAATGAGCAAGTAGGGAGAGTACGATAACTTGACCGCCAATATTTGATAACGGGTTTTTGTAGAGGGGTCAAAAACAAGCACTTTTTACTATGGGAGGGGGGTCTAATTAACCCGTTTAGGAGGTAGAGGTACTTTAAAAAAAAATGGTTGAAATTAAAACAAATTATATATTAAAAAACAATGGCAACACTTACAATAAAGTGCTATACTGCATTTGAAAGCCAGAAGTTTGTTCTATAATTCTGCATTTAAATTGAATTACTCATGTCAATGGTTTTTGAGAAATTCGCATTTAAAGTCCATATTTTGATTTAAAAAAAAATGTGAAAAAAAAGTTTAGACCGATTGTTTTCAAAATTGTGAAATAAAATTGTAAATTAGCTTATATGTGTTCCATGTAACTATCAGTTCTTAATTGAACAAAAAAAAACCGCATGGTTCTGGTTTGGCATGGTTTGGTGGTGACGGTGATTCCATTTAAAGGATTAATGTTAATAAACATAATGCATCTTTCTTAGTTCAGTACAGTAATTCATTTAGCGTTACCCAGAATGCACCACGAAGAGGCACGGCATTCCGCGTCTGGGTCAGTCATTTTATCAGTTAGTCAGGAGTTAGTCAGTCATAGTTAGTCAAAAAAGGTCACAATGTATTAAAACGGTATGTACGTCTCGTCAATAAAGTCATCGTCCATACTATTACTGTCGAGTTCGTTGAGTTCCTCATTAATGGTGAGAATCCGAGAATGTTTTGGCGGTAAAACACACGAATGACCTTGGTAAACAATAATTTGTACCACATTTTCATTAACGAACAAAAAACAACGGTACAAATTGGAATGTTATCTTTTTTTTATCTAAGTTGGTATACTTTGAACATTTCAGTTGCTTTATATACTCGTAAATTGATATGTAAGACACAAACATACATATTAGGAAATTATATATATTTGCTGCAGTCGAGCAGCAGTGCCTAGATTATGTGAATTTTTCATAATGCATTACATTTGAATATTTGAAAATTGTAAGTTTGGAACTTTGGGCTACTTATATGGGCTTATCCGTGCAAATTTTAACTTTTGCCATGCGTCGAAATATATAGACATTATTATTAAATATTCAGGTTTTGGAACTTATAATATTATATATATCATTGAGTTTTAACTATTCAATTTATAAAATGAACCATCGAGATAGTGCGAAAGTGTTTGAAATCGAAAAAATCATCGAATATTGAGACTTTTGGCTGCGTGCGTGGATAATTAACGTTTTGTATTATTGCAAAAATAATGTTTAACATAAGATTACTTAGTACAATTTTTGTTTTTTTTTTCAGATAAATGAAGGTCAAAATTAATTGAAATCATTCATTTTAAGTGCGTGCCTTCCTTATAAATAATCCTATATGATATAAATATTAGAAAAAAACTGCCATGCGTGATTTTTCGTAAATCTTTAATTGTCACAAATTTTCGTGTCTATTTTTTTTAACATTCACTATGGGGCATTTTTTTATGGTTTGCATCATTATTTAAGCTATCTAGAGTAAATAAAACTTTGGTTTCAATGCTTTCTGTATTCAATTCATTCTGTACAAATTTTATGAAGTTAATAAAACGAACGTAAAAAACGTAATTGTTTTAAAAAAGGCACATTTATTACTAGCACTCCAAAACATTCTTTGATTATACTTTTACAATGAGCGTAATTTAAACTGTAGAAACTCTAAAAAAATGGTAAAAGTGTTAAACAAATAAGTTTTAAAAAAGAGGCTGTGAAGATTAAAAAAAAAAAAACAAATCAATTAACTCGTTTTTACTTGCGACTTATAGGTATTATAAGGCAAGCATTCGTAAAAAAAATCGAACTCGAGATTTTGATCAAGGTTGACACTGATAGCGAAGACTAAAAAAGTGTGTCTCGCAATTCTGTCTGTCTGTCTGTGGGTTCGACTACAGCCTAAACGGCTGGGCCGATTTTCTTTAAGCTTGGTTTTTTTCTTTTTTTTTAAGACCAAAAATAACGGTACCTGCCATACGATTTTTTTTCGAAATTTTATAAATATTTTTCTTTCTCAATAAATGTTCGACAGATTTAAAAAATAAAAAAAAAAAAAAAAATTTCATTTAGTTAAAGCTGGGTAATGATCGGAAAAAAAATTTACGAAAAATGGCTATTGAAGGTACCCCCCATGGAACCATTTTTTTTGTTTTTGATTTTCTCAAAAACGGTACAACCGATTTTGATCAATTTTTTTTTTTGCTAAAGCTCCCCTAGAACTTGAATAGAATTGTTTATTCAAATTTTCAAAAAAAAAAACATATTTTTTGAATTTTTGAAAAAAGAAAATCATTTTTTTTTTTTTGGAAAATTCAATATTTCAAAAATGGCTCAATATTTTTTTTTGAAATTTACTTTTCATTCTTACAGTAATAAAAACTTAAAGTTGGCGTACCAAATTTTTTTCTTAAAAATCTTTTAAAAATTTTGTACATAAAATTTTATTTTTTTAAAAAACCACTACAAGAACTCAAAATTTCTGTTCTTCCATAAATTCATATTTGCATAGCATTCTGTTTTTGTCTCTTACTACTAAAAGAATTTAAGAAATTAATTTTTTCCTTATGAACAGTTTTCTCTAATAACATTTGTTTTTAAAATTCCTAGTCTATTACATAGGAGCAAGTTCGTGCGACCCAGTCGTGCATTTTTTTAAATAATTTAAGTTGAAGTGCTTTTCCAATTTTATCATGTGTATGTCTCTTATGGTGGATTTACATAATCTGCAATTGATTTCTGCAAAAAAAGGGATGCAAAATACAGAATTCATAATTAGATTCATGTTAGATAGAGAGAAAAAGAGCAAAATGCAGAAGAACTTCATTTCTGCTTAATGGGAAATTCGAGAAATGCAGAAGTCAAGATTATAGGAAAAACAAACATGTTCATCTTTATTCTAGGATCTTCTTCCGCATTTTGCAAATTTGCGATATTTTCACATTTTTCTATAATTTTTGTTGACGAACGCATATAAAAAAAAACAATTAAAAAACATTAACAGGCCAACAAGTTATAGCCCTTTATAGGAAGTAAAAAAAATATGTAAATTATGTTCATTAAAATATAATTTTTCTGAATATTACAACAGACTGAATACAAATTTTATTCAATCGTCAATACATATACATATGTAGGTAACTACGTTTTTTCATCATGAGATTTATCAAATTATTACGAATACTTGCGAGAACAAAAACGATTTTTGGGAATTTTTGTCTCGGAAACCTTATTAGGTAATAACATATTTTTTTTTTAAATAATGAATACGTATGTCAAGAGTACAAAAAAAAATTCTTTTGTCTTAATTTTCGAATCTTGGCCGAATTATAGAGGGCAGCAACGTCGACTCATCAAAAAACACATTGTCCCATTGCGGACAGTTAATCTCCAGATCTACTGAACCGATTTTCAAAAAACTTGTTGCATCTTGATTGTTTTTATGTTTTCTAAGACAATTTACTACAATTTGACAAAAAATTTATGAACAAAAAAAATGGCGACCCAAAAATGGGCAACAAAATTGCAAAAAAACAAAATTTGTTTTTCAAAGCTTGACAATTTTTTATTGTTTTTGACTTTTTAAACAAATTGTGGTAAATTGTCTCGTAAAAAACCTTCGTTTAAATAACCCACTTTGTTTTTTTTTTGTTTCAGTCTAGCCAAAGATTAACTGTCCGCAATGGGACAATGTGTTTTTTGATGAGTCGACGTCCTCTATAATTCGGCCAAAATTCGAAAATTAAGTCAAAAGAATTTTTTTTGTACTCTTGACATATGTATTCATTATTTAAAAAAAAATTATGGTATTACCTAATAAGGTTTCCGAGAAAAAAAATTCCAAAAATCGTGCGTTTTTTTAGCGTTATAGACCGTACTAGTACCTTAAATTCATTTTTCATGATTATACTTTTTAACAAGCAATACATATGAGTTATTTTGAAGTTTTTTATTTATTCGTGGTCTATAATTGAAGAAAAACTCAAATTTACATGCGTGCCTTAATTTTTTTTTTGTTTTTTTTTTTTCAAACTCAAGAAGTTAAAATTTACAGGGATAAGCCCATATATTATATATGTATGTATATGTTTTTAGTGGACATTGGATAAATAGAAGAAATTTGAATTTTTACTTGCGATATAGGTAATATAGGGCAAGTTCTGCATTTGGAAAAAAAAATCGAACTCGAGATTTTGATCAAAGTTGACATTACGATGATAGCGAAGACGAAAAAAGTGGGTCCGACAATTCCGTCTGTCTGTCTGTATGTCTGTACCTCGAACTACAGCCTAAACTACTGGAGGTATTTTCTTCAAACTCGGTAGTTAAGGGTCTTCGGTGATTCCCTAGAGGAGAGATTGAAATTTTTTTTTAGCTCCAAAACTAACGGTACCCCCTATCCCTATACACCCATAATGCAAAATCTTGTTTATCTCGAAAACGGCTCTAACGATTTTGATAAAAAAAATTGAGTGTGATATTATGGACATGGACAATATTTTGGTAAGAAAAAAATTGGGGGCGAATGTTATTAGGGGTACCTGTCATAGAACGGTTTTTTTGATTTTCGAATTTCTCACCAACGGCTCTAACGATTTTAACCAAAATTTTTATGCAAGAGCTGCTTTGCATTTGAAAAAATATAAACTAAAAATTTTTTCGAAAAAATAGTTTTTGGATTTTTAAAAAAATAATACATTTTTTTTTTGAAAATTCAATATTTTGAAAACCAATACACGATTAAATTTTTAAATTACATTTTATAATGTATTTTATTAAATACTAACAATTTGCATATCAATTTTTTTTATAAAAGTTTTAAGGAAAATTAAGTACACAAAAAACATGTTTCAGTATGTCTGTACCTCTCACTACAGCCTAAACCACTGGACCTATTTCTTTCAATCTCGGTAGTTAAGGGTCTTCGGTGATTCCCTAGAGGAGAAATTGAAATTTTTTTTTAGCTCCAAAACTAACGGTACCCCCCATACACCCGTAATGCAAAATCTTATTTATCTCGAAAACGGCTCTAACGATTTTGATAAAAAAAATTACGTGTGATATTTTGCACATAGGCTACATTTTGGTAAAAAAAAATTTGGGGCAGAATGTTATTAGGGGTACCTGCAATAGACCCGTTTTTTTTATTTTCGACTTTCTCATTAGCGGCTCTAAGGATTTTAACCCAAAATTTTCAGCAGGAGTCCCCTTAAGTTAAAAATAATATTGTATATAAAAATATTCGAAAAAATATTTGTTGGATTTTTGAAAAAAAAAAAAAAAATTTAAATCAATATCCTATGAACGATTATTTTTTGAAATTATTTCCTAAAATCAATATTATTTAATACTTAAAATTCGCATCCCACATTTTTTTCTTGAACAATTTTAGAGAAATTTCTTATATACAAAATTTCTTTAATAATAAAATGATTTTTTAAAGTTTATTTGCATAAATTCATACTTTTCCGGAATCTAGACGGCAATTTTATGCATTTGAACATTATTATCTCATTAAATCCATGTTTTATATTTATTAAATGTATCTTAAATTCCAAAGTACTTTTACATAAGAGCAAGTTCGTGCGATCCAGTCGTGCATTTTATTTAAATACAGATTCTGTGAATGCCAACAAAAATGCAGGCACCCGTTTTTTGCAAGTTCTTCGGCTTTACAATTTCCTGAAATGCCTCTATGCCACGGCACCCATATAAGGTGAATGTTAAACTGTTTTGACATCTCCACCAGAGATGATCGACAATTTTGGGCTGTTAGTGAGTTAATGGAGACAGAGTCCAGTGACTGTATGGCAGCTTGACTGTCTGAGAAAAAACGTATATCAGTAGTCGATATAACGTTTTCTTTGGGCCAAGAGAGGACTTCTTTTATTGCTAGAAGCTCTGCCTGGAACACGCTACAGTGATTGGGAAGACAAAAAAATAGATAAAGATTTAATCCTTCGGAGTATACGACTCCACTGATCCCTTCATCGGTTTTAGATCCATCTGTGTAGAAATGAATCGCTTCATCTACCACCCATGACTCATTTTCCCAGGTAGACCTGGAAGAAATGGATACTTAAAAGTTTTTATTAAATTTTGGATGAGGGGTGGTGTAATCGACGTTACTAGATAGAGTACTGAACGAGTTCAGTATAGTAGAGTGGCCAATATCATTATTGATCCAGTGCGAGGAGGCTTTAAGTCGAATGGAGAGCTCCACCCATGATTAAACAGGCTGTTCGTTGGACTTTGTTGACCTTATCGCGGTTTGTTGCTGTTTCCAGCGCAGTCCACCATACTGTCACTCCATATGTAAGTATCGGTCTAATGACTGAGATGTATAGCCAGTGTGTTATATAAGTTTGTAGACCCCATTTGTTACCTACGGCTTTTTTGCAAGAGAAAAGAGCTATGTTGGCTTTGTTGACTCTCTCTTGGAAATTGGGCTTCCAGCTTAATTTCTTGTCCAAAATAAGACCCAGATATTTTGCTTTGTCTGAGAATTTAAGCGGTATACCTTTGATGAAGGGAGGGTCTATGTGTGGGATTTTATATTTCCTGGTAAATAGGACAAGTTCAGTTTTATGGGGGTTGACACCGAGTCCACATTTATCTGCCCAGGTAGTAAGCTTGTTTAGAGCATTTTGTAGGAGTTCCTTCAGAGTGTTAGGATGCTTACCAGATATAGCTATCGCAACATCGTCCGGATAGGCAATCACCCCGTGCCCCTCCCCTTCTAGAATCATTAGTAGTTCATTTACGACTAGGTTCCAAAGGAGAGGAGAGAGGACACCGCCTTGCGGCGTACCTGTACTCACAGTTCTTCGAGTAGTAAAATCGCCCAGTTTTGAATTTATAATCCTGCTTATCAGCATATGATTTATCAAATTACTGATTGACTTCTCCACCTTCAGAGATGACAGCGCAGATGTGATTGCGGATGCGTCGACATTGTTAAAAGCTCCTTCTATATCTAGGAAAGCAACTAAGGTGAACTCCTTATGATGAAGGGAATGTTCGATAGTACGAACCAGCGTGTCCAGCGTATGTAGAGCGGTTTCTACAGATTTCCCTTTGTTATAGGCATGTTGGGCATTGGATAGTAGCGACTTATCAATGTTGGCTCTCAAATGGATTTCAGTCAGACGTTCAAATGTTTTAAGAAGGAATGATGAAAGGCCAATAGGTCTTAGATCTTTAGGATTAACATGGCTAGGTTTGCCAGCTTTGGAGATGAAAATAACATTGACTTCTCTCCATGACAAAGGAATGTGAGGAAGAGTGATACAACCATTTAGGGTGGTGACCAGAATGGGTATTAACACGTCGGAATTATTCTGTTATTCCGCTGGAATTATTCCATCTGGCCCAGCAGGTTTGTGTGGATTGAAACTGTTGATTGCCCATTTTAATTTTTACTTGGTAATAAGACCTTCTGAGGGAGTTATACTACTGACGATGTTGTTAGGGTCAGTGTTATTAACGAAAGGAAAGCTATCTGGGAAATGTACATCCAAGAGCAGATTGAGCGATTCTTCGCTTGAGTTTCTCCAGGAACCGTCAGTGTTTTTTATGCAACTTGGCATGACTGGATTTTTGGAGAGGATTTTTCTTAACCTTGATGCCTCTGAGTTGCCTTCTATGTTATTACAGACAGTTCTCCATGACACCCGCTTGGTTGTCTTTTGCCTGTCTGCTTCAGTGATTACTCTCTCCAGGGTGTCTTCTGGGAGAGTGCCAAGGTGGTCATGGCCAAGATAAGCGGACACCAGCCAGAGGGTTCCTTTGACTGTTTTCAGTCTTGCGACGGTTACATCTCGATCACTGAAATTAGGGAGTAAAAATACATTTAGGCTACTTTTAACTAGTATGCAAGATCTGGGTTCACTTATATCTGATGCATACAGCAAGTAGTAGTTAGGAGTCTTCAGTCCCCGAACGATGGATTTCACAAACCAGGGTTCTTGGATTAGAACGATGTCTTCTCCACTGCTGGATAGACGAAGAAGCAGTGAGGCCGAGGCCTTGATAGAGTGTTGGAGATTAATCTGAAGAAATTGCAGCATCTTTGCTACTTCTATCCCGATCAGCCTCCAACACGGTGACGTTATTGTCTTCAGATTCCGAGGTTGAGTCCAAAAGAGCGTCCTCACAGAAGACAGAAGATCTTCGTTGTTGTGGTCATCGATCTCCATGTCGCTGACTGTTTTGGTCGTCTCCACTGTCGCCGTAGATGACCTGGATGCTTCATCCTCTTCCAGTGATGGGAAGGTGATAGATGCACCAGGGTCTACAGCAGCAGTTTCAACTTTTTTTTTTATTATTATATTGATTTTATTAGAAACATCATAAGAATTTAACAGTTTGTATATACAAAATCATTAGGACTTGGCTATGCCGTCTGCCGATTGGAACAGTTTATGATTTTAAATAAGTTTAAATAAAGAATAATATTAACAAATTGATTGAGAATAATACTAATAAATTGATTGCTTTATTTTGTTGTTCGAAAAGCGATAGTTAGAAGCTTTCATTTAAAATTCGTTCACGATAGGATAAGGCCGTTCTGCAATATCGCATCAGTTTATCATTGCATTCGTTCAGCGTTCATTGCATTCGTTCAGTTAAAAACTTGATCTGTTGACAGAATACTGCTCCCTAGGAAAAAATGTCATGTTTCGTGAAGCGTCGGACATCTACCCACAAAATGGATTACGTCTTCTCTTTCTGCTACATTACATATATTGCACAATAAAGGAAGGTCATCTCGATGAGGTCTGAAGTTGATGTTAATCAGTTCCGTTCTTAGTCTTAGCATCATTGAGATAGTTGTTACATCATTTTCATCTCTGAAGTAATTGGACTGAAGGAGGTTGTAGTTCAGTCTGCTATATATTTGCCTGTGGATAGATTCTCGTGCTTCTCTCTCATAGTCGTTTCTCAAATTTACGTCGGTTGCTCCTATAATGCTGTACAGTTCTCGTTTCCAATTTATGCTTGGTTGTTGATCTAATTCTATTTCTAGATTACATGATCTTGCTAGTTGTAACCATTCAGCATACCAACCGGTTTTACTTCTTACTGTCTTCCTCATAATAATTTTGGGAAATCGACTTTCATCCATTTTTGATAACTTGACTACGTAATCTACTTGAAGCTTTAGTGTTTTGATAAATAGTGGCGGTAACCCAGTTTCCAAGTTCAAAGCATAGTTGGATGTATTAGGAAATAGAAATGGAGAAGCTTTTCTACTATCTGGTATTGGTGACTTCCCCAGACTTGGGCCGCGTAGAGCATGATTGAATTTGCAACCGCCTCGAATACTTTGTATTTCGAGCTATGGTTTAGGTATTTATTGGAGAAGCACAACTTCCATGCGTTTATGGCGGATTTAGCTTTTACCAGTTTTTCATTTAGTTGGTTATCTAGTTTCAAATTACATGAGAAGATCACACCAAGGTATTTATAGTCATTCACTACTTCTAAGGATTCGTTGTTAGAGTGCCACTGTTCATTCACCCTTAATCTTCCTCTTCCTCTATTGAAGATCATGACCTTTGATTTGTCGATGTTCACGACTAAGTTCCAGTTGGAGCAGTATTCGTACAGTCGATTGATCAATAATTGTAGCGTTTGAGGAGACTGCGCAAGGATAACTATGTCATCCGCGAAGAGAAGAGCTTTGATCTTTGTTCTTTCGATTTCAATTCCTCCGGCAATCCATCCGTTATATCATCTATGAATAGGGTAAACAGCAAAGGGCTCAAGGGACATCCTTGTCTCACTCCCATTTTTGTTTGAAACCAATCAGAGACTTTTTCTCCATCCCAAACTGCTGCCCAAGTGTCTCGTAAGAGGTTTTCGACAACTTTTCCAAATTTGTGAGACATTCCTTTGCAATAAAGCTTGTACATAATAGAATTTCTATCTACCGTATCAAAGGCCGCTTTGAAATCTACGAAGAAAACGTAGTTTCTTTCCTTGAGCTGCGAATGACTCTGCTATATTGCGAAGTACAAATATATGGTCGACTGTTGAGTAGCCAGCTCGAAATCCCGCTTGGTTTTCTTTAAGAAGATTGTTGTGGTTGATCCAGGAAGTAAGCCGTCGTTGTAAAATGGTTGTGAAAATTTTGTAGGACACATTAAGAAAAGAGATGCCTCTATAATTATTTAGATCCTTTTTATTACCCTTTTTGAAAATCGGGAAGATTAGAGCATTCTTAAATTCTTGTGGAACTTCTCCTTTTTCTAAAATGTCGTTGTTCAATTTAGTTATTGTTTTGATGAGCCCTTCTGTCCTGTTTTTGTATAACTCGCCGGGAATGCGATCTACACTAGGTGCTTTTCCGTCTTCTAGATCTTTTATCACAGCTTTTGTTTCAGATATCTATCGTTATTTGTGCATCTAGTATTTCGTCCTCAAACCACGGAGTAGCGTATTTAATAGAATTTGCGGTATTTGATGGATTTAAGAGAGAATTAAAGTGTGACGAGAGTGTATCTGCATCAAGACTTTTACTTATGGAGTGTCTTTCACCGTTTATGATACGGACACCTTTCCAGAACTCGGCCGAGTTTATACAGTTCCTAGCTTTTTCTTCGAAATACATATTTTTCTTGGTCCAACATAACTTCTTATATAGTTTGTTTGCCTTAATGTAGTGAACTTTAAATTCTTCTCCTCTACTTTTACGCGACAATTTGAGCCAAGCAAATGTGCGATTCCTGGCTTGCATACATTCAAAGTCAAACCATGGTTGGTTGCAGTTTGACCGGATACCGTGTGCTTAGTTGTTCCCAGGATAGGCGTTCTTTATGAATTGTTCCAACTGTCTGAATGTAGTGATTTCTTGCGATGATAGAATCGCGTCAAGGTTTTGTCTTAATATATCCCCGTTACCAGTTTTCCAGTTTAACTTTGGTAAGAGCTTTAGCTCTACCGATTCCTCTCGTTTGACCATTTCCACTCCAAATTTGAGCACGAGTGGTTGATGATCCGAATAAGGTACTTGATCTACTTCAAACTCCGTAATGTAAGAGTTCCATTCACCCCTTGCCAGACCAAAATCAATCACCGATGAACCTTGCGCCCCGATGAAGGTGAAATTACCAACTTCATAATTCAAGCAGTTTTTTTACCTCTTGCGTTGCATGTTTTGTCTTTTGAATTTCGTGTTATTCCTTTTTTTGTGTTCTCGTATCCTGGAGCTTCAGCTATGCGAGCATTCAGATCCCCTATGATGACTGTGTTTTGTACATTATTTCTTAAAACCCATTCTTGGAGTTTTGCAAAGTCTGAATCCCAATGGTTTGCAGTTTAGGTAGACAGGAAGAATACGAAATTTCTCGTTTTGAAACTTAAGTTGTATGCCTATTAACTCCTCAACTAATATAAATTCCGCAGCGATTTCAAGATTTTTTTTGAACCCAAAATAGCAGCCTCCACTTGCTCTACCCCTTGTATTGTTTTTTAACAGCTGGAATCCACTAAAATTCATTGTCTGCAAAATTCGCCTCCATATCTTCAAAGTTGTTTTCGGTTAGAAATGTTTCAAACAAAAATACGAAATCGAAGTTATTTATATACTTAAAAAAGTCTATATACATATGCTTATTTAATAAGCCTGATACATTATACGATAATAATTTAAACTTGTTTACAATTACGTTTACATTTACATTTTGTTTTACATTTAGTGAATTTTTAATGTTATTACTTTTATAAATTTCATTTTGACTTAAATTTTTATTATTATGGCAGACGGCATTCACATTAAAATTTCTGTTGGGAGCTTAATGGTCTCACAGTTTGGGAAGCACTGGAACTAGCTCCTGTGTTTCCACCCTCTACTAGCTCGTTGGCATGTGTCAAAGAAATGACATTATCACCGAGTATTTTGTTCAATGCAGCTGCCGCCTTTTCTCCATCGCAAAATAAATCATTAGGTGTGTTTTTTTTGCAAGTCCATATAGAATTGTAAAAAAAAACGACATCGGGATTTAGGAGCTTTTTTTCTATATAACTGGAAGCACTGTGTACGCTATGACATTTGTCAGCTTATTGACGACTAGCATCAACCAATCCAAAAACTTCACTTTTGACGTCTCTGAGCAAATTATCGATAACATATAGATAATACTATTTTGGCATCACCATTTTTATCGGGTCTTAGATTAACTCTCGATAATTATCTGGTCTTAGCTAACTCTGTATAGATTTAAGTAGTTGTTGCATTTGCATGTAAAGCGCTTAGTCCCGATGTCGTTTTTTTTTACAATTCTATATGGACTTGCAAAAAAAACACACCTATTGTTTTTGTCGAAATAAAAAATTTTGTCCTCTACCTTAAAGTGCTAAACACATGAGCTGCGAACTGCGAATGCGAATATATCTTTTTAAGTTATTTTCACAGCTAATATCAATTTTGGTTTCGTTTTAACTTTACGACGAAGTGAATTAATGATCGAATCAACTATTTAAAAGGAAAACACTGCATAAAATAATTATAAATTGAAATATTTTGTATTTCAAATTTTCATTTGACAGTTCGCAGAAGATACGTTGTTGGTCGCGTACAAAAATATTAAAATACAAAATACTTCAATTTTTAATTGTTTTATGCAGTGTTTTCCTTTTAAATAGTTGATTCGATCATTAATTCACTTCGTCGTAAAGTAAAAACAAAACAAAAATTGATATTAGCTGTGAAAATAGCTTACAAATATTTATTCGCATTCGCAGTTCGCAGCTCATGTGTTTAGCACTTAAGTGTTTGTCCCCTCAACTGCGTTTTGATATTTTTGTGTTGTGCGTTTATGCTTGTTTTAATCTTCATCAAAGTCCTTCTTTTCTCTTGAGTTGCTGCCGGGTAGTCTCCATGGATTGATACACCTGTTCCTCTAAGAACCGATGCTGCTTTCAAGATTTTGACTGCATCTTCGCTGTCACGCATCCTTAATGGCTAAAACACATGTGCAGCATTTTCCCTGCAGCGAAATTTAATTACACAGGTTCTTATGGGAGCAGAATCATTGAAAGTCTGCATGCAGCGCAGCGCTGCACGATGTCTCTATTCCTAAATTTGCTGCCTAGTTTCATTGCAGCCATAATTGTAAAACAAAAATTTCCAAATAATTGCTATTTGGCATTACTGATATTGACAGATTAGTTGTGTTCAGTGACGCTGTTCCGAACAGTTTAGAGCAGTTTGGAACAGAAAAGTACACCTTTTTGCTGTTCAATGAGAAATTTTCTGTTCTAAACTGTTCTGATTTGCTGTTCAATGAGTCTGTCTGGAACAGTTTGGAACAGCTTAGAACAAGATTTCTTGCCCTCGCTTTTTAGTTAGAGAAAGGTAGAACAGATAACTGACTGTTCACACTTGTCTGACATTTCTCATGGAAGCTGTTCTGCTCTGCTCTGTTCTGCTCTACTCTGCTCCGTTCTACTCTGAACTTTTATTCACTGAACAAAACTATTGTTGACATTGTCTGTCATATTTGCAAAAAAAAAGTTATTGAAAAACCACCAAATCTGCAAAATAATAAATTCCATTTGCAACAAAGATTTGTCCCATAGCCAAATGTGATATGTTAATAGCGTTTCTTATACTTTTAGTTTTTATATTAAAAACCAGGAATTTCATCCGGAGAATTCATCCAAGAATCAAGAAAATAAGCCAGCTAATAAAATGAATAGTTTCATAACAAAATCCAGCAGCGACATACTCTCGTTAAATGTTATTGCTTTCAAGTCCGGCGAAAAACAACACTGCTATGAGATTAACGAACCAAACGTGACCATCGTCGGAAGCGCTGGCAATCATGATCATGGCAGTTCCAAAGTGAAACTCAAAAACATCGTTGACTACAAATGGGAGACAAAGAATTATCCAGGCCATTTCATAGCCGTTCATATTGACTGAAAGCATATAGCATAAGTTATAAATGTGAACAACAAAATCTCCAGAACCGAAGGCATGGTTCGAATATTGGCTTCGATTGATGCCAGTTCGTTGTATGTCCACAAAATCGATATGATCAGCGAGACTTTGGTTTGCAATTTGCCTATCAAAATCGAAGACCCTCCTAAATATGATAAAATTTCATGGTGTCCTTATGTGGATTGTTCGAGCAATGACGACGAAGAGAGTGATCAGTTGATTGTGTGGGCCAGAGGCAGTATTTATCAGTGTTTCAATGTGAACACCATTAATGTTAATTATGGGATTGGCAAATTTTGTCCAACAGACATAGCCACTGGTTATCTTAAATTCTATGAGCCAACTTTAGGTTTAACTTGGGTTGCTCTATCACCCGACGGTACAACACATGGAGTTGGCGGGGAAGATGGTCTTATTCGGTTCTATTAGGTATATTTCCATGAAAAAGAACCGAGATGCTTGCATCAGTGGAAACCCCACGGTGGAAAACCGGTATCATCGTTTTTCTTTTTGTACAACTTAACTAAAATATCAGCAGAGTAAGATTATCTAAATAGTAATTAAATTTAATCTTACTTACTATATTTTGTATACAGTTCATATAGGAAATACATATGCCCTAACCGGTGCAGATGATAACACAGAGTTTAAAATTTGGGACTGCGGTACTTGGGAATGCCTGCAAACAATTAACATTAGGACGAGCGAAAATAAAAAATTGAAATTCATCGGCCAACTGTGGACGAGACCACCGATGTAAAGAGCAGTATTTCCCTTGATAGTACGAAGGAATTTATAGAAAATCCGAGCGAAAAATCAAATGATAAGGATTTATATAATGTGGCTGTACAAGCAATGAGTGGAACAAGTGATAAGGTTCCATTAGATGCTCTTTTCGATCGAGTATCAAGTGTTCCGACAAATGTGGTAGGCGTTGACAAGACTGACACTCCAAACCCATCACCACATTTGTCTACTGTTAGCCATAAGAGTTTTACACTGATTAATTTGATGACGCCAGATGCATTTAGTTAGAAAAATTTTTTGAACCATTTTATTTGAAAAAAAAATTATTGGAATTAACAAAATACAGACTTATTGATTACATTTTTTTGTAAAACTAATGAATAATAGATTTAGCAATCAATTGGTATTTAAAGCAACGTATTAACAGAACTTTATATAGTAATAAATTTAAAAACAAAACTCTCCATTGTTAGTTACCGCAGATAGTACTGCTGCGGTGCCGTGAAATAAGGCCAAGTGAAATAAGGCCAACTTTCAAAAATTGGCCTTATTGCAATTTGATAAAGTGAAATAAGGCCAATTTTCAGTAGTTGGTCTTATTTCACTTTGACAAAGTGAAATAAGGCCAAATGGTTTTGAGAAATAAGACCAAGTTGGTGCCGTGACATAAGGCCAAATTTGTTTGTGACTTAAGGCCAAACATAAAATGTTTTGTTAAAAATAAAAAAGTAGTTTTTTCCGTTAGATTCGTATAAACCATAATTGTTTATTGGGGACCGTTGTTCTGGGTTTTCTTGAGCAACAGTACTTTGGGTGGCCCGCTTCGCGGGTTTTCAGGATTTTAACTCATTTTTCGGGGCTCACACCCGCTCACGCAACTCCGTTGCTCCGCTTAGGGTATGTTCAGTCGCCAGGCAGGCGCCTGTAGCAACAGTACATACATAACTGTTAGTTGTTTACTCCAATTAATGTAAAATACAAAACTGTTGCTACAGGCGCCTGCTTGGCCCCCAATAAACAATAAATTATGTATTATACGAATAAATAATACTTATAAATGAAATGAGCGAAATGAAATAAATATAAAAATGCAGTTCGGCCTTATTTCGCTTTGTCAAAGTGCAATAAAACCAACTGTTGAAAGTGAAATAAGACCAATTTGGCCTTACTTCACTTTGTAAAAGTGCAATAAGACCAATTGCTGAAAATTGGCCTCATTTCACTTTATAAAAGTGCAATAAGGCCAATTTTTGAAAGTTGGCCTTATTTCACTTGGCCTTATTTCACGGCACCTACTGCTGCCACCCCAACACTCAATATACCATCACGATTTCACAGTTAGTACCAGCGGCTATAGCGGAGCTGCAACTACAGCTGATACGCGTCCGCAGTCGCTCTATTGGTGGTGGAAGTTGTATTACCAGTCGTTATGATGGTAGAAATATTTGATAGAACATCAATATATGATTTACTGCTTGCGTGTGTTATTTTCAGTGAAGAAGCTGAAGTCGTTTCTTCCTCCTCCGATGACGAAGAAGATGATGATGATTCGCTAGAATTTGTTATGATCGTTGTTTTATCTTTAATTTTCTGCGACTGGCTCCTTTTGCTTTAGCTGGGGTTGTTGTTGGTGTTTTTGTTGTGACAATGATTCGGACGAGGAAGAAGAAGAATTCGAGGACGACGACGACAGAGACAGCTCTTGCTGTTGATGCGAAATCACTACAAAATCAAAATTTTGTCCTTGTTTGTTGAAATATCCATTTAATTTAAAATAAACTTATAAAACTTTAAGTACAAAACAATTTAAGCAAACAAAAAGAATGAAAATTTGGCAGATGTCATTTTTGTTTTAACAGAACTAGGCATCATTAAAGTTAGGAAGTATGCACATGTGTTCTGTCTGCAGCGCTGCATGCATCACTGCGTGCAGACTTGCTGCACATCTGTTTAAGCCATAAGATGACGTTTGCCACTTTTCCTGCTAGATTCAAAGATCTTGCAGATTCTACAATGTTGTCATTGTTTGACTTCAGAAGATCCATGCATATAGATTTGGCTTTAGCCTCTGGGTTTACACCATCTTGAGTCGGTAAATGAGCAATAAGGTTTTTCTCATTTGTCTTCCATTCCAGCCGTTCTATGAGTCTTTCCAATTCTATGCATCGGCTTTTCACTTGTTGCAGCTGCTCTTGTAAAAGATTGTTGCTGTCTCTGAGATTTTTCAGTTCAATTCCCATTTCTTGGAAGTCAGACTTTGTTGGCAAATTGGCCAGCTTCTGGTCAAGCATAGTCTCCATTGAGGCACTCAATAAGGAAACCAGACTAGCGACGTCAAGGCTTCCAACCGGAGTATTTGAAGGCATTACAATAGCTGTGCCTTTCTGCGTGGTAAGTAATTCTACGTTGGAGGAATTGGATGCACCAGTAACATCCGCGTCCTTTTTATACACCTTCAGTGTTATGGACTCAAACCCATTTAGGCTGGAGAGTTCGGCTGTAACCATGGCGCGAGCTCTTGGTCTGCACGGGATTTTATCCTTAGCAACAACCTCGAGCCTAGCATCAGGCCAGACTTCCCCTAACCGGCTAACGGCCACGATCTCTGATCGTCACAAACCATGAAATTAACATGTCCTTAATGCCAGCCTCCATCGTTTGTGATTGGAGGTGGTCCTGGGTTCTTCATCATGATACTCATGAAACTCAACTGTAGCTTCCCCTTGACCACCTGCCAATTTTCCATAGAGATCTTAATTTTAGGTTTGAAGATGGTTTTAAAAAAATGCTTAAAAATGCTCGGTTTTTGAGAAGTCTTAAATGAATTGTGCACTTATTTGGAGTCATATTTTCAAAAAATTGGATCCGACCCCGCTTCCTGGAGGGTTTTAAAAATCTCCCTTAGAGCCTTTGAGTATATATAATATGGAGGGCTCGTTCCTATCCCTAATGCATTGTAGTACTTGAAGTTGTGATAGGGGTCGCTGTCTCACTTTCTGTAAGTTAAGGATACACCCGTATCCTCCGATTTGTGCTTACCTTCTCCTCGCATATAGTTCTCCGTCACATGTGATATGAAGCACTCGGCAATAACTTTGTCTTACACAAATTTGAGTAGCGCCCCCTATGATAGTCACGCATTTGGAATAGAAACGAGCCCTCCATATTATACGAGTCCGTGATTTTTTGAATTTCTGACCTCTTTACTGAAACAGCAACACTGCTCCTGTCAACAGGCATCTGTCAGTTGACTCCTGTCAAAATTTAAACTTGCTGCGTCAGTTAGTTTGTGTTTGACAGCTATTTTTATCAGACTACTCATTAATTTGAGGAGAAAATGGAAAAAAGTGAATTTCGTGTGCTTATTAAGCATTATTTCTTGCGAAAAAAAACCATTACCGAGACCAAGGCTAAGCTTGATAAATACTATGGGGACTCTGCACCATCGATTTCAATGGTAAAAAAGTGGTTTACTGAATTTCGTTGTGGCCGTACAAGCACTGAAAATGCCGAACGTCCTGGACGCCCAGTTGAGGTCTCTACACCCGAAACAATCGAAAAAATTCACGATATGGTGTTGGCCGACCGAAGATTGAAAGTGCGAGAGATTGTGGAAACCGTAGGGATCTCGCTTGGCTCAGTGGTTTCAATTTTGAATGATCATGAGAATGGGCATGAGAAAGCTTTCCGCAAGGTGGATGCCGCGTTTGCTCACAGTCGACCACAAACGCAATCGTGTAACAACTTCCAAAAATCCATGAATTGGGCTATGAATTGCTCCCTCATCCACCCTATTCTCCAGATTTGGCTCCGAGCGACTACTTCTTGTTCCCAAACCTGAAGAAATGGCTTGGTGGAAAAAGATTTGACTCCAATGATGAAGTCATCTCGCAAACAAAGGCCTATTTTGAGGACCTCGACAAATCATTTTTTTTGGAAGGGATAAAAAAATTGGAGAAGCGTTGGACAAAGTGTATAGAGCTCAAGGGAGACTACGTTGAAAAATAAAATTATTTTTTTTATCAAAAAATCTGTGTTTTATTCCAAAAGTCACGGACTTATTGACCCGCCCTCGTATATACTCAAAGCTTAGAGCTGAGAACTCTTAAATAAAATAAGTTCGTTAACTGGAGAAGGGGTAGGGGCATCTTTGCTTTATAATTAATAATAACTAAAATTAAGAAATCTAAAATTATGAAACATTGCATATGTACATTGACAGGAAAGAAAGTGGGAGGTGGTGGGGGATTCTCCTTTTATCAATTAAATCTTATTTGCTCTGGTTAAAGAGATTTTGTCTTTAGGTTATCATTATTTGTTATAGACTAAATGCTAAAACAAAGTATGGCTCTCATGCTAATGGTTATTTTTTTTCTCTTAATTTAAAAAACAAATGTAATCATGTGATTTTATAATAATGAATGCTATTTTTGTTTAGTTTTTTTTTGAAACCATTAAAGTTAAAATGGTTGTGTTTACTTACGAAGCTTTGTCAACGTTTTTAAGGCGAACGGGCGTTACTTAACTGACTAAAAATATTGTTATCCAAACAGCAACAGTGAAATCACAGTAAAATATCGGGAAAAAAATTTGACTTGGTTGAATTTTTTCGCAAGTTTTGTTTGAAGCTGGAAAATAGGTTTGTAGAATGCAGTTTAAAACGTGACTTGAAACAGAATCCAACACATTAACCTTTATAAAAGAACCACTCCCATCAACCGCTAACAACACTAATGAACAGTTTGATAACTTCAGTGAGCGACAAAAACAGGCGTAAAACCCAAGCCTTACGTCAAAATACATGCAGCACTTCGCTTCTTTTTGCCGAAAAAATGAAGCTGAAAGGTGAAGTTAAGCTTGATGGTTCAAAAGTAATAGATTTTTTAATAAAATACCATGAAAAGGTAAAAGAAATTTTGTATAAACATAATATTAACTAGAACAATATTCAATATAAATAAAATTCAAATTAAAATGTTAACGATGTCTCGAAATACATATTTAAAAAAAAGTGCAAAAATGCACATCAAACTTGTAATATGAATTAAGAGCAATAAATATTAATTGTTCTTCCTCCATAAAATTAATTTTATTTGCCTAAAGCTAAAATCTGAAAAATTCTTAGTTTCAGGGGTTATGTTAAATTTTTCTTTTTTGAAAAATTGCTCATTTTTTCAGAGTTTTTGAAATATAGTATGAAATTATAATTTTTCACGTACAAAATCCATCCATTATTTCAAAAGTTACAGCCTGATGACCACTTTTTTATGTTTTCGTTCCACTGTGCGGCGCCAGGTTGTTCACCAAACATCTTGAGAATCCTCTTAGCATTTCGCATGTCCTTGTAGAAGGTCTAAGAAGGGTTAAGCTTACGCCCGCTCCCCCTAGGGCCTTCTTTAGGATTTGTGGTGTTGTTAGAGGTGGAGGGACCATGCTTCACAGTCCTACCACCGCTGAAACGAGGCAGAGAAGTTCGGGGAGGTTTACTCTCCTTAGTGGTAGCAGGACGACCATATTTCACAGTCTTACTACCACTGAACCGCGGTGTCGAAGCTTGGAGAGGTTTACTCTCAGACATAGTAGTAGAATGGCCATGTTTCACAAGTATTTCTACCTTATCTTTCCTGCTCTTGCTTTCGCAGGACTGTGGGAGCCCACAATACTACCACTTCCAGCGTAAGCCGGAGAAACAGCAGACGGCTTTTCAGTTGCATTGCTGGCCTGTCTCAAAGACCAGAACTTTCCACTATCTAAAGAATTTATTTTTCCATTTAGATCCCACGAGTAACGGAGAAGGGGTGGTCCATCTGCTCAGAGATCCGTATACGCAGATAAGGCTAGTTAATCCGGAGGTCGCCCTCAGCCAGGCTGATCATCGGCACGGGTCGTGTAACACCTTAGATCTAGCCCAATTGGGTAAATACAAGAATAAGGGAAAAGGAGAGTGGGCACGGAATCAGACAGTATGCGCCGTTCTGAAAAGAAGGAGGTTTAGGTGGTGTAGGTGCTGGTAACATTGGATAGCTTTTTCGCCATTCCATTGTGGGAGAGGGAAGGATATAGGAGGGGTAGAGGATTATGAGCTTCCTTTTTTTTTTTTTTTTTTTTATAATCTACACGCGCTCAAGGGATTATGATTACCCTTTAAATGTTTCAACACAGCGCGGGCGTGAAGTTACGGAAGAGAAAGAAGGATAGGAAAGATGTGTGGCACGATGTTCTGAGACTGAAGGTTGTTGTCTCAGATATTTTATCTCCAGGGATGGCGGCTGAACTAAAGCGGAGAATGCCGTGTCTTATTTCTATGTCGCTTATAATTCACATTATTTTATTCGTGTTCATCCTTGTTGGGCATACTAGTTTAACTCAATTACATGTTGTTAGTGTTATGCCTGAACAACATGCAATGAGTAAACCAGCAACCCATTGATGACAATTTTAATGGAATTAAAACGACATAGACGACGGCAGGGATCGAACCTGTGATCATGAGGTTCACAGGCGAGCACACATCCATCGCGCCACGGCCACCCCCGATTTCAGGACTCATCTGAAGAAGACCTTTCGAGCTTCTACAACTCTACTTAACTTCTACAACTCGGCAAGTTCGAAGTCAGGTAGAAGAACTGATAGTTAGATGGAACACCTAAAAGCTAATTTACAATTTCATTCCACAATTTTTAAAACAATCGGTCTAAACTTTTTTTTCACGTTTCCTTATCAAAATTTGGACTTTAAATGCAAATTTCTCGAAAATCATTGACATGAGTAATTTAATTTAAATGCAGGATTATAGAACAAACTTCTGGCTTTTAAATGCAGTATAGCACTTTATTTTAAGTGTTGCCGTTGTTTTTTAATATCTTTTTTTACAATTTAAATCATTTTTTCTAAAAGTGCCCCTACCTTCTAAGCGGTGGGAGATAGACACCCCCTCCTATAGTAAAAATTGCTTGTTTTTGACCTCTCTACAAAACCCTTCATTAAATCTTGGCGGCCAAGTTATCGTACTCGTACCGATCAAGTTACTAAAAGGGCTCAACTGTAATAAGCTGAAAAGTGAATTAGGCAAGCGAGAACTTTCTAAAGCAGGATCGAAAAATGAGCTTGTTCTGCATTTGGCCGAATATTTGAAACAACGAAATGAATACCCATACATTTTCGTCTTTGAAATGAACAAAAGAATATTCTCGAACGTCTCGAAGATCAACGAAATGAACAAAATAATGTTCTCGAACGTCTCAAAGAGCAACGAAATGAACAGAAAAACGAACAAAAGAATATTCTGGAACGCCTTGAAAACAACATAGCGAACAAAAAGACCTTCACGAAGAGCAGAGAAACATGCTAGAAGGCAAGCTTGTTAAAATCGAGAATAATGTATCTGCACTTGATGGACGTGTTTCATTGCTGGAGAATCAAGTCGAAAATAAAATGAGACGTTTTCAAAAGAATTAGATGAACGTATTTCATTGCTAATCGACAACAAAATGGAGACGTTTTCAAAAGAGTTAGACCGTGTTCGAAACATAAACTGGGGAAACTTTGAGAAAAAAAGAGATGCAACCTCCTATCTTTGATGGACAAACTTCTTGGTCAATATACAAGAAGCAATTTGAGGCAGTTTCCACAACAAACGGCTGGGATGAGGCTGACAAGTAATAGCCTTAACACTTGTTCTTAGAGGAGCAGCTGCAGAGTTATTGCAAACCATACCAGCAGATAAGAGCGGCGACTTTAATTTCTTGGTTGAGGCTATAGACAAACGCTTTGGCAATAGCCATATGAAAGAAGTCTTCAAGGTACAACTCAATTTCAGAGTTCAGAAGAGGGACGAAACTGTACAACAGCTCCAAGCGGACATTGAAAGGCTTGTTAATCTTGCATATCCAGATGTTGGAGAGGAAATCTGTAACCAGTTTGCAGTTCAGGCATTTGTTCGCGCCATTTCCGACATACATCTTCAAAGGGCCGTGCGAACTGCTGGAAAACGAATGCTTTCGGAAACATTAGCGTTTGCCCTGACAATGGAAGCAGCAGAGCGAGCATCTCACGGAGTACATTGACTTAGAGAAGCCATCGTCGAAGAATACTTATGCCGAAGAACTGATGTCCAAAGGAACCAACGAAATGGACTCGCATAGTGCTGGAATTGCAACAAGACTGGACATTTACAGCGTCAATGTCAATTACCACCAAGAAGAGCGGAGTTTCAAACTCAAAACAAGGTAACAATAACACCAGTGTTACTTCCCGAACAGTATCCCAATAGGGAAACGAGTAAGAACCAACTTCGAGGGGCAGCAGCTGGTTTCTGGTATCGATAGCCCCAGAAACACCATCCAGGTTTCTCAGACTAAACGAAACAATAAAAGTCTGGCTACCGAGGCAACTGTAAATGCCAAGAAACGTGTGGTCACCATCCACACTGGTGCCACACCTTCCATTGTGCGTCAAGACCTAGTACACCTGAATTGGCTACACAACACCAATAGCTACCGTCTGAAAACTGCCACAGGAGAAGCAGCTAGGGTTTATGGTGAAGTCCATCTTGGAATTCGGATTGCAGATCTAGAATTCTCACACACATTTTTGGTGGTAGATATATGTGACGAGTGCATCATCAGCATGGACATCGAGTAATTTTGGATATTGGCAACCAAGTACTCAAATACCAGAATACAGAGATTCCAAATTCCAATGATCTATGGGCACGAAGGAACAACAGCTCTAAGGACTATCATCAAAGAAGACGTGATTATTCCTGCTTCTTCTAAGTCTTCTAAGGTATTTGTTTGGACAAAATTAGAAGGTGAGTGTGGACGCCATCGATACCTAATGTTGGAACCAGGCCCAGATTGTTCTTCCCAAAACGTCATCATTGGGAAGACACTTGTGGCTCGAAGAACAATATGGTCCCCGTGCGGATACTCAACACCAAACCGTACGATGTAAGGTTAACGAAAGGAGAAGTTATCGGTAAGTACGAATCTGTAGCAGCCATAACACAAATTGACGCTGAAACACCGAGAAAGACATTAGACCCTGAGGAGCTCAATATCGTCAAGGCAAATATACTCAATTCATCTAACCTAGACCAACATCAGGTTAAAAAGGCAGAAGGCCTTCTGAATGAGTATGCCGAAGCTTCAACAAAACTGGGAAGGTCCCTATACTATCGTCACGAAAATCAATGATGTCGTTTACCGAATTCAAAGAGGGTCAAGAGGAAAGTTAAAAGTTGTGCATAGCGATCGACTGCACCGATACAGTGGCGAAGCTGGAGATATAATTGTTTGGGACGAAAAATCTTAAGAAGGGGGCAATGTTGCGAACAGCGATACTCCTACAGCACCGTCTGTTGGAAAATTGCATATCTACTTAATGGAAGAAACAAAAAGCTCTTTTCCAGTGTCAAATGTATTTCCCCTTATTCCAACCATCTAGAACATTCCAAGACGAGAACCTTCGCGAATTGGTTTCAAGAACAACTAACTTGAGTAAATAAGGGAGTGCTCGTGGTGCGCACAGGACAGTTGATTTTTGACTTGACTATGAAAGTGTGCAAAAGGTTTGCTTATTGGATTGTGGAAAGTGTTATTAGTGTGAAATAAAAGTATTTGAGTTGATTATAAATTGAGATTTATTGTTTTGATTTGGAAAGTGTAAATAAAGAAGAAATACTAAAAGAGTAATAAGTTTTATTTAACGAACCTAGTAAAAATATTACAGTACTATTAAAATTAAACAAATTATATGGATAATTGATCCAATTATAAATAAAGGAAGGTCGAATATGCGTATATAATCAGCTAATTTCTTTGTTGGGCCTTTCTGTCTCACTGCGAGTGGCACGTCGCTGACTGGTAGACATTTAGAAGGTGCCAGAGACTCCACCTCGCAAAAATTTCAACTCTAAATTTGTTTAACCAAGCCCATTCTCGACCGCCGCTGTTACCCGCGAGGAAAATATCGTCGAATATACCCTGCCTATGGAGCGCTCTATAGTGGGGTTGGCAAACAATAAAGTGCCACCTTCGAATTTAATTTTCGACGAGGCGAAACAAGTTTGGGCTTGCCGAGCTGTTACGTCAACGATACGCTGCCTCTATACCCCTTCAACCCTCTTTTCCACTAAACAAAAGTAAATACATATATTTTAAATTATTATAAGTGAAAAGTAAAATTTATAAAAAAGAATAAAATAAAAAGATAATGATTTATAAAAAAATAAAAAATAGTAAAAAAATTAAATAATAAAAAAGAAACACTGTCCCGTCGTTGTATGAAGAAAAAAAAATTCTCGAATTTTTTATCGAAAGGGTATCAAAAGTTGCGTATTAAAGAGTAGATTCTGAATATGTACTTACTTTTTGATTTGGACTTGACTTTTGGGACTCTACCGCGCCTTAAAGATCTTAATATGTAGTTTTTTACGTTGTTTTAAAGTCCTTAAACCGCGGTAGAGCCCCAAAAGTTATGTCCAAATCAAAAAAGTAAGTGCATATTCAGAATCTACTCGTTTTCGATAATTTTTAATTGCCAACGCTCAAAAATTTTAACGCCGACGGGTATGCAATCCTCCATAACGGCTTTTGGTTCACAGCTTCGATAATGTTGTTTAAAGTCTTTGATCGTTCGTCTTTATGTGCGTTTTATTTTGTAGGGTATCGCTTTTTAAGTTTTATACCCCAAGAACAAATATTTAAAAAGTAAAATGATACTTATCGTGTTGGTTCTGTTAGGCGCCTTTTGTACAACTCGGCTCCAAAACTCCTCGATTTTCAATCGGGTTCATGAGACCCCGCAAAAAAAATAGATGGCGGCACCCACTTTGTCTTTCGTCGATGACCACCCACCTTACGCACCGAACCCTAAATCATAAGCGGTCAATTTATTTAAAATTTAGTAAAACCAAGAATATCACTCACATCACAATAACCAAAACTCAAAATATTATTTTATTTTATCAGGTGATCGCCGCTGCGTTGGAAAAACTATTAATACGAAGCACAAAACTACAAAATAAAATAAAATGTATGACAATTGATGGAGGTCAGAATCCTGGACGAGGTGAACGATGTTATCGTTAAGAATAGGCAACCGCCTCTCTTCGGTAATCTCAGAACCTTCCACGGATTCAAGATGCTGACATGCGAAGACGATTATACTCTCGTGTGGCTGCAGGACATCGTCAAAAGAACGATTGCTCCCTGGCCAAATGCATACCTTCGCCTTATGGGGACCGACCATCTCTAGGGTAGGCATTGAGAGGTACCTGCAATCCCTAAATACTGAGCAGCTCAGTGAGAACTGGAAAGTGCTTGAGATGGGAGAGCAGACGAAAGATGGCACAGAAGTGGTTTGAGGAAAATTGGTTTCAAAGTTCGTATCGGGATAAACCGGTGCAAACTGCGACTAATAGCCAACAAGAACAAACAAGTAAGTAAGGGGCGGAAGGTTTTTAATAAACTATGAATATCAAATTAGTACAAATTAATCTCCAACATAGTAAAGCAGCCAGCGCCAACCTTGTCTACCTCATGGAGAGTAGGCAAATAGACATCGCCCTTATTCAAGAACTCTGGATCGCAGGTGGCAAAATTAAGGGCCTGCACTCAAAAGGACTTACACTGTTCAAAACTGCACAAGTGGTATCAAACAGTTATTTTAGAACTTGCATTGTAGCTAAGAAACAGTTTAATCTTTTTCTTCTATCTACATATAGTAATCTAGACCAGACTGCCGTGAAGCTATTGCGGATCGGGCTCCCACCACTCATCCTGGCATCTTGCTATATGCTGTATGACAGGACGGAGGGACCACCTGCAGATCTAACAGGCCAGCTAGTAGAGCGAGCAGCAATTGAAGGATGGGACGTAGTTCTAAGATGTGATGCTAACTCACATCATGCTCAATGGGCAAGTACCGACACCAACAGTAGAGGTGAGTCTCTTTTTGAATTTATTATAGGACATAATTTACTGGTAGCAAATAGGGGCAATGAGCCCACTTTTGTTATAAAAAACAAGTGATTGATATAACTGTTACTAATAATTGAGATACAGTTTCAATCGACCAATGGAATGTTTTCAAAGAAGAATCATTCTCAGACCACAGGCTTATAGGCTTCTTGATAAGTGATACAGTGGAAACTCTGAAACCTTATAGGAATTTCAGAAATACCAACTGGGATCTCTTTAATAGGGAATTAGAGGAGAAAATCAAAAATCTCAATAACACTGCGATTCAAGAATCCAAGCATATTGATTAAGCATCAGAAGAACTCAGGGTGATTCTAAGTAACGCCTTCAAGAAAGGTTGTCCACTGAAACATATAGGGAAAGGCAAAAAGAAACCACCCTGGTGGACGGTAGAACTCGGTAACTTGAGAAAAGAAACAAGAAGACTTTTCAATGCTGCCAAAAACACTAGAAATGAGAATGACTGGGAAGTATATAATACCAGTCAACGAAAATTTAAAGCAGAAACGCAACGAGCGAAACGAAGCTCATGGAGAACTTTTTGCAGTGAAATCGAAGGGACAAACAAATCAGCTAGACTAAGGAAAATTCTTTCCAAGGATTCAATCCCTTTAGGATCTCTAAAAACGCCCACTGGGTGCTGGACAGAGTCCTGCAATGAGACTCTTGATCACCTGATAAATACTCACTTCCCGGGTTGCGGGTCAAATGACAGCAACCCGGAAACAGAATCCTACACGGAACACATTATACCATCGGATATTATAACGGAAGAAAAGATAAGATGGGCAATCCATTCTTTCTCTCCGTATAAATCCCCTGGCCCTGATGGCATCAGAAAAGCGAAATCTAAATAATACCGCTCCTGAAAAACATATTCTTTAACAGTTTAAATGGGCATATGTTCCTTTTTCATGGCGCGAAGTCAAAGTGGTTTTCATTCCAAAAGCTGGCAAGCCCAGTCATACAGAAGCAAAAGATTTCAGGCCAATTAGTCTGACATCGTTTATTCTTAAAACGTTTGAAAGACTGATAGACCTACATATTCGTGGCACTCTGAAACTGGTTGATTTATCCCTAGCTCAGCACGCCTACACAAAGGGGAAGAGTGTAGAAACAGCGTCGGTCGTTAGCACGATTGAGAAGACAATAAGACAAGGAATATACCCAAGCTGCGTTTCTCGATATTGAAATAGCTTTCAATAACATGAACAATAAAGCGGTAAAGGCAGCTCTAGTAGACCCTGAAATCGATAATTCGATAATACGTTGGGTTATGTGCATGCTAAAGAACAGGCAAATTAACTCGGAACTGGCAGGGATACATATGAGAGTATCCACATCCAGGGGCGCCCCATAGGGGGGAGTTCTCTCAACACTCCTTTGGGTGCTGGTTATGAACACAATTCTCATCAATCTAAAACACTCTGGAGTAAATGTAGTAGCCTACGCTGACGATCTTGCGTTATTAGCTACAGGTAAATTCTTACCCACTATCAGTGAACAGATTGAATATGCCCTTTCTAAGGTTAGTAGATGGACTAGAAAGTGCGGCCTGATGATTAACCCGTCAAAAACAGAATTAGTCCTCTTCACAAACAAAAGGAAAATATCAAGCTTCAGAATACCTTCAATTGAAGGCACCCCGCTGAAGATTTCAGATCATGCAAAGTATCTTGGTGTGATTCTAGATAGGAAATTAAACTGGAGTCTTAACACTAAGGAAAGAGCGAAAAAAGGAATGATTGCATTCTACTACTGTAACAGAATCTTTGGAAAATCCTGCGGACCTAGTCCAAAAATTATCAGGTGAATGTATTTGGCGATAATCAGACCAATAATAACCTATGGTAATTTGGTATGGTGGAATGCAACGGAAAAAAGCACGAACCTCAAAACTCTGACAAAAGTACAGAGACTCGGGTGCATTGGGATTACGGGTGCCATGAGATCCACACCAACTGCAGGGTTGGAGGCGATACTCAACCTGAAACCTTAAGGCTAAGCCAGACTAATACCTGGAAAAACAGCGCAATAGGACATGCTCAATTTTTTCAGAAATACTTGGGTGATAGCATCATTACAGATTATACAACACCCGAGCTTGACTTTTATAAACCATTCCAAACTACCTTTCCAAACAGAGAAGAATGGCTGAACAACCAACCCTACACCAGTGAATCAGAAATAGCAATCTATACTGATGGCTCCAAAATGGACACAGGCGTTGGTGCAGGCTTTTTCTCAGAACCTCTTGAGCTAAACAACTCACTTAGGCTCCCAGATCATAGCAATGTCTTCCAAGCGGAGGTCCTGGCAGTGACAACAGCTGCTAGACAGGTATCAATGATGACGATACCACGGGCTGACATCACCTTTTACATTGACAGCCAAGCGGGAATAAAAGCGATTTCTGCCACTGTGATAAAATCGAAGCTTGTCTGCTGCTGCCGCGAAGAGCTTAAGGTTCTTGGCACGCAGCACAATATTAGACTCTGCTGGGTACCGGGACACAGCGGCATACCAGGTAATGAAAATGCCGATGAGTTGGCAAGACAGGGATCAGCGCTTGACGCTAGTCATGCAGAGATGGTGAGTATCCCACTCTGCAACATTAAACAGAAAATTTCAGATTTAATCCTAATGAAATCCAATGAAAAGTGCAGTCTACTTGACACCTGTGATACCACTAGGAAAGTATGGCCTTGCTTTAACAAGCAGAGGACTGACAAAATTATGCAACTTAGTAAGAAGTCCCTTCGCTCTCTTAAGAGCATAATCACAGGGCATAATTTACTAAAATATCATAAATTTTAAATGAAACTAAGTACAGATGACCTATGCAGAGGATGTGGTGATGAAGAGGTACATGAAGACACATCACACTTTCTCTGTCATTGCCCGTCACTATGCCACCAGAGAAGGAAATGGCTTGGTAGCTACTTCTTTGATAATCTAGAAGATATTTCTAATATTTCAGGAATACACATATTGAACTTCGTCAATGCCTCAAAATGGCTTGACTGATTAATAGAATACATAGGTTTTATCAGAAAAGAGTGATAACACTCACGGGTAACACAATGGATCTACATTGATGTAAGTGTAACAATAGCAACATCAATTGTCAGCCCAACAACCTAACCTAACCTAACAGCTGAACTTAACAAAATTGAAGCCCTTGCTTCCTCCTTCGATGGAGCAATTATCGGTGGAGACCTTAATGCAAGAAGCCCTATCTGGGGAGACGCATGGCAGAATGTGAATGGAAACTCACTCTTAAACTGGTCAAGGACATTCAACCCCTCTATAATTAACATTACTTCGAACAATCCAACGTTTCCTAGGAGCTCATCATTTCCAGATCACTTCCTAATTTCTAGCGACCTGTTAAATCTAATAGATCCAAATTTTACCATTGAAACCCTTCCTACTTTTACTGATCATTGTCCTCTCCTTCTTAAGATAAGTTTAGATGATGCTAATATTTGCATTAAAGAACAAATTTCCTCCAGGTCATTTAAAAATACTAACTGGAACCAATTCAGAGAAGATCTGGACTCCGCCCTCCGGGATTTCTTCCCTCCTCTCCAATCCTGCTTATCCAACATCGAAATTGATGATCATATTTTAAGCTTCAACTCGTCACTTCTCACCTGTCTCGAGAGTAACTCAACTAGGAATACTGTCTCGTTCAAAAAATATCGGAATCTTCCGAATGAAATCGAAAACCTCTTCATATAACAGAATTAACACTCCATATAGAGAACTTTCCTCTAGAGTTTCGTTACTCAATAATATCATCAGAGACAAAGTAAATTTATGGCTTAACAAACAACTTAGTGACAGATTATCCAAAATCCAGCATTCAGGGAAATCTTCAAGCTAGTAGGGAACAAGAAAAAATTCATGTGTAACAAGGTTTCGCTAAATAACAATACGATAACTAACGAAGAGAGCATTGTCTCAGCCTTTGCAAACCACTTCAAATATGTTTACAGGGAAAGAACTCCCGATTTCAACTATTTTGTATTTGAGTCTGCTAAATCTTCAGCCTCAGAGATAAGCCCGAACACGTCCTACTCTTTAACCAAGAGAACACAGCTTTGAATCCTCTAGCATCTGAGATTTTCACTAACATGGATATTGTTAAAAACACCATTGACTCCATCAAGCCAAAAAAATCCGCAGGCACTGACGAAATCACGAACTTTGATTTAAAGAAACTTTCCACCTTGGCTATTAAGCTGTTAACAGTGATTTTTAATAACTGCATTAATAACGGTTACTTTCCTAAGCTATGGAAGGAGGCAAGAATCCTACCCATCATCAAAAACCAGAACAACTTCGACATTAACAACTTCACCAATTTCTCTTCTCTCAAACGTAGGGAAAATATTGGAACGCATCATCCTCAACTCCATAGATTTCCAATAAGGATTCCGGAGAGGTCACTCTACAGTCCACGCCCTACTTAAACTCCAAAACGATGTTGTTTTAAATCTTCGTAACAAATGCTGCACCGTTGCCTGTTCACTTGATGTTGAAAAAGCATTCGAATGCGTGTGGAGGGACGGTCTCCTCTTTAAGATTGGGTCTCTTGACTTTCCACGTTACATTATCAATATCCTTGAAAGCTTCCTTTCAAACAGAACTTTTTTTCATCCAAATTCAGAATACCAAATCAGACATCTGTGACTGTAACAGCGATGTTCCGCAAGGCTCAATCCTGGGATCACAGCTCTTTGACATCTTTCTGCATGATTTCCCGCAATACTTTTCAGAAAATTACCTCTGCCACTCGTGACTTAAAAAAACACCTCAAAATTATCAACGACTACTATAACACCCCCAAAACTGAGCTAATCTGTTTCAGAAATGCAAGTGGGAAGGGTCCCAAAGGGGTCGTCAGTGAAAGTAAAAATATACCTATCCATTAATCTTAATAATAGCACTATTCACGCTAAGAATAATTTAAAATAACTTGGCGTTAACCTTAACAACCTGTTTAAGTTCAACAATCATGCTAGATCCACCTTGGAAAAATCTAGAAAAGCTTCAAATATGCTTATGCCATATTTCAAACATAAAGCCTTGAACAAAAAATCCAAGTTACTTTTCTACAAAACACTGATCAGATCAATAATGACTTACGCTTTTCCTATTTGGTTCACCATCTCCCCCACGGCTGCTTTGGAACTAGAAGCACTGGAGAGAAAAATATTAAGGCCTTGTGCCGCCATAAACTTTCAAACCCGAACTAAAAGATTCTCCAACGAACATTTACATAACGAAACTAACACCATTCCGTTTCTCAGATATGCTCTTCTTCAAATGAAGAAAACCATATCTGGACTCGATCTTTTGGATAATGATTTAATTAATTATATGTATAACTCTATCCCAGACCGGGTCCTCTTGGGACAATGTTAACTACCTTTCGCCTATCGGAATCCCCTCAAGGGATCTTGATCCCGCAGAGATAACTCCCCCACTCCAAACCAAAATCGTGGCTAAAACCTATGAAATCCAAATTTATTCACCTACTCCTACCTTAACTACCACTATTTAATTCAAACAACATTATTTTGAAACCGATTCTAAATAAATCTAAAAGAATCAACGGCAATCAATCAAAATTCATAAAATAATATTTCCTACGTTTCCATAATATTGTAGGACAGTATTTACACCCTTAGGTTAAGTCTTATATCTCTAGAACTTATTCACTAAACACTAACTCTAACCTGCTAGTTCAAAACCTTTTTAACCTTTAAACTCTATAACTAGAGAACTATTTGTAAACTGTGATATCTTTTGTACCATATAAACTAAGTGTAGAGCAAATTTAAACCAATTTCAAAATGTATATTTTTTTATATTAAAACAATAACTCTAATTTATAACTCAGAGCTTTGGCTAGATAAACACAAGAGAAACACAGCCAGTATACCATAACCATCGCATTTCTCAACAATTCATTGAGTCTTCCACTCAGTCATTTAACAAAAATTTAAATTTAATCTTAAATATCTAAATACCGTTCATACACTCTCGTATACTGTGATAATATTTGTATTGTATGTTCCATAGCATAGTGAGCTCTCGCTCTACTAAAAACACACCAAAAAGAAAGTAAAAAAGAAACAAAAACACTATCAAAATGCTCAGGCGCTTTAATCGTTTGTATTTCTGTTTGTAAGTTAGGTTAAGAATTGTATGTATTAGTGACAACCGTCACAAGCTATATATAAATGCTCATGAGCAAGAGCAGTACAACTTTATAATATACAGTATATCGTCGCTGTAGATCGAATACCTCGAAACCCAGAAAAAACCGATTTTTAGGTAATGATGCAATTATATTGTGAAAAAAATTCCGGATCTAATAAAAAATATCCTGTGAACCTAAAAACTATAATTGCAGAGCCACGCGCATAATTAACAACACGTCTCTCATTGCCTCTCATTGATTTGATAATAAGTTTTTTGTCTCTCCTGAAAAATCGACTTTTCTGGGTTACGAGGTATTCGATCTACAGCGACGATACAGTGCGGTTCACATGATTAGACGCACCCATTGTTCTCTCAATAAATTGCACTTTTCTTTTTGTTTTTCTTCATGAACTACGAAACAATTGCATTCATTTAAAAGGTTATTAAATTCTCTGGAAAAAAAACTAAATTCAAGATTAGTGAGAGACACTTAACGGTTGTTTTGATCTCTTTCTTTGCAGTAGTGCAAAAAAAGCTCAAATAAATCGGTTCACTTGATTAGACGCACGAATTAATTCAGTTAGTTTCTTAATGCTGGGTAATACAAATTAAATTTGGTTAATGAGTGTACGTTATTAAAGATTTTCGGAGTGTTTAAAGTGATTGGGTAAAAAGAAAATGTTAACGGCGGCGGAAATAGCAAAAATTGAGGCCTACCACTCAGAAGGGTATTCTATGCCGAAAATTGCAAAGAAAATAGGACGAAATGATGAAGCTGTTCGAAATGTTTTATCAAATCCTGCCACCTACGGAAAAAACAACAAAGGAAGGACAAAAACACCCTCTGAACCACACGAGAAGCGAAAAATTATAAGAATTACCTCAAATTTAACTAACTCCACGATGAAAATCAAACAATTTGCGGGGGTAAGTGCAAGCAAATCAACTGTTCTTCGACCTTTTTTAGGTATTCAACACTTGAAATTCAAAAAGCAAAAAAAAAAAAAAAAACTTAACGCTGCAAGAAAAGAACAGCGGTTGGAGTTCGCGCATCTTCACATGACATGGTATACGCAGGTTGGAAGTGTTTTAAATTGAAGAAATGTGGTGTTTTCTGATAAGAAAAACTTCAACCTCGATGGTCCTGATGGGTATAAGTTTTATTTCTATGAAATCCAAATGCTTTTTGAACCGAAATCATTCCAAGAAAGGAGAAGTATGGGTTTTTGGGGTGCCATTTCGTACTACCGCGCCTTTGAGTTGGTTTTGTGTCTCACAAAATGACAGAAATTTCTTATAAAGCTCTTATGCAAACAGCTTTTCCAGCCATAAGAGAGCTTTTTGGACCTATCCAGTAGATCTGATAACTAGACAATGCTCCGATCCACAACGCGCACGTTGTAAAAGCATTTATCCCCAGTGAAAATGTGGAATTTTTGTAGTGGCCACCATACTCACTTGATCTAAACATCATTGAAAACCTTTCGGGATGGCTGACCCATCAAATTTATGAAAAAGGTAAGTAGTATGAAAGCTGTGAGGAGATTATTGCCGCAATTAAAGAAGTCTTGTCTAAGATTTCATTAGATTATTTAGAAAATTGTATGAATTTTTTAAAAGTAGAATTTTTGATGTAATTTCAAATCGTAGAGGTTGTACAAAGTATTGAAACTGTGAAAAATAACTTCAATAACAATAAAAAAGTAAATAGAAAATGTTAAAAATTGATCAACCTCTTTTTTTTTAACTTTTAACAGGTGCGTCTAATCAAGTGAACCGATTTATTTGAGCTTTTTTTGCACTACTGCAAAGAAAGAGATCAAAACAACCGTTAAGTGTCTCTCACTAATCTTGAATTTAGTTTTTTTTTCCAGAGAATTTAATAACCTTTTAAATGAATGCAATGGTTTCGTAGTTCATGAAGAAAAACAAAAAGAAAACTGCAATTTATTGAGAGAACAATGGGTGCGTCTAATCATGTGAACCGCACTGTATATCGAATGTCTGCCACGAGGCTGTTCTTAATATGTAATCGAAAAAGAAGGCAATATACATTATAGCCACTTCAGTCTGATTTAAGCTATCGCTAGAATAAGTATAATAATGTAATCGAAAATTTAAAAGTCTCAATAAAGTTCAATTCAATTCTAAACTTGTCATCACTGGGTTGCTGGTTTACTCATTACATGTTGTTCAGGCATAACACTAACAACATGTAATTGAGTTAAAATAGTATGCCCAACAAGGATGAACACGAATAAAATAATGTGAATTATAAGCGACATACGAATAAGACACGGCATTCTCCGCTTTAGTTCAGCCGCCATCCCTGGAGATAAAAATATCTGAGACAACAACCTTCAGTCTCAGAACATCGTGCCACACATCTTTCCTATCCTTCTTTCTCTTCTTAACTTCACGCCCGCGCTGTGTTGAAACATTTAAAGGGTAATCTCCCTTGAGCGCGGGTAGATTATAAAAAAAAAAAAAAAAAAAAAAAATAAGATTTCACTTCTCCTTTTATCGGCAGTGATCCTACTGCGGATGTTGTGTTTGTTATTCATATAAAATCCTACTGTACTACGGATAACTTTTCCAAAAAAAACACGGCTATTCATTTCACCTAATCAGCTGACTGTCAATTATTGGAAATTTCAATTTCTAACATTCAATGGCCTGTTTCAGCGCTATTACATTAAATACATCAAATACATCTTACAACTACTTACATCCTACAACTACATCAGTTACATTTTTCTGTTTCAGACATTCAGCTGAAAGTGTTGTATGATATAACTGGAAAACATAGTTGATGTAGTTTATTTGACATATCTTCTGAATATTTTTATTTGAGCTTAGTTTCCATATTTTAGTATTTAATTCAAATCTCGTAAAGTGAAAATTTAATTTAATTTAATTTAGAACATTTTTCGAAAAGTTTCTCTTTTGAAGCATATATTTCTTGTAGAACAAGCATTTGTTGTTCTCTCACAGACTTAAAAATGCAAAAGTTAATTTTAATATAATATTTATAATTTGCTTAAATAAGAAATACGGCACGAGTACGATAACTTGGCCGCCAAGATTTGATGACGGATTTTTGTAGAGGGGCAAAAGCAAGCACTTTTTACTATGGGAGGGGGGGTCTATCTCCCCCCGTTTAGGAGGTAGGGGCACTTTTAGAAAAAATGGTTTAAATTGAAAAAAAAATATTAAAAACAACGGCAACACTTACAATAAAGTTAAAGTTGAAAGCCAGAAGATTGTTCTATAATCCTGAATTTAAATTAAATTACTCATGTCAATGATTTTCGAGAAATTCGCATTTAAAGTCCAAATTTTGATAAAAAAATGTGAAAAAAAAAGTTTAGACCGATTGTTTTCAAAATTGTGAAATGAAATTGTAAATTAGCTTGTATGTTTTTCATGTATCTATCAGTTCTTAATCGAACACAAAAAACCGCATGGTTTTGTCTTCTGGTTTTTGAGAAAATCGAAAATAACTAAAACTACTTTTCTATAAAATGTTTGTTATTTTTTGCTTCCTTACATAAATAAATCAGTGCTAGCTTCCAACATTACAATATATAAACAGTAAAGTATGTATGGGGTGGCATGCTGCCCCCCTGCAACCCTCTGCTTGGCTCACTATAGGATTTCGGGTAGGTGCGAGGTTGGGTGCATGCAAAGTTTCTTTTGCATTCACAGAATCTGTATTTAAACAAATTCAAATTTATTCTATTTATCCAATGTCCACTAAATACATATATTTATATAAGTAGCCCAAAGTTCCAAACTTACAATTTTCAAATATTAAAATGCATTATGAAAAATTCACATGTAATGCACTACTGCTCGACTGCAGCAAATATATATAATTTCTTAGTATGTATCTATGTTTGTGTCTTACCAATTTATATAAAGCAACTGAAATGTTCAAAGTATACCAACTTAGATAAAAAAAAGCTAACATTCCAATTTGTACCGTTGTTTTTTGTTCGTTCTTGAAAATGTGGTACAAGTTATTGTTTACCAAGGTCATTCGTATTCAACTTTTGTAAGAGTGAAGTGTTTTTTTCTCTAAATGAAACATGGCGGTTAAACATCCACTACTCCATCCAAAATTGAATAATTTTCCAATATTTTCTTCTTTCGGTGATTTAGTGTCGACCAACGAAAAAAACATTACTTTTTTCGAAGAAATTGGCTTAATACCAATTGAAAATTCAACTCCCGTGGCGGTGTGCAATTCTGGGTAACGCTAAATGAATTGCTGTACTGAACTAACAAAGATGCATTATGTTTATTAACATTAATCCTTATAATGGAATCACCGTCACCACTAAAAATCAAAAAAAACAGTTTTGGTAATTTTCGATTTTCTCAAAAACTAGAAGACATAGAACCATGCGGTTTTTGTGTTCGATTAAGAACTGATATATACATGAAACACATATAAGCTAATTTACAATTTCATTTCACAATTTTGAAAACAATCGGTCTAAACTTTTTTTTCACGTTTTTTTTTTATCAAAATTTGGACTTTAAATGCGAATTTCTCAAAAACCATTGACATGAGTAATTTAATTTAAATTCAGGATTATAGAACAATCTTCTGGCTTTCAAACGCAGTATAGCACTTTATTGTAAGTGTTGCTGTTGTTTTTTAATATTTTTTTTTCAATTTAAACCAGTTTTTCTAAAAGTGCCCCTACCTCCTAAACGGGGGGAGATAGACTCCCCCTCACATAGTAAAAAGTGCTTGTTTTTAACCCCTCTACAAAAACCCGTTATCAAATCTTGGCGGCCAAGTTATCGTACTCTCCCCAGAAATACTTATACTGGCATACTTTCGTTTCTATTTGGGCATTGTTGTAAAATATTGGTTTTTTTTAATAATGTAATATTCTTTATCGTTAGTTTACTAAAGTCTTTTTTAACAGCTTCTACATCAAAAATTTATATTGTATCAATAGCCGTGTTTTTTGGAAAACTTATCCGTAGTATAGTAGGATTTTATATGAATAACAAATACAACATCCGCAGCATAGAGGAAATATATTACCTAGAGTCACGACCGGTACCCCTCTTGCCTGAAACACCCGCAAATTTTTTTTGAGGTGAGTAAGAGAAAACTCTTAAATTCGCTATCCATGAATACGTGTGAATAATGTATTAAAATACAAAATGAAGTCAGTAGCTAAAAATTTGAAGTTTTGTTTTTTTTTTTGAATATCAAAATGACAGATGTCATAATTGTATGTTCTTCAATAAGAGCGCTACAAAAGTTTTTTTTTTAAATAAAACAAAAACGGTTTTGAATATCAATGAAATTCGTTATTCCTGTGAAAGTACGTTCGATGCCATTATGTATGGAACTCGATTTCTTTTACATGGCCACCACGGGCATGCTTGCAGAAGTCCAGACGCTGAACCCAATTTTCCACAGTTTTCAAGCATAAATCGGCCGATACTGCTGCAATTTCACGTTCGATATTTGTACGAAGTTCATGAATCGTCGCTGGCTTGTTGGCATAGACCATAGACTTGACGTAGCCCCACAGGAAATAGTCTAACGGCGTCAAATCGCACGACCGAGGCGGCCAAGCGACACGTTCTCCAAACTTGGTTTCCAATAAATTGAATGTGACATTCGCTGTGTGGCTTGTCGCGTCGTCCTGTTGGAACCACATGTCCTTCAAGTCCATATCATCCAATTGGGGCCAAAAATAATTTTTTCGGGATGCAATGATGACTCATGGAGTACGTGTGGATTGCTGCCTGAGAACGCTCTTTTTGAAAAAATGTTTGTAGAGGACACCATATTCGATGTTGTTGGTTGTTTGGAATACGACCCAAATCTCACTCAACATAAAAAGCATCGCTAATATTAAATGCACCTGACAAATTTCGTGAAGCTATCCCGATTAGAAATCAAGACCTACTGGCAAAAATCTATCAAACGTTCCGCCATACATTCAGGATATTATATTGCCAACACCTTCGGTTTTTGTCGAAGACAACATGCTGAATACGTTGTCCAGTTTTATATTCTTTAACAAAGTCGAGATTGTCACACTGATACAAGGACGAGTGTGTAATGTATGTTTATCCCGCTTACCGATTCCAATACATCAGAAGCGAAGCGTAGTGACATTGTGCTCTTTTTGAAGGAATTTTGCAACTATGCTCAAAATTGCAGACGCAAGGTAAAGATTCGTTCTACAAAACCCTGACGTGCTTAGGAATTCTCCAGGCACTGTAAATAACTTTCATAATGGCCGATCAGAAGACAAAATCAGCTTCTATTGATATTTTGACTGCAATTGTCGAGTTTTCGCCATTGGTTGTTCGTAATTACACTTTGCAAAATGTGAGCAGCGACGGGGTAAGTGTTACCAACTAATACAAATATAATGATTTTAGATGCATTTTTTTGTTTTTCTGCAGGGACGAATGCTACTTAATATAGCTATTGAACAAATGTTGACTGATTCCGAACCAGAGAACATGCTCACCGAGAAGGGGGACTTCCTAAATTTCTTTTACAAGCATAGTATTCAAACCTTAATTGGTATAATAATTTTTATTTGGTTTATACAAGAAGCTTAGTTATTGTCTTAATCGACAGCTCCACTTTTAATGAATACCATTGGTGATAGACCACAAAACGAAGATAATCAAACGACGCAGTTGTTGGGTCTAGTTTTGGACATTCTATCATTCTGTGCAGAACATCACACGTATCGCATAATAAATTTTATAATACAAAAAGATCACCTTAAGAGAATACTAGTGCTTATGAAGAGCACACATAATTTCCTCGTTCTTGGCGCCCGTAGACTTTTAAGAAAAATAATTGCACTTAAAGATTCTTAAACACTTGTCCCGCCTGTTAATGACATCTATCGATCGAATCAACAGAAATGATTTTCTAAAATAAAAAAAATTGAGAACTGTTGATCAATTGTTTTTAAATCTAATTTTAATTTATACATATCTATTATAGTAAAAATAAAAAAAAAAAAATAAAAATAAAAAAAAAAATAAAAATAAAACCAAAAAATAATAAATAAAAGTTTAAAAAATCTAAGAAGAGAGAAATTAATTTAATAAAAAAAGAGCAAAACATAAGAACAAAAAACAAAACCAGGATGGTTTATCTAAAATTTTCAAGAAAATTACATGATTTGTCATCAAATTCTTGAAAATGTTATATACACATAGCTGGCATTTCTGAAGTAGTTGGTTTATTTGGATGATTGAAACGGTTTCAAGTGTTGATTTTAGCTCTAAATATGTATCTGAAGACCATTTTTAAATCTGATAAGAATATCGAAAAAAGTTCATGCCATAGACGTTTGAACATTTTTGTCCTCTTCATCAGATCTACGAGCTTCTAGAATTGGTTTTCATTTGTTAATTACAACATTTTAGTATATAGTATAATACATCAAATATAGACAAATATGTACTTGTTTTATTTATAGTAAAAAAATTCGATAAAATAAATCATTTAACAAGAACACTTGCAGTTTTGCGACCTTGTATGTCTCTGCCGTGTGTAGATTTTTGAACGAGATATGGTATTTTTTTTCTTAGTCGTCGTATTTTTTCCCCTTACAGAATGCAAAACGAAAGTGTTCAACGACGTTTGACATGTACAGACGACAATAAGACGAGTGACAAAAGTTGAAAACGACTTAAGGAATGCAGATCGTGTCAGGTCGTATATTTCGCTGTCGTTTACGACATCAGTAATCGGGGTGATTGAAATTGAGAAAACGGTCTTCATATGCAAATTTTCCAAGATTTTTGTTAAAATTAAAATTTGTTTTCAGAACCACTTAGCGGACTACAATCAAGACTCGAAACCGTTTAAATCATCTGAATGAAGAAAGTTATTCAGAAATGACAGCTTGGATTATCGATCACTTTCTAGAATATAATATGATTTTTCATAATATTCCTGAAAATTGTAGATAAACCATGCTGTCATTTCTGAACTAATTGCTTCATTTTTATGATTGAAACGGTTTCAGGTGTTGATTTAAATTCTCTAAGTGATTCTTAAAACCAATTTTAATTTTAACAAAAACTTCGAAAAATTTGCATATGAGGACCGTTTTCACAATTTCAATATGAATATGAAAATGTTCAAACGTCTCTGGCAAGAAATTTTTTCGATGTTCTGTTTAGATTTAAAAATGGTTTTCACAACCATCTAGAGGACTTAAATCAATACTCGAAACCGTTTGAATCATCCAAATAAAGAAAGTAGTTTAGAAATGACAACGTGGTTTATCGATCACTTCTAAGAAAATCATATGATTTTTCATTATATTCTTCAAAATAGTGGATAAATCATCCTGTTATTCCTAAACTACTTGCTCGATTCTCAAAACAGGTATGTGTCGGGATCGAAGGAAAACGGTTATGTTTTGAGTAAATATGTAAGTATCTACCCAATTTGTTTAACTATTAAAAATAATTTATTGCTTTAAAAGGGCAAAAACAACAAATAAGGCACAATACGAAAGGCTTTATCAATTAATGAAAGAAAAAACCCGACATGGTACAAGGATATACCAAAGCTCCAAAAGAAGATGTGACGCTGTTCTGGGAAGAAGTCAAATACGATCTAAACGCTCTTGGGCCACCTGCGAAAGAAGCTTCAGTTTGGAGAAAAGTAGGTGAAAGATTTTGTTAATAAAAAAATTATTTTCAAACTCTTATGTTTGGTTGGATTGGAAATCTTATATAAAAAAGAAACTGGTCGACAACAAAAAAAGAGGTCAATGCAACTTGTGGCGGAGAGTACCGTCAACATTCCTTCTCAAAGCTAGAGGAAGGAGTCATTAAGCTGACAGGACTGCAAACTTCCACATCAGGTATAAAAAACGTGCATTCCTTTGGTTTTGGAATCTCAGCTGAGCTTGGGAGAGTTTCAAAACAGCCCGAAACTGAAAATGTGGCTTCTGAACTTTATGAACCACCTGTAGTAGATGTGTCCATGTCCTCCGATCGTGGCACTTATCAAAGAAATCGGGCTTCAAGTAGACGATACTGCGAACCTCTTAAAGAAGCAAATTGAGTTGCAAAACAATTTTTATTTAAAAACAGAAAAGTAATACGAGGGGCAAATAAAACTTTCGGAAGATATTGCTGTAAACACAAAAAGAATATACAGAGCAATGGACAGACTGTGTGATATGAAAAAAAATAGAAATTGAAGAGACACGAAGACACAATAAAATACAAGAGGAGCTTCTACAAAAAAAAGTTGAAATAAAACTTAAAATGCTTCATATGGAAGAAGAGAAGCTAAATTGCCAATACCTGGATTAAATTATGATTTAAAAGAAAGAAATTTGATCCATTTTAAAAAAGTTCCTATTGAAATGCTGTGAAATATTTAAAATAAGATTCGTTTTGAATTGAAAGTATTTTTTATTTCCAATAAATTTTGTGTTTTATTACTCTTTATTTTCATTTTGCTATACAAATGTGTTGCGAATATTATCTCTCATAGTGTTTGCAATGTTTCGGTGATTATTCGAATCACCATTGTCGATGTTTTCCTGTAGTCCTTCTTGGTCTTCAATTTCAAAGTGAGGAATATTCGTGTAGTCCAGTACGCGATAATTTATGCAGATATTATGCAACGCACAAACCACATTGATAATCTGTGCAGCTATTTGTGGACTGTAATGAAGTTGACGTGCACCAAATGTGCACCGAAATCTGTTTTTCATAACTCCAATAGTCCTTTCCACAACATTCCGTGTTTTACTGTTGTATATGCTTTTCGGACTTCCAGGTTCAGCGCAACGATATGGAGTCATCATCCAAGGTTCGAATGGATAACCATCAGCATCACCTTAGTGAATGGCCGTAGCTAGGGGATGGCATTAGGGGGAAATGCCCTACATTAAAACCTCCAATGCCCTACCTGAGTCGTTGCTGACAGTTACTACTACAGAAAATATTGATGCAGACAATTTTACGGAATTAACGTTAAATAACATAACCGTAATAGAATATAAATTAGGCCGAAAAATCCCTTACGTCCACTGCTTTAACCATCGCTTGCATTTGGTAGTCATTAGGGTTATCTCGGAAATGACTTTCATTCGTTTATTTTTTGATCAATGCATCTTGTTACATGAATTTTTTCAGCATGAAAAAATAGCTGAATTGTATGGTGGAAAAAGGATTTTCCGGCTCCTAGAACAGAGTTGGTCAGGACGCTTGGCCGTAACAAAAGTTGTACACGATAATTGTTCATTGATTTTGATGACTGGATGAAGTTACAAACTACAGATTTAGGGGGATGACGTCGCCAAGAGTGTGGACATTAAAAAAGTGATGCTCAATTTGGAATTCCGAATGGCCTTCATTGTGGCCAAAAAAATATTATCCATGCTCCAGCCTGCAGACGCAGCTTTACAATCCCGAAGCGCAGGATTGAAAGACAATCATTAAACCCACCCAAAATAAAATAAGAAAACTTAGATCAGAAAATGTATCATTAAATTTTGGAAGAAGCAAAGTCTATAACAAGCGGCGATTCTGAAAATAAGACTCATACCCAAAAGAGACAAATCAAATAATCAAATCGGATGGATGCCTACTGGGCCCTTCCTGTTCTTCTGCGAGACAATAGACAATAGAACATCAGAACGCTCAGCTATTTAAGTCTGGGGGGTTATTATGAAAAACGATACTCGTTCAAAATAAGGCGTATTAGTTAAATTGCGATTAGGAAAAACGATTGCAGTAGCACTTAATCGCCAAATTGCGTATTTTTATTTACGAGTGCCTTCAGCTCTCGTTCAGCTTTCGTTTTGGCGGTAGTTGTCAAATGTCATTTATTTTTTTATTTTTGTTTGGTTGGTTTTTGTTTTGTTAAGTGAGCAAAAAAATGTAAGTAAATAATAAATAAAATTGTGAAAAACATAAAAATAAGTTATTTCTAACCTTCTAGGCCTACAAGTAATGCTAAAAATTATCATTTTTCGTTTTTGCCTGGCAACTTTTTTTGCTTTCTATTTTCGTATCTTGTAATCGCTCTTCGCCATGACTTTCGTTTCTTCGAGTTTCGTTTTTTCTGCTGTTCGTTTCGTAATTCATAATAAGGGCCCTGAGTATTTCGAAACGTTGGCCATACTAATTGCTAAATTACAAAGGAGATTTTCGGACAGAGACGATCTACTAAATACAGTAGCGAGTATAGATGAGTTGGATGTAGACAAAATTGTACCGTTAAAAAACTTAAGTAAGTGTGAGAAAACAAAACTATTTGTAAAATGTACAGTTTCACCAAGGCACTTTTAATTCTAAAAGGACAATAAACGAACCAAAACAGATACATTTTTTTAGCGAAAGCCCATTTAATTGCAATTTGTTTCAACTGGCCATAAGTTATGCAAGAAAATCAAATATTTAAAGCTACTTCATTCAAACTGCAGTACCAAGTCTTTTTGATTGCTCCTCTTTATATGACAATAAATAAATACATACTTTTAAATATGTCATAATAAAATTACATCTGTGGCGAAGTAATAGGCCTCAAAGGCTATCAATCAACCTTATTCCGGTAGTCGTTTTATTAAAGATAATAATAATAAGAAAAGGGCAACGTTCTCTGTTTTTCACTTTTCTAAGGATTATATTATAACCATATTCGTTTCAATAAAATTCCAATTTTCGTTTCTAGAGCCTTGTCGTTTTACTGGCGTTTTAGTAAAACGACTATCGGAATAAGGGTGAATGAGTCACGAAAGAAAGGCAAACATGGTATTTCTGGCCTTTGAAAAGAAAAGAACCAAGTCAGTTGCTCTGGATGAAGTCCTTCGTATTTTTAATATATTGCGAATCAAAGAATTCAGTTATTTTAATAAAAGAACTTTGTATTGTTGTCTATGTAGGTATACTGAATACAATGTTAAGAGAAATAATATTATAAACCATTATATAAATGAATGCTTAGCACTTATCTATCACCCCCTCCCGAAAATTGAGTATCACCTTTACCAGATCAGATCATATTTCATATCAAGTAAAATTTGTGCTTGCGCCCTACATGTTATCACCGATGCCCTACGTTGAATTCAACTCTAGCTACGGCCCTGCCTTAGTGAATCACAAATTAACTGTAAACCATATATACATATATATTTCTGCCACTCTTATACTAACCTAAAATCCAAGTATTACTTTCGCCTTCTTGATATTTTGATTGGAAGTAGCGTCTTGCGTTGCTTAGGTTCCATATGTGGGAATCATGATTTGCTCCAGGATAGCGTACATCAACGCATCTAATTTTTAAGTTGTTGTCGCAAATCTTAAACGAAATTTACATACCTATACATACATAAGCCCATAAAGTTCAACGTTGGCAAATCATTTTACCAGCATGGCATTAATGCTAAAGTTCCCTTTGCGATTGTAATACAACCCTTTTTCTTCCTTTGGAGCAATTATATTAATATGTGTTCCATTGACGCACATAATGACGCCTGGGAAACTCGCCTTCATATAGAAGTCTCTTTTCGCAATATTTTTTTCCGCATCGCTCATCTGGATTTGTATCCACTCAAGACAGATTCTTCTTTCCAATACATTCAACACATTTTTTAGTGTTGAGGAAAATGTGGACTGTGCCATGCCAACTTCATATTCATAACCTTATTATCATTCGTAACAAGAAAACACCACCGGGTCAAACTCATCTAATACATATTTGAATGCCGGTTTATTGAGTCGGATATTTCTTTGAAATCTGTAAGTTTTTAATTGTTTAAAACATAAACTATATTAAAATCACTATCAGTATACACATACGTTAGGTCATCTAAGTCAAATGGATTACAAGCATCTCGAAGTACTTTGCTCTCAATTTTCAGATTGCGCTTTCGCCTCAAGGTCTCTATTCGTCCAGCAAAGATTGAGAAGGCGATTGAATCCATTCTAAAACACTTTATATTTAATTTGTTTATAAGTATAAAAAGGAATTTTTAAATAATTTGTAAATTAATTCAAAATGTATTCCAATAATTTTCACAAATGACAATGTTTGACACAAAACAGCTGATTTCGAAAATGAGAATGAGAGCGACTAATAAGGCAATGCCTTTTTGAATTCCATTCGGATTCATTTCTAAAGGATATTCGTTCTCTCAAATTTCGCCTGATAATCCTCATATTTCTCCTACGAAACAAAAATCTATAGTAATACAATACAAAAATACATCTATACGACTATAAAGGACAAATAATTATCAAACCTATGAGAATTTCTCCTATTTGTTTCCATAAGAATTCTTATATATATTGAAGGCATTATAAAAACGTATACAAACAATTTAATATATTAATATATTATAAACAAATTCACAAATGTTCAAACGATTGGCAAATTTGAAAAATAATATATAATTTCGTTTTGCAATTAAGCATTCACAATAGTAGATAAATTCATAAGAGACAACAAAAAATCATCCACGGCAAATGATATTGAATTCACCACACCATTTTCATTCACGGAACCAGAATCGCTTATTTGCACCAAGTGAATCGAAAAAGTGAAAGAAATGTATGACAGCGGATGTGAAAACAATTTATTCTATTCACTTTTTCACAGAACCAGAATCGGCCCCCAGTTGTTATATGACTATCAACTATCAAAATTTTGTATCGACTGTGAATTTCATTACATTTTATCATTATTGTGTGATTTTTTGTTAGACATGGGGGCTGATTCTGGTTCTGTGAAAAAGTAAATCGAATTGCTTTTCACTCTTTCACGCAAAAATACGATTATCGTTCTGTGAAAAAGTGAAACCAAACGTCAAAAACATTCATATGAATAATTTGCTTTCATGCTCTTATTCGATGGTGAATATTCAAAGTGAACGTGAAAGCGGAAAATATGGAGATTTTTTTGAACCAAAAATAGAGGAAAGAGTGTGACACAGGCACAAAAAGAATTTTTGATTATTTTTTTGTTTTGGAAATAAATTTGGAGATTGCTCATGATAGGTACGCAAACAAGTTTTGAAAATTTATTTCATCGCGTCTTAATTTTTTTGTAGATTTGTTTCAGTTGACGTTTCATTTAATACAATTGTATGAAATGCTCCTCCGTATTCATTTCGAAAGGATTTTCGTTGTCTCTCAAATTTCGCCTGATAATCCTCATATTTCTCCTACAAAACAAAAATCTATAGTAATACGAGTACAATACAAAAATACATCTATATAAAGCACAAATAATTATCAAACCTATGAGCATTTCTCCGATTTGTTTCCATGAGAATTCTTATACAGGGTGATTTGCATAAGGTGTGACAAAAAGCTAAGGCGTGTAGGTTGGACTTAGACAAGAAAAAGATCGTATGGGGGGGAGGGTCTATTTCCTCCCGTTTAGGCGGGAGGGGCAATTTAAGAAAAAAATCACTTAAAACAGAAAAAAAAAATTAAAATTGATGTTTGGGTTTAATGATCGTTTTAGTGGATGCAATTAATCAATACAAATTAATTCATTTTTCACCCTACGTTTCGCCAATTACTTGTTGGCTTCTTCAGGGGTTAATATTTATTATCTTTAAAGATACAAATACAAAGAGATGATACTTATTATACATACATACACAGCTATAAAAATAATAATGAAAAATTGGGACAGACTGAAAACACATACAAACATACCTAAAAATCAGTTCTTGAAAATTCTTCAATTCTGCTTAACAGACAACAATTATTTCAAATATGACAACAAACTATACAGTCAAACGTTCGGCATGCCAATGGGAAACCCTTTATCCCCAACAATTGCGGACATTGTACTTGACCACCTACTAGACGAAACAATAGACAAGTTGAAGAAATCAAACACAAAAATCAAATTTATAGCTAAATATGTTGACGATATGGTTGCCATCATTAAAAAGAAAGACGCTAAAATAATATTAGAAACACTTAACGAATATCACACAAAACTAAAATTTACAATAGAAATAGAAAACAATCACCAGTTACCGTTTCTTGAGGTGAAACTTATAAGAAAATAAAATAAAATTTCCTTTGACTGGTATAGCAAACCAATTTCATCAGGAAGAATGATAAATTATTTGTCTTCTCAACCAATGAAATACAAAATCAATACTGCAACCAACTTCATTAACAAAGTATTAGACATCAGTGACAATATATACCACAAAGAAAATATAACTAAAATAAGAACAATTCTACAAATGAACAATTATCCAAACACAATAATAAATAATTTAATTAATAATAAACTTCACCAAATACAAAACTCAAATAAACAACATACAACACAAAAAGTAAAATCTGGCAGCGCTAGACTTTTCTCATTAACATACATCCCTCATCTAACTGACAATAATACTCTCAACAAAACAATACCACTTGACAGAGAAAAAACTACTTTCGCACATAAAGCCAATAACACCTTAAGTTCAATTTTTACAAAAACAAAACCACCCACACAAATAACAGATCATCACAATGTAGTTTACCAAATACCATGCAAAGGTAATGACGACAACAAGTGCAACATGGTATACATAGGCACAACAAAACGTAAGCTTGCAGTGAGATTATCCGAACATGAAGCTGACATAAGAAAGAAAAGAACAGCAACAAAACGTAAGCTTGCAGTGAGATTATCCGAACATGAAGCTGACATAAGAAAGAAAAGAACAGCTACAGCATTCTCACAACACATGATAGAAGAAGACCAAATCGCAGACTTTGACAATGTTACTATTTTGGACAAGGAAAATCGCACCACCACCCGCTACACACTAAAAAGTCTACGGATTCAACAAAAAATAACAACAACAATGAACCACAAAGAAGACTTGGACAATATCAGCTCTATATATAGTGTTGCCATCAGTAACAATAATAATAATTGATCTGTGATATTAATAGCAAGCAATATTAGACTTAAGTTTTGCTGTCCAATAAGTGTTAATTTATTTATGTGTTGTTTAATTAATGTTAATTTATTCCAATTTATTTATTATTTAAACCATAATGTAAACACAAATCTATAAATCCAAAACAGTAAGTGCAATAGACCGAGTAAATAGTTTTTTTCAAATTTTAATTAATAATAAGTATCATCTCTTTGTATTTGTCAACAACAAGTAATTGGCGAAACGTAGGGTGAAAAATGAATTAATTTGTATTGATTAATTGTATCCACTAAAACGATCATTAAGCCCAAACATCAATTTTAAATTAAAATTTTAACATATGATCAAAAATTTAAAGAAAAAAAAATTATTAAAAAATAACGGTGATACCTACAGAGTAAGGCTATAGCATTTTGAAAAGCCAGAAATACATTCTTTAATTTTGTTTTTAAATAAAGTTGTTCGAGTGAATAGTTTTTGAAAAATTAATTTTCAAAATCAAAATTTTGAAAAAAAAATGAAAATTTTTTTTAAACAATTTTTTTTTCAAAATTAATACTCAAAGATATTCACAATCGGTCTAAAATTTCCAGTTGATACTATCAAATTGATACTCATAATAGGGCTGTCTGTCCGACGAAATTCAACGCATGCATTTGTGTGCGATGAAGCACTTCTAATGGTCTTACATACAAAAAAAAAATTCTCCGAAATCCTCCGACAAGTTTTTGTTGCGGAAAGTGTTTTCTTTTTAAAGAAATAGTTAATTAAATGTATGTAAGTAATAAAGATATTAACTTTATTTGCGTTAACTTGTGTTTCTATTTATAATAGACTTTTTGTTCTTAGGCAGAACGAACAAACAAGTTCGCACCAATATGAGCGGATTAGACCAAAAGGACAACAGAAATTGTAGCTGTGTTTGGAAAGATCTGGCCCAATCAGTTTAATTAATTGGGACCGATGTTTGGATGGAAAAAAGTAGTTTTTTTTTTCAATTTATTCTTATTTATTTATTTATTTATACACACTAACTTAATAATATTAAATCACTAGGTTAGTACTAATATTTGTTTTTTCTGAGCACAAGCTTCAAAGGCCTTCGGCTCGAGGTTAAACTAATGTTACAGGATGAAATTAAGGAGTGTTAATTTTTTGTTTATAATTTCTATATTTTTTATATTTATGTTTTGTAGGATTTCGTAAATGTTGTCATCGTTGTTAGGAGGAGAGAGGTTAATGTGGGTAAGAGTATGATGGAGATCTAGTGGAACGGTGCAGTTGGTGCATATTGGCGGATTTTCTCTGGTCAGAAGGTGTTGGTGCGTTAATACCGTGTGTCCCAGGCGCAGGCGTACAAAATTTGTGATGTTAGATTTAGTTGAAGTGGTTGGATAGTTTGGGGGACTTTTGGAATGGTTTATTATAGCGTAGTGGTGATTGTATCTCATCCAGTCTTTCATTCGAGAATAAGAGATTTTAGAGTTTATTAGGCGAGATAGATCTTTTTCACTCAGGGCGTTAAATAAGAATGTTGGTGTCTTGCTAGCTGAGTTAGCTGCTGTGTTAGCAAGTTCATTTCCTTTTATGCCTATGTGAGATGGTACCCACATTGACTTGGTTTTAGGTTGCGTTTTGATGAGTATATCTCTGATTTTAGAAATAGCAGGGGTGTTGTTGTTGAGGTTCGTGACAGCGTTTATGACTGAAAGGCTGTCTGAGCATATAACCCAGTCTTTCAGTTATAGCGACATGTTTCAAAGCTTCGTATATTGCCAATGCCTCCGCAGAAAAAATGGAGGCACACTCAGACAAGAGGCCATGTCTGAGTAAATCACCATCTTCTGTCGTTACAGCAAAGCTCGTGTGAGTAGTTGTCTTGGAGCCGTCACAAAATACAAATTTTCTCTTATCAGATTTTAGATCATGCTGAATGTTGTTGAAGATCGCCAGATATATAGTTTTTGAAGTGAGGTCCTTTGGGTATTGGGACATTGAGAGCTCGAATGAATCAGGACAACATAGCCAGTATGGGTGTTTTGGAGTCCGGTTACTGTTAATTGTTGTTGGTAGGTCAAAGTTTCTTATACTATTCCAAACAATTGATATAGCAGATGGGATTTTTCTGGAGCGGGTAGAGCGACAGGTGGAGACAGCGTCATTGTTTAATATAGACCTTGTTAGAAACAGGATTTTGGGTGCGAGTTTTAGGATTGATTCCTCATACCTTTCGCTGATTGATGGTAAGCCAGATTCGGCTAATATGTTTTTTATTGGTGTCGTTGGGAAGGCATTAATAGATCTTCTTGCAGCTTGATGGTAAGAGGATTTGATAATATTAAGCGTTGATTTTGGAGAATTTCCATATATGCTTAGCCCGTAGTCAATTTTGTTAAGTATTAACATATTTGTTAAGTAGCATAATGTATTAATATGTATTTTACATTTTTTAGATGATAAGTATTTAATTATGTTGAGTCTCGAAGCAAGTGCTTTTTTTAAGTATGATGCAATGGTTTTTTCAAGTATAATTTTTGCTGAATGTTAGGCCTAGAATACTTATGTGATTAACAGGTTCTAAACTAAAATTATTAATACTTAAATTAAGATTAGGACAGGTTTTTTTTTTGCAAACATTGAAGGTTTTGCATTTACTTAAAGATAGGTTGGCACCAGCTAAGGTAGACCATTTGTCTATGTCTTTAATTACGTTAATAAAAATTGATTTAGTTACTTCAAGATCATTGTTTTTACAGAGCACGTAAACATCATCGGCTTGACAATGGTCAAGAGTTTTGTACTTATTAATTATAATGCTGATTTCATTAAATGCTATCGAAAAGAGAATGACTGAGAGGGGAGATCCCTGTGGAATACCATTATGAAGGGGAACATTTGGGGAGTATGTGTTGTGGACTTTAATACAAAATTTTCGATTTGTAAGGAAAGCTTTAATGTAACCATACAGTTTTGGACCTAAGTTCCAATCTTTTAATTTTGATATCACTAGGTGTGGGACCTATTCTATTGCCTTCTCGAAGTCGAGAGATAGTATTGAGACGTGATTTTTTGCAGAGATGGCGTTTGAGATATAGGAATCAATATGCAGTAATGCATCTAGACATCCTCTTTGGTTTAAAAGCTACTTGGTTAGGAGCTATTATTTTCTTTGATTCCGTGAACCAAAGGAGGCGTTTTGCGACGATTTTTTCCAAGATTTTTTCTCTTACTGTCCAATACAGTTAGAGTAAAAGATGTATCTCAGCTTCTTACTGTTCTATGTACAATAAGATTTGTTGGTTACAAGAGACAAGCACTTGAACTTGTTCTTGAAGGAATTGTTGTTTCGAGGTTTACAAGATACAAGCACTTGAAACTTGTTCTTGAAAGGAATTGTAGATTCGAAGTTAAAACACCTTGTTGTTGTTAAACGAAACGAATGAATTTTATTGTCGAGATATGTCTCTTTTATACTTAAAACTAAACAATCAAATTGATGATACATTACGTTACAAATAAATATTAATTGTGTCACATAAATTGCTTACAAATATAATACGATGACACATTGCATTGCAAAATAAATAATATTAATTGTGTTACATAAATTGCTTACAAATATAATACGATGTCACATTGCATTGTTACATAAATTGCTTACAAATATAATAGAGTAAAACAACTATGACACAGTTATGTTTATGTTGGGCAGGTCATTGTTTCCTGCTGATGTCATCAATACTTGGTGTGGCTTGTGTTTGCGAAAGCAATGAACATTCTTCCCCGCGTTGAATGGGAACTCATTCAACAAACTATACCTCCGAAACGTTGTATTGAGTTTTGGGCGGTGAAGGAATGGAGTTTTCGTTTGACGTCATTTGCTTCCGAGTTTTCAGCAGAAATATGACTCCCAGACAGACTGCTATTATAAGTGCCAGATAGCTGATTGAGTAATGATGGATGTTGTTAGTAAGTATTTTTTCGTTGAGGTTTGCGAGCTTCTGATGTTGTAATGTTGAAAGTTGGTTTTGGAGTGTTGTAAGCGATTCAATGTGCGAGTTGTTAAATTTTGGAATTTGATCTAGAGCTGATTGAACATCACTTAGTTTCGCTATCGTTGATAAATTTCCAAAACTTATGAAGGATGAATGTACGTTGCTTATTGTGAAGTGTTGCATGTTTTTCGTCGTTTTGGTGATGTCTCCGTCAGTATGTTCTCATCTTCATGGTTTGCATCTTCCCTGTCTTCGATGAGTGGCGCTAGTCGATGAATCGGTCGTTTCAGTATTCCTGACTGTGTTTTTACGTTGCCCACTCGAACGACTTCATCCTGCCCCTTAAAGATGTCGACAATTCTTCCCAATGGCCATTTGAGGGTTGGTGTATTATCTTCTTTGATGATAACTAAATCCCCAATTTTGATATCTTGATGCCTCTTGTTCCACTTGCTTCTCTGTTGGAGTTGGTTGAGGTATTCTGTTGACCATCGTTTCCAAAATTCGTGTTTAAGGTAGCATATGTTACTCCAACGATTTCTTAGATTCTTGTTTTCTGGAACTACGTTGGGATCGATTTGTGCGGTGAGGGGTTCTCCAATTAAGAAATGTCCCGGTGTAAGGGCGGCAAGATCATTTGGGTTATCTGATAGTGGAGTTAATGGCCTTGAATTCAGGATTGCTTCTATTTCAATCACAATAGTCTCTAGTTCCTCATGTGTTAATGATGCTGTGGATACCGTTCGGAGTAGAAGATGCTTTGCTGATTTGACTGCAGCTTCCCATAAACCGCCGAAGTGGGGGGCTCTTGGTGGAATGAATTTAAAGGTTATTCCCTTGTCGCTGCTGGCCTTGATGATGGCTTCTCTAGCTTCTGCCGTGTGTAAAATATCCTTGAGTTCGGCTAGCTGATTTTTGGCTCCGACAAAATTGGTTGCATTATCACAATACAGCGTTTGTATTCTTCCTCTTCGACTAATAAATCTTCTCATGGCTCCAATGAAGGCTTCAGTGGTTAAATCTGTTACTACTTCCAAGTGAATTGCCTTAGTTGAGAAACAGCAAAAAACTGCTAAGTACACCTTGTGTGGTTTCTTGCCTCTGATTTTATAGTGGACCCAAAGAGGTCCGCAGAAATCTACGCCACAGATAAGGAATGGTCTATTTGGCGTTACTCGATCAGCTGGAAGGTTCCCCATGACTTGGGTCATCAGATGTGGTTTTGTTCTCGTGCATCTTATGCAATTATGAACTGTGTGTCGGGCTGTGATCTTACCCTTGATTGGCCAAAACTGTTGTCTTAAAATGGACAGCAGTGTTTGCGGTCCACAGTGATTGTGTTCGTCATGTTTGTATTTGAATAGCAATTTTGTAATTGCTTCGTTGTATGGGAGTAGTATTGGATGTTTTGCATCAAATGATATTGATGTAGCTTCTAGTCGTCCTCCTACGCGAAGAACATGGTTGTCATCTAGAAATGGTGCCAGAGTTGTAAGTCCACTAGATTTGCAAAGTCCCTTATGGTTCTTAAGATCTTGAATTTCGCCTTTGAATTCGGAAGATTGTATCTGTCTCACAATGGTAATGAGAGATTCGTTGAGCTCTTTGGGTGAGAGTGCCCTCTGCCCCTCCGGATTAACCTTGAGTTTCTTGGCCCGTTTGATGAAACGAAGCATATAGCCGATGGTATGTTGCAGGAACTTAAAGAATTTCGATGTCGTATTTTATATATGAAATCACTTGGAGAATCATCTTGTAGTGCTATAGCAACAGTATGTTTTCTCTTTCGTTCAAGATCGGAATGAGTTTCTAGTTCCTTTGGAGTTGAATATGGCCAGGCCGATTCATTTGCATGTAGAAATAAGGGCCCGTAAAGCCACATATGACAGGACATGAAGTTGCGTGCAGATATTCCTCGAGAGAGTAAATCTGCGGGATTTTCCTTTGATGGTACATGACGCCATTGTGCTCCCCATGAGAGTTCTTGTATTTTTGCTATTCGATTCGCCACGGAAGTGTGATATGTAGATGATGTGGAGGTTATCCAGGAGAGGACAATTTGGGAGTCTGTCCAAAGATATACTGATGCTTCTGGGAGTCGTATATCTTCTCTGACTCTACGGGTAAGTTCAGCTCCCAAGACTGCAGCACATAATTCTAGACGAGGAAGTGTTTGCTGTTTTATTGGAGCTACACGTGATTTTGCGCAAAGTAGCCTGTTGATAGTTGTTTGGTCTTGATAAGTTGAACGCAGATACACCGCGGCTCCATAGGCTCGTTCTGATGCATCCACGAAGGTGTGAATCTGTATAGACGTAGGGTTCCCTTTAAATATGTGTCTGGGAATTTTCGCTCGATCGAGATCTGCTATGTCCTTTCTGAAACTAAACCATTCTTCCTTGAGGTGTTGTGGAAGTTCGTCGTCCCAGGAGAGTTTTAAATGCCAAAGATTTTGCATGAAGATTTTGGCTTGAACTACAACAGGGCCAAATAGTCCTAATGGATCGAAAATTCTTGCGAGTTCTGAACTAACCACACGTTTGGTGATTGATGAAGAATCGTTCACTTGAGATCTCCCACATAACTCGTCTGTTTTAGGTTGCCAGACAAGTCCTAGTGTTTTAATTGTGCAGTAGCTTCCGTCGGTGAAGTCCAGGCTGACTTCCTGATCCTCAGGGTGAATGTCACATAGTAATTGGGGATGGTTTGCACACCATTTTCGGAGTTTAAAACCAGCGTTGTTCAGGATTGACATTAGTTGTTTTTGAGCTTCTTTTGCCTGAGTGATGCTGTTGGATCCGCTTATGCAATCGTCTACATAAAAGTCTTCTAACAGGATCTGGCTTCCGATTGGGTGCGTTATTTTGCTTTGAGAGGCTAAAAATTGTAGGCATTTGGTTGCTAAGTAGGGAGCGGCTGAGGTTCCGTAAGAGACCGTTTTGAGTTTGTAGTATTTTATGTCTTCTGATGGCTGCCGTCTCCAAACGATGAGTTGATAATTCTGATCCTCTTCATGAATGAGGATCTGTCTGTACATTTTTTCGATGTCGGCTGTGAACACAAACCTATGTATTCGAAAGCGGAGTAGGATCGAGAAGAGTTCACTTTGAACAGTGGGTCCAGTATGAAGTATATCGTTGAGAGATAGGCCCGTGGAAGTTTTTGCTGATGCGTCGAAAACAACACGTAGTTTGGTTGTGCTGCTATCAGGTTTGAGTACACAGTGATGAGGGATGAAGAAGTGGTGTTTTGGGATGTTGGCCGGATTTAATTGTTCCATGTGACCAAAGGCCTCATACTCGTCCATGAATTTCACATAATCGTTCCTTAACGTTGGGTTTTTGCTTAGTCGTCTTTCTAATGACATAAAACGGTTGAGTGCTAATTGTCTTGAGTCACCCAAGGCTTCGCCATTTTCTCGGAATGGTAGTCGAACTTCAAAGCGACCGGAGTTGGATCTCTTAACTGTTTGAGTAAATTGTGATTCACAATATTTTTCGGTTGTTGTCATTGATTTTGGTGTGTCTTCGAAGTCGTCCAGTTTCCAGAATCTTTCGATGAGGTCATTTGTGGAGTCGGCATTGTTATAAGAGACATTTTCAATTTTGCCTGCCACGACCCAACCAAGGACAGTGTTCTGTAACAATGGCATCTTGTCACCAATTCGTATTTGCTCAGGACGTATAAGTTGATGATATAATTCTGCTCCAAGAAGAACATCAATTTTGTCTGACTGATGAAAGTTTGGGTCTGCTAGATTGATGTTTTCAGGAATTGACCAGGTTGTTGTATCCAGGTTCTGCGTGGGTTGAGATGACACAATGCTTGGAAGAATGAATGCTTCCACTCTGCAGTTGAATTTTCCAATTGACGATTGGAGTTTGATGTTAACTCGCTGTGTGGAGTTTCGTGTTCTCCGCCCGATGCCTTCGATGCAGAGATGATGGTTTAGGTGATAAGGATAGACGTTTGATGAGTCGCTCTGAGACTAGATTTATCTGTGAACCTGAGTCTAAGATTGCTCTGACCACACAAGATTTGCTTATAGCATCAATGGCTTTTTTAAGTGCAAAAATGCTGATTGATGAGAGGGGTTGGTTTTCACTTTCGGGGGCTATAACTATGAATCTCGGATTCCTATAATTTGTGGTCTTAGGGAGTTCGGGGAAGGAGTCAATGGGATGATAAAATGGTTTATTTTTTGTCGGTCTCGGTTCGGAGAGCACCACTTCTTCGAGAGGGTCGTACCGGTTACCCACTTTAATTTTCGGCCCAGGGGCCATAAGTACTCCATAGAGAGCTACCGATTTGAGACGATGCGTACAGCGTGAAAGCTAGTCGGTGACTGCAATTTATTCTTTTTTTGACACTTCAAATGGAAACAAAAAACATGTATGGAAATGGGTAGTGGACTTTATTCGATAGTTTTGATTTAAAAATCGGTGCATCTAATTACATTTCTTAAAAACGCTAGCGCATTAAAATTGAAAAAAATACTTTTTATAAACAATAAATTACACTCTCTCACGGATTAGTCATGGTTTAAAATGCTTATGGTGTTTATATTAGAAAAATTATCGAAAATATATCGCATTTTCAATATATCGGTTAATTAGCACATCTCTGTCTGAAATGTATATTATATATGTATATATCGCAATGCGTCGTTGGATTTTTGAAAAATTTCTTCCGATGAAAGCTACTACGAACCAAAATTAAATTTCCGAAGAATGATGCGTTGCGGAGAAAGTTCCGCTCCGACGGTTACTTCGATAGGGCCGATTAAAGAGTTTAAAAAATGAATTTACCCTTATGAACATATTTCTCCAATAACATTCGTTTTTAAAATTCCTAGCCTATTACATAGGAGCAAGTTCGTGCGACCCAGTCGTGTATTTTAATTTTAAAAGTTTTTCTATTTTATTTAACGACTTGTCGTTCAAACACTGGCACATCGTTAGAATTTGACTGAGGGGATCAAGATGATCAGCAATTTAAGTTTATTTATTTACTCTTGGTTTTCATCCAGTAGCTTCCAGCTGTTATTTATTGAAAAGAAGTTTCTGTATGACCTGCGAAAATAAGTTATACAAATATTCCACTTAATTTTATTTTATTACTTTTTGGCACTCCTTTTGAGACCTTACTGGTTTTTATAAGGAGTTAAATGTTGGGTCTATAGGTTCCCATTTAGTACTTTGTGAAACTCCTCTCTTTAAATTGGTTGCAAGAGATAGATTTCGTTCAATCAACTCCACGAGGCGCTTCATTTGTATCGGATAAGTAATTTTTTACCCTTTAATGAAAAAACACTTAAAAAAGAATATAAACAACAATAAAACTTACATTTTTAGACAGAAAATAGCGTTGAATTGTCGAATAAACCAAGTGAAACGCCAGTTATAATCAGCATAAGTAACGTTTTTCTCACAAAAACTTAGGTTCCACTCAATTATGCTGTAACACTCAAAAAAACGACTCTAAAACGGCATTCGTAATACAAATATTTGAAAATAACATATAAGTCGTTTGAGCGCAACGCCTATTACAATAAGGATGATTATTACTTACTATAATACTCAACTTCTGTAAGGTTTCAATTTTTCAATATCCTGAAACCAAAAAACCAAAAACAATATATCCGAACTTAAATGGATTCATTTAAGTGGTCATTGCAAAATAATGATTTTAATTTTAATATATTACAAGTAAATGTTTTTTTGAAAATTCAAAAGCCAAACATACTTCTAAGTTTTAAAGGTAACTATCATGTAAAAAATAGAAAGGATTTATTGCATGGAGAATTAATTTTCTTATAAAATATTTTTTCTTAAATTTATAGACATTTGGTATTTCAAATAGTACTATTTTACAGAAAAATGAACCTTGGTCTTTCACGTCTTAGAAAATTAATTTCCAATTTACACTCTCATGTTCTCGCTAAAAAAGAATAATGCTAAACATTTAACATATAAATATGTATATAAATTACTAAATGCAAGTAACATTTATAGCTTACTATCGCTAATATGAAAAATTGAATTTCTGCAATATAGCTAATTCCAACCCGCGAATTTATGTTTCTGTTGGTTGTTACTAAATTAGGTATGCATATTTTGTCTTTGCAATAGAAAATAACGAATTTGATGCTTTCGATACACATAATTAAATTTGTACCAAAATAAATAATTTTTACTTAAAAAAAAATGGAAATTTTAGTTTTAAATTTATTAATACTATTTTTGTAATGCCAAATTTATTTTTCAAAACCATTCAGCAATAATCCTTCTAAGAACCAAATATCTTTTACTACTATAAATTTCTTCTAAAGCTTATGAATATGTGCTTATAGGTGGAACTTCTATTCTAAAATATCTTTGGAAACATTTTCTATAACCTCGAAAGCTTTATTCAGTTCTTTATTGGTCAGGAGAATATTTGAAGTCACTCGCAAGCTCGGTTTCGGAGGAAATTTCTCCAATTCTTCCAAATAATGTGCTTCAATTAGCGCAATATTATTTTCAATGCACTGAAAAAAAAAAAGTTGGTAGGAGATCATTCAGAAAGTTTAATTTTTACCTTGTCAGCAATTTTTGCTAGAACTCTTTGTTCCTCCTCATTAGACAAGGATTTTTTTAAATACAAATGCTTTACTGGCGAAATTTCATTTCCACGTAAAGAGAGCTTCGAAAAAGAACTAAAAATCGAATGCATATTACGACTTACGGTCTCCAGCTGGCTGAATATTTGAGGGTCGTTCTCGAAGCGATCTAGTGCACTTATGGCAGCCTGGGTCAAAAGTGGAGGCAAGGAAGCTGAAAAACAATAACCTAGTCCAGAGAGACGTTGGTGTTCTACAATAAACGACGATCCAACACAAAAACCTCCACTGGATGCAAATGCCCATTCCATGCCGGCACAAATAAGATCCACTTCAATGCGCTATTTTAAAATATATGCAAATACTAAATTTAAATATGTGGAGGTTTATATGGGTTCATACTTACATCAATATTGAAATGTTCTGTCAATCCATGTCCAGTTTTACCTAAGGTTCCAAATGAAATACTCTCATCAAGAAACAAACGTAGTTTGTATTTTGCACGTAGAGCTACAAGTTCAGGAAGTGGACAAATTTCTCCAGTATTCATATAGATTCCTTCAGCAACAAGAAAACGACGAGTTTTAGCTGCCTTGCTAGGATTCTGAAATAACGTTGAACATATTAAACTCAAATGGGAGATTGACGTGAAGTATGAATATTATTGAATCTTAACTTCAATTTGTTTCAAAAACAAAATTAAATTAACAAAGACACAATTAGATAAAATCTTTTAGAGTATCAATATGTACATATTTCAAAAAGAATGTATAAAAAAAATAAGACTAGTGCAAAAATAGTTTCCTCTTAAAAGCTGTACGTTTGGTAATATTTTGGAATTCATTTACAAATAAATTCCACAACAAACTGCAGATACGCAGAATGAACGTTCTGCTATGATGCGTGAAAAACGAAGCATAATTAACTTTAGTCCTCTTTGTGAATGACAAAATTGATTATTTCACTAAGGTAACTAGGGCACCTATTATGGATGACACTATGGATTTCCAAAACAAGCCTGAATCATAAGTACTCATCAAGACGCATTCCAAAGAGAATGTTCATAAATGAGATACCCTGGAATGTCTCGGTATACAGTATGAGCTCATCTCAGGAGCAAAACATAGCAACGGACTTAGCAGGATTAAGTTCATAAGGGTATTATTAGAACAAATTAGGAAACGGTTTAGATCCTCATTGAACCTAGCAATGCAGTCCTCCATTTTACGAAAAATATAAATTACTACATTACATCAGGACATTCATTTATAAATAACGAAAATAAGAGGGGACCCAATAGCGATCCCTGAGGTATTCATAAATATAGCAATACCTGATCAGAGGATTAGAAATACCAACCTCTCTTTTTATTCGCTGAACTATGTCTTTTAGGAATTGCAAATTAGTTTAAGTGACGTGCAAGAGAAATTAAAATTTCCCTTGAGTTTAGAAAGTAGAATAGAGTGATCAATGCAATCGAAGGCTTTAGAATAATCTAAAAGTACGGATATCCGAAGTCACTTTTATTACCGCGGATTCACAACCATCCAGATTGCCAGTTAGAGATTAGAGATCATTTAAATAAATTTCGATTTGATCATGTATTATTTTTTCAAATAACTTGCATGAGAAAGTTAAAATACTGATTAGCCTATATTCGGAAAGAATGTAAGGGTCTATTTTTTTGGGAACCGCCATAACGCTAGCGCTTTTCCACGCAACTGAAAACTCATTACTGTATATACAAAGGCAGAATATGTGAAGTAAGTTATTATTTACGATGGGGAGAATGAGTTTTAAAAATGTAGGCGGAATATTATCGGGACCAATCGCACTCGATACTACCGATCTAGTGGCGTTAAATATATCATAAACAGTAATATAAACAAATAAACAAGAAGAAGAGTTCTCAATCTTAAACATTGGAAAAATATCTTGGGAAACGAGGGAACTTAACACTGATGGAAATAGAGCATTGGACATCACTACAGCATTAAACGGATTTGAAACAAGTTGGTCACCGATTGTTTGCAACTGTAAGACCCAAAATGTCACAGTAATGAAAATAATCGCGTAAAACTCTTGTTGATCAAAAAGTTGACGTTAAAATCACCTCCGACCGATTAAAATGTCACTATACTTCGGACCCAATTTAAATATTTTTTTTTTAATTCACAAAGATTTTCTTCTTTAAACCTATAGATAGCTACAAGCACATTTCAACTGTGTTCCTAACTTCGACACAAATAAAATCAATATTAGTTGCAATTGACTTATAAACTGTAGATTCTAAGATATGTTTACGTACATGCTTACAAACACCACCCCCAACATTATCGGTCACTCCTTTGTTTATTAAAACCAGGTAAAGCCACTAATGCGTCAGTGATATTGGTATTCAGCCACGATTCAGACAGCATAATAACATACAACTTAGAGGTAGTAATCAGCTGACATAATATTGTGTACTTAGCCCGAATATTGTCAGCATTTAGTATTTTATTTTATTTCATGGTCTGCTTAAACTGTAAGATATATTATCTTATTTATAGTAAAGCTTTATAATTGTACAAATAAATAATGTTGGATATCTTATAATGTTACAAATTTACAAATAAAGTTTTCAAATTTAAAAAGTGAACAATAATTATCTATATTTTATGTGTTTCCAAAATGAAGTTTAAGTTCTTTCTTCAGTAGAATCATGCTATTTATGCTTCTTAATTGATTCGGTAGTAAATTCGAAAGACGTGTAGAATTGACAAAAAACTGGCATTCAGACGTCATACAGCTAAAGCCTGGGATCAATAAGTGTCCAGATCTACTTGAATTTAAGAATGAGATTTCATTGTAGAGATCAATAGTTTGGTGAGTTAGAAGTATATCCGAAAACAAAACTACAGATCGAAATTTGAGTAGTTTTTAAGCGACATTCCAAAAAAGCGCGATACATGTTGCGAAATACTGTCGAAGCGGCCGGCGTAGTCCATGGACGTATCGTATTGCACTGTTAATTGCAACAAGTGGAGTAGTAAGGGTTTTAACGAGCAACGTTCGGATATTTAAGGGGGTATAGTATTGTGTTGACCAAAGTTTGCGAAGGACACCGCATGTTTTACCGACAATATAAGCAACGTGGTTTTTCCAAGTTAGGCTGCGATTAAAGATAACACCTAAGTTTTTAGCTAATTCTACATATTCAATAGGTGCTCCATTTAACAAGATAAATGGGATATAAGAGACATCTATCTTACTCTTTGGAATCAATAAACATTTAGATTTTTTCGGATTCAGCATTTAACTATTTTGGTGTGACCAGCGTGAAATATTTTCTAGATCTTCATCTATGCAAGTAACAAAGTGTTCAATAAGTCCCAACGGACAACTAACGTATAGCTGAGCATCATCAGCATATAATCGGATCGAGCAATATTTTATAATTTTTGGAAGCTCATTAATATACAGGGTGTCCCACAGTCACCGCCCCAAATGAAAACCATGGATTCCTGAGGTCATTTTAAGTCGAAAAACTTATGAGGTAATTTTCTCGTTTTCGTCCCGTTTTCGAGTTATAACGGTTTTTATGATTTTTGCTCTCTTTTTCCTTAACTAGCTTTATCTTTGCCAAACTACGTCCGATTCGTAAGATTTTTTTTTATAACCAATCAAGAATTTATTACAGTTTTAGTTTGTCTCAGAACTTTTTTTCTGTGGGCAACCGTTTCTCCGCAATTTTGCATCAAACCCAATTTTTTTTCGTTTTTTAAGTTGTTTTTTTCACTTCGATATCATTTTTTTCAAAAAAACACGTTAATGAGTATTAATTTTTTTCGTTAATTATTAAAGCCCAGTTCATTTTCTTAAAAAAAAATATTTTTTTCCTTAAAAAGAATACTAAATGTAATTAACAACAAATAAACAAACTGAGTGAATTTAAAAAAAAAAATAATTTTTAAATACAAAATTAATTTTTTCTGAGCTATTGTGGTTAAGAAAAGGACAAATAGACAAAGTTGTCCCATTTCAGCGTATATTAATAACATTTCCAGATATTCTTGATTAGTGTAATCCATTGTTCACAAATAATTGAAAAAACTACAACTTGAATAACAAATCCAAAATGGAGTATCAAGTGAAAGAACACGACGCGGACACTAGTTCACGCGAGAAAGACATTTACAACCATCAAATCATAATGCAAATATTTACTGTTTACATTAGTTAACGGTCTTACTAATGAACTTTATCTATTTGTCCTTTTCTTAACCACAATAGCTTAGAAAAAGTTAATTTTGTATTTAAAAATTATTTTTTTTTAAATTCACTCAGTTTGTTTATTTTTTGTTAATTACATTTAGTATTCTTTTTAAGGAAAAAAAATATTTAATTTTAGAAAATGAACTGGGCTTTAATAATAAGTGAAAAAAATTAATACTCATTAACGTGTTTTTTTGAATAAATTGATATCAAAGTGAAAAAACTACTTAAAAAACGAAAAAATTGGATTTGATGCAAAATTGCGGAGAAACGGTTGTCCGCAGAAAAAAAAGTCTTCGGACAAACTAAAACTGTAATAAATTCTTGATTGGTTGTAAAAAAAATCTTACGAATCGGACGCAGTTTGGCAAAGATAAAGCCAGTTAAGGGAAAAATAATAAAAACCGTTATAACTCGAAAACGGGACGAAAACGAGAAAATGACCTCTTAAGTTTTTCGACTTAAAATGACCTCAGGAATCCATGGTTTTCATTTGGGGCGGTGACTGTGGGACACCCTGTATAGAGAAAAAAACAATGGGCCAAGTATAGATCTCTGGGGGACACCACTTTTATTTAAAACAAAATTCAAGAGGACACCCTTATATTCAACCGCTTGCGTTATTTTGTTCAGATAAGAAAAGATCAGCTTTACTGCGTCTGAGGAAAAGTTATAAAAAACGTGACATAATCATTATCTATGGATTTTCGTATGTCCTCCGAAACACTAATCAAAGCAGTGATGCAACTATTTTTCTTACGAAATCCGGATTGCTTTGACGTCAATATATTTTCGCGCTCAAGGAACGTACTTATTTGTTTTTGTATGATTTTTTCAAACACTTTTGATAGAAATGGCAATATCGAAATTGGACTAAAATCATCGATGTTTATGGTATTATTTTTGCCATTTTCCATTGCATAGAAAATATTAAATAATAATTAAAGAGTAGTTCCGGAAATATTAGTTTTTTTTTGTTTGTTTAAGGGGAGGTTCTCGTTTTTCAGTGTCAAAAATGACACTTTTCATGAATTTTTTTTCATGGGAGGAATGATAATAATCAATTAAAATTTTTTTTTACCTGTTTATTATCATATTAAGTACAAAAAATTATTTTTTCACCCAAAAATACCGGGCCGTTAAAAAACAATGCGCCTCGGAACGAGACCACCTCCAAAAAAAAGTCGTTCGCTGTTGGGGACTCTAGCTTCTGCAAAAATGATCGAAAATTAAAAAATCGAAAGTTTTTTATAAAATAGAAGAGTGTAGTTGGAGTCTGGACCAAAATAATTGCCCAAAGTCAAAAATTTTAAAAATGGCGGACGCTTGAATTTTAGTGTTCGTTTTTTCCACTTTTTTTCGCTCTTCTGAGCGCTGTACAAAACAAAATCAGCCTGATTTTGGTCCAGACTCCAATAAATTTAATAAGCTTTAAAACAAAAAAAATATGACGATCCGTCAAGTAGTTTTAAAGTAATCGTGGCCAACAGTTGGAAAAACGTGGTTTCGAGAAAAACGCGTTTAAAGTTTTTTTTTCGAGTCATGGCTCATGTGTCGATGCCTGGTGGTTCATGTCTCATGTGTCTAAGTGTCGACACATGGTGGCCCATATGGTACCTCTGCTTACCATGGTATGGATATATAGGCGCCAAATTCAAAAATATTTATGTAATACATGCTACGCTCAAAATACCGCTACATGTCAATTTTCGAGACAAAAAGTAAGTCTCGTTTTTGTTCCATAAATTAAAAAAAAAGTATTCGAACAAACGGTTTTAGCTACATATTCTACACATATTTTACTAGAAAAAAATGCATTTTTGGTCGCCGAAAAAGGAGAACCTCCCCTTAAATGACAGTGGGAAAATACTCTGCCACATGTGGATATTTTTAATGTTTTATTTTTAAAGCCTAACAGCCTTATTTACTAACTCGTTTTAGCGACGGAGTAAAGTTACTTCGACTTTACAACGGCTTTAATCCTAAAAAGCTTATTTATTATAATGCACGAGGAATATCGGTGAAATAAGCTAAAACTGGTTCATAGGAGGTTTAAGGCCGTTTTAGTATCTAAATGTCATTTTGAGATGACATCTTGTGAAATTTACAAAAAGGAGTGTAAGCAGTGTAAGGGTAAGGGTAAGTAATCATAATTCCTTGAGCGCAAGTAAATTATAAAAAAAAAAAAAAAAAAAAAAAGATTCATCTGACCTACAGGTTTGGAAAGTCCCAATCCGGTAGTGATTTTGAGGAGTTACGAACTAAGAACTGCCCCCCCTAATCCAGGGTGTTACGTGAACCGTGCCTATAGGATGGTTTGCAGGCAGAGGGTACACTGGCTGTATTCTAACGGAACCTCTTCGACACCAGGTCGAATCGAAGATTAACCATGACCTTACCATATCATGCGGAGCTCTGATATGGCGGATATACCCTTCTCTAGCTACTCGTGGGAACAAAATCTAAAATGCCAAAAAAGTAATACAAACCACATTAAATTTAACATTCCGCGGGATGTCACCGCGAATGAGTATGCGGATCTCATGGAGTCTAACCTCCGTGGAGACGATTCGAGACCGAACATCAGTCACTTCCTCAAGAGAAAGCCTCATGGGCAAGTGCAAAACCGGGCAGCTCAAGGAGAATCGTCTACAACGAGTCAGGGGAAAATGCCACCCAGGCGAGTTACAGATGATACTCCTGGCACATCTGAAGCTAGCATGAGGAGAATACCTCCTAAGCCGGTGAAGGATGCTGTCAAAGCAATCAGTGATGGGAAAATGACACCATCAAAAGCTGTCTCTGAGTCTACGAGAATGATGCACCGAGAAAAAGAAAGTGGCCGAATCAGAAAAAAGAACGGCCCACTTCCGAAAATGGGCGAGCCAGGTGGCCGGGATGACCCAAATAGGAAAGGACTCAGCGGTGCAGGTGCAAGATGATACCTCCGGTTCCTTGCCGAGGGCATGTCCCCGCAGGATGCCCGGAAGAAAGTAGACGAGAGAAAGGCGGATGCAAATAAGGAACCTGCACAACGCCTAGAACAGGGTAAGAGGAAGAGCCACCTTATAACTCCTCCCCTAAGGCAAGACGTCAAAAAAGCCAGAACGTCGCCAGCAACCACAGCGGGAACAAGCACCGCTAAAATCGGAGCCGACGTACAACAGCTCTCGTACGCGAGCGCGGCCAATACATTGACGATTGCGGTTCTGCCAAAGGAGTACCCTCAGGTCTCCCTCAGTGCTGACGAATTGTCAGTATTGGAGGATGCCATTATCGAGGAAGTCTCACTTGGTTGGACGCATAAGCTGAAATTTATTGGCGTGCACTTCAGGGCGGGACTGTTGTTAGTCGACTGCGCTGAGCAAGAGACGGCAGATTGGCTCAAGGAAAAAGCCTCTAAGCTGAGTACTTGGAAGGGCAGCGAATTGATGGCATGCATGGGCGATGACATCCCCAAAATGCACAACATCACGCTGTTTCTGCCAAGAAGCACCGGGCAAGACGGCAAAAAATCGCTCGCGCTCATCCAGGCCCAGAATGAGGGAATGATTGTCAATGCATGGAAGATCCTGTCGAGCAAGGTCGATGGCAAACGACAGCTCCTGGTAATCAGCATTGACGGTCAGTCAGCGGAGGCCATAAGTAAGGCAGGGCATCAACTGCATTACAAATTCGGGAAGATCCCCGTTACTGGCCTACGTAAAAACAGTAAGACGAGCTGTATGGAAGTAGCAGGTAGAGGAGCCAACACCAACCCTACCACGGCCGTATCCAGTTTGCCTGCCAACACCCCCTCCCCCCCTCAATAGCTCCCACCACATCAACAACCACAACCCAACCCCAATCAAGTTTGCCTACCAACACCCCCCTCCCCTCCTCATTAGCTCCCACCACACCCACAACCACAAACCAACCCCAATCCAGTTTGCCTGTCAACACCCCCTTCCCCCCTTATTAGCTCCCACCACAACCACAACCCTACCCACCCAAACCGAACAATCCTCCCAGCCTTCACAAATCCTTTTACCTTCCTATACTCCAAACCCACCCAGACCCCTGAACTAACCCACAACCACACCCACGCCATAGCAGTCATCCAAAGCCAGGTAGACACACTGGCAACAAACGAAGCAAGTTGGATGAGCGAAGTGATGGAGGGCATTGACCTCTCTCCTAGCCCATTCGATTTGAACGAGTCGCTTCCCATGGACAAGGAGGATGGTCTGCTTGCAGATGAAGGGGCATTTGCCCCTACCCAATAAAACACAATGTCTGGACGCGGGATCAGAACCAGGCGAGCTCAGGTGAATATCCACCACGCTAAGGCAGCATCAGCTGTCATAGCAAGAAAATTCACAGCGGATAACCTAGGGCTAGTTCTGATCCAAGAACCCTGGATTTACGGGGGCCAAGTTAGGGGCCTAACATGTAAGGACTCTAAGTTAATATGGGATACGAGGATTGACTCGCCCAGAGCATGCATAAAGATAAGAAATAACATACATTTTATATGTCTTTCAGAATTTATGAGGTGGGACTTGGTTGTAGCATCAGCCTACTTCGCCGGTGACGACGCCAACATACCACCAGTCGAAGTCAAGAAGCTAGTGGACTACTGCAACAGCAAAGGACTACCACTGATGGTTGGATGTGACGTAAACGCCCACCATACAACGTGGGGTAGTACCGATACTTATCATACTAATAATAATAGACTTTATTATCGAGAAAAATCTAGATATATTTAACGTAGGGAACACACCTACATTTGTAACTAGAGTAAGGAAGGAAGTTCTGGACTTAACGTTTGGAACCCCGAACTTAAGTCGATTAGTTAGAGACTGGAGAGTCTCCAACGAACCTTCTATGTCTGATAATAGAATTATAGTGTTTACTTTAGAAAACCTGTTGACAGAGAACACCTCTGGCAGGAATCCTAAGAAAACAAACTGGAACCTGTACAAAAGCGTCCTAAAGACTAGTCTTGAACGAATAGGTCCACAAGAAACGACAAACAGTAACCTTGAGTTAGAACACTTAGTTAATGAATTTAGCGGGGCTATAAATGAGGCTTATGAACTCAGTTGTCCCCTTAAACCCATTAAAAGACAGAAGGATGCTCCATGGTAGAACAATAATCTGTCAAAACTAAGATCCAAGGTAAGAAAGCTCTTCAATAAAGCAAAGAGTACTGGAGAGTGGCATAACTACTCTGCAGAGTTGACCAAATATAACGGGGAAATAAGGAGAGCTAAAAGAAATAGTTTTGCGAATTTCTGTGAGGGCATTTCGTCGACACCTGCAGCAGCAAGATTACACAAGGCTCTAGCCAAAGATAACACATTAACCTCTTTGGCACTTCGTTACGCCGATGGTAGCTTCACTGAAAACGAGGAGCAAAGGTCAACACTACTGCTAAATACTCATTTTCCAGGCAGCTTACCAATGGTAGGAAATATGATAGAGAGAATACCTCTAAGGCCTGACCGGGAAGACTGGAAGATAGCTTCGACTATCTGTTCAGGCAATAGGATCGAATGGGCGTTAAGTACCTTTCAACCTTTCAAATCACCGGGCGTAGATGGCATCTTTCTTGCACTTTTGCAGAAAGGTAAAGAGGAACTGATGACCTATCTTATTAGATTACTTCGAAGTAGTATTGCACTTGGGTACATACCAAGTCTATGGAGAAGAGCAAAGGTAATTTTCATCCCCAAAGTGGGGAAAAAAGATACCACACATGGATGGATGAATAAGTAAAATGCTTAGTACAAGAACGGCGGAAGCATACGCAGGACTAAACGTCCAGAAAGTCATCACAACAAGAGGCTGTCCGCAGGGAGGGGTATTATCACCCTTGCTGTGGAGTCTTGTAGTTGATGAATTACTAGAAAGTCTAACCTCCCAAGGGATTCGATGTATTGGCTTTGCTGATGACATCGTTATAACGGCACTGGGGAAGTACGAAGAAACTCTCTGTGATATAGTCCAGAGAGGGCTGTCTATAACCAAGAAATGGTGCATATCTGTGGGACTTAATATCAACCCTACCAAAACAACGATAGTACCATTTACCAGTAAAAGACTTTTACCTCGCATGAAACCCATTCGGTTGGCGGGAGATGTAATCGACTCCCAGAGGGAGGTCAAATATTTAGGAGTTACACTAGATAGCAAACTCCTCTGGAACAAGCATGTCGAAATAACTGTCGGGAAAGCCACAAAGGCCCTTATGATATGCAAGAGACTTGCAGGTAAATCATGGGGCTGCAAACCAAACATCATAAGAAGTACACCACGATGGTAAGACCCATCATTACCTATAGGGCAATTGCATATGCATAAAAGAACCGAACTAAACACAACTAGGAAATCACTAGACAAATTGCAAAGGCTTGCATGTATATGCATAACAGGAGCAATGAGAACATGCCCTACAGCAGCGATGGAAACCATCCTTCATCTGACGCCACTACACGTGGTCATTGAAATTCTGCTAAGTGAGCCATAATGAGATTTGCCAAGGAGGGTACTGGGACGGGTAAAATTATTGGAAACGGAAAAAGATTCGATAATCCGGTCCTCAGTAACAAACCTCATTGACATCCCAAGAGATGGTATGATCAAAAGATATATGTAACTTCGAAAAACATTTCAAAACGGAGTTAAGTTGCAAAAAAAAAATGGCTAGGCGAAACAATAAACTATAGTCTTAAAGAAAATACCATCAAATGGTACACAGATGGATCAAGGACGGCTGAAGGGACTGGTGCTGGAGTTTTTGGGCCTAGAACTAAACTCTCCTTACCGATGGGACAGTCCACTAGCATATTCCAGGCAGAAGAAAATGCAATAGGCATATGTGCTGGAAGAAACCTCGATAGAAAATATAAAAACCAAAACATTGCCATCATGTCAGACAGTCAGGCTGCACTAAAAGCACTAAGCTCCTACACCATCAGCTCCAAACTTGTTTGGGAATGCGTGATTAAGCTTAATAAACTGGGCAAGAATAACACTGTCACGCTTCATTGGGTACCAGGCCACGTTGGTGTCCAGGGCAACGAAGTGGCAGACTCCTTAGCAAAAATAGGTGCATCGACACCCCTTACAGGGCCAGAGCCCTACTGCGGAATAGGAGAAAACGTGATCAAAATCAAAATCAAAACAGAAGAGGAGACAAAAAGATCAAAGATCTGGCTTTTTGTCTGGCCACTATACTGAATACCTGCATTTCTTCCATCTTTAACTTAGGTGCTTGAATCTCTGGAACTCAGGAACTGGCTACTTGGATCTCTGGAGCACCAGAATTAGGTGCTTGAATCTCTGGAACTCAAGAACTGGCTACTTGGATCTCTTGAGCACAAGAACTAGGTGCTTGAATCTCTGGAACTGAGGAACTGGCTACTTGCATCGCTGGAGCAACAGAATTAGGTGCTTGAATCTCTGGAACTCAGGAACTGGCTACTTGGATGTCTGGAGCACAAGAACTAGGTGCTTGAATCTCTGGAACTCGGGAACTGGCTACTTGGATCTCTGCAACCTATGAATTGACACGATTTGCGTGAAGTAACACGTCGGGGTCACCAATGTTTAACGTCGAAAACTCTTTTGAATTCGACTTAATTCATGGTGTCCACTACGAGTATTTTTCAAAATAAAATTCCCTGACTTTCCCTGACCAATTTCAAATTTTTCCCTGACCAAAAAAAAAATAAAAAAAATATGAGTTTTAAATATTATTTATTTATTTATGATATACATTATGTATCTAAAAAAAGGAATAAGACTAATAATTCATATGTTAGTTAAAAATTGAATGTGAAGGTCGAATTAAAGAAAAGCTTTATAATTATATCGTGCATGTATTTTAGACATTAAATAATTACATTAAAAACTATAACATATCATATTTTTTCAACAGCGAGAGCTGGTAATTGATTTTATCTTGTTCAGCTTGCGCTTCTGTTTTCAACTTCTTCTTTTGAAGTTCAAGTTTTTTAATGTCTTGTTGAATTTTTCTTTTTAATTCAAAACCATTCTGTTGTGTTTGTTGTTGTTTCTTTTTTTCCTCCAAAATATACCGACTGTGAGAAGCTTTAATGTTTGAAATTAACCTGGATGTAATTTCTACATTAGACACTTTTCCTGTCTCTTTTATACCATCTAAAACTCGCCGTTGAGCAACAAGAGACTCTTCAAGGTTTTCCACTAAAAGAGTTTTGTTAATTGAAAAACCACTCTCAACGGATGCATTACCATGCGATAATATTACATTTTTATTATTTTCCATAGATCCTTATAATTTTGGTTCTTGCTCAAATTATTGAAATAAAAATGATCAACTCTTTGGGTTGTTTCATTCAAAACAAAGTCTGTATATTCCTTATTAAAAAACGTTGTTGCATCTGTACACGCAATTATGTACTGTTTCTTTGCCCTCTCCGCGCATTCCTCGTCTATACGATTAGAATCTTAGAGATTATGAAGCAGGTTTTGAAATCTCTTTGTGTAAAGATTATTACTTTTTAAAATATTTCTTGGGCTTAAACTCGATAAATTTGCTACGAGGTCATACCTCAACGGACTTCTTTCTTCTATTTTTGAGACTACAGTAATAATTAATTTGCGACATTCGAGCTTAAACTTTAAAATTTCTTTTTCTCCTGTAATACCTTTTATTTTTTTTTGTAATCAACTTATTGGCCTTAAAACCACTCTCAACGTTTTTAACTTCTAATAAATTGGACTCATCAAACAAATCAATCGTTAAAAGTTGAGATCCTTTCATGCAATCGTTGATGATTTTCTATGCGTGATAGTAAGTTTTTTTATCAATAAAAGTAAATCTCCATATAAATAAAATACTAAAGGTTTTTCGCCTTGATATTTTGTTAAAAAAGGTTTAAATTCCGATGTAATAGTATAAAAAAAAGAAAGCTTGGACTCGAAGAACTCGTCTTTAAAAAAGTTTTTGAGATTTTCAACAGGTTGCGTATTTGGAAGATTTTTTTCCAAAGTAAAGAAATTTTTGAGCTCATCAAATATGTTCAGACATCTCTCCAAACACTTTTTGTTCTCCAACCATCGAACCCCGCAATATTTTAAAGGAAATTTAATACACCCCGTTTTGGATGAAAACAAACTTCTCCTTGCAGGAATGTCTTTGAAAACGTAATAAACATGTCTTAAGAAGATATGAAGGTCCCAAGAAACACTCGCGAGTCCAGTCTTCATGGCTCCATGAACAACATGAAGACCACATACGCCAATATCAAGGAGTTGCATGGCATCTGAATCCGTCTCTTTCCGCTCTTGTTCGAGTTTTTTTAAAAATGACAAATTAGCATTTGGCCCGTCCATAGACACTTGAAGAAGTTTATGTTGTCTAAAAATCGGATCCCGTTAGAAAAGTGTTTTAAAATATCTTCGGATTTTGCAAAACCCATAAATTTGCTTTCTAAATATCGATTACAGACCATGCCTTTCGTTTCATCGAAGTAACGAACGACCAAATCCATTTGTCCTTTTTGAGATACTTTATTAAGTGCTTCATCGAAGCAAATAACAAACTCCTCAGACTTATTTACAGCTTCAAGAAGTTTATCGTGAAAGTAAGGTGCGATGCCGTGATTGATAACATATGAACATTTTGTTTTTCCCTGTTTAAAATTGCTAGCAATTTTGCTGTCGGGAAACATTTGTCGAAATATATCCGAAATTTCTATTGAAGAGTTCAATGAAGATCTTGTTGAGACAACGTAAAGACACCATCGTATCTCAGCGGCTATTGAGTCTGTTTTGTTGAAAGTATAATTATTACCAAGGTCCAGTGAATTTGGCTTTGTAGATTTGTTTTGTTGAGTTTCTGGCGGAATAATATCAGGCGCGTTGTTTTGAGAACTGGAGGAGGCCAACGAATTGGTCGATGGATTCAATACAATAAAAAAAGAATTTATTTTTTGCAATACCGCAGCTTTACTATTTGATTTATGGAGAACTCCGTTTTGATATGACACCAAAGAACGTTTGCCCATGTTGCTTAACTCGAAATTTTTGTGACATCTTGCCTTATAGACATTGCCTTTAAAATAAAACTTACTCTAAACGACTTACAATTTTAAAACTAAAATATAAATAGCACACCTTCGACCCGGCGCAGCCAGCTTTTAAATTCATCATTGTCCAACCACTGCTCGCTGAATGTAGTTCTCTTAGACATTTTCTAGAATATTCTGAAAAACAATTTTTTATCTGTCTTCTTTTTTTGTAAGTAACTTTGTAGTTAAACTCAATAAACCATTCCAGTAACGGAACTTAAAAAAACGGTAAATATCGTGATTTGACATTCATTCCAGTTGTTTTTTTTTTTTTCGTTGTACGAAATAACCAAGTTCAGGGGCCTAACTTTGTAATTCGATTCTAAAGCTAAATCTTTCGAATTCGGAAAATATCTACTGTGTTATTCGAAAATCGGAAATTGAAATCCGAGTTTCATTTATCTAGATACATTTGCTCGAAATTCGGAAATGTCGTACTTTACAACTCTATTTTCGTTGCTAAATACATTCGAATATCTGAAATTTTATTCGATATCTATTAACCATCCGGAAAAGTTTTGATAAAGCTAAATTGCAAGTACATTTATTTTATAATTATAAATTAATTGAAAAAAACATAATAAATATTAATATGATGATATTTTTGATGATTTTTACTTGCGATATTAGGTACAATAGGGCAAGTTCTGCATTTGGAAAAAAAAATCGAACTCGAGATTTTGATCAAAGACATTACGGTAATAGCGAAGACGAATAAAGTGGGTCCGACAATTCCTTCTGTCTGTCTTTAATCCGTATATCTGTATGTCTGTATCTGTACCTTGATCTAGAGCCTAAGCCACTAGAGGTATTTTCTTCAAACTCGGTACTTAAGGGTCTTCGGTGATTCGCTAGAGGAGAAATTTAAATTTTTGTTTTAGCTCTAAAACTAACGGTACCCCCCATACACCCGTATAATGCATAATCTTATTTATCTCGAAAACGGCTCCAACGATTTTGATAAAAAAAAATAATTGTGATATTATGGACACGGACTATATTTTGGTAAAAAAAATTTGGGGCAAAACGTTATTAACGGTACCTGTCATAGAACCGTTTTTTGATTTTTTTACTTTCTCATCGACGGCTCTAACGATATTTACCAATAATTTTCAGCAGGAGCCCACTTAAGTTTAAAATAATATTGTATATAGGAATATTCGAAATTCGTTTTTTTGAGATTTTTGAAAAAAAAAATGAAGTTTTTTTTGAACAAACGTGTGAACGATTATTTTTTTTAAACTATTTCTAAAATCTATACTACTAAATAATTAAAATTTGGCATCCCAAATTTTGTTCTCGAAAAGTTTTAAGGAAATTTGTTATATAAAAAATTACTTCAATATTAAAAAGATTAATCAGACGGCAATTCCATAAATTTGAACATTTTTATCTCATTAAATCCATGTTTTATATTTATAAAATGTATTTTGAATTCCAAAGTACTTTTACATAAGAGCAAGTTCGTGCGATCCAGTCGTGCATTTTATTTCTTATTTCAAAGGAAACCACGAATAAAAATATGAATACCAAACAAAATCAATTTGAAATTCTCGTTGATTTTATATGATACTTTTTTTCGGGATTCGTAAGAAGTTTTCGATTACGATGAAATAGTGATAGCCCCAGATGTGGCAATTTTGTTTGTCAACGTAGCCACCGAGATCAAAATGCACCTCGTCAGAAAAGATGATTTTTGGCCCAAAATCGTTGTCCAATTCAAGCTGCTTTAATGGCCAAACTGCGAAGCAATAACGAAACGGATTGTCGTGCGCCTTCGATTGCTGAGTCAATAGAACCTTGTTAGCGAATAATCGGAGATCTTTGTGCAGAATTCTCCTTATACATAAATGCATCTTTTGAAAGACGAAAATTTTTTATAAAACTAGAAAAAATATTTAATATAGATAAATTATTTCGTCATTAAGTTTTGTTTTATATCACATTACCTTTTACTTGATAAACCCATTATGTTAGAATTGTCTTTTATTATCTTTCTTTAAATTCTTTCTTCAGCACAAGTTTCTTCATCAAGCCACAATGTAACTAAATCCATATCCATAGTTAACTTCAATTATCAACGAATAAATTAAATAAATCATAAACGAATCATGTATTTGACTTTTTGTTGATTTTGAAATGTCATTTTTGAAAAAATACAGCTCGAGTCCGGAACATTTGTTCGAAATTTGCAAAGTTTTCTTTGCAACATTTTCTTTGGATTCGAAAGTTATACAGAGTAACTTTTGAAATTAGAATCGGAAACAACTTTCGAACAATTTTTACTTTCGTATCGAATTACAGAGTTAAGCCCTAGACTATGAAGTGAAGTTAGTTGCACTTCACTAAAAATTTTTAACATATTAATCAGGTATAGCAAAAGATTTGAAATTAATGATTTTTAACGGAGATGTCAAATGAAATACTCGGCCGGAAAAAGGTTCTTATGTTAAAATATAAAAAAAATGTCAGCAAATTTTTAAAAAATGATACAGAAAAAAATTCCCTGACCGCTTTCCAAATTCCCTGACTTTCCCTGGCCAAAATTGTGTTCCCTGACTTTCCAGTTTAGCGGACACCATGCTCCTTACCTCGGGTGGGGGGAAGCAATTTCGAAATAAACAAATGAATTGACGTCTGGATTAAAAGTGATTTTATTATTAATTTTCATAGCTATTTATACTTGATTCATAAACACATTTGACAATCAGCCCTATCACGAATTCCATCGTAATCGGAAACTTTTACGAATCCCGAAAAAAACTATCACCAAATCCGTTCGTAATGACAATTTGTATGAGATTTTCCACTACGATGGATTTTGTGATAGGTTTTTTCGGGATTCGTAACAAGTTTCCGATTACGATGGAATTCGTGATAGGGCTGAATAGTTTTATTTTCTGGGAACTAAATGTGGGAAAATAAATGTAATAGCATAGGAGAGCACCTGTAAAAAGTGCTGACAGTGCAATTTCGGTGGGAACCATATGAAAAGGTATGGATCGTGATGTTCATAGGAAATAAGGTGTTCTAGATTTTGATAGGGTGTTATAAACTTAATAAACTGCTTAAATAAAATCGAAATAAACTGTCCTTTTATAACAAAATTCACGAGTGTGATACATATTTCTATGTCCATAGCTGTATATTGAAAGATATTAAAAATATTTTTTTTTAGAAAACCTCTCTAACGATTTTCAAAAATTGTTTGCTAAAATTCAAATTTATTGAAGAAATCAGAAGGCTTTCTTTTTTAGCTCAAAACAATTTGAAGTGTTTTTTAGCAATTTAAAGAATGAGTTTCATGCTTTTTTTACAAGTAATCACTAATTGTATTCTTGTTTTAGCATTATAAAATCTTTAACAATCTAGGCCTTTTTTTATTAAAATACCGTAAAACGGGTTACTTTGTGCCATTGACGAGAAGAGTTTGTTTCTTTATTCACGTTCAGACATGTTACATTCCTTAAACGGAACCTACCGAATTGTACACACACACATATATGCATCTGCCACGTGTTGCAACCGATCGTCTACCGGCAGTTAGTGAAAAGTAATCGACCTATGAAGTTCATTAAGCAAATTTGTATAATTTTTTAAGTGCAAAATTTAGTCTATAAAAACAGTAGTAAGTACCGAAGTACAGCACAGAAGTAAGTACCGATTTTCTACGAGTATTTATAATATTGTTTTGTTAATACTTTACGCATGCCATTTGTTTCTTTAATTAATAAAAAATATTTTTTAGATTTTTTTTTGTAACCATGTTGTTTTTTTTTTGATTTTGGGGATACTTTGCTCCTGGGGCAAAGTGACCCCAAAACATAAAAAAGTTATGGTTACTGTATTTTTATGTTTATATTTATTGAAATTTGTTATACTTAATTTAACTAGAAATTCCAAGGAACTACAGAAAGATTTTAGGAGCAAGAAGGTACGCCGATTACACGGACGATTGATCTTTGAAGCTTTGGAAGTGGTCCTCTCAAAAAGATGAATTGACATACCCTTGGAGCGATGTAATAGGGTCTATTAAACCGCCAAAATAGGTTTCAAAAAGGGGCACTTTTTGTGTCGAAGAGCTAAATTCCATTTTTATTTAAAATGTTTTGCTTTTATGATGTTTTTTGTATTCTTTAGGTATATTTTTAAAATAAGTCTTTTTTTAATTCTATATTAATATGTTTTTATTGTTTTTTAAAAGTGAATTATTATATTATATTAACCCTTAGCTGCACTTGTGGGGTCCAGGTGACCCCAGCGCTATTTAAATTACAATAAAACATACAATTTTCAAAAAATTGGAATTGTGGCTCCATCTGTTATTAGTTGAAGCATACCTCTTTCCCCTGAAACCCATAGTACGATGATATGCGCGCTAGTATCGTTCTGGCAGTCGTTGGAAGTGGTGTGGTGCCGTTTAAGACCCCAGTGTGGCAGTTATGATTATTTAAGTAATTTTTTTATTTTTTTTTTACTCTGTTTTGGCTCTATTTCTCTTAAATAATCGTAAGTATAATATTTTGACTGCTCAGAATTTTTTACAACGTTTATATTTATATTAGTATATTTATTCGTTACCATTAGATGGCATACAATTTGCGCAATAGGACATTGCGACAAGAAATGATGAAATGATGAATGAGGATGATTGTAACAATGGCGTTGCTGAGAATATTTCGGATGCTGAAGTCGATGATGGTTCTGAGTCTGAATTCAACGTATCTGATAGTTCATCTTCATCAGAGTTAGATGTAGAGATGGAAGACGCAACTTTCGAATCACGTCTTTTAGAGTCTCGAGCACGCGGTCGACCTACGTCGAAGCTCTTCATAGTACAAAATAAATATACTTTTTTTCTAAGACAAATATGAAGTATTTTTTTTTTCTTGAAGGTATACATCTTGAGAGTATCTCATTAAATTTTTAGCTCAAAATATTAAAAAATGAAAAAAATTGAATTTTTTTGGTGAAAATGATCATTTTCACCACTTTTTTTCATTTAACAATTTTTTTATTAATAATAAATATGAATATTTTTCTTTAAACCTACTTCATCTTATAAAATACATATTAATGATCAACACAGAATTTTTTCAAGCAAAAAAATTCAATAGCTGGCTCACAATACGATTTTTTGTTGTTAGGGCATTTCGTACCCCAGTGTGGCAGCTATGTTATTCTACAGAAGTGTGGCAGCTAAAGGTTAAACGTATTTAAGTAGATTTAGTGAAGTTTTTTGTTTGTATTCTTTAGTTTATCAGCTTGATAATGCAATAAAAGAGTCTGTTTTGTTTTTGTTACAAAAAACGGTTGTTTTTTCGATTTTGTAATTTTTCTTTTTTACAGATATGACTCTTGGAATCAGTAGAATTGAAATAAAATACTAACTTTGCTCCAGCTCTTAAGATAAAGGAAATATATTCAAAAGTTTGAGATGGAGCAAAGTAACCCCGTCCCTTGGACAACTTTGCTCCTATTTTCAACCACAAAAATAAAGTATTTTAACTATTATTTAAACAGTCTTAAATGCATAAATGTATTATCTAACATCTTATTAATGAAACGGGGTGGAAACAAAAATATATAAAAATTATTTGTCTAACATTTTTGAGAAGTTTCTAAAAATAGTGCAAAAAACGGAGCAAAGTAACCCCGTTTTACGGTAGTTCAAATAAAAATATTAAGAGCATTGAATTTGAAAGAAAATTAATGCTCAAATAGATACAATTTTGAAAAATCATACAGTCATCATAGGTTTATTTGCATTCGGAAACTACGGATCTGTGATCTGTCATTTAAAAATTTATTTATTATAATCAAAACCCCGGATCACTAATTACAGCAAATTATAAAACTTTTAGTTTAAAAATATTTTCTCAAAAACCATCAATTAATAAAAAGAAAGTAAGAAATACAGTTCAAGTTCAATTAATTTTTATTTCATAATTTAAATTACATTTTCAAAAGTTTAGTTAAAAATAAAATGCACGACTGGATTGTAGAACTTGCTCTTATGTAAAAGAACTTTGGAATTTAAAATATATTTTATAAATATAAAACATGGATGTAATGCCTGATTTCCGGAAAAGTATGAATTTACGCAAATATAGTTTAAAAATCGATTTATTAAAGTAATTTTTTATATAAAAAAATTCTTTCAAATTTTTCTAGAACTAAATTTGGGATGCCAATTTTAAGTGCTTAGTAATAAAGATTTTAGGAAATAATTCACACGTTTTCATGATATTGATTTTTCAAAAAATAAATTGGATTTTTTTCCAAAAAAAAAAAACAAAAAAAAATATTTTTTTCGAATATTTTTATACACAATATTATTTTAAACTTAAGGGCGCTCCTGGTGAAAAATTTTGGTTAAAATCGTTTTTTTTTTTAACAGAGTTTCTGGAACCATCTCAGATTACGCCAAGAGTACCTATCTCTGCATTGCAGGAGATCTGATGTGTGCTCTAGATTCTAAAAGACTCAATATATAAGGTCAGACAAACCTTTACAATAAAACATCTATGTATTATTAATCACTATTTTTTTTATATACAAAATACGCTTTTAAGTATTCAGGAACCATATTGTTTTTCATTTTATATATTAATAATATAGCGCTATATTTAAGTCTCTGTTTAACACTCATTCAATTTAAAACTTCCAACATCATTCTTATTGGGGTGTAGACATTCACTTTCAATATCACTCGCATTGCTTTATTTTGCAATAATTAAAGCCGATTTACTATTTCTTGTTGACAACCCTACAAAACAGTTGAACAATAATTAAAATGGGGTAATTCTTTTTATAAAACCAACTTTTTTAGCAATTTTCCCGCACACATATCTCCCATGTTCTTTGAAATTTAACTTCGAGTCTAAAACAACTCCGAGATGTTTATAACTACTCGTATCAACACACTCAATAACTTCCCCATCCATACATACATTTATGGCTTCATTTACTTTAAGTTTCATACATTTCGTCTTTTTCACATTCATTTTCATTTTATTCATTTGAAACCACCGGTTTGCTCTCCAAGTCCTCATTTAAGCATTGTAACAACCATTCAACATTTTTTCCACTTACATATATATATATGTACATATACAGGGTGATTTGCATAAGGTGTGACAAAGAGCTAGGGCGTGTAGGTTGGACTTAGACAAGAAAAAAATCGTATGGGAGGGGGGGTCTATTTCCCCCCGTTTACGCGGGAGGGGCAATTTAAGAAAAAAATCACTTAAAACAGAAAAAAAAATATTAAAAAATAACGGTGACACCTACAGAGTAGTGCTATAGCATTTTGAAAAGCCAGAAATACATTCTTTAATTTTGTTTTTAAATAAAGTTGTTCGAGTGAATAGTTTTTGAAAAATTAATTTTCAAAATCAAAATTTTGAAAAAAAATGAAAATTTTTTTTTAAACAAATTTTTTTCAAAATTTTACGTAATTAAGTATTATTTTTGTATTCAATATTCAATGCTCTTATTAATTTTTGATCAAACACAACAAACCGGATGTCAAAATGTTTTGTAGCTTTTGAGAAAATCAAAAATAACAAAAACTACTTTTGTTCTAAGAAAAGCCTTTTATTTTAGTTTTTACGTTTTTGGATTCTTAGGTGAATTTACGATTGAAAGGATTAACTTTCTTTTTACTATTTTTTTATTATCAGTCTTATAAGCATACAATAAAGTGACAAAGTACTGGATTAACACATTTTTTCATTGAGAACACCTGCGTGAGAGCATTGGATTAATATTGACCTGCGAATGTTTTTTAAATAATGCAACGTTACACGCCCTAACTAGTGACTTCGAACTATGTGTACGAAGTGGAAATAGAATCTTTGGAACAACTGAAACAACGGATTGAAGTGGCTGGAGTCAAATTACAGGAAAATTTATCAAGTATTAATTTATGTGCAGCAATAAGAAGGCGCTATAATCTTTGCCTTCTACAAAATGGGGATCATATCGAACATTTTTTGTAATAATCTTTAGTTAAAAAATAGTTAAAAATTTAGATAAACAGTAATTATTTATTTTATCTAAATATGCATCTATTTCTTATTTTAATTGATTTCAAGATTCAGGAACATTTTTGTTCTTATTTCGCAATTGCATTTTACTGTCACTAGTTAGAGCGTGTAACGTTGCATTATTTAAAAAACATTCGCAGGTCAATATTAATCCAATGCTCACAGGCAGGTGTTCTCAATGAAAAAATGTGTTAATCCAGTACTTTGTCACTTTATTGTATGCTTATAAGACTGATAATAAAAAAATTATACAAAAAAAGTTAATCCTTTCTTTCGTAAATGCACCAAGCCGATCCCATCATAATAAAAAAGTGGCAGGTCAATTTTAAACCAATGCTCTCACGCAGGTGTTTTCAATGAAAAAATGTGTGAAATATGGTTAATCCAGTACTTTGTCACATTATTGTATGCTTATAAGACGATAATTAAAAAAATAGTAAAAAGAAAGTTAATCCTTTCAATCGTAAATTCACCTAAGAATCCAAAAACGTAAAAACTAAAATAAAAGGCTTTTCTTAGAACAAAAGTAGTTTTTGTTATTTTTGATTTTCTCAAAAACTACAAAACATTTTGACATCCGGTTTTTTGTGTTTGATCAAAAATTAATATGAGCATTGAATATTGAATAAAAAAATAATACTTAATTACGTAAAATTTTGAAAAAAATTTGTTTAAAAAAAAAATTTCATTTTTTTTTTTCAAAATTTTGATTTTGAAAATTAATTTTTCAAAAACTATTCACTCGAACAACTTTATTTAAAAACAAAATTAAAGAATGTATTTTTGGCTTTTCAAAATGCTATAGCATTACTTTGTAGGTATCACCGTTATTTTTTAATAATTTTTTTTCTGTTTTAAGTGATTTTTTTCTTAAATTGCCCCTCCCGCCTAAACGGGGGGAAATAGAACCCCCCTCCCATACGATTTTTTTCTTGTCTAAGTCCAACCTACACGCCCTAGCTTTTTGTCACACCTTATGCAAATCACCCTGTATATCAGGGCATCATCCGCAAACAACACAACTTTGCAAAATTTCAACACGCATTTAATATAATTTATGTACAAAAGGAAAAACAAAACGCCTAAAACTGATCCCTGAGGGACTCTAAGTTCCACTCCTATCGCATTTGATGTAATATCGCCAATCTTTGTTCTTTGGGTGCTCCCTGTAAGGTACGATTTAAACCAGTTCAGTTCAATGTCCTTAATTCCACACATTTCCAACTTTCGCATTAATATATTTCTTTCAATGGTATCAAACGCACGCTTAAGCCTAGTACGCAGATCGGGAAAAATTTTGTCTCCCATACATTTTTTTTCCTGGGACAAATTTTGTCTCGGATATTTTTCCGAGCAGTACGCAGTTCGCTCTTCAAAATGTCTCCACTAAATTTTGCCAGGAAAAAGAATGATACAAGCATTATTTTGCGGGACAAATTTTGAATTTCTGAAAGTGATTTTTGTCTAAACTGGTTTTATGTAAAAGGTGCTGATGCTTCTCTTGAAAGCATCGAGAGGAGATTCCAAAAAGGTATGAACGACTTTTGTAAGACAAGCCGTTCCAGAGATACACTACAAAACACATTAAATTATTTTTTAACTCTCCAACTTCAAACTTTTGCGCGAGATTTGGAAAAGTTTTGTAGAGATTAAAAATGTAGAGATAAAATTTGTCTTGTCTCGATCTGCGTACTAGGCTTTAAAATCCAAAAACACTGCTATTACCGAATTATTGCAATCACTTTCTTTTTTCCATTCATATATCAACCAATTTAACCCAATTAAACCCAGATTGCTCTTGTATTAAATAGTCATGTAGTTGGTTAGCTACATAACGATGTAGAATCTTTTCAAATGTAGGCAGCATATTCACTGGACGAAACTTTTCACATTTTATGGTGTCTACCACTTTCTCTACCGGAATAACAGTGGATTCTTTCCAATTGCTTGGAAATATCCCGTAGCACAATGAATTATTAACAATTTTGATTAACACAGGGCCAATGATTTCAATTGATTTTAAAATTATGTCTCTGTTAACACCTCGTAAGTCTTTTTTATTATTTAATTTTTTAATGAGGGCATACTTATAACGATTCCACGCTTGGATAACGAAATTTAAAAACACAATTAAGGTGTATGCTTGGTGGAATATAATGTTGAAAAGGAATTGAATAATTAATTTCGACCACACTCTCAACAAAATACAAATTAAACCTATTAGCAATTTGATTTTCATCAGTTAAAGATTCTTGCCTAAACTTAACATTAGTGACATCTTTACTTTTATTGTTTTTCATAATAAGAGACTTAATCATTTTCCATGTACCGCCTTGATTACCACTGTTTGCGAATATGTCGATTTTTCGCTGCCAAAACTTCTATTTTATACTTATTCCGAATCATTTTATATCTCCGCTAATCTTCAACTTTGCTGCTGTAAATTGCTGTTCTGAAAGCCGTTACTTTTTCCTGTTTCATTCTCCATAGATTACAATTGTAACACTGACAATCAACTTTCACTCCCATCAATTTTTCAACAGTCATAGCGTCACAGCATCTTCCAATATAATCATCAAATCTCACCGTAAGATCATTAAAGTTCCGCTCATAAAACAATTCAGAAAAGCCGTTATTATTCAAAAGATTATCTAATTTAGATTTGGAATACTTAAGAATCTTTTTCTTCTGCAAATCATTTTTATAATTATTACCCTTTATTTCTACTCTTATTGTCTCATGATCAGATACTTTAAAGTTATTATCCACACACATTAAATTCATCTCTCGTGTTAACACACACATAATCAATCAATGTTCGAGAATGTTCTGTAATTCCTGTAGCCTCCTTAACAAGTTGAATGTCACCTTGATCAATAATTAAGTCTAACATTCTCACTTTATTAGTATCATCCGTAAGCAAGTCAATATTAAAATCTCCCATTACCATTGTGTTACTTTCACTTTCCAAAATCGTTAGAGTCGTTAATGAGAAAGTCGAAAATTAAAATAACGGTTCTATGACAGATACCATTAATAACATTTTGCTCCAATTTTTTTTACAAAAATGTAGTCCATGTCCCTAATTGTCACACCTAATTTTTTTTATCAAAATCGTTAGAGCCGTTTTTGAGATAAATAAAATTTTGCAATACGGGTGTATGGGGGGTACCATTAGTTTTGGAGCTAAAAAAAGAATCAATTTCTCCTCTAGGGAATCACCGAAGACCCTTAACTACGGGGATTGAAGAATATAGGTCTAGTGGTTAAGGCTGGATGGAGAGGTACAGACATACGGATATTCAGACAGTCTGACGGATTGTCGGACCCACTTTATTCGTCTTCGCTATCATCGTAATGTCAACTTTGATCAAAATCTTGAGTTCGATTTTTTTTCCAAATGCAGAACTTGCCCTATAGTACCTACAGCTGCGGTAAAAAAAATAGCACCATTACGAGAAAAAAATTTCGTTGCAAAATAAAATGTATGCCAATATATCGAGGGAAATTTTGAATATGCAAAAAGTTTATATTAAGTTAAAACAACACATTTCAAAAAGAATTTTTATTTTTATTCATCAACTTTTTGAAAAAAACTTATATTTTCTCCAACAAATCAAACAAATAAGCGGTAAAAATAATAGCACCATTGCTTCATCGGACAACTTAAAACTAAATCATCGTAAAAATCGAAAATCTTTTTCTATGATTTTATTCCTTAGAGGTAGTCCAACAAAATTAATATTTCGTTGCATAGCCTTTGTTGGCTATTACTGCTTCACAACGTCTCGTTATTGAATTAGCTAAATTTTGACACCTTTCAACCGGAATATTCTCCCAGGACGCCTTAACTGCAGCCCAGAGTGCTTCGTTGCTGGTCGGTTTAATATCTGAGACTGCTTTCTTTACGTCGGTCCACAGATTTTCGATGGTATTTAGGTCAGGCGATTGCGCTGGCCACTCAATTACATTAATTGAATGATCTCCAAACCATTTTTTTGCCTTTTTACTGGTGTGCTTGGGGTCATTATCTTGTTGGAAGACCCACAAAAGCGGCATTTCTTCATCTGCATACGGGAGCATAACATTTTCCAAAATATTCACGTAGACGTGTTGATCGATCCATGATGGGTTTAATCCAGTATATGGGTCCAACTCCATAGTAGGAAAAACAAGCCCACACCATTATGCTTGAACCTCCGTGCTTAACCACTTTATTTGTGTATTTGGGTTTATATTCCGCTTTTGGAGGTCTTCTTACGTAGGAGCGAGATCCTTTACCGCCAAACAACACGGTTTTGCTCTCATCCGTCCATAAAACGTTGCGCCATTTCGCTGCTGACCTGTTCAAGCGCTGTCTTGCAAACAAACGCTTTTTTTTTGCATGTTTTGCAGTTAAAAGAGGGACTTTTCTGGGACTAAATGCTGCTAAATTATGTTCTCTCAATCTGTGGCGAACGGTTTTAACGCAAGCTGTAATATTCAGGTCTTTTTTGAGCTCAGTTGCAGGCTTGAAAGGATTTTTTTTGGCTTTCTCGGACTAGGCGTCTGACAAGAGTTTTCGACAAAACTGATTTTCGCCCACGAGTTTCGGTTTTGGGTGCGTATATTATTGAATTTCGAATCATTTTGTTGGAACAGCCAACAAAACGTCGAACTTCTCCGTAAGTTTTACCTTCTGAAATCATTTTTTTAATAATTTCACGTTTTTCGTTTGTGCAATGTTTTCCACGGCCCATTGTCTTTGAAAAACTGTAATTTTTTTTGTTTAAAATGAAGAAACCTATTCAAAATTAACAAATCTTAACAGTTGGTTACTTTACCTTGAAATATGACACCAAAAAATGTTTTTTTCTAGCGAAAACTGCGATCAGTGCTATTATTTTTACCGCAATAAAAAAGGGTTTTCCCCAATATGGCCTCGTAAAAAAAGAACCGTTATTATTTAAGTGCCAGAGATACACAATACAGAGAGTTAACACTTCAAGCAATAACAAAATACAGTAGAGGCTGGAAATATGTGTCCATTTACTAATTTAAAAAAGTTAAAATGAAACTTGTACCGGTGGTGCTATTTTTTTTACCGGCACTGTATATCGCAAGTAAAAATCGTATAAGCATGGCGTTGCCGTGTGCCCGATTGATAAACTTTAAATAAGGTTATAAATTGTAGTTTTAAATTTTACATATGTACATATGTACATACAAACAAAAACGAAAAAGCAAAAAATTAAATTAAACTAAATATGCTTTATTAAGTGTATTTGGATTCTGTAAACCATAACTTTTCTATAAAAAATAATATGGATTCGTTATATCTCGTTCGATGTTAACAAGCGCTTTTACATCATCATCATGGAACTTATTCCCGCTAAGAAGGCTTCTTAACTTTTTTAGTATTGGACATTTTCCTATGAAATGCTTTATATCTTCTCTTACCGATATATTACACATTGAGCAAATGATCGGCAGACGCTCACGATGCGGCATGAAGTTCAATCGTACTAGTTCATCACTCATTTTGAAATCTGCAGATATTATATTTTGATTGAAATCGATCGTATCTTAAAATAATTTCTTTAACAAAGATTATATTGAAGAATGCTATAATTTAGACTGATCCAGGTTGGACATAATTTGTCTTCAATTGCACACACAACTTCTTTTATAGTGAAAGGTCTAGTTCGAAATTATTTCCTATGCTGCTCTGATCACTCCCACTGGCAAAATATCTTAGGGAACACGCTAATTTTAGTATAGCAGGAATTGAAGAGGTGCTTGAGTTTTGAAATTGGCTTTCCAACTTGTTTAATACGAAAAAAAACGCTTCCTTATTCAGTCAAAAATATGATCTGAAGCTTAAAAAAATTAATCTTAAAAGAATTTTCAGTACAATATATTTTGTTTACTTACAGATGTTCAGGGAGTTAGACATTGGAGTTGTCTCGAATACTCTTGCGCAGTCGAAGCATTCTTACTTTTTTTCTGTGGGTTTCGTTTTCTTCATGTTGCTTATCAAAACTTGCTTAATTGCTTAATGAAAACAATAGTTTTTTTTTTTTTTTTGAAATTCGAACTCGGATTGTAAAGTTCGACAACCGTAATAGGGGGGATATACTTATGCGTTCACACACCAATCAAATAAGAACTCGCTATGCTCCTGACAACACGAGCTAAATTGAAAAAAAGATTTCAAACAACCTTAATGATATTCTTTATGAATTCGATCTGTTACCGTCTGAAACAATGGATGAAATATTGGGTCTTGTGAATAAAAAAAAAGTTAAAGCTTTTTTTGGAGAAAGCTAAAGCCAACTAGTCATAGCTTTTACTAGCAGCTAAAGCTAGACAGTACTAGCTTAAGCTTTGTTTTATGTGAATAAAAAAATGATAACGCTAAATAGCTTATGCTGGAAAATTCTAGCTTAAGCTTCGTAATTTAAGGTGTTCGTTTTTTTATTCACATGTTTCGGCTAGTTAGCTTTAGCTAAAACTGGTACATGTATGTATGACCGAAAGGAAAGTTTTTTTGCCTCAATTTGTTATCTGTTCTACAGGGCAAGTATTTTTCGGCTAAAAAATGTTTTTAACATTTCGTATTTCAGTTTCTGGGTCTATACGTTCACAGTCCCATTTTTTGAGATATTCCCTTATGTTTAATTAACAACTCGCACAAGTTAATACTGAAAATAAGACCTAGTCAAAGCTTTCTAGACAGGTCGAAAAAATCTTGAAATTTTTGTAGCTTTAACTATAATATTCTAGTTTAAGCTATTTTTATTCACACAAATTGAAGCTTAAGCTAGGAAAACAAGCTAAAACTAAATGAATTTAGCTTTGGCTATTTTAAAATAGCTTTTACTAGAAAACATCTTTAACTAGCTAGCTTAAGCTTATTTTTATTCACTAAAAATCAAGCTTTTACTTAAAAATCTAAGTTTTAGCTTTAGCTTTTTTTTTATTCACAAGGCCCATTACCTTCTGCTGAAGAACAAGAAGCTAAAGCATTAGCTATTGAACCTGTTGAGCTCGTGGAACTAAAAATGATCCTATGCCAATACAAAATCAAGCAACTTTGAGTTCTAGTCTTTTATTTAGGGAATGTTGCTGATATGTATTCCTGAAAAAGCTATTAGATGAAATGAAGAAGCTGTTCGTCCCCCTACTTGGCATAAGGATTATAAAATATTTTAAATAAAAGGGGGAGATGTTAGCAATATGAAAAACATACTTGTTTTTAAAATACTTGTATCTTAATACTTAAATCAAGTAGCTTGTATAATTTTTTTGTAAAATAATTAAAAATTGAAAATAGTTCAATATCTGAATTTTTAAAACATAACATTAACAATCTATTGTTTACTCAAATCATAGTAAAGTCCACAAATTTAAATGGATATTGGCACGCAACTAGCAACAAAGGTTTTTTCAATGTATTTACACTTAAATGTTGAATTATTTCTTATGATTTCATGGATTATTACTTGCCTTTAAATCTGTATTTTGTTGTTCGATAAGTAAACGCTCCAAGTCAGTCATGTCATTATGTTTGTAAAACATAATTTTACTTCTTGAAGCATCTAATCCTTTTTGTATGGAAAAATTTACTGATTCATCACTGTAAAAAAATTGATTGATCTTAAAACTGAATCTATTTTTTTAACATTCTTACACAAAAATAACATCTGTTCGCTTTGAATAAGCTGGTATTGCGCTGGCTACTGTTGAGAAACCATAGGAATACACAACAGCTTCCTCGGTTCCCATGAATTTGGCAAGACGCTCCTCTAATTCAAGATGAACATCTAAATCATAGGTTTACATGTTCATTGTACTCTTTTCGTACCTTAGTAACAAACTCTTACCAACCGTTCCATAAAAACCTCTTGGACCACATGATCCAACTCCGTATTTTCTCAAACTTTTCACGGCATCTTCAATGATCTTTTCATCTTCCAATAGTCCCAAATAGTTATGTGTGGACAAATTCAAGCAATGATGACCATTGACTACAATATATTTGCCAACTTTACCAGAGACCATACGTGGTTTCAGAGCTGGATGATTTTTATCGACTTCTGCAACAAGCTCCTCAGGTGCATAACTTAAAATTAAAGCTTCTTCTTCCTCGGAAGTGTAACGTTTGCGCCCAGTGCGCTTATAAAAGATCAACCATATGACAGACAGTAAAAGAAACGTTTCCAATACAAGGGCATATAGAGGGGTCTAGAGATTGAAAACTTTATTGTCAGAACTCCCAAAAAATTAAACTTACATTTTCGATTATTCTTTTTATTTCGTTGAATATAAAAGGTGTACCAGCCATGTTACAAAACCCAGCCAAACTGAGTACGATACATATAGTTTTATCACCCTTCGTTACTTGGGATTACACGCAACGCAATATTTATACTTTAATTTCAATTATAAGGAAGCCATGAACGTCAATCTCAATAATGGGTCTTCGAGGTTTGAGTGATTAACTAAATATCTAATGCAAAAACGAGAAATTCAGAGACTATCAATTGTAAGGATAGGAAATCTTGTTTGTATTTTCAGTTTGTATTGGCACCATTGTATATACATATATACAATGGTTTTTCGTCTCATTTTTCGACTCGACACCGCTGAGCGAGTGAGATCGAGTCGAACAAAACTCATTTCAACTCTATACCCGTTTACAAAGGGTCGAAGCGAGCTTCAAGCTCGCTTCAATACCTCATATAAACGTAGTGCGTATCTAATTTATTTTGACAGATCTCGTCTTAGGTTCACTTTCATTCATTAGTTGTGTTCAACCACGAAAAGGCCAGTGTAGAGTAGTGTAGTGCAGTGCAAGTTCATGAAAACTGTCAGTGCAAACTCAAGCAAAAACGTCATACGTCAGATGTTTAAAAAAAAAAACAAATTAAATTCGGTGCAAGTAAAATGCCTTATGTCTGCGCTAAAGTCGATGGTAAAGGGAAGAAATTCATTCCCACTGCCTGCGACGACGTTGTTGGCTTTTTAGGCACAAAATCTCTTCCTCCTTTTCACCTTTTTTCATCAAACTTTCAAACAGTTGCGTTCGGAATCCTTCGTGCAAATATACATACATACATAGATTTAATTAAGATATTATTGGATTAATTGGAGAACACTGAATCACCAGAGATTGCCCTTCACTCGAAGTTAGCTCTAATCTATGCATAATTTAAAAACTTTAATCAAAAATACAAAGCGCAGAAAAAAATCAACTTTATTCGTTAACAAAATATAATCGAATAATGACATCAGCTGACTTTGACAATTTTCACCAACCTGCACTAGCTCAAAAGGTAGTGCAAGATATTCTGCACTAGTGTACACTAGTTCAGCTCAATGAACGCTAATCAGTGTAAGTCAGTGCAGAAATTTTCTCAATGAACACAAAAAAGCTACACTTTTCTGCCCAGAGTAGTTCAGTGCAGCTGGTTGAACAGAACTATTTGCTACTTTGTTCGTTTCGCACATTCTTTTTTAAATACAGGATTGAAAGTTAAAATATACAATTTTTTTTAGTTTTTAAAAAATGGTTCGCAAATTAAAATATCATGAGCAAAAACTACTTAAAAAAGTTGATTTTATTACCTGGAAAGTCGATAATGGTGCAAAAGAAAATGTTATTCTGCGAAGATATCAAATTCGTAAACGGGAAGACTACACGAAGTAAATTCTTGGATACTGTTTAAAATGTTTCAATACAATAAAGTCTTTCCTTTAGGTATAACAAACTGTCGCGTAGTATTCGGGAATTGGCGGAGAAAATAGCAAAGCTCGATAAAAGCGATCCTTTTAAGGCAGAAGCAACAGCACAATTGCTGGAAAAACTACACGGACTCGGCTTGGCGGCTACTAAATTGGATTTGGAAATGGCAAGTCGGATATCGGCAAGTAGCTTTTGTCGGCGAAGATTACCAGTAATTATGGTGAAACGTGAGTTAATATTATAAACGTAGAACTATCCCAAATTAATATTGTTCTTGTCAGAAAAACTATCAGAAAACATAAAAAGTGCCACAGATCTAATAGAACATGGTCATGTTCGAGTTGGTCCAGAGATGGTTAAAGACCCAGCTTTTCTTGTGTCTAGAAACCTAGAAGATTTTGTTACTTGGGTTGATGGATCGGCAATCAGGAAGCATATCCTGGAGTACAATAACATGCGAGATGATTTTGATTTGTGAACCTATTATAATTTGTAGATTAAGTATGATATTTGTATACTTTTTGAAAATTCGTCCTTTATTTGCTGACTATTAAAATACATGGGTGATCAAAATTTACTTGTTTCTGCGTAGTATGAACAAAAGAACAAAATTAATTGTGACATTCTTATATTGTTTGTTTTTTGTATTGTAAATAAACAAGGGTTTTCTCAAAAGTAGCTTAAAAGCTTAGCCTACACATTTTAGAAGTAGATTAAATTTGTAGATAAAGGCTTCTAATTTAAGGAATATTATGATGGTTTTGTTTAAGTTATTATGGAAATTTAGTTATTTTTGGTCGAGAGTAGAAAATGAGGGGTTAAAACATGATGTTATAACGCAACATAAAAACTACATTAATATTATTTACAATGAAAGGTAGATAAATACGTATATGAGGTATGTTTGGTGATTTCTAATTTAAGATTCACTCTGTGAATTTCTTTAAAGTACAGAACAAACTTAAAATTGCAAAAACGAAAAGTGAAGCAACGTCAATAAAGTGGACTTAGCTCAAGTGGAACTTAAGAGTCTTATGGATCAGAATAATCAAATTTTAATAACAATAAGCAAGTAGGTACTCCATCAAATTGAATTTTAATAACCCAAATATCTCTAATTAAACATTTTTATTATGAAACATAAATGTTAGTTTTTATCAAAAAGCATTACAATGATGAGAAATAAGATATTTTTAATACATTTTCTTATTAAACAAAATTTAACTTGGCAGAAAGATAAATTTTATTGAACATAAAACATACATCTGCGTTAAAGAATTTTTTCTTAACCGTGCAGTCGCCGCGCACCAAAAAGTTGCACTCGTCATCATGCGGATTACATATGTAATCCACTTTAAAATTAGAATAAAACCAGTATGCTTTAATTTTTTCAAATTTATTTTGCTGGAAAATGCAATTTCATATTATTCAAAGTTAAAAAATATAAATTATTACTTCTTAATACTAAAAAAATACAATTTCAGCTTTCTTGGAAAAAAAGAAACTTCAGTTTCAAATTCCGGTAATAAACTTAAACTAGACTTGGGTCGTTCCGGACCTATATAGTTCCAGGAACTATGTCCTTACTCGGACACATTTCCTTTCGTTCCACAAATGGAATCTAAACATGTCCATAGTTCCGATCCGACTACGTCACAAAAGAAGATCGAGAAACGAGAGCGAACATGTATGTTACAAATTAAAATACACACACACGCATTACGCACATGTTGCGAAATTCCCAACCAAAGCCAACACAAGAATGAGAACGAGTTGAGTTGAAAGCCGCACAAAACTCCAAACCACAACTGCACCCTACATGAGGCAGACCGTAGATACATACGGGAACGAAATAGTTCCATATCTTCTTTAAGCGCATTGCCTATAACATTTCTTCGTAGTTCCACTCATATTACTAAGTATGGAGTATAGTGCATTTGTCGTAGTTCCTAGGTCCTACATGTCCGCCTGAATGTAAATCAGTCCGATCTCTATCATGCTCATAGTTCCTTTAATAGTTCCATGTCTTTTGTTTTCATTGTATTTCCATTCTTTCTTTTTCTTATTAGGATTAGGATATGAAACTTGCTCGCATTATCACGTTTGTTTTTTCTTGTTGTTCAGATTCAGATAGGATACAGTTTTGGATTTTTTATCTAATGATAAATAAATTGTGCTTTTTTATTAGTTTTGCTTTTGTGAATTGATCTGGAATTTTGGAATCGTATGCAGGTGGATAATTTAATTTTATTTTTATAATTGTTTCTACAGTTCAACTGTTAATTTTTTTGTTTCAAATTGTTTTGCTGTTGTGAATGTGAATTATTGGCATATGATTTGCAATTTCGGAATAGTATGTAGGTGGATTTTGAAATATATGTAGCTAATTTTAGTTTTTAACTCAGAACGGTTTCTTATGTCGTTTTCAATTGGTTTCACTACGAAGTAGTAATTTTTGGATTTTTTTAATTAAACTTCTGTCTTAAAATTACGGGACCTGCCATATAATCGTAAAGATAAAGTCTATTTTACATGTAATTGACTTCAATGATTTTGATGTATCTAACTTAGTATGATAAATCAACTATGTAGTTGGATTTCTGTTAAAATGTAAGATTACCATTCTGTGTTATTGATTTATACACCAAGGTTAAAAAAGAAATCAAAATTGTTCATCCAGTTTTTATGATCAATTTTGTTTTTTATATTTTGCAAAGTATGCCATTTTTAAGAATTTAGTAAAAGCTACTAAAGTTTACTTTTTTCAAATAAATTTTTCTTGAAAATATTGGTTTGCAGTTTTGGTTAAACTTTCCTCTTAGCTTATCCAACGAAGTTATGTTTGAATAGTTGGAGCCGCTTTCGAGAAAACTAACCCTTTTCATAGCGGTTTTTTCCCCTCTGCAGGTTGGTATGAAGCTTACGGAAAATTAGGAATTTTTTTGTTTTGTTCTTATGTTGTTTTAGTTTTAAATAATTAATTTTTTTTTTACTGTGCTAAAAACCTAAAAATCGTTACTATGAATTCTTATTTTTATGTTAATTTTTTGTAGTGAATATATTTACTAGTGAATGTAATAATGATCCATTATTAAAGTGTATAAATTGTAGGCGTGCGAACAATAACCTTAATATGGACCTGGATGAAAACCACGGGACGTTAAGCAGATTATGCCCGGTTTACTTAAATAAGCTTGAAGTAAAAAAAAAAAATTGGTTATTAGCAACCAAACAAAATAAGTGGAGTGTATTTAAATATACAAGGTCTTACTGGCAACTTGAGGAATTTGTGTAAAAAAATAAGTTTGACTTTGTTGTATTGAGTGAAACACATATAACAGAAGATATAAATGAAACTGAATATAAAATAAATAATTACAAATGTTTTAGCTGTTTATCGAACTCAAGGTATACCGGGGGAGTTACAATATTTGTTAATAATAAAATGAAGTCAATTAAAATCAAGTCAAAAGCTATGGATGTGTGGCGCGATGGATGTGTGCTCGCCTGCGAACCTCATGATCACAGGTTCGATCCCTGCCGTCGTCTATGTCATTTTAATTCCATTAAAAACCTTCTAAACTTGTCATCATTGGGTTGCTGGTTTACTCATTACATGTTGTTCAGGCATAACACTAACAACATGTAATTGAGTTAAACTAGTATGCCCAACAAGGATGAACACGAATAAAATAATGTGAATTATAAGCGACATACAAATAAGACACGGCATTCTCCGCTTTAGTTCAGCCGCCATCCCTGGAGATAAAATATCTGAGACAACAACCTTCAGTCTCAGAACATCGTGCCACACATCTTTCCTATCCTTCCTTCTCTTCTTAACTTCACGCCCGCGCTGTGTTGAAACATTTAAAGGGTAATCTAATCCCTTGAGCGCGGGTAGATTATAAAAAAAAAAAAAAAAAAATGTGGGTTTTAATGAAAAAAATAAAATGTGAAAATGAAGTTTGGAATGTAATGGGAGTGTACAGATCAGATGTAATGAGTATATCAGAATTTCATACTTCACTTAGTGAATTTGTGGAAACAAATTTCAGTTTTAATGAAAATATTTGTATCGCTGGTGATTTTAATATAGACTATAAGACTGACAGTTCTGAAAAAAGAAGATTTGATACGGATATTTTAATGAGATTTGGATTTAGTCAACTAGTGAATTAGTATACAAGAAATACAAGTACATCATCTACACTTATCGACTATGTCTTAAGTGATCAGGTATCGGGTTTAAGGGTGGCTGTAATCAAAAACTAGATTATATCTGATCATGAAACTATTAAAATTGATCTTCATACACAAAACAAAGAAAATGAAAATCCCCTGATCGTAAGATTTGTGAAATTCGAAAAAACTAAATTTTTAATGGAGTTGTCGCGTAGAAACTTTGAGAACATACTCTTAAATAGCGAAATAGATATTCCACAGAATTTCAAAAATATTATAGAACAGTGTTTAAAAAGTTCAATTAGGTCTTTGAAAATAAAGGAGTGGTTTAATGAAGAGCTTGCTATTCTTAAGCAAAGTAAAATTGAATTTTACAATTTATATTGTTCATTGAGAACCAATGAAAGCTGGCAAAGTTACAGAAGAGCTCGAAATAACTTTAAAAATAAGTGCACAAAAATTAAAAATAAGTATATAAAACATAAAATTGAGGCAAAAGCCGTAAATCAAAAAGAAATGTAGAGAACTATAAAAAAATATGTTTTAAATAAAGATTATCAAGAACTTTATGAAATTGAAGTTAACAACATTAAAATAAATAATAAATCAGATATGGCAAACAAATTAAATGAATACTTTGTCGATAGTGTTATAGAAATAAATGAAAGCATTCCTAATGTTCAATATAGTGATCTTATACAAGAATCTTCGCGTACATTCCAATTTTGTCAAATAAATGATATACAACTTGAGCAAATAATCAAAAGTATAAACAATAAAAATGATTTTAACGGTCTTAATACAAAAATTATGTTGAAATGTAAGAAAGAGTTCTTCCCAGTTTTATTAAACATAATAAATAACTCGATGATGGAAGGAGTATTTCCAAGCTCATGGAAGAAGTCAGTTGTCGTACCGGTCGAAAAAGAAAAAAAATGCAGTCAAATTGGATCAATTTCGTCCCATAAATATGATGCCGATCTATTAAAAAATTTTGGAGAAAGTGGTGTGCATTCAATTAGAAAGTTATCTGACGCAACATGGAATTCTTTGCGAGGAGCAGTCTGGATTTCGTAAGCAGCTTTAGCATGGGTTCTAAATGATTGGAAAAGAGATGGATTCAGGAAGTTCGGTATTAGCGTTATTCCTTGATTTGAAGCGGGCATTTGAAACAGAGGGAAGAAGTATCCTACTAAGGAAACAATATAAGTATGGAATTCGGCATAATGAACTTAAATGGTTTGAATCTTTCCTATCTTCAAGGAAGCAGAATGTTAAATTGGCTGATAATTATTCATCTGAAAAAGATGTTAAATTGGGCGTTCCTCAAGGAACTATTCTAGGAGTTATCCTCTTTTTACTCTAAGTGAATGATATTAAAGATTGTCTAAAATTTTCTAAAGTGTCATTATTTGCAGATGATATACTTATTTACATTGTTGGGAAGGATTTAAATGAATGTGAGAACAATCTAAATGCTGATTCTGAATCATTATTTAAATGGCTGTGTAAAAACAAATTGAAATTAAATGTGTTAAAAACAAAAAGGGACCTTATTCGGAATTCCCCCCCCACCAAAATGAACTTTTTTTTTAACGAATCGATAAAAAAGTGTTTGCTATTGATAAAAAACATCAAATTATGGAGGAGAAACACTTTTTTATGGTAAAAAAGTGAAGTATAAGCCGACCACCCACAGTACTATTGGCCCTTATTCGGAATTCCCCCCCCCACCAAAATGAACTTTTTTTTTAACGAATCGATAAAACAATATTTGCTGTTGATAAAAAACATCAAATTATGGAGGAGAAACACTTTTTTATGGTAAAAAAGTGAAGTATAAGCCGACCACCCGCAGTACTATAACTAAAACTACTTTTTTATTATGGGATATTTGCTTTGTTTGCTTGCTTACGCATTACAGCGTATAAACAGTGAAATATGTATGGGGGGGGCATGCTGCCCCCCTGCAACCCCCCTGCTTGGGCACACTATAGGATTTGGGGTAGGTGCGGGGTTGGGTGTATGCAAGGTTTCTTTTGCATTTACAGAATCTGGATTTAAAGAAACTTTGAATTTACCCTATGGCCTATATTCATTTTTTTATACTTCACTTTTTTACCATAAAAAAGTGTTTCTCCTCCATAATTTGATGTTTTTATCAACAGCACACTTTTTTTTATCGATTCATTAAAAAAAAAGTGCATTTTGGTGGGGGGGAATTCCGAATAAGGACCACAAAAAGTATGTACATCGGAAATAGAAATTATGATATTAACATAAAAATTGAAAATTATGAAATTGAATGTGTCAAAGAAATAAAATATTTAGCCGTTTTAATTGATTCTAAATTAAACTAACAATCATGCTGATTTTATAAGTGCTAAAATTTCTAAGAAAATTAATTTTTTGTATAGATTAACAAAAAGAATATCGAAAAAATGTGCAATTTGTATATATAATTCTATTATATTACCACACATAGATTATTGTTCTTCTGTATTAAGTTTGTGTAACAATGGATACATTGATAACCTTCAAATTTTGCAAAATAGATCTATGAGGTGTGTTTTAAAATGTGGTAGAAGAACCCATATATCTGATATGTTAAGTGAGTTGAAATGGATGAATGTGAACCAAAGACTGAAATTTAACCTATTAATTTTTATATTTAAACTTAAAAATGGATTGTATCCTATGTACCTTCAAAGAAATTTACAATATGTTGGTAACTATTACAACCTAAGAAATGTAGGTGATTTTAGATTGCCTCTATTTAAGAGAACTAGTTCTCAAAATAATATTTTGTATAAAGGAACACAAATGTTAAATAACCTTGATGTAAATATAAAAACAGAAACTAATATTAATTTATTCAAATAAAAATTGCGTTGCATATTGTGATTTTATTTAGTTATTTTCATTTTTTTCAAAAACTTGAAGACATAGAACCATGCGGATTTTTGTGTTCGATTAAGAACTGATAGATACATGCAGGACCGACCCGAGCTAAATTAGAGCCCTGCGCAAGCTTTATCAGTGGCGCCTCTCATTTGGATTGGATTGGCGGAAAAAGTCATTTCCTCATTACCCAAGGGGTACCTTTTGCAATGCGTTTTTTTAACGAGGGATCCCAAAGAGGCCTATTCCTAGATAATACTTATATTTAATTAAAATAAATATGATTTTTATTAAAAACTAAGAAATCAAAAATATATCACAAAATTAATAGTAAAAAAATATATCACAAAAATTTAGGAACTGAAAAAGTATTTTTAAATATTAAATAATATTTAAAAACTAATTCAAAAACATAACAACATACAAATAAATAATGAACTCATTAATTGTTGCTCATGTAGGAAATAATAATAAGATTATTATTTTAATAAAAATAAATAGAACCGGCTATATTAACTTTTCTGACTTCTGTTTTAGCAAACTCAGCTACCAGATCATCATAATATAATGACTTGACAAGCTCTTTCTCTATAGCCATGATTGACTAGTCAACTTATCTTTCCTGAGTCTTTGGGGTCCTGAAGTAGTTTTTTATTAATTTTGGATTCAAAAAACTGTTATTTGAGGAAACTGTGATGGTAGTTAGCTAGGCTTTATATGGCACCACGCTGATTCGGCGAGCTAGTTGTTCGGCCTCCACTATATCGTCCCAAGGACCGGCCAACCCGACTTTATACGGTGTCGGAAACCGCCCAAGATTCACCTTTAACACAATTAAATTGTTAAATATGTTTTCGGTACACTTTACTCTTTATATTTAATCTTACCCCAATTCGTACTTTATTTAAATCAATTTCGAAAATTTTTTCCTTCGAAGAGCCAGGCTTCAATATAAAATTATTTTATCTTTTCACTTCAAATGCACTAACTCTATTTATTTTTTCTCACACGACTTGTATCCCACGACTGTTTAGCTAGCAATGACTACCTTACATACCGTGTATGATGCACCGTTTGCCTACCCATCACCTCATCATTTTCAGCAAACTTTATACCGCTCGCTACAAAGTGCACTTCCTTGGCTATCCCGTTGAATAAACTAAGTTGACCTATATTTAAAATGCTTGACCCCCATATGAATACTATTCTTTTCGTTTTCCTTTTTTTGTACCTTTTAGATTTAATTTGTCTACTACTTTTGGGCGATATTAAATCTCCACTAACAGAAATACTATTGAAGACTCAAACCCTTGGCGCCTTCCTAAATCCTTTTTTCGAACCATGCTTCATTCCATATTTTTCGTCACCGTTCCTTAACAGAGTAATGTCGATTTCCTTTTACACACTAGGGATTTTAGGGATTTCGATCCCTTGTCAAATTTTGTCAGTTGTCATATGTTGCAAAAAGAAAACGAAAAGAGATTGATTTTTTTTTTGTTAATGTGTGCGTGACATGTCAAATTCAGTAATATTTCCCTGGCGTACACTAGTGATAGCATGTGTAGGGAAAAATTTCTACACATTAAATTACATAATTTAAACGGAAAGAAAAAAGAAGTTTCGTAGTCGTTTTGAGTTATTTTAGGGAGAGTACGTATACAGTTTATTATTCTTTAAAAAAAAATATATTAGGTATTATTCATACGAAAAAATCGTTAATCAGTCGATTTTGATGGATTGGCTTTCATAAAAATACTCTAACAACTAAAAATATTTAAGTTAATATTTGTGTATACCTTAAATTTTTTTAATTTTTTCTTTTCATTTGAACTTCATGGTAAGAAAGAGTCGAGAAAATAAGGCAGGATTTTCAAAACAAATTGAAAATTAATGGATTTTTGTTTACATTTTCTTTGGTAACATATGACACGGTAGTCAGCACCGTTGTTTATTTATTTATTATTGATTTGCGTTTTGAGTTGAAATTCGTTTTAAATCATATAATAAAACGGCAAACATGTTTTTTGTGGTACACTTTTCTCCAAAAGTATTTAACCGATTTCGATAAATTTTATATGGCTGACATATTCGTTGTTTATCACATTTTTGTCCTTTTCCTAGCCGAAAACAACATGTTTTATTTTCCTATCTCATGTGTCATTTTTGTTTGTATTTTCTATAAATTAACTTCGGTTCCTATTCTTAATCAAAAAAATCAACAAATAAGCAATTTGCACGACCAGATGACGAAAACTGGGAGTTCGCTTTTTTCTGAAAACCTATCTAATGTGACCGTTCCCATATGCACATATACCGAGTGGAAGATTCCTCTGCTCACATGAGTTTTTGCCGCTGTCGAATGGTCTTGAGAATCTCTTTTGGGATCCGGTGGTGGAAATTTACCACCTAGGAAAGCACTGACCACTCACCCGTCGACTAAACATCACAAGAAAACGCGAATCTTAAGTACCTTCGCTGGTTGAGCGAAGCACGTTTCATGGTAAGTTGCTCTTCATCCCGGCTGTGCCAACAGAATCTTGTCGTTGTAAAGACAATGAGCAGAGTTCCTAGCCGAGTAAAAGGTGGTTACTGCTTCACGAAACCCCTCAAGAACTATACCCTACTCCTCAGAAGGTATCTTTGTAGCATATTAAATTAACTATTTAAGTGACCTTTTCCTCTACGTTTTTTTAGTTGAAGGTAGCCACAACAATTATTTCCAAAACAAACAAAAACAACTTAAAGAAATGCACTTCAATATTCAATTCGTTGGCGTTATCACTAAATTTGGTTCGAATAAATTTTACACTATCAGCGATTATCGAAAATTCGCTATTTGTAATCCCACGATAGTCAAATTCTTAAAGTTTTGACAATAATTATATTTAACAGTACGTCATTTCATTTTTAAAGTTATTGCCAGTAGTGTCATTATATTCTTATCTATTTTCTTTGTTTTTCAATTTTGTATTTTTTCTATATAAATTAAATGTGGTTTTAATTTAAATGTAATAAGAAACAAAATCTCATATAAAATAAAACAACCACTGAAGAAGTTGGGAAAATCCAACGAAGTTAAGCTCAAGGGTAAACTGATTAATGATGTAAAAATTGGTTCCACTTTTCATTGAGAAATGCCATGCAATTGCTAAGAAAGCCGTACTGCCTGTCTTGTAAATATTTTTCTTAAGCTGATAAAAATCAGCGTTACCATGACCTTGGAATGAAGTAATTGTGCAATTCGAGGGTGAGAAAAATTCGTCTTTTTTTAGGGACAATTGTCATTTTCCATTTGTCCAGAATGATATCCAAGGACTATATATGGAAAAGCTTATGGTTTGTTTTTTTTTTCCAACATAGAAGAACACCTCTTTCTAAAGAATATATACTATCTTGAATACTATCCCACTTTTGTATTAAAAGATCTCTGAGGACTCCTGCGACTGAACGGGTGTGAAAGCAGATTTGTGCCATAGTAATATTTTTTACTGTCTTTTGGCATTGTAGGTTTTGGTCATGTAATAACTTTTTCCTTCGATTATGAGCATTTCAGGTATTTTTGGGTTGTCCGTACTTTTTCCGGTTTTCCACAGTAAGGTTTATTTTGTAGTAAAGGAAGCTTAACTCTCATCCCGATAATCTCCTTACAGCTATAGCCATACAAAGAGTTTTATCTAGAACTTACTTCTTCTCTGAGTTTCTGCAGGTGAATTTAGGCTTTAGTGTAAAAGACCGAGCAGAATTTGAAAACTTAATTTTCTCAAATAGATAAAATGGTGTTTTATTAATTATTATCTTATTAAGTGTTTTTAAGGACAAATATTTCAAATACTTGTATAGGGTACAACCCAGAAGCCAGAATGTTGCTTGAATAGTTTGAGATATGATCATATCTTTTTAGATTATATACATATCGGGTAACATTTTTGAACGCAACATTGAGATTTCTTTTCATTTCTGCACTGTGGCTTGTAAAAATTTGACATCCATATCGTCGTCGTTCTATGAAAACTCCCTAAGTCCATTTAAAAAAAAATGTGATGCAATTCTTATTTAATTCATTTCGGATAAACCATTTGCAAACAATTTTATTGCACAATGCCTACACCAAACAAATTCTACAATTGAAGCCTGAGATCATGCTATTCTGATAATTTTTAGATTTTTTTATATTAATTTCCAAGTTCAAATGCAAATATCTCAAAATACAAAAAATGGACTTAGGGAGTTTTCATAGAACGACGACGATATATTATAATGGGAACGATGAGAGTTTTTGCTAATCTTAGCCGAATAAGAAAGAGAGCGCAGTGACCCGTATATTTTTCCAATGATCATTTGGACATGATCTTCCCAGGTTAAGGTGGAATTAAAAAGAATACCTAAATTTTTGGCCTTGCAAACGTACTCAAGTTGTTCGTTGCCGAGGTATAACACTGGAAAGTAATTGTGGTCAAGTTTAGTTTTATAAATTATTAAGCATTTAGACTTTCTTGGATTGAGATTTAAGTAGTTGGTGTTTGACCAATGAAGAACTCTTTTTAAATCAGAATTTAATTTATAAGCTCCATCTTCGATCATACCTAGCTTACAACTAAATTGTACTTGAGCATCATCTGCATATAAATCTATTGATGAGTGTGTGGCTTCGGTGGGAAGATCATTAATAAACATGGTAAATAACAGCGGGCCAAGAATTGATCCCTGTGGAACACCCGAGAAAAGGTTGAGTGGGTTTGATATTTTATCACCAATCACAACTGCTTGACTGCGATCGCTTAGGTACGAAAAATGACGGGAAAAATGAAGTCATTATAATAGTATTAAATATATGTGTCAGGGCTGGGAGAATGTGAGGTAAGATCATTTAGATAAAATTTGGATGTATTTCATCTAAGCTTGTAGCCGATGATTTGATTTTAAGCACAGCGCTTAGAACTTCCACATCATCTACCCTTTGAAATTCAAACGTTGGTCTGTCAATAACCCGACTTCCATTTACCGGGTCAACAACCGGTAACGCAACCGGATCGTCAAGCAAATTGACATTATTGTTGTAAACATTTTGATTGTTTTGGACTTTTGCAAATTCTTCATTGAGTAGATTAGGGCATACATCCAAAGGACTGTGCTGTTTCTGTTTACCAACACCGAGCGTTTTAATATTCTGCCATAGAGTTTTCGATGGAAGGTTTTTGTCGAGACGTTGTGAGTACAGTCTATATTTTGCTTCTCTAATTTTTGTGCCTACCTCCTTTCTCAACAACCTAAATATGGAGAGCATTTCAGGAAGACGAAACCGTTTCCAGCGCTTGTAAGCCTGATCCCGTTGATTTATTAAGCATAGAATTTCACCCGTAAACCATGATTTTGTTGCCTTACTTGTGAATTTGACTTTAAGAGGTATGTGTTTGTTGAATAGTTGAAGTATGGACGTTTGAAGAAAGTGGACTTGATCACCAGGCGATGTTAGATAGTAGATTGTCTGCCAATTAATTTGTCGAATGTCACTTTCAAGTTCATTGGGCTCAACGGCCTTGAAATTTCTATATTTGTGAATTGTCGGCTTAAGTTTTGGAGCTACTTTAAATGTTGCGAACAATAGGTCATGCTTAGAAAAAGCCGGAGCATCGAGTTGAGAATAGAGAAGGATGTTGGAGATATTGTTAACAATAAATAGGTCTAATAACGTAGAGTTGGTTGTTGAGAAATGAGTTGGATTCGTCTTATTTATTGGGTATAGGCCAAAAGTTTCTAATTTATTAAGGAAACGTTGTGAGTTATCTGTATCAAGTAAGTTACAATTTAGGTCACCACAGATGATGATATCAGAGTATAATGAAGAAAATCGTTCAATTTCAAGATATAGTTGAGAAAAATCTACATATTTATTCGGGCGATATGCAACCCCAAACAGACAATTATTTATTCCATTAGGAATTTCGATAAAAATATATTCTATTGCTGACGATACTTCTGATTTAATAATAATTTTACAATACATATTATCTCGGATATAGATAGCAACACCACCACCACCTCGGTTAAATCGATCAGCACGTATCAATTTGTAGCCCAATAACTCATACATAACATCTCTTACATCAGCTTGAAACCAGGTTTCCGATACATATATAATATCAATACTTGACCTTGCAAACACATGTCTAAATTCGTCAATCTTTGCATGCAAGCTCTGAGCATTTATATGGCAGACCTTAAGGCCGTCATGTTGTTTCCTCAGAACTTCCAGCATATCTCGCAATTTCTCATCCCTGCCATAAGTATGTGGACAACTAGCATTTACTGAAGAGCTAGCCATTTTCATATAATAAGAATAAAATTATAGAGATACATCTCAGAAAACAAGGATCACAGCAATCAAAGGCAAACCATCCAAATACAAGGCAAAAGAAAAATTTAAACAATGTTATAAATATATAAAAAATGTCAAGCTTACATTTGGAGAAGAGAAAAAATAATAAAAATAATAGAAGACAAACGGAAAATTTAAGCAAAGTTTTAAATATGTAGAAAAAGCTAATTGTGAAATTGAATAGAAAGAAAAATAAAGCTTTGTTATATATAATGCAAAAGAAAAATTTTAGCAAAGTTTTAAATGGATAGAAAAAGTAAAATGTGAAGTTTAAAAGATAAAAAAATACAAATATATTATAAATGAGGGTTTATCCTAGTAGCTGCTCATGTATCGCCTTCATTATAATTTCCTTCATTCGTTCAAAATGGAAGAACAATGTTGATATATGTACAACAATAGAAGTACGAAAAATAGTGATAAAATTTTTTTAAAAAGGTAACTCTGTACGTGCTATTGCAGAAATTATAAAAAGAAGCAATTCTACGATAGGAGACATCATAAAAAGATTCAAAACAACAAAATTTTTTGAAAATTTACAAAAATTTTGAAGACCAAAAAAGTTTACTGCAGGCGATAAACGTTGGATATTGTAAAAAGTTAAAAAATAAACCTCAAATAGGTGCACCAAAGTTAACGGGCGTAGGTAATGAAATACCTGCACTAAGATATTAACCCTGAAACCGTAAAAACAGTGCTGCGAAAAAGTAATTTTCATGGAAGAGTGGCAAGAAAAAAACCTTTTATCAACAAGAAAAACCGAATCAAGAGAAATAGTTTATAAGGAGCTACCAAAAGGCGGATTTCTCATTATAGAATCGTGTTTTGTTCTCTGTTATATTAAATTTACTACAAATTCTCTATTAACTAAAATAGTAATATAATTGAATTTGGGGCATCAGTTATTTGTCGAAATTACTTGCAGTGGAGATAAAATTGTGGCTACGCTAGTAGTGCCACTCATTGTGGCTCCCAACTTTGTTGTGGACGCCCTGTCTAAACTTTAACACGTTATGGGTGTAAGCGAAGTCTTATAAATTCTGTTTCCGATCTTAGCGACATCTAGTTGTCAAAAATAGAAAACGAAGAGTATTTGTTCGATCTGAAAAGAGACGTTTACGGAACGTCAACCAAAGCAAAGGATGGAAGAAAAATAATTTTCACTACTACCTTGAAACTTTAAAGAGTATAGGACATATAGGATCGGATGATACGAATAGAGTAGGAGCTGAAATTAAGAAAATAAGTGGTCTGATTCATCTCCAGATCTCGTATGACATCAGAACGAGAATAACCCCTCAGTTTATTTGAAGAGGAGAATTGATATCCAGCGGCTGGTCACGTCACTAAAGTTTGGAATTTAAATTTGAAAATTCTTAAAATGTGTAAAATATACGTTACCTTTTTTTTTTATATTTCGTGGATTGAAGAACTACTGGTGTGTAATAATTAACATCTAACTTTTGCTTATTTGTCGGTTTTATTTGAATATTTAAAGGACTTTCGAAGTATCTCTATCTCTACCTTATTATTTTTGATAGGATTTCGGATACTTAAGTGAAACAATCGCGATTAATTTATTATACATATAAGATTAAACTACAATTTTGGGTGAGTTTGAAAAACGTTTTTTTTTTTTTTTTGAAAATCTGTGCTAAGCAGGGTATTTTTATACAGGTTCGAATTTACAATATTTGATTTCTGGCGGCACCAGTTGGCCAGCAGAGCGCTGGGCCGCCACATAATTTTTTTTCTCGTTCTTCCTTCGCCTTGTTGGATGAATCCGGACCTTGCTACAAACATTGGTTGCTCCTGTTAGAGGGTGCTCGATCTACCTCCATCATAAATCCTGTCCCTTCGGATACAGTCTAGCCACGTATCGCCGAATATCTTTGAATTGGCCAGATTTGCAGCGATACGGAATCGTGGATTTTGGTCTAAGGAAAAAACCTCAGGTGCCAAAGTAGCCTTTAAAGGTATGGTTCCGGAAAAACAAAATTAAGCCACCCTCTCAATGTGAGTACCTAAAAAAATAAAAAGATTACAAAAAAAACTGATAAAAAAGAAGCAAGGGTCCAGAAGAAGAAAGATCATCGAGATTAATGTCGTTTTTATTTGGCAATCCGGAAGCCTTCCGGACTCTTCTGAAAGTGTTCAATTGGGAAAAAATGACAGTTCTGATTCTGAAAAGAAGAGAAATTTGCTTCTGGATTTGAAATCAGAAGCAAAACCAGAAGCACTCACACATTCATATACTTAAACGTCAACCTCAACAGTTGTGATTTTTGGTATTCAAATTGTGCGAACCAGGGTTGGCCGAATTAACTACACTACATTTTCTACATGATTTACTACGTTTATATGAGGTGTTAAACCGAGCTTGAAGCTCGCTTCGAACCTTTATATACCTGTTTTGAGTTGAAATGAGCTTCGTTCGACTCGATCCCAATCGCTCAGCCGTGTCGAGTGGAAATGTGGGTCGAAAATCCGACCCTAATCCAACTCGATCTTTCGATACTTCATATAAACGTAGTATTTAACTACGCGTAGTTTATTGAAGAAACTACAAGCCTAATTTACTACAATTTGTTACGTCTGCTACATATGTATGTAGTTAATTCATAAAAAATCAATATAATGAAGAAACAAAAAAACAATTTTGCACTTTTATGATCTAATGAAGGTTTGTAAAAAAAAGTTTCATTTACCATAAGGATGAAGAATTGTAGGAATAACTGAACGTTTAATTTAAAAATTCAAATTTCAAATGCATAACTGACAGCAATGCTACAATTTCTTACATTAACTACAATTAACTACATTTAACTACATAAACTACGTAGCAGACGTAACAAATGTAGTTATTTCTAAAAAGTGACAATTCGGCCAACCCTGCTTTCAAAAACATTTTTCTTGATTTTGATTATGATGTTTCACATATACAATCAAACAAAACTTCAGAATCATCAGAAGCAAACAAAAGTGTTCAATTGGGATTCCGGATCGGAGAGAGATTCCGGATTGCCAAATAAAAACGACATAAATAAAACAATTTTTTTTATACGGAATAAGTGAAGTAAAATTCTTTCATTAATTTACATTGTTCAATTGTTTAGCAAAGTTTTACGAACCTCTTTGTTTTTCGGAAATCTTACGAACTACGTAATTTTGTAAATTTTTGATGAGCGTTGAAGTGTGTTAATAATAATTTTGTTGTTTAATTTTTTTTATATTTCGTTAATTTAAAATCTGTAAGTGAACGAGTCGACGAGGGTCTGTCAACGCGATTAGCTAAAAATTTATAAATTTCATCCCCCTCCAAGGAGCTCCATGCAGGCAGGGCATTTTTATCCGCATGTTCCCAGTATTATTTTGTAGCTAGCCACCAAAAAGGGTGATTATAAAAACTTTCTTTGATAGTCCAGACAAAAAATATCTCGCCTTCACGTTTCTTTTTATTTCAGTTATTGTTTTCATAATTAGGTGCGTTTTATTATTCACAAATCTATCTGGATCCGGATCTGGATTAAGTTTTAACATGTATTACAAAAACAATTTGGGATCCTGTTTTCTATCGGGATCTATTTCAAAGATCCAAAAATTAGTTATTACACTGGCGAGTAGATGGCTTTTTATGGTAAGGTAGTGTTAGCTATAGTGTAAAGAAAAGAGACAAGAAATAATTTGAAATTTATAAACACAGGGATAAAAAGAGACGGACTTATAACACTGCTGTCACTAAGATCCGTACCGTTTTATTATCAAGGGAAGATCCAGATCCGGATCCAGATAGATTTGTGGATAATAAAACGCATCTATTGTTGGTTTTTGGTGAAATGTTCATTTTTCTAGAAGACAATTATTTTCCATATTTCATTTCATTTCATTTCTTTTTGGTTTACTGTATCAATTAGGATTCTAATAAAACTTCATTTCTCGCCATCAGTGTTGAAATATCATGTTTATTTTGATTTCGAATGAAGAAATCATGATTTTTTGAAGACAATTTTTCAGGGGTGCGGACGGTAGCTCAGTTCCTGTGGTGAAAATATATTGACAAGAAAGTGGTGTCTTTCGTTTGGAGAAGTTCCATCTAGCCCGCTGAACTTCCAGGTTGAGTGGAAAAAGGCCACACTGCAAGAACATCCGCAGTGCCCTTGAAGTGGTTATCGTCCGTCTGCTGTCTTTTTCGCTTGTTCACTCTGGCCTGATTTGTGTTTTGTCTGCAGGTGAGGTCAAGTTTCGGGGGCAAGATCCCCCCATTCCGACGAGCTGATGCCGCGCGTAGCAAGCAGTCCAAGTCCTCGGAACTTGACATTCGTTCCCGTTTTTCAAACTCTTCCTTTCCTAATTTCCAACCCATTCCTTCCACAATCCTACTTCCTTACCAAATCCACACCTCCTCTTGCCTTGCAACAAATGGCGCCCAACGTCTGAGCTTTTTAGCGAAGATTTTTGTAGTCTACGTTTTTGTAAATGTCCCCAAACAAACTTGTTATCTATTTTCCGGAATCGTAAGTCTTCACCAAGAAGGTCTTAGACACACTTAGGTGAATTGCGACGATTTCCTGAAAATTTATAACGACTGCGGTTAGTTTATGTTAAGGGCGTTTAATATGGTGTTGGTGTGAGGTTTTCTAGACTCGTAAGTCTGCACCTAGATAGTTTTTGACATACTAGGTGTATCGCGACGAATTTTTGGAAGCTGGCAGTAGCAACAGATTACGTTTACTTTTCTTTCATTATTTTCAATTTCTTTTTCCTCTCGTCTAGTCTTGAAAGGTTTCAATTTGGACATAGTGACCATGTTTGACGAACTGTCGGACATTGATGCACTGCCCAACTTAATTTTTTGAGTTTTTCTTCTCATGTTTGTGTTTTGTTTCCCCCACCGTTTCAAGTCTTACAGCAAAGTCCCAAGGAAAGACTGGAATCGCGGGAACGGTGAGGAAAACGACATCTTCTTTCGTCATTTTTCTACTACATGTCCGTCCTTACTATCTCATCACTTCAAGGGATATAATATTGGTCCGTCTGCAGTCTTATTTTTCAATAACACCACTAAAAATGTCATTCCATAACGCTCAGAAACCATCAAAGCTACTGAAAGCACCCCGAATATATATATATATATATGAAGAACCAAACCCTCTAAAAGTAACATACTCGGAAAAATAGCCGTTTTTTTCTGAAAAATTAAGTTTTCTAGGTGAGAAAAAGTAGGACTTTTCTTTACTAAGTGCAAACCAATTTTCTAAGTTATTTATAGTTTTTTTTTGATATTATAGAAAATATTTTTCTTGTTTATTTTCTTTTCTGTAATCGTTATTTTGGGTTATGTTTAAAACTATTCGATTTTGAGTCTTTTTGATTTTTATTTTCAACGAAAGTAGGTTAGGTGAAGTAATAAATTACTTTTTTTTAACAGATTTTCTAAGAAAAAAACGTTTTTTTAAGAAAACTCTCCCACTTTATAGTTTAAGATTTATTTTCTATAATTTATATTTTTTGACTTTGGATACCACGTTTGTAAATTTAAAAATGTATTCTTCCGGTAAAGATGAAAAAGACCGAATTAATAGAATGCTAAGAGAAGCTAATTTGGATGATAATGTCAGACTAACTAGATCAGTTAGCCAGCTTTTAGAGAGTAATGAGAGACGTCGAGTCATGCATTCTCCTCTCATTTCGGATAGAGACGTCCGATCTACATCAAATCTACCTACTAGTTCTTCTTTTCCCATTAATAATACGACAAGCAACTCAATAGATACAGTTTCTCCTCCATCCTTTAGCAATTTAAGTGGTTTAGGGGCAGAATCAGTACCAACTCCGCTCGAAAGTCTCGACAATCATAACGAAACAGTTATACCTAATGCCGGTAAGATACCTACTTGTAGACCAACGAGTGCGAATATGCACAATGTGGGTGGTTCGAGGAATATTCTAGAGAGCATAGCTCCAAGACCACCTAGTAACAAAAGGACAGAAAAGAGAATCGTTTCTGAGGACCTCAAGGCCTACATTAATTTAGCCATAGTTGATGCTATGTGCTCTTACAAAAATTCGTTACAGAATTGAGGTTAAAAATACTCTCAAGGATGAAATCCAGTATCAGCTCGGAGGATTCCTCAGAGAACTGAACCTTGGCCGATCTGCTCCACTAAATAACGAGCCGATATCACGACCTTCGGGTCCAACAAACAATTTTCCGCCTTCAGTTCAGCCAGCAAAACATCGCAGCGACCTCAGGCTGATCCAAGTCGAAGTGCTTTTGTGCCTTTAGGACAGAGGCGTTGCAGACAACAAGAACCGTTTAGGAGAACTCAAGGTAGGGTATACCAATCTGACAATTTATTTTCATGATGATCTTCAGCATAGTACAACAAGAAATGCTTCGACTCTACAAATTCCAAACAGCCACCAGACGACTTTTTCGCCTTACTTGTGGAATTCTGGTTTCAAAGCACCGATAAAAATCAACCAGTGGGGCCTTAAATTTGAAGGTAAGCCCGAGACTTTGACAGTGGAAGATTTCGTGTTTTTATTTTATTTTTATTTATGTTATTTTCCTTGGATCAGCTGAGGAACGCCTGTAAGGAGGTGGAAGCAGCATTTCCGAGGAAAGAACGAGAATTTCAAAAATTTCAAAGAACCCCTGTAAAATATTCGGCCAATGAACTGGAATACGAAGACCAGTATGAGCCTGCTGATGAACAAGTAGCGGCTTTACAGTTCGGAGGGGTTAGACCGAAAGTTCCTCCTCGGAGATATGCTGATACTTCCAGTTTGGTGTGCTGGAACTGTAAGGACAGGGCCACACGTACTTCGAATGTGAATCCGACGTTATCAATTTGTTTTGTTTTAAGTGTGGGCTAGAGGGGGTAAAAACACCGCACTGTAAACGATGCAACCAGGGAAACAGATCATTGAACGCGAAGGCTTCGGGGGATTCGCGTTCGAACCAACCACAGAACCCCAAGTTAATCAAAAATCGGAAGTAGAAATACCAATAAAAAGATTAGGAAGCCCTCAAACTGTGGAGGGCCAAGAAAAGATCAAACTGTTAAAAAGAAAGGCCGGTGAAGAGTTCGATTCAAACAAAGTTAAGAAACAAAATTCATTTCAAATTAAACCATTACATGTTAGAATGGAAGAATATTATCGGACTAGAAATAAGATTTTCAACAACAATGGATAAACGCCATCTAAAAAGGTAACTAAAGCTAGGGAAAGATTCAAAAATAGAAAAGATGTTAAGAAGCGTATCGCGTCAACTGTGATAGATTTGTCTTCAGATCCTAGACCTTATGCTTCAATAAAAATAGGGAATAAGGAACTCCGACGGTTACTTAAAGTGTCGCGAGTGTTAGTATCCTTGGGAAAGACTGCTTAAAACTAGTAGAAGAACTTAACATCCCAATTATAACTTATCAGTCAGGTGTTAAAACGGCAGACGGAAAGAGACAATCAATCATTGGTAAAATAGTAGTTAAAGTGCAGTATAAACTTAGAGAAGAGATGGTTACATTTTATCTTGTTCCAAATCTAGACCAAGAAGTATGTCTAGGAATAGATTTCTGGAAATTATTCCAACTAGCACCGAACATAATTAGTGCGATAACGGCATTGACTGATGAAGCTGCAGATCTCTCGAACGCTCATCAATTAAACTTCGAACAACAGGCCAGACTGGAGGCAGTCAGGCAGAAATTTCTGTGTTTTGACCGGGATGGTCTTAGAAGGACGGCGCTCATGGAGCATGTTATTGATACCGGAGACGCGTTGCCGGTGAACAACTGGTTGTGCTTTGACAGTCAACTGGTTGTGATCGATAATACCAATTCTAAGAATTACAACTAAACTATAGTTGAGTTGTCTTCCATAATAGGGGGGTGTAATCAGCAGTCAAGGTAATTTAAGCTTCAGTTCTCGTTTGGAATTCGATTTTGTTGTAACATAATTGATCTCGTCCAAAAAAATTACTGCTAGTATCAATTTTTTTTCTTGTGGATTAAATTCATGGATTCTCTAAGAGCTGGTATGAGTCCTTTTTAATTTAATTTATAGTGGATTAAGTGTTAAGAATTATTAGTAAAAAAACCTTTTTTGAAGGATTAATAATCCTTTTAGGTTGAGTTTTAAAAAATACATACCAAAATATATCAAAATTTTTTGTGTCATTGTATTTTGCTATTATTGTAATTTGCAAAAATAAAAATTTTCATTGCTACTTCTTGCTAACCTTCAAAATATTTGACTTTTTTAGAGCAAGGTCAAACAATAAAAAAATTTAAAAAAATTCGAAAAATGGATTTCTTTTGATAAAAACTCGAAAGTTTAAGGTAGTATTGTATTGAATGATTTAAAAATTAAAGGTTGCCCGGTTACTATACAAAGAACGAGTTGACAGAAAAAGTATGACTTTTTTTTAAAAATCTTGAACGTAGGTAAAACAAAACGGCGCTGTTTTTGCGAGACGCCACAGAGTCTGGAAAATTCATTATCTTGTGAAGAAATTCTTCAAAAGTAGATTGGGTCTCATTGTTGACAAGCCTGAGCTAGGATTTGGGTCAACAAATTATGGAAACAAGCCAAAAAGTTTTTTTCAGAATTCGAAAATAACTGCAGAAATAATAATAACAATAATTCATTTTATAATGCAAAATCATTTATGCCGATATATTCTGTGATTTTTGTGCTTTGAGAAAATGCATACATTCCTACTAACCTTTAAAATATTACATCTTTTGTATAAAGTAAGAATCATAAAATTTTTGAAATGTTCGGCTTCTAACTAATAATAATAAAATTGTGGGCGGGGCAGTGGGTGGATTTCGGTTCAAATTAATTTCTTTATCCTACACATCACGAGAAGTTTAAACAAAACAAAAAGTGGGCGTGGCAGTGGGCGTACTTCGTTCTTCTCTTAATTTAAAATTCTTAACTAACCAGAATATTAATACTTGAAATCACTATCGTACGGAGGTTTCCTTGAAACCCCTCGCCAGCAGAGGGCGTGGCGAGGGGCGTGAAAATTCCTCAATTGAGTAAAATTCCTTATTTATTGCATTTACCAACCAATTCTTGTGCACCATTACCTTACTTTTGAAAAGTAGAATTTTGTACACTACCACTATACAATCGACGCACTGTGCGGCCTCTCGATCTGATGCTTTGACACCGGAACAAAAATTAGCAGCTTGTTTGAGATTTTTTCGTGAAGGAACATATCAGCATGGAGTTGGTAAGGATTATGACTCCGCATTGGCACAGTCAACGTTTTCGAAAGTTCTGCAGGAAGTGTTATATATACTCGAAGAAACCTTGTGCCCTAAATGGATAACGTTGGATATGTCAGCGGAACAAATTGAAGAATCCAGGATGCATGTGGAAACAAAAACAGGATTTCCTGGTGTTCTTTTTTGTGTGGATGGAACCCATGTAAAAATAATTGCTCCTAAAGATGACAAACATTTATTTTTTAACAGGAAAGGATATCATTCGCTTAACGTTCTAATTGTAATTTGTAAACTTATTTAAAAGGCAAAACAAATCAAATCTTTTCTAAAATTTGTTCTAGATTTGCGATTATAAAATGTCGATTCGTGCCGTAAACGCGAACTTCCAAGGAGCAAATCATGACTCCCATATATGGAATATCAGCCCTCAAAGCATAGAGGAAATATATTACCTAGAGTCACGACCGGTACCCCTCTTGCCTGAAACACCCTCAAATTTTTTTTGAGGTGAGTAAGAGAAAACTCTCTTAAATTCCCTATCCGTGAATACGTGTGAATGGTGGATTAAAATACAAAATGAAGTCAGTAGCTCAAAATTTGAAGTTTTGTTTTTTTTTGTGAATATCAAAATGACAGTTCTCAAAACAAATATTTTAGAATTGTAAGTAGACCTTGATTGTAAATATTCGTGATAAACATTAATTGTTTTTATTCTTAGGCTTATGTTAATAACTTAAATTAGAATTAGTTCAACAAAATGCGCAAATAACCAACAGCGAGTAGTCTCATCAGACAGTAAGTGCACCTACAAAGACCATTCAACAACACCGACCAGCAGCGGGCATTACAAAAGCAGATTAACTAAATCAACTCCCAAAATAAATCTTACCACCAGCCTAAATCATCCAGAAAGCATCACGATTACAAATGGAGAAGTTGATAGTCATGAGGATACAACCGAAAATAAAGATCAGCCAGATAGTTCAACGACAAGTGGTCAACAAAAAGTACAACAACAACTCGATCCAGAAGCACGTAATCCTGGTCCGGAATCAGTCTCATCAGCAGTCACGGATTCATCTTCATCGCCGTTAAATCTACGAACAACACTCCATGATAATCCAGCCAAAAAGCTTGTTGAAATTCTATCGAATCCCAATACCCCACCCAGTGATTCCCTGTCACGTTTATCCAAACATACACAGCCAATAGTATGCCTTAGTTCCGAAGAAGAAATCGTCAAGAAAGCTAAAGAGAGAGAGACTTTATTTCTCTTCTGCCACGTGAACTGGCGCTACAAGTGTTGGCCTATTTGGATCGAACCGATCTTCGTTCTACAAAACCCTAACGTGCTTAGGAATTCTTCAGGCACTGTAAATAACTTTGATAATGGCCGATCAGAAGACAAAATCAGCTTCTATTGATATTTTGACTGCAATTGCCGAGTTTTCGACATTAGTTGTTCGCAATTACACATTGCAAAAAGTGAGCCGGACGGACGGGGTAAGTGTTGCGAACTAATACAAATATAATAGTTTTAAATGCATCTTTTTTTGTTTTTCTGCAGGGATGAATGCTACTTAATATAGCTAGTGAACAAATGTTGACTGATTCCGAACCAAAAAACATGCTCACCTAGAAGGGGGACTTCATAAATTTCTTTTACAAGCATAGTATTCAAACCTTAATTGGTATAATAATTTTTATTTGGTTTATACAAGAAGCTTAATTATTGTCTTTTTCGACAGCTCCACTTTTAATGAATACCATTGGTGATAGACCACAAAACGAAGACATTCAAACGGCGCAGTTGTTGGCACTAGTTTTGGACATTCTATCATTCTGTGTAGAACATCACACGTATCACATAAAGAATTTTATATTACAAAAATATATCAAGAGAATACTAGTGCTTATGAAAAGCACACACACTTTTAAGAAAAATAAATGCACTTAAAGACACTTAAACGCTTGTTCCGCCTGTTAATGACATGTATCGTTCGAAGCAACGGAAACGATTTTCTAAAATAAAAAAATTGAGAACTGTTGATCAATTGATTTTAAATCTAATTTTAACTTAGCTATCCTAATTGAAACTTGAATCAGAGGATGTGCTGTAAGTATATGCTGCGTACAAGTCAGCTATTTCAAAAAAAGGGAGCAAATGACAACATAGTTCATCGATCACATTCGAAAATATCATGATTTTTCATGAAATTTTTGAAATGGTAGATAAAACATGATGTCATTTCTGAACCAGTTGCTTCATTTTGATGATTGAAACGGTTTTAGTCGTTGATTTTAATCCTCTAAGTGGTTCTGAAAACGAAATTTTAATTGTAATAAGAACTTGAAAAAAATTTCATATGGAGGACGTTTTAACAATTTCAATATGAATATGAAAATGTTGAAACGTCTTTGGCATGGAATTTTTCCAATATTCTTATCAGATTTCAAAATAGTTTTCACAAGCATCTAGAGGACTTAAATCAATAATCGAAACCGTTTCAATCATCCAAATTAAGTAAGTAGTTTGGAAATTACAACATGGTTTATATTCAAGAATTTCATGAAAAATTCTATGATTTTCTTAAAAGTGATCGATAAACCATGTTATCATTTCTGAACTAGTTGCTTCATTTGGATTATTGAAACGGTTCCAAGTGTTGATTTAATTCATCTAAGTGATTCTGAGAATCAATTTTAATTTTAACAAAAAATTGGAAAAATTTTCATATGGGGAACCTTTCAAGAATTTCGATATGAATATGAAAATGTTGAAACGTCTCTGGCATGACATTTTTTCGATGTTCTGGTTAGATTTTAAAATGGGTTTTAGAATCACCTAGAGGATTAAAAACAACACTAAAGACCGTTTAAATCGTTGGAATCGAGCAAGTAGTTTAGAAATGACAACGTGGTTTATCGATCACATCTAAGAAAATCATATGATTTTTCATTATATTCTTTAAAATAGTGGATAAATCATCCTGTCATTCCTAAACTACTGGCTCGATTCTAACGATTTAAACGGTCTTTAGTGTTGTTTTTAATCTTCTAGGTGATTCTGAAACCCATTTTAAAATCTAACCAGAATATCGAAAAAATGTCATGCCAGAGACCTTTCAACATTTTCATATTCATATTGAAATTATTGAAACGATACCCATATGCAAATTTTTCGAAGTTTTTGATAAAATTAAAGTTGATTTTCAGTTCTACTTAGAGGACTTAAAACAACACTCGAAACCGTTTCAATATTCCAAATGAAGCAACTAGTTTAGAAATGACAACATAATGTATCGATCACTACTTCCAAGAAAATCATATAATTTTTCATGAAATTCTTGAAAATGGTAGATAAACCATCCCGTCATTTCCAAACTAGTTGCTCGATTCAGATGATTTAAACAATCTTCGGTGTTGTTTTTAATCCTCTAGGTGATTCCAAAAACTGATTTTAATTTAAACAAAAACTTCAAAAAATTTTCATATCGGGAACGTTTTAGCAATTTCAATATGAATATGCAAATGTTGAAACGTCTCTGGCATGAATTTTTTTCGAAATTTTTATCAGATTTGAAAATGGTTTTCAGAACCATTTTGGGGATTTAAATCAACACTCAAAACCGTTTGAATTATTTAAATGAAGCAACTACTTCAGAAATGACAGCTTGGTCTATCTCCCACTTTCAAGAATTTCATGAAAAATCATGTGATTTTCTTGAAAGTGATCTATAAACCATGTCGTCATTTCTAAACTAGTTGCTTCATTTGGATGATTGAAACGGTTCCGAGTGTGGATTTAAGTCCTCTAGGTGATTGTGAAAACCGTTTTTAAATCTGATAAGATTATCGAAAAAAGTTCATGCCAGAGACGTTTCAACATTTGCGTATTCATATTGAACTTGTTAAAACGTTCCCGATATGAAAATTTTTCGAAGTTTTTGTTAAAATTAAAATTAGTTTTTGAAATCACCTAGAGGATTAAAAACAACACTAGGAACCGTTTCAATCATCCAAATGAAGCAACTAGTTTATAATTGACAACATCATTTATCGACCACTTTCAAGAAAATCACATGATTTTTCATGAAATTCTTGAAAATGGTGGATAAATCATTCTGTAATTTCCAAACTACTTGCTCGATTCGGATGATTTAAACGGTCTTGAGTGTTGATTTAAGTCCTCTTAGTGATTCTGAAAATCAATTTTAATTTTAACAAAAAAAACGGAAAATTTGTATATGAGTAACGTTTCAAGAATTTCGATTCTAATATGAAAATGTTGAAACGTCTCTTGTATGAAAATTTTTCGATATTCTTGTCAGATTAAATAATGGGTTTCAGAGCTACTTCAAGGACCTTAATCTACACTCGGAACCGTTTCAATCGTTCAAATGAAGCAACTAGTTCAGAAATAACAGCTTGGTTTATCTACCATTTTCAAGAATTTCATGAAAAATTAGGTTATTTTCTTGAAAGTGGTCGATAAATCATGTTGGCATTTTTAAACTACTTGCTAAACTTGGATGATTGGAAGAATTTTGAGTTCCATTTTAAGTTTACTAACTTATTCTGGAAACTATTTTCAATTCGACGAAAATGTCCATCTAAAAGAAATTTTGTCATGTTTCATTTCTCAAAAACATAATGAAATTACTTTTACATTGAATTATCTTGAAACCTTTGTTTGGAATGAAAATGGTTTTAAAATCAATGTAGGAAACTCAAAAACATTCCGATAATGCAAATGAAACAGGGATATTTGAAATGACGCCCGAAATAGAATATTGCAACCGCTTTTGCATGAACGGGATTATGAAGAGTTCAGGTTCGTGCACAACACGGCATGTGTTACCAAATGGAATAGCTGCTCCATGATGACCCAATCTAAAAAAAAAATGTCTTCTCCATAGTTTTAGAAATAAAAAAATCTTTTTTATATTAGTAAGTTATAACGGCATATGCCTTTTATTATTTTATTATATATTTTTAAAACACATATTTATATTTATTAAAAACACATACGTACATTAATTACGTTTATTCTTCTTTGTGATATATCCAAAGGAAAAGGAAAGTGAAACTTGTTTTTTATCTCCATAAGAATTCGCTAGATCATCGACTATAAAAAAATAATAAAAAAACATATATTTTAGAATAGTAAGAAAAAAACATTTCACAAATCAACTTACATTTTGGAAATCATGATGATTCTGAAGAATTCTTAATGATTCACTTCGTAGGAATTTGTCTACAGCCGTGGCTATCTCTTCAGGCGTATTTGCGTTTGAAATGTAATGATACTCCGGCGGTAATGATACTCCAGTGGTGGAAGAACCACCGCTTGCTATAGATGATTGGTTTGGGACATTGGTGTGGTAGTGATATTTGCAGTTGACGTCAAAATCGGTGCTGTTTGCTGTTGATGCAGAATTTGAGGTGTTCCAATCGCTTTGATCTGCGTCTGGCCCACCTTTACGTGTGTTAGTTAGACCTGCGTTTTTCGTTTTCGAAACCGGCGCTGATGTGCGGATTTGAACAGTAGCTGGTGAGCGATTAACATGAGCTGTCGGCGTTTTAATTTGAACGATATTCTAATAAAGAAATAACAAATTCGAAGCCATTAATAAAAGTATCACAGAATTAGATTCATATCTCAAAGGAAAGCTTTCTTATCGCTTGTGAGACAGGCTGCAATTGAGGTGGCTTATTTTGCATAGTTGTATTACTCGCATTGACTTGACGTATTTGAGCATTCACCTCAAGTGGTCCTTGGATGCGAATACCACCGGGTTGTTGTTTTGTGATTGCTGTATGACCCCAACTGGTCTCGCTGCAGCCAGTGATATCATTCTGACATGAGTTTGACAAATAGTTGTTGTTTGTTGGCTTATGGGACGGAATTGAATTGAATTTTCTAATTTATTGAAATAAAAAAAATATTTAAGCAAAGCACTTCTAGATCATTTTAATTTCATTTCTTACAGGTAATTGATGCGTTAGCGTTGTCGATCCAATCATACCAACAACGTGTTGCGGTGGTGTAATTCCCTCAATAACGAGTTCTTTCGTGAACAGAGACTGCCGCAGGAGTGGTAGGCTTTTCTAATAATATCAAAAAACAAAAAAATAAGAGTTTTTGTTTAAATTTCAAGAAATAAATTTCCAAACCTTAAGAAATCCAATTAAACAAGGTTGTGGACTCGCATTTAATAAACGCTCAAGCCTATCACAGAACTCTTCCGGTTAAACATTAGCGTCGACCAGTTCCTGGAAAAGAATTCGCACGTTCTTCTCCACAGGTTTGGGTTCTCTGGTTGGTAGTAAGTTGTATCAAATTTGCTAAAAATTTCGACATGTCTCTTTGGTATTTCCCTAAAAAATATGAAAAAATTAAATTTAATAAAATGAAATAAAAAAAGTGCTTCTCTTGATTGGACATGATGCTTACCTGAGAAACCGTATTTTGTGTGGTAGTCGTGGTAACTTGGTTGTTCGACACATTGTTGATAATTGTAGTTTGCTGTTGCTGCTGCTGTTGTTGTTGCATTTTAGTACCATTGGGCTGTTGATTTTGTTTAATACTTACTGCCCCTGTTGTTGCAACATCGCCGTATAATTTCAGTTTTTTTCTTGGTTCCATAGCTTGTAACTCTGTCATATTTGCGTCACGTTACCGCAGCTCTTCCATTTCGGCTTTTTACATTTCCTTAGCCTTAAATAAAAGTTATTTTATTAGATCAAATTATTGGAAATTATGAAGGTTCACAACTTGAGGCAATATATCTGTGGTATTTGGTAGAAACATAATAAGTCCTCTTTACATGGAGCTAGGGTCCAAACGGTTTGACTGTTTTTCTTCAAATTTGGAATATATGATAGATAAAGATACTTTGTTGATATCTACTGTAGATATAAAAATTAAAAGCTTTATGAAACAAACGTTTTGATTGTTTAGAACTAGAACGAAATGGAAATAAAGATTTGTCTAGAGGAAAGTGAAACGATAGAAAAGGAACATTCTCATTGTAGACTTCCCTAGAGCTAGTTGTGTGATACAACCTAGACAAGTAATCGTGCATTCTATCATATATATGAAAATATAATATGTTTCTACCAAATACCATAGATATATTTAAAAAAGTATGAATTATATTTCATGGGACGAATAGCCCAAAACTCGGCTTAATACATGTTTTAGGCGAATGATTATTACTGAGGTCAGTTAAAAATGAAAAATATGCATGCATAATCCATTTTTAATAGTTCGTCATTTAATTTTAGTTTTTGAGATGGTCTTTTCATAAAATTTTGACATCAGCATACATAAAATGTCTTGGTGGTGGGATGCTCGGATCAGATGATTGCTAATGCCCTAAAATACAAATAAACACCCGAAAACCGTAGCCGAAAACGCAAGACAACTGAAAATGATGATCGTCGCATAGTTCGCTGCAGCCTCCTATATCAAGGTTCAAAAAGACCTCGGCTTGTCTTCGTCCGCGAAAAGTACCAATGTTGACAAAAAAGCATGTAGCGTCACGTCTACACTTTGCCAGATCTGTGACGAGAGTAAGATCGTTCTATTTCGTAGAATGGGGTCGACACAGCATGAAAGCCATAAAACTCTGTATAGAAGCGTCAATGAACAACTGTATAAAATATTACATACATATATATGTATGTTGCTCTTTAAGCGAAATGGGTTACCTAATTACATTAATATGTACAGTCCCACTCCAAAAGGACACAGAGAGCTACACTATTAAAAAAAAAGGAAGCTATTCAGTTTCATCTTTTTATCATCATGAAAAGCCCTTGCTGGTGCCGTTAACACTTTTATGCACTCAAAAAATAGAAAAGGCTGTGGAAAACTAGTTCACATCTTCTATAAAATATTATTATACAAAAGCAACAAATACAAAAAAATGATAACTTTTCCAGAAATTGTTTACAAACTTTTACACAATGATAGTAAACTATTCACGCGTTTGCAAATGTCTTAACGGAAGAAACGAACCCAAGAAACCACAAGACGCTATGCTGAATGACAAAAACAGAAAAAACTCGCATTTAATCGACACAATTGAATTTTCCGCAAATATTTATTAAATACAAACAAAGAGTGGAGACTAGTAATCTGCTACATATTGAAAATGTCGCTAGTAGAACTAAGTTTCAAAAAAGTTCTCGATGAGATAGCTCTATGATTTTTATCAACCCAAACTTGAATTGAATGTATGCAAGCTTGAATGTTAGCTTGCTCAATGTTCAGAACTCTTAATTGATCCTTAGATGTTCAAATGAAACAAAAACTGAAGAATTAAGCGTTAAAGTCCGGCCAAATATACAGCTTTAGTCTAATTGACCCCCTATTTCCGTGTCGATGAAAAATTTATCCAAGCACGAACAAATGATCAATAACCTTTTGTTTAAGCTTAATTTGCTCGGGATCCTCAATTTTCGATCAAGATTTTGCTGCTCTCAACAGCATTTCTCTTTCTTGTTCCTCATGTCGTTTTTGTTCAGCCTTGTCGAGTTCTTCCAGAAACTTTATTTGACCACGTACATCTTTAGTTACTTCATACCTTAGATCCAGCTATAACAAATCCCAAAATCATTGAGTTATTTCGTTTAAAAATTACAATAATTTGAAATTACTTTGATAATATCAATCCTGTGCTCCGCTATCACAGCTTGTTTTTCAACGATATTTTTCAGCCTTTCTTAATATGCATGTGAAATCAACACTGCCACGTCTTGATTTGGCTCTTCGAGTCCCCGTTCTGCAACCATAGCACGAATTCGATTCTGTAGCACTGGCAAATGCAGAAACTAGCAATCGCGGTGGCAGTAGAAGTCGAGATGAATGTTGATGATAAATTGGAATTCGTTGATGTTAATAATGATACTCCAGTGGTGGAAGAACCATCGCTTGCTGCTGTTGTTGATGCTGCTGCTGCTGATGGTGTTGCGGAAGACCTGCAGCCGACGTTATTGTCTTGATGGTGGTGGTGTTGGGCAGCTGGGCCGTGGACACGGCTTGCAGAATGTATGTAGCCTAGCTGTTGGGTAGCGACTGACTGGTAAAGGTGATCCGATTCCCGCCAGCCGCCTAATTAAATAAACTAACGTTCAATAATACTTTTTCACACTTCCTTTATGGTTTTTAACCAAAATTTCACTACTTCCATTGACACTTATGAAATTTTGCACACACAATTAAAAAAAAAGAATATGTAGGGAAAAACTTGTGTGCGGAAAAAAAACACCATCGGTATTTTGCAATCGAAATTTACGCGATCAATTTATGATTTGCACACGAAATTTTATCGGGTGTCGACGGGGGAAACTTTGATGTGCATTTTTATTAAATAAATTGATTTAGTTGAGTTGAGAAATTGATTTAGTTTACTAATTAGAAGCAGCGACCCGCACTTTTGTTTTTTTATGACATTTGTTTTTTTTATCGATTTGTTTACTTGTCAACATTTTCACTTTTGGGCTAAAATGTCTATATTCCGTGGTCAATGTTGGGCACTATACGCATTGATTTTCTAGGGTGCGCTTCTACTTTTGCTTGGAATTTCTTAGTTTTTAACAGAAATATACATAAATATTAAGGAATTTGTATCCGAAAAGCAATAAAATTAATGTTTAATACAGTTTTTATTAATAAAGAGATAAAAAAAGCGAAATTAATACAAAAATATTTGTATTTTAAAATTTTTGAATTTAACGGATTCCTTTTTTGAATATTCAAACGCACTTATTCAACCTTTTTGCGCATTGAGCAAAAACCCACAAAATTTGAACAAAGCTGTGTTTGTTCCCATTTAAAATGCATGGGGCAACTAACACATCTTTGGACTGTGGGTTTTTTCCTCTCAATTCAGCTTGTAGGGTTAAAGAGAGCAAACCCCCGAAGTCGTGACTCTAGGTAATATATTTCCTCTATGCCTCAAAGAAGGCATTTCGAAAAAAGGTACCAAAACGGTGTCAGAGGTGAATTTGTTTTAGGTAGGTATACACAATAGAGTTAAAAACAAATTAATTTTTTAACTACATACATATGTTTTAAAGGTGATGCTGAATATCCTTTGAAACCTTGGTTAATGACACCTTTTAGGACACCAAATTCAAATAGCCCTCAAAGTCGGTACAACAAATCCCACTGTAAAGCACGAAACGTCGTTGAAAGAACGATAGGTTTGCTTAAAAACAGATTTAGATGTTTGTTAGACTGCTTTTAAACGAAGCAATATTACCTTGCGATTTTTAAGCCCGTGGGAGAGAGATGTGTGTGGTGGCGGGGGTACACAAAATTGCTAGGGTTGGAAAAATTGCAGAGTTATCGTTCTTTCTTCTTTGTGGTTTTCTTTACTTGTCAGGTATGTTTCATTTCTATTTGGCGTTCGCTCAGTGAACTTCGATCTACTCACTAGAGTAAAGAGTGCGGAGAGATGACTCCTTTTCAATGAAGAAAAGTTAACTTTCATTAAAAATCGCTGTGTTTAAAAGCATTCATGCAATCGAAGGGAAGTCAAAAGAGAATCAAAGATTAAAAATCGCTTTCGTGTAAAAGCAGTCTTAGCAGCCCGGCAACTACATTATGCACCAAAAAGAGCAGCCCAAATTGTGAACGTATGTTTCGCCTTGCATAATGTATGCCTCTTCTTTAACGATGCCATCGAATTTGAAGAAAGTACTCAAGAAGAAAACAGAGAGGAAGAAAATGAGGACAACTATACTTCCAGATCACAGTACTATAACAATGCAGTGAATACAAGAAAATATATACTTCGAAATTTTGATAATTAATGGTATTTATTTACTAACAAAAAGCATAAGTTCGTATGCAACACTTACAACTAATAAAATTAAATTATTTAAATTCATTGATTAAAGAGCATAACAAAAAAAAAAAAAAAAAAAAACACGTACTTAATTTGCTAGATCACATTTTCAATTAACGGAGCACATTTGCAGATTCATATATATGTACATATATTTCAATTTTTATTCCTTCATCATGATGTCGTGACGGTGGATCTACAACTCCAACATTTTGGTTTTAATTTGCAGTTTTTTCTTTGCCAGTTTTTCCATCTGTTTGTTGTGCTGTTGCATTTCTTCTAGCTTTTTGTTTTCTATTTCTTTTATTTCATTTAAACTTTCACTCATTTTTCTTATTTTAAATGCCATTTGTTTGATCGACTTGCTCGTTCCTTGCTGAATCTTAATTTGCTTACTAAGAAGCTGGATAGAAAGGGTCTTCTTCTGGTTTGGTGTTGTCTTCCTGTGTTTGATGGCGTAATTTGTTCTTGTTCCTTGGCCTGATGAATATCATTAGTCGGAGTGTGCGAAGAGCTAGGGCCAGCAGAATAAGGATCGATTGCGTTAGGAACAGCAGTATTTCTTTCCCCAAATGTTTTTGCTCCTATCCCAGTTATCGAACTTCTTATGTTGAGAAGCCCAATCACGTTTTCCTTTATCTCGCTGAATATTTTTTGTTTATATGGAGTATGGGCCGCCACCTATTGCGGAACATTCTTTAGCGTTGGCGGCAAGTTTCCTCTTTATATACGTTTTGAAGTCGCTCCATACCTAGAAGCATACAAAATTAATTAGATTTTTCATTGATTTCATAAGGTTTATACTATATACTTTTTTCCAGAGAAGAGTGTCGTTAATTGGTGGGCCCAGCGAGTTGAGGGTTTCCGTGATTTCATCCCAAAAAGCATTCGTTTCCTCAGGAGGCCGGTTGGTGAAATTTCGCGCAATGTCTGGCTTTGTTATAAATTGAACCAGCCGGTCGTATTGAAGCTGGTTTGTTTTTGTTTTTTTTTTCTGAAAGAAAGAAACATACATGTTTAAGTAAATAATTACCAAATAAAAAGACAATTACTTACGAATCAGTTTGTTGCTGAGCGTCCATTTCGTTTTCTTTTTTGCTCCGGAAAATTTTCTACTTATAAATTGCTGTCGGACAAATCGGAAATCAAATGTCTTGATGCATCGCATGAATTCACGATGCGTTGCTGCGATTTTGACATTTCATCGGCATGCAACGCAAGGATTTGACACTTTCAACGCACACAAATTCTATTTTCGTAGATTTGTCCGATTGCCCTATCGGAACGGCTACAACGATACAAAATTCGTACATTTCGTCGAAATTGGAGGAAATTACGTTACGATCGGGTACGATGATAAGGCTGAATAAAAATACCACTATAGGTAATTATTAAAACTCGTTTGGCATTTGATAAAAACTACGTTCTAACTTCTATTGCAAAATATAGAAATGTTAACAAAAAACAAATCTGCCAAAACGATGTAGGGCTAAACGGTCCGAATTCACAATCACCCATTTACTTGCGTGAATGTCTGACTAAGAAAAACAATATGTTGCTGCGTGAGTCTCTCCATTTAAGGAAACAACAACAAATCTCCTCGGTGTTTACGATGCGAGGATTAGTTCATATCGAACTTAGACCTGATGCAAAAGCAGTAATTATCAATTCAATTGATGACTTGAACGGAATTGCCAAGTCTTCCATGAACAACTGATAAATATCTACTATATACATACATAAAATACTTACATATATATATTTTTTTTTGTTTCTTCTCTTCCTATATTGAATTTTCTTATCTATATTGAATTATATAATAACTATTGTTTTCTTTATTTATGAATTTTGTTGACCAAGTTCAATATTAAATTTTGTTAAAGAGTTATCAAGTTTGATTCTCATCGGCTGTGTTGGTCGTATTGTTTAATTAATGAAAGATTATTTCATTTTCCTTTTCCCATAATTAACACATAATTAATAATTAACAACAAAAACAATGGGGCCTATCGTGAATAAAATTTCCCTGGGAATTGTTCCCATTTTTCAAAATTGTCATCTCGAATAATGTCGAAAGTTTCCCTTGGAATTAATTGATATCGGGAATTAAGTTTCCTAGTGACTTTGGCTCTCATTTAAAAAGGCCAGTCGCCAGTTTACAATGAACAGTTCAGAAGTATTGTCGTTTCGAATTTTTGAAGATGGGGAGAATTCCGAGGGAAATTTTGTTCACGATAGCCCCCAATATGAACCGCAAACAAGACACACAAAATATTTCAGCGGTATATTGCTCCCTTGTTTCGGAAAACACGTCCAGAACTCTGCACAACTTGGACTAAACTTCTTCAGAAGTGTATAAATCAAAACATTTATTTCAAAATCATTTATTTAAATTCAAAAACATTTGTTTTTATTTAAAATTGCATATTTAAAAATATTTGTGTTTTTATTTAAAGTTGTATATTTAAAAATCACTACAACAATTTTCATGTAAGTTTGTATAATGTCCGCCCTACACTGTATCACTTATGTATAATAACTATAATTTTTGTATACTAAATAAAGATCTCCCCTGAAGAAGACGGCAACCACCGTCGAAACGTTGGCAAAAGGAAAATGAAATAATCTTTCATTTATTTAACAATACGACCAACACAGCCGATGAGAATCAAACTTGATAACTCTTTAACAAAATTTAATATTGTTTTCTTTTCTTAATAATTTTTAATTTTTTTTCTCTTTTGTTCAATTTATCTCCATTTGATTATTCAGTTTAATTCGTCAAACTAAAGTAGAAATGAGTGAAAGTAAGTCTGTGCTCTGGAGTTTTGTTTCGCCGCTCATACCCCTTGACATGTATTCATCAATTTTTTTGTTATTATGTGATAATGGCAGAGTTTGATGAATTTAGTGAAGCCTTCTCAGGGAAATGCTTCATGTTATGATGCGTGTTTTAGCTAGGCAAAAGAATGGCCTACACGTATTCCACCTAAACGCACAAAGCTTTTTACCCAAAATTGACGAGTTTAGGGATTTGTTCGAGGGATCAAACGTCGATGTCATATGTGAAACTGAGACATGGCTTGATGAGGATGTAAATGATAGGATGTGTTGTTTGACTGGATATAAGATTTTCCGTGCTGATAGACTCGATGGCAGAAGAGGTGGTGGGACAGCGATCTACATTCGGGATGGCATCAAATGTAAATAAAGCTATAGATCAGAAGTAGGAAGCTCTATAGATTTTCTTTTTGTTACCATCGTTTCAGATAGTGAAAGTAGTGATCTTATTATTACATAGATGCCAGCCTTTTATTGAAATTACTTGAAGAAAATATTTTTTGCGCTTCAAAAATTATTATTTGTGGGGACCTAAATAGTAATCTTCTACAAGAAAGCCATGTTGTTGATAATATGCGAACTTTTAATTTATTCCCTGTTAACTCTACTTGCGCCACACATTTTGTAGCAGAATCAAGCACATTACTAGATGTCTTTTTTGTCAATGATATAAATAATGTTCTTCTTTATGACCAACTAGATGCGTCTGGTTTCTCAAGCCATGATATAATATATCTTACATTTGATTATAGTTTCACCTGTCCCATTACTTCTTACGAGTTTAGAGATTTTAAAAATGTTAATTATGAATGTCTTGAGCGAGATACTTGGAGTGTAAATTGGGATCTTTTTTATAACTTTTCCTGTTCAAATGATCAAGTCGATTTTTTAAATTATAACATGCTCAAACTCTTTAATGATCATGTCCCTCTTAAATGTAAAACCGTCAAACCAGATCAACGACCCTGGTTTTCTAATGAAATAAGATTTCTTATACTTAAACGTGATGAAGCATATAAGCAATGGAGACGTTATAGGCTCAGTGTTCACAGCCAAATCTATCGCAGGTTACGGAACTTGGTAGTGAGTAAAATAAGGGCTGCTAAAATACGTATGTATAATAGTGCTCTTAACCCGTCAGTAAATGGGCGACAATTATGGAAAAATTTAAAGATAATGGGAATTGGTAAACAAAATCATACTGACATCGGAAATACTAATGTTGATGAACTCAATCGCAAATTTGTTTCTTTACCTGTTTCATTGTCATCTGATACGACATGTAGTACTGCTCATAACTCTATTGACTTTCCATTCTTGGTTGAAGATACTTTTGAGTTCTCTTGCGAAGTTTCCAGTATCATAGTTGAGTGCCTCTTATCCATTAAGTCGAACGCAATTGGAATTGACGAAGTGCATCCTATGTCCATCAAAGCCATACTTCCTGTGATTTTGCCTTATATTACACATGTTTTCAATACAGTGAAAGCTCTACTTGCGGACAGCTCCAATAAGCGGACAGTTCCCTTAAACGGACACATTTTCGGGAACGAACTTATTTTTCGAAAATCTCATACAAATAGCTTTCCTATAAACGGACACTCTCATAAACGGACGCGGACACGTTTTCTTGCCCATTTTAGATAGAAAACCTCCCATACGCGGACACATAATTTTATTTAGGGATTATTTTTTCTCAAAAATGTACGTCCGAAGTTGGAAAAGAACAGCAGATCTGTTCTAAGTACAGTTTATGTTTAATACGTAAGTAAATCTATAGAAAATCTCCGATAACCGGACGCGAAGCTCTAATAACTGGACAGTGCGATGTTATGTTGAAAGGTTATTAGGGGATTTCCCGAGTTAGTTACTGGGCACTGGGGGTAGTTGGCGTAATTTTGAGAGGGTATGGTTCCCTTTTTTCATCGCGTTTCGTTTTTACACATGTCATTTCCTTTCCTTCAGCTACTCATTCATCACACTCAAAAGTTTTTTGTATACTTACCCTTAATATGTCAGAGACACAGTGTGAGCAATAGGAAAAAAGGGAGGGGTCAGAAAGGAGGTGTTGGTGTACATTGGTTTTAAATTTTTGAACATTGCAATGACTGGGAGAGACAGAGCGTGGTAAGGAATTCCACATTAGCGTAGTACGGCTGAAGAACGAATCTCTGTACTTCACAGTACGTCCGAAGTTGGGATCAAGGGTAAACTGATGGGCATTCCTAGAAGTGCGAATATTACGGTTGAATTGTTTAAGGGGAGAAATGCAGCTGGCTATTTCACTAGAGCATAGTCCGTTAAAATAACGGTAAAAAAGGGTGAGGCAAGAAAAGTTATAAATTGCCAATGCATTGGGCAAAAAAAACTTATTGGTTCGCGCTTTGGCAAAAAGGTTTGTTTTTTTTTTCAGCCACGACATGACATATTTTATCTATGCAAAGTTTTTTAGATTTAATATTGGAAAAACACAGCTGCAGAGATTTCAAGAAATAAAGAAGATGTTCGTGGAAAATGGCAAGGTAGATCGTAGATCCAATATTAATCAGAATTAATATGAAGTTAAAAAAAAAAGTTTTTTTTATTGCTTTCCCTTAACCGGACAAAAATTGAAAATTGGGGGACCATGAGTGTCCGCTTATTAGAGCTTTCACTGTACTATACTTATGACTGGTATTTTTCCAATGCAGTGGAAATTGGCTAATGTAATACCTATTCCCAAAAACCGAAATGGAGATGATTTTAGACCTATTGCCGTCCTTCCGTTTCTTTCCAGTGTTTGAAAGAGTTCTTCAAAAGCAAATAGGTAATCATCTTACCATGCATAAAATACTTTCCCCAGTCCAGCCCGGCTTTCGTCAAAAGCATAGCTGCACCTCTGCAGTTCTAAACATTGTTGATGATATGAGACGGGCCCTTGACGAGGATCATGTCATATTTCTCGTTCTTCTCGATTTTTCCAAGGCTTTCGATACTATTGATCATTTCATTCTTCTTCACAAGCTCTCGAGCTTGTATAAGTTCTCAACTTCTGCTGTCAAATTATTATCATCTTACCTTGTACACAGAAAACAAGCCGTTGTGGCGGGTACAAATATTTCAAGTTTTCTACCAACAGTAAGAGGAGTCCCCCAAGGATCTATACTTGGCCCCCTGCTTTTCTCACTCTACATTAACGAACTTCCCTCAAATATTTCATCCTCTAATAAACAAATGCATGCTGATGATGTTCAATTGATTCACATCTGTCCCCTTGGACTAATTGAAGAATGCACTAATACCATCAACAGTAATCTTTAAAAAATTTCACGATGGTCAGACAGAAATGGACTGCTTTTAAACCTTATAAAGACTAAGGTTCGTATTCACCGAGCGCTCCTAAACGGCTCTTAACTTTACGAGGCTCTTAACTTGAAATTTCTGTGCGGTATTCACCAACCACTCGCAAGTGTTTTTCGAAGTTCGAAAATGAGAGCCAGTCTCTCTTGTTCAGGCATACCCAAACTGTGAAATGTTGTGTAATGTTGGTCTTGACAGCAAATGGATACTCTTCTACTTGGCATTGCTCACATGGATTCGAGTCAAATGCGTGCGTGGCACACGCACAAGCGAACAAATTTTCGAAGAGAGCGCTCGTAAGTTAGGAGTGGTCGGGACCACTCCTAACTTTTAAGAGCGCTCGTAGATCTTCACTAATATTGCTTGGTGAATACGTTTATGAGCTTCTTAAGTTATGAGCGCTCGGTGAATACCGGCCTAAATGTATCGTAGTTAGTAAAAATCATTTGAATCTTTCCTACTTTCCAGTCATAAGCCTCAAGAACTCCCCAATTCAATATGTTGAAACAGTAAAAAATCTAGGTGTCTTATTGAATAGAAAATTGACATGGGAGAATCACATCAATGTAGCAGTAGGCAAAGTTTATGGAGCGCTCAGAATGCTATGGCCCTCACAGTATTTTACCCCTTTAAGAACACTCTTAATGTTAGCCAAAACGCTAGTGATACCGAAATTAACATTTGGATGTGAAGTTGTCAACGATGGGGTCAGCCGACGGAAACTCAATGTTGCGTTCAACAACATTGCCCGATACGTTTATAGTGTAAAAAGATATGACTATATCACTCATTTATCAAGGCAAATTTTAAGCATTTCACTCGATCAATTTTTTCACTATAGAACGATTGTATTTTTATTTAATGTTATCCAAACGAATCAGCTTCAATATCTTTTCGATAGGCTAAAATTTAGTTCCTCGAACAGATCCTTAATACTAATTCATCCGCGGTATAAATATTTAGCATCCAAGAGGCAGTTCTTTATCAATGCCATTCGCCTGTGGAACGTTTTACCACGGCATGTTAGGGCACTAAGGGGCGAGACACAGTTTCGGAGAGTTTTACTTTCTCATTTCCGGTCTATTTAGGGTGTATAATTCTGTTATGATTAGATGGAGATTTTAGAAGAATAAAAATGAATTATAATAAGCAATTGATTAAATTAAATTTTTGAACCTACGCAATTGTTAAATTCAAATAGTATCTATGTAAACTTAAACATTGTCTAATCTATAGTCTTTCTTTGTTTTATTACAATTTTGAAGCTTTTAACTATATTATAAGACTTTGTATCTTACTGTTAAAGCAAACGAAATAAACAAATACACAAAAAAATAAACAAAAAATAAAGTGGGTTGGAGCTATCTCGAAAACTTCTTCTTAGTATTCACATCTTTCGTTTTCATCCTCATCTTCGAAAAACAAATCTACACTACTGATCATCTTTTATTTTATTTTTGTATTTAATTTTTCTAACAGTGGACAATATAAATTTGAAATTTCACTAAGTAATAACATCCGATGATATTACATATTCACTTTTTGAAGTTGGCAGAATTGTTTTCAAATTGTATTTATAATATTTACAATTTTATTAATAACACTACGACAAAAGTAATTCGCTAAATCGTTCGACTTAAGGCGAACGTTCAATTCGTGAGTCAAAATAGAGCCCATAATATGAATTGTAAAGACTTTTCAGGTTGTTAGAGAATGAGAAAAAGCGAGAGGAAAAAAAGGTTTATTTCAGCGTTACCGTTAGTCTAATGTGGACCGAGGTTCCGGAAAGGACGGTTATATTAAGAATTAATTAAGAAATAAACCATTGATAAGAGAACTTAGTCTCCACATAGACAGAAGAATTACAAAACGGAATTTCAGATTTTGTTCGGTTAAGACATCCTTTTACTTTTAACCGAATCTGTTCGTCTAGTTTTTTTATTACGTTTTTAAAGTACCCTTTAAAAGGGAAACAAAAAACATATGTTTGGAAATACGGAGGGGACTTTATTCGATACTTTTGATTCAAAAATCGGTGCATTTAATTACATTTTTTAAAAACGCTAGCGGATTATTATTATTATGGTGTCCATTTATAAAAAATTATCGAAAATATATCGCATTTTCGATATATCGGTTAATTTGCACATCTCTGCCTGAAATTTTTATCCATCGCAATGCGTCGTCGCATTTCTATAAAATCTCTTCCGATGACAGCTACTTCGAATCGAAATTGAATTTCCGACGAAGGATGCGTTGCGAAGATAATTCCACTCCGATGATTACCTCGATAGGGCCGATTATAACACCCATGTTCTTTATTCCGAGTGAAAGTGAATTGAAAACGAATTTCAATTTCACTTTAATAGAAAATAAAAATTCAATTCACTCCGCATTTATTTTCGAAATGTCAAAATCTGCTGAAAGACAATTTGCATCATTTATTCAAACATTCGGCCCTATCGAGGTAACCGTCGGAGCGGAATTCTCTCCGATTTCCTACGAATCGGAGACATTTTGCTTCAAGGCATTTCTCTGATCAGCTGTTCGGAAATTCTGTCCGACGAAATTCAACGCGTGCATTTGTGTGCGATGAAGCACTTCTAATGGTCTTATTTCTGACACAATCAAACAAAATTTTCTCCGAAATCCTCCGACAAGTTCTTGTTGCAGAAAGTGTTTTCTTTTTAGAGAAATAGTTAATTAAAATGTAAGTAATAAAGAAATTAACTTTATTTGCGTTTACTTGTGTTACCTACTTATAATAAACTTTTTGTTCTTAGGCAAAACGAAAATACAAGTTCGCAACAATATGAGCGGATAACACCAAAAGGTCACCAGAAATTGTAGCTGTGTTTGGGAAGATCTGGCCCCAATCAGTTAAATTAATTGGGACCGATGTTTGGATGGAAAAAAACTATGTTCTTGATCTTTTGTTTTGTGTTTTGATCCACTTTCATTGTGATTAAAGTACCTATTAGTCAAATAAATATAAATATTGTGTTTCCAAAGTTTTTTTTTTCAATTTATTTTTTGTTTGACACTTCAAATAGAAACAAAAAACATACATATATGTTTGGAAATAGGGAGAACACTTTATTCGATAGTTTTGATTTAAAAATCGGTGCATGTAATTACATTTTTTAAAAACGCTAGCGCATTATAATTGAAAAAAATATTTTTTATAAACAATAAACTACACTCTCTCATCGGTTTTTCATGGTTTAAAACGCTTATGGTGTCTATTTTATAAAAAAAACTATCGAAAATATATCGCATTTTGAATATATCGGTTAATTAGCACATCTCTGTCTGAAATTTATATCCATCGCAATGCGTTGCTGGATTTCTGTAAAATTTCTTCCGATGAAAGCTACTTCGAACTGAAATTGAATCTCCGACGAAGGATGCGTTGCGGAGAAAGTTCCGCTCTGACGGTTACCTCAATAGAGCCGATTATTAATAAGTATTCGACCCTAGCGAGGTATCCGTTCGGAGCGGAAAATTCTTCGTACGATTCGGAGGATTTTTGCTTCGAGGTATTCTTCCGAACATATGTTGGGAATTTTTCTCCGACATTTTTTTAACGCACTCGGCGAACTACGTTGAAGTGCGATCAACAGCTCTGTTTGTGAAATTTCTGACAGCATTAATGCAATTGTGTTTGCGATTTCGTCCGACACAAATTCTTCGCGGAACAAATCATGCCAACGCATTTGTTTATTATTATTCTTTCCGGTAGGATACCTCGAAAGCAATTTGAACCTCCGACAAAGTATGCGTTGCGGACAATTTTCCGCTCCGAACGGATACCTCGCTAAGGCCGATTATATTCGGCCCTACCAAGGTAACCGTCGGACCGGAACTTTCTCCGCAACGCATCCTCCGTCGGAGGTTCAATTTCGGTTCGAAGTAGCTTTCATCGGAAGAAATTTTACAGAAATCCAACAACGCATTGCGATGTATGTATATAAATTTCAGACAGAGATGTGCTAATTAACCGATATATCGAAAATGCGATATATTTGCGATAATTTTTTATAAAATAAACACCATAGGTAAGCGTTTTAAACCATGAAAAACCAGTGAGAGAGTGTAGTTTATTGTTTATTAATAGTATTTTTTTTCAATTATAAAGCGCTAGCGTTTTTAAGAAATGTAATTAGATGCACCGATTCTTGAATCAAAACTATCGAAGAAAGTCCCCTCCCTATTTCCATACATGTTTTTTGTTTCCATTTGAGGTGTCAAAAAAAGAATAAATTGAAAAAAAAACTTTTGAAACACAATATTTTATATTTATTTGACTAATAGGTACTTTAATAACAATAGAAATGGATCAATGCACAAAACAAAAGATCATGAACATACTTTTTTCCATCCAAACATCCATGTCTTGGTCCCAATTAATTTAACTGATTGGGCGAGATCTTCCCAAACACAGCTACAATTTCTGGTGTCTCTTTGATGTAGCCCGCTCATTGTTGCGAAGTTCTGCCTAAGAACAAAAAGTCTATTATAAATAAGTAACACAAGTTAACGCAAATAAAGTTAAATTCTTTGTTACTTACATTTTAATTAACTATTTCTTTAAAAAGAAAACACTTTCCGCAACAAGAACTTGTCGGACGATTTCGGAGAAAATTTTGTTTGTATGTGTCAAAAATAAGACCATTAGAAGTGCTTCATCGCACACAAATTGCATGCGTTGAATTTCGTCCGAAAAAATTTCCGATCAGCTGATCGGAGAAATACCATGAAGCAAAGGTCGCGTTCGGGTTCGTATCCAAAGGTATCCGGATTTGTTGGTGTTGTTGTAATCCCATAGGAAAAAACAACTGATTAACGAAACAGCTGATGTCAAGCAGAAATCTAAAGCTATCCAAAAATTTTTAGTATACTAAACTATCCAAGGGGAATTTTGAAGAACAGCTGACATTTCAGCTGATTTATTTTCTTTTGTGTCGAGTACAGGGTTGGCCGAACTATAACTCTTTAACATTTGTTGCGTCTAGTACTAATTTACTAATTGAGAAAAGTAAAGTTTGTTGCATTAAAGATCTCATTCGGATCCTACTGCAAATCTTTTATTCTTTGAACTTCAGATTATTTCTTGATATAGGAGGTATTAAACTCAAATTCTTTTAGGATTTTCATAGAAATATGAAATGATCTGAACTCTTAAATATGACTTGTTATGGGATTATATGGACATATTTAGAGCTGAGTTTTCAGAAAAGGATTCTTTTAAGACTATAAGCTTATAATCTTATTGTAAGAAGAGAAAATAGTGTTGCTATAAGATTTAAGTAGATTTAAGTAGTTTTAAGCAGCAAAAGTGTTTACCTCTTAAAATAAAAATGTCATGAAACCCAGTTCAGTTTCATAACAAGATATTAATACTTAGGTATAACAATGGGATATAAGAGAGTTGTATGGGAGTTTTTTTTGTCAGATTTCAAGAGTTTAGCTCTGGAGAGTATGTTAGTTGGGCTTATTCATTTTTAATAAGCGAAGTGAAAATGGCTGGTCAAAAAGCTACATAATTATTGGGCTGAAGGTGGATTTACTACACAATTAAAATAATAAATGATCGTACTGGAGCTCTATTCGACAAGTGTGCTGCGCTCCTTAAAAATAAACAGTTTCAATATAATTACCAGTTCTTGGTTTTTATTATTTTTAAAAAGTTTTTTTTGGTAATATTTATATGAACGTACCTTGAAACGACAGCGTCTGCTCAACAAATGTGAACAAGCACTAAAAGAAATTGTAGCTTAACTCTGTCGGCTTAAAGCTCACCGCTCATTAAAATTTCAAAAAAAAAGAAACCTCGTTGGCGTGAGAAAATTTGTGGTTAAAAAATCTGCCCTTTTCAATTTACCTTTCCTCATTGCAGGATTTAATTATCAAAAATTTGAACTAAAAACTTAATAGAGACATTGTCAGTTGTATATATTTATAAGGGCTATACCATATTATATTCTTAAATATTTAATGAATTATTATAATAAAAAAAATTCATAGGATTTGTAATCCAGTATACATACATATGTATGTATATCTAATATTAATTGTTTGTTTTGCGGATTAGCAAATGGTGTCTTGCTGCAACTAATATCTTTAAATCATGTGTTCATAATCCAAATCCTTTGATTATGCCAAAGAAAATTGTTTGTCTGCAAAAATAAACTTCCCATCTATCATGTATCATTCCTACAATTCCTCATCTTTATTGTAAATGAAACATTTTCAGTTTTTGTACAAACCTTCATAAGATCATAAATGTGCAAAATTGTTTGGTTTCCATTATTCTATTTTTTTTATGAATTAACTACGTATGTAGCAGACGTAACAAATTGTAGTAAATTAGGCATGTAGTTGAATCGGCCAACCCTGGACGATTCACGTCTTTTTTTGACTTTGACAGTAAATGGTACCTATCCGGTTTTTGTCGTTCGCCAACGTATCGGATACTAAAGTATCTTAGATACCCTATCGGACTACGAGGTGAACGCGACCAAAATGTCTCCGATTCGTAGGAAATCGGAGAGAATTCCGCTCCGACGGTTACCTCGATAGGGCCGAGAGATATGATAGAGTTCGTGGAAAAGTCTTACGTGGGAAAGCCAATTTTAGATCTTCCAGCAGCGGAAGTTAAAATGGGGAATGAATTAACCTGGTCATATTTGAATTGTTTGTAGTTTCTAAAGAAGCTTTAGACTAAACGAAGAAGCATTTGTTTACATTTGGAAATAAATCCCTTAATAAAATCGACTTCAGTTACATTTGGAAATAAATCCCTTAATAAGATCGACTTCAGTTACCTTAACACATAACTTCTTCCTTAACTTATTTCATAAAATGCAACAAAACTTTTTCTTGTCGGGAACTTTTTTGTATTTCCTTGTAAACAACAATTTATTTTAATAAAATCAAAATTCAAAAGCTTTATTTACACGTTTGTCAAATGTCGCGCAATTATAAAGTCTCACCAAACAAAACTAACCCCCCTATTATGGAAGACAACTCAACTATAGTTTAGTTGTAATTCTTAAAATTGGTATTATCGATCACAACCAGTTGACTGTCAAATCACAACCAGTTGTCGATTAGCAGACAACTAACAAAATGGTCGACTTTTCAGTTGTCTCTTCGTATTATGTAAGTTGAGTTGTGCTTCAGTTGTAATAAGCGTCAAAATCAAACAACTGGTTCAAAGCAGTTGTGTAGAACATTTTAATGAAAAAATCTGCATTCGGATAAAAAATATGGACACAAAACAGTAAGTTAAACAACAATTTTAATAAAAATAGAATGAAATGAGTGTATTTTAGTTTGAAAACTACATGGCCATCACAATTTGAACGACTTGTTGCTCTATGTTAGCTAAGCATTTAGCCATTTTCCACAAATGAGTTCCTCAATCACATCACTTTTGGCAACTTCCTTCGCTCATGAAACGAAGAGCAGTAGCAAGTTTAACAATTGGTGGAATCCCTGAGGAACGTTGGTTGTTTTAGGAAAACTATTTCGAATCAAAAAAATGCATACTTTAGGAATAGAAGTGTACACGAGTTTATTAAATATACAGATATTATTTTTTATTTTGGCTACATTAAGGAAATTTTCATCTTAGAAGCCACCGAAAAACAAATCGAGAGAACTTTCCATCACACAATTTCTTATTCTTGGTTTTGTATGTATTTCATGTTGAGCAGCTGGTTTTGACAGCAAATCGACTCCTAAAAGACGGCAACGTATTTTTTTCATTACAACTGATTTTAGTTGACTTGCATAATACGAAAAATTTGTTTGGTTGTCTAATGTCGATTTCCTTTTACACTCAGGAATCGATTTCTGTGCGGAGATCTTGATCCCTCGGCAGATTTTACGTTCCTTTAAACCGAAAAATCGATTTTTCTTTGACAGGGATCAAATCCTTAAAATCCCTATTTGAAGAGGGATCTACACGTACATGAAACACGCACTTGCACACATACCAAAGTAAAGTGGAATTGACATTTAGCTTTAGACGTCATTGTGATTTTTATTCTGATAATTTCATGTGCTGTGAAAATTTTTGTGGAAAATAAATAAACATTAAATAAACTTTAAATATATTTACAATGGCTTTTCTCGCAGTAATGAAAGAATTGATTTCTTCCTCATCGTCTTCTTCTTCGTCATCATCATCCGAAAGTTTCTTTTCAACTGATTCTGATGGAGATATTTTGGAAATAAATAAATTTTTCAATCACAATCGCAATGTGAGGCATTCGGTTGTAAATTTTGTCCAGGATGTAGTTTCTAACTACACAGACGACGAGGTAGGTTCTTTGTTTATTTAAAAAAAATAAATAAATAAATATTATTTGGTTTATTTTTAGTTCCGTCGCCATTTTAGAGTGTCTAGATGAACTGCAGCCATTATAACAGAACAGTTCAAGATTTCCAAACACTTCAAAAAAAGAGCTACCCGCGCTGGGAGAGAGGCTACAAGCGCCGAGGTTCAATGCCTGTCGTTTTTATGGTATGTTTAAATTATTATAAGAAGTAGAATAAAAAAGAATTTGGTTCATAAACCACAGTGGCTTTCGGATAATATAGTTGCTTCATTTCAATTTAATTTATTGAATTTGGTTCATAAACCACAGTGGCATTCGGTTACTAGTTGCTTCATTTTAAAGGTTGGAGCGGTTTTCAGTTCCAATTTAAGTTTCCTAACTAATTATTAAAACCATTTTCAATGTTCGCAAACATTTAAAAAAAAATTCATCGAACAATGATTTTGTCATTTTTGATTCTTCAAAAACATGACAAAAGTACTTTTAAGAATATTCGGAATATTCAACATTATACACATCCCCATTATGTAAAATACGATTAGTAAGATAAAATTTAATAATAAATTTGAACGTCATATTATTATTTTTTTAACACTTAGCATTTTTTTCTATTTCAGACCACTTTGTATAGGATTTGCAACGATTTTGCCGCGACGTCGACTGGGAAGAGGAGGACGTGTCATTTTAGATCGAGCATAAACAAATATTGATGATATTTGGTCTAAACTCGATTACACCATCATGGAAAGTAGCAGCTTACAAAATCCCGCCGCATGTCTAAACGCAAATCCAGCCGCCAATCAGCAAACTCAGAACTCTCTAAGAACCTGCACAACAACTGAAAACGTCAATAGAGTCGATTGTGACTATTATGACGAGGATGATAACAATGTTTCTCGGGATTCACTTTATGTGACAGCATTTGTGAAACCGATACCAATAAAACGCCCCAAACGCAAATGGGATTACAACAGTTTTCATCCCAAACACATAACATCAATCAATAATAACAACAGTTTTTTCTACTAACAGATACTATGATCGGAGCTCAACTTAAAACGAAACATAAATACAATTAAGCGAACGAAGATAAAAAAAACATGTAAATAAGATATATAAAAACAAGTTTTATTATTGTTTTCATATGAATTTGTTTAAATTTTTTATTGTTTGAAAGGCAAATAAAGTAAATACAAATAAATATTGGTATCCTTCCATAATGAATCTTATTTTTAGTGTTGGTTTTCTTCGCGTATTTTCTACATTTATAAAAAAAGATTGCAATGGCAATGGTATCCAGTTTTAACGTCCAACAAAATTAAAATCAAATCAAAAGATGAACAACGAAAATTTATTTATTTTTTCACATTTTGAGGCAAATCAACTCATTTTGAAACTCCGAATTTAGGAATGCTGTTTTGATTTCGTTCGGGGCCTATGATGTAAATTTATTCGTATTCGTAGCGTAACAAAATTTTTGGGGACTTGCTACGAGGGACTCCGTGATAAGGGTGAATAACTCAAAATTTTACCTACCACGGGATTTCCGAACAAAGAACTCTTGCAAGTAAAGTTTTTCCATCGAACACCAAGATCTTTCTTTACAATCGTCCTAAAAAATTGAAACATTTATATAGGATACACAGTTTTCTTTAAACATTTTAACTACATTTTGACATAATGTTCAAGATCCTTCCACCCATTCACTAACAAATCCATATTAAGATCTAATTGAACTCCAAGTTCAATTGGAGCAACTGATACTTCTTGAGCTTTGTTATTGGGTATTTGCTTGATTTGTAAACTCTCGTTAAAAAGTTTGATTTTCTGCGGCGATTCATCTAATTTGATTGTGTTTGCAGGCAGACATTTTCTAGCATTATTATTGAGTTGTATCTTCATGTTTGCTGACATCTTCTTAGGAATTTTTGGATTTTTTCCAAGCTTAACTTGATAAAAGCTGGCGTATTCCAAATGCATCGAGTCCAAATCGATATTATAACTCGCAATAAGGCCCAGTTTTTTATTTTTCATTTGAATACGGACACATTATATTAGCAACCTGTCTCTTCTGGTCTCCCAAATCCTCAATAAATCTTCATCGATCTCGGGCCATTTTTCTGGAATGATGTCAAACAAATCGTCCTTAACGTCACCTTACAGATGATCCGCAGGCAAATTTCGTCCCGAAGAACTTAGCAGCTACTTTGAGGTCGATTTCTAGAAAATCAATGCAATCAGTACTTAATAATTTCCCAACACAGCCGTGGTTGGACCAATCTTACCAAACGTATTCAATCCAGTCACGACAGTGCCGAACTTCTTCTTGCCACGAGGTACACGCGGCACACAGATCTTCTTGGTGACATCTTGCTTCTTCTTGATTTTCATCAAGCCCTTGCCACCGCGTTTTTGACGTTTCTTGTCATCGTCGCCGGCATCGCCGCTCGCAGCATCTTCCAGCTTCAAACACTCGAATTCGGTTGGAAGGTTCTTCTCCAGCCATTGTTTGCATTTTTCATATTCAGGATAATATTCGCAATACTAAGCAATGGGAATAATGGATTTTGCCATATGGATTGGCTGCCATATCAACGACTTCAGTCATAGTTGAGGAAATCAAAGTTTATTTATTTAAATAGAAAATTGTTTAATTTGTAATCTTAAAGCAACGTTGAGCGTTGAGGATTAGGAGAATTATTGAGGTTGAGAAAAATATTTTGATGTATCACTACTTCACAAAAGAGAAAAGACAAAACGTAAATAGAAGTATGGATTCTGATTTTTAATTTGACATGTCACGCACACATTAACAAAAAAAAATCAATCTCTTTTTGTTTTCTTTTTGCAACATATGACAACTGACAAAATTTGACAAGGGATCGAAATCCCTAAAATCCCTAGTGTGTAAAAGGAAATCGACATAAGAGTTGAGTTGTGTTGATGACAACTCAACTAAGTTGAGTTGTAATCCATAATAGGGGCATTATTAAGTGAATTGAATTCGCCGTAAAAGGCTATGTATTCGAAATGTAGAACACGAATTTTCTTCTCCGAAAACTCAATTCACAATCTTCATTTCGGGTGGAATTCAGAACACCAACATTTCACATTCAGAATTAACAAATCACAAAAGTCATTTTATGCGGAATGCAGAACATCAAAATTCACTTTTGTTGCTCGAATTCACAATAAGTGAAATGCAGAACATGAGTGAATAGGGTAAAATTCTTCATAGGTTAAGTTTAAGCATTTTTATTTCTATTATCTATTACTTTTATTTATTTTTCTGTTCGGTCTGACTACGGAGGCATTGGGCGCATTCACAAACCTAGTCACTACGTAGTCAACTCGTTCTGATTGGGTAAAGACAACTAAAAATTTAGTTGAAATTTCCCCTCAAACGTAGTGTAACAATTTCTGCTTCAAAGCTAGTTGACATTTCACAATCAGCTGTTCATTGAAAATACAAATTTAATTTTTGGTGGAAGATATTTTCGAAGTGAAATTATTAAACTGTAAAAAAAAGTTTATTTAAAGTTCTCAAAACACAATTTTTTTTATTTTATATGTTTACATCTGTCATTAATATGACAGTTTGAATTGACTAGCTTTGTAGTGCAATTTTGCATTCACAAAGCTAGTTGGCTTTTTGACTACGTAGTGACTAGGTTAGTGAATGCGCCCATTCTTTCTACTTTCCTATTCCAATACTTTTAAATCCGCTCCTTTTGTTCATTTCACTTTTCTTAATATGAATACAAAATTATGAAATTGATAAATTTAAGTATTCAGACAATTCACGAGAACTGAAATTATAACTTAAAAAACAGCCACATGTTGGAGCTGCTCACGCTATTTTGTATTTTTATGGTTAATAAGTTAAGAATATTTTCTCACACCTACGTCCAAGAAAAAATAATTTGATGATCCTACTTTGAATGAAATTTTGCACTTAATCCAGTGATATCTAGTGATAAACTGCCTTTATTAATTTTGGCGACTATGTTTGATGAAAGTCTACTTAACTGTGGTTTAAAAATGTAATATTTTTGTTGCTTTCCCAAAATAAAACAGATTTAGATTTATTTAAAGCTTTTCTTTATTTTATAGTAGTCATACGCCACGTAATATCATCTTATTACCTTTAGTAATGTTTCCTTAATTTCTGTCTGTCATTAAGATGATTTTTTTTTTTTATAATTTTAGGCCATAACTTTTTGTTCTTTCTTTTGATAACATATAATATAATTGATGTTCATAATAATTATAAAAAAGAAAGCATATGTATGTATGTATTGACTACTAACAGACTTTGACTATTGATTAGTCTATTTATATGTTTTCTTAAAAATTTCTTTCAACTAAATTATAATTATCATCATTTTCAAATATATGTATATTTATTTTAAATATATTTAAAAGTTGAACAATTTTTGTATTCAATTATACTTATTATTAAAGTTTACTTTTCGAAAGAAATTCCGTCCCTTTTTAACCACTTTACACATACATACCTATTCAAAAAAAAAAACGTTAATAAGTAAACAATTCAACAAAAGCTAAGGCTAAGAAAAACATACGCTTAATAAAACACATTATATTATTATCATAATCTAATTTTTAGAAATCTTAATGTCAAAAGTGATTTTTAATCATTAACGATAGATTTCTCATTATTTATCTTTTGCTGGAAAAGGACAATCGTTAACATTCGATTTTTCCTATTTACGGTAACTATTTCGATTTCCATACAAAAAACATAAATGTTGACTTTAAACTGAAAAAAATACACATATGTATGTACATATATAGAACTTATTACATACGTTTGTTTGCATAATTTTAAAGTAAAAACAGGGAATAAGTACTTAAGTAACTAATAAAAGCAAAATTAAATTTCCGTCCTTAGACGATTTAGAAGAAAAGATTTTTTATTGAATACGAGCCCTAACCGCCAAATTATCGTAAGCGACAAAATATAAATTTTACAGGAAATACATTTTTTTGTTTTCTTCCTGAGTTACAAATCCGAACGAGCTTATTTTCAGTATTCAGTTATATTTTTGCAAATACAATTAAGTGACTATAAACTGAACACTGATGTTGCCAAATTTACGTTATTTTTAACGTTTACGATACTTTTTGTGTTCACTAACTATTAACTCATAATCAAATTTTGGCGTTTACGATAAAATTAAAAAATTACAAAAAAAAATCCTATTTTAATAAAAAATTCACATTATTTGTTTATTTTTAGTGGAATTTATTATTTTATTTGTAAATTAATAAAAAATAACGACAAAAAATATTCTTAATTAAAAATAAAGAAAAATAAAAAAAACTCAAGGGTATTTAAGTATTTAGTTGTCTTTGTTATTTTCTTCGTCGGTTTAACTTAAGACATCCTTGATCGTAGGTTTAAATCTCAAAGATAAGTTCTCGTCATGATACCGTTCAGGAATAGTTTTTTTCATGAAGCCCTTTCAAATCAAGGTACTTTGCTTGGGAAATTTTCAACTTGGTCTTATAACATAATTCAAGATGTTGATTACTAGCTACTGCAGAAATACGGTTTGACCTCAAGGTATCACTAAAACTATCAAACAATGAAAGACATTCTTACTATCAACCACCTTATATTCTGTGGTATTTGGTACAAACATGATAAGTCCATAAAATAATTTGCGTTTTTACGTCCACCTTACATGGAGCTAGGGCTGAAACGGGTTGACTGATTTTCTTCAAATTTGGAAAACTTTTGAAAATATTCTTTGAAAAATTATGTTCCAAATTTTAAGAAAATCGGTTTACCCGTTTAGGTTCGAGCTCGATATGAAGTGAATGTAAGGATGCAAATCATTTTATGGAATTATCATGTTTCTACCAAACACCACATACATATATGTATGAATAAGTTACGAGTATGAAATGAATTTTATTCATTTATTTCTTTGTAAACTTTTTTTTTTATATTTTTCATCTGAAAAAACTGATTTAAGTATGATAATTTGGTGAAAAAATTAGATACATTCTTCTTTTTTTTTTATTTGCGAATGCATTCACACACATCTTTAGCTTTAACTTCGATTTATTTGTGTATGTTCAACAAAGCTAATCCATTGAGCCTGGTCTCAGTTGTTGTTACACTCAGCCACGTTTTTAACCGTCTCAAAGTTGAAAATGAACGTTCTGGCTACTGGCTTAGCAGACGTCACTGGTAGCACACAAAGAACTTCAAATGTTTTCTTAAATGAGGATACAAATTCCGATTGCAAAATGGAAGCGACGCTAGAACAGTTTCTGATATTGCACTTTCGGTTTCATCCTTCCACATTTGTTTCCATATCTAAATAAATATTGAAATAAAACTACTTATAAAAACTTTGCGTGTTATATAACCCCTTTCACAAATATTGTCTAAACATTTATGATGGTACATGATGACTGACTTTTTGTTTTTATGAACTATGCCCTGCTACGCATTTTTAAATAGGTTTTCATTCTGAAATACAAAAAATATTAGTTGATCTTAGTTTTGTTTGCCCAAAAAAAAAACTGAGGGATGTTTAGCTAAATGCTGCTAATAGGATTTTTACTTGTGTTTTATTTTAAATTAGTTGGTCACTGTAAAATTTAACAGAAAAAGAGACGATACTGAGAGAGTGCTTTACTTAGTATTATGTTTATAAGTGTGTTTTATATTCAGTTGTTTGAACGTATGTGGTATGCCCGATTGCATAGAACTTTTTTTAAGAATCTGTGAATACTGAGATTCGTTTGAAATGTCAAACAAAATCTATATTACAGTTGGTATTAACTAATGATTTTATAACATTATACATACCTACCTTCCTATATTTTTTCTTTAAATTAAAATTGAAAAATATTGTTAAAGCTAAAATTAAACAAATATAAAATTTAAACGAAAAAATAATAAAAAAAATAATCTTCTGCTTGGGGGGGCTTGAGCCCCTTAACCTGCACATTTTTGTTGGACAGTATATACACTTAAATGTTTATAAAAGTACTCCCACACTATCTCACAAATTATTAACATGTCAAAGTAAAGTGTGTAGTTATTTCATGCGGCTGCCAAATTTGTGTTGACAAAATTTTTGTATTTTGGTTCCACATATGTATCATCCAAACAAATCAGTTTCACCATAACCTCCAAGACCCAAATGTGATAGAAGGTGAGTGGTTTTAGACTCAATCCTAAAAATGTTAATTTATTAACAAATCGTGTCGGGCAGTAAAATCTCTGCCAAAAAGGTTTGGATAATTCTCTAAATAATCTGCTATTTTGGTAATCGAAAAAATACAGAACGAAATGTTCATGTTGGCATGTTTTAATGGGGTTTTTCGTTTCGTATCAGCTGGACCCGTATTAAAAATTCGAAAGGCAAAAAGAAAACGATAGTCATGACATAAAGCGATAATGTATTACGAGAATGATTGGCTGAATATAATTCCAGATAAAATCAAAGAGTCTACATTTGTTAAGCTTTCTGGGCCAAAACAGAAAACGTAATAAATATGCGACACTTACTTAATGTACTTATGTATTTAAATTTCAAATGATCGCCAAAAGCCGTCATAAAAGAAAAAAGTAATCGTAGCGTAACGATAGATTTTGAATGATTATCGTAATGTTTATAACAGCTAATCATAATTTCGGCAACAAGATTACACAATGTACTTGATTTTGACACCACATATTATATTTCAAAACATCTCAATTTTCATAGATATACTTAAAGAAAAAGATCTATTTAAATCAGCTTAGGTCAAGACATATCGATACCTTCCCGCAAGAATGTATTAAGCGACATTTTTAAAATTGTTCAGGAAACGAAAAAAACGTCGCATTTAGTTATTTTTTTGTGTATTTTATTGGACGAAACAAATTTTAAAATGTCGCTTAATACATTCTTACGGGAAACAAATTTGTTTCGTCCAATAAAATATACAAAAAACTAACTAAATGAGTCGTTTTTTTTCGTTTCCTGAACAATTTTAAAAATGTCGCTTGATACATTCTTGCGGGAAGGTATCGATATGTATGTAATTTTAAACATTTTTGTCTTTATCTCTTAATTAAAAACCCATATATGACTACAATTTACTAAAAAATACACCAAATAAACATTCATTTCTAAAATGTTATAATAAAGAGAAAATGATAAAATAACTTTTTGTTCGAAATCTTAATTTGCATTCGGTGTGAAAGGGCTGCTATTTTAAATAATTCCATATTTATTTAACAAGATGTGTTCGGACCTGCATTGAATGGACTCTCATAAATCCCAGGTTTTTTCCCTGTGAAGGAAACCAGATTTGCCAAATTACAATTTTAATTAAGTATTATTTCAAAAGATTTATATATTATAATTTGTAAATTTAGATATTTTACAGATAATTTTGTGCAAGTAATGCATGTCTTCTTATCTGCGTTGTACAACTGAAAACCATTGGTTCTAAATTAATTTCGTAAACCGACGCAACTTGCCACCTTTCTATTTTGTTCCACCTTTAACCAGTAATTTACAGATTATCCAAAGAAAATTGACCGAGAAACTTTAAACCCAATTCAAAGCTGACGAAGAGAGGTAAGAGGAATAGCGAACCAAATTTACTGCTGGATTATGGTCCAAGGAACTCCGTTATAACAATCCCAAATAATAGTTGTCATTTTGATTTGCTTACAAACTGAAAAATAAGCTTTCATATGAGCCAATGCTTTTAAGATTGTCACTATGTTTAAAACATCAACATTCAAAAATATTAGATTGTATCTGATTTTTGAAGTATATTCATAACTCAATTAAAAGCTCAAGTGTCCTCAACTCCAAGGTGCGTTTCGCCTAGGTACGACAGTGGGCTCATCAGTTAGATGCTGCCGTACCCTTCTAAGACACAAATATTGGTCGATGTTTACCGACTCTTATAAAATTTAAAGCTTTAATAGACTGTCGTACATGGGCGAAACGCACCTTGGAGTTGAGGTCACTTGAGCTTTTAATTGAATTTAATTCAATCACTCCACTTAAACAGAAATAATTTTCTATTTGTACCCCAATTACCTATGTCGTCTCGTTTTTTCGACGTCTTTCGTTTTCTCTGTCGTATCGTTTTTTAAATGGCATTCCATAACTTCTTCGACGCAATGATTTTGTAACAGATTTAAAAACGATGAAAAAGTAACAAACAACTGTCAAATTCAAAGGAAAGTCTACATACAATATTATTGCTCGATGTTCAATTACTGAACAAATGCAGTTTTTTTTAATTATTAGAAAATAAATAAGTAATTAAAATGATAAGTGTTGAAATGTATTACATTTACTTCCATCCCATGTTTATAAATTACTAGTGTTTCCTCTTTGATTAATTAAAATGATAAGTGTTGAAATGTATTACATTTATTAGTTTCTTTTCTTTCCATCCCATGTTTATAAATTACTAGTGTTTCCTCTTTGATCTTAAGATGTGTTGTGCCTCTCCTAGCAGTGTGCTCCTTTAATTTATATGACTTATATTCCTCTTTTCTTCCTTTGTTTATACTTTCATTGATACCATTTAAGATTGTTTCTTGGGGTACACACTGCTTCTCCGAAAGCGTAGCACTTTTGTTTAATAGCGAAAGCTTGCCGTCGTTTCTTTCCTGCTGGTTCTTCAGTTTTATGTTGCTGTTCTTGTGGCTCCGGAACTTCACCCGCAAATTCGGCGAAATTATCCTTCATATTTAAGGCAATTGCTTCTAAATACTTAAGTGAAATGCCTGCATCTGCCTGAGTTTGGGTTAATGCAGGCTCCGATGAAGTTGACAAGGGGTTTGCAAGCAAATTGGGCAAAAAATTCGATAAAATAAATTATTTAACAAGAATACTTGCAGTTTTGCGACCTTCTATGTCTCTGTCGTGTGTAAATTTTTGAACGAGAGATATCGTGGTTTTTTCTTAGTCGTCGTATATTTTCGTCTTACAGAATGCAGAAGGAAAGTGTTCAACGAATTTTGGCATTTACAGACGACAACAAAACGAGTGACAAAAGTTGGAAACGACTTAATGGAATGCAGATCGTGTCAGTTCGTATATTTCGCTGTCGTTTACGACATCGGTAATCGGGGTGAATATAATTTACCTCTATGAAAGAGACTAACAGCCCGATTCTCCCCCTTGTGAGGAGTCACAAGTCACAAGCTCTTGTGACTATTCCTTGTGAGGATTGTTGTGATTCGATAACATTTTGGTATTCTCCCCCTAATCGTCACAAGAAAACTCACAACGAAACTCACCACTCATTATTTGAACAGCTGATTATTCAAAACGAAGAAAATACAAAACGCAAGTTAACATTATTATATTTTATTATTATTATTATTAAATAAACTGACTATCGTGAGGCTTCAAGCTCTGATATCCCAGCATAAAGTTTTCCGAAAGCGACAAAACTTTATAAATGTATGTATTGTTTTGGAGAACGAATGGTTCATTTGTATCTCACAAATTTTTCAAAAGCCGTCGGTGCTGCAAACTTCTTGATACGATTAGTTTCTTAAAAAAAATTTGTTTATTTAAAAATGTTACTTTTCATTTTCGTGGGAAAGATCAGCAATAATATTCACTAGAGCACTTCCATTTTTGTGTACTCATAATTATTTACAAATCTAGAAAATTTTCTTACAAAATATGCTGAATGACAATCCAAGAAATATTAAACATTTATGAGTTGTGACCTGTTCTGAAGGAGGTCACAATTTCGATTGTTTTTGTGACTCTCACAAGTTGTGACTGAGCGGCAGAATTCGAAAAAGTCATAAAATCAATTTCACCTCTTCTTGTGACTTGTGAGGCATCACTGACTTTGGGGAGAATCGGGCTGTAAATTCACCTATCATATAAATACATCTCATGCACACAGAATGATGGACGCCCAAGATAACATTATTCATTTTGAGACGATACGATCGAGCAGACCTATTTTCCACTAGTTGTTTCCATTAATAATGTATTCATTTAATATTAATAAATATATAACTTACATTTGTTCTAGTGCTAAAATTATTCATCTGGGGTGCCAGCACGTAACTTTATCGATACAATCGAACATTGGCAGCACCTATTTTGGTTCAATCAAGTGTCCTCGATTGTATCGTCAGAATTGGCAGCACACAAACTTGAAAATGACATTTAAAACAAAAGTTTTCACTTGACAGAAAAAAGTTATCGTCGCCAGTGATTTTTTTAAGAAATAGCATGGAAAAACAAAATAAATGTCAATAATTAAAAAAACAGACGGAGATTTCCATGACTATTGTGAGTTCTCACTAAGATTTAACAATAGGAATGCTTAAAAGTGCCCAAGGAAGGAAAAACAGCAATTTGCTGTGGGTAAAACTTGCTGACTTCTTAAAATACAGTGGGTCCTCCACAAAAACATCTCAAAGATTGGAAAATGTAGGTCGTTCTTAAAATAAAAGTACATATGTACTCGTACTGTACATATGTACATATATTTTTCAGATCATTTTTTTTTAGACTGACAAGTTACCTAATATACAAAGTCAAAAATATACTAAAAAGTAAAAAACTTCACTTAAAAGGCACTGGCCGAGGTCCATGCATTAGTGGTAGATATTGGAAATGGTTTTAGAATTAAGTACTTCCTCATCTTCACTTTCCGAATAAAAAAATAAGAAGAATACCAATTTGACTTTTCACTTTATAGTTCAAAATGATATTTTTAAGTGGAAGTCACAATGAAGCTCGTCTCAAGTTACGTGCTGTCAAAAATAATTTGTTTCGAGGCAGTTACGATCGAAAATGCTCCATTGTATCAAGTTACGTACTGGCACGGGCACCCCTGAATTCATTTTTTTGACAAGGCAGTTATAGCAATCATTGGTCGCGTTCGGGTTCGTATCCAAAGGTATCCGGATTTGTTGGTGTTGTTGTAATCCCATAGGAAAAAACAACTGATTAACGAAACAGCTGATGTCAAGCAGAAATCTCAAGCTATCCAAAAATTTTTGGTATACTAAACTATCCAAGGGGAATTTTGAAGAACAGCTGACATTTCAGCTGATTTATTTTCTTTTGTGTCGAGTACAGGGTTGGCCGAACTATAACTTTTTAACATTTGTTGCGTCTAGTACTAATTTACTAATTGAGAAAAGTAAAGTTTGTTGCATTAAAGATCTCATTCGGATACTGCAAATCTTTTATTCTTTGAACTTCAGATTATTTCTTGATATAGGAGGTATTAAACTCAAATTCTTTTACGATTTTCATAGAAATATGAAATGATCTTAACTCTTAAACATGACTTGTTATGGGATTATATGGACATATTTAGAGCTGAGTTTTCAGAAAAGGATTCTTTTAAGACTATAAGCTTATATAATCTAATTGCAAGAAGAGAAAATAGTTTTGCTATAAGATTTAAGTAGATTTAAGTAGTTTTAAGCAGCAAAAGTGTTTACCTCTTAAAATAAAAATGTTTCGAAACCCAGTTCAGTTTCATAACAAGATATTAATACTTAGGTATAACAATGGGATATAAGAGAGTTGTATGGGAGTTTTTTTTTTTGTCAGATTTCAAGAGTTTAGCTCTGGAGAGTATGTTAGTTGGGCGTATTCATTTTTAATAAGCGAAGTGAAAATGGCTGGTCAAAAAGCTACATAATTATTGGGCTGAAGGTGGATTTACTACACAATTAAAATAGAAAATGATCGTACTGGAGCTCTTTTCGACAAGTGTGCTGCGCTCCTTTAAAATAAACAGTTTCAATATAATTACCAGTTCTTGGTTTTTATTATTTTTAAAAAGTTTTTTTGGTAATATTTATATGTACGTACCTTGAAACGACAGCGTCTACTCACCAAATGCGAACAAGCACTAAAAGAAATTGTAGCTTAACTCTGTCGGCTTAAAGCTCACCGCTAATTAAAATCTCAAAAAAAAGAAACCTCGTTGGCGTGAGATGATTTGTGGTTAAAAAATCTGCCCTTTTCAATTTACCTTTTCTCATTGCAGGATTAAATTATCAAAAATTTGAACTAAAAACTTAATAGAGACATTGTCAGTTGTATATATTTATAAGGGCTATACCATATTATATTCTTAAATATTTAATGAATTATTATAAAAAAAAAAATCATAGGATTTGTAATCCAGTATACATACTTATGTATTATATTAATTGTTTGTTTTGCGGATTAGCAAATGCTATCTTGATGCAACTAACTCGTCGCAACATACCTTGTACAATAATTTCAGCATTAAAAAATATCTTTAAATCATGTGTTCATAATCCAAATCCTTTGATTATGCCAAAGAAAATTGTTTGTCTTCAAAAATAAACTTCACATCTATCATGTATAATTCCTACAATTCCTCATCCTTATGGTAAATGAAACATTTTCAGTTTTTGTACAAACCTTCATAAGATCATAAATGTGCAAAATTGTTTGGTTTCCATTATTCTATTTTTTTTATGAATTAACTACGTATGTAGCAGACGTAACAAATTGTAGTAAATTAGGCATGTAGTTGAATCGGCCAACCCTGGACGATCACGTCTTTTTTGACTTTGACAGTAAATGGTACCTATCCGGTTTTTGTCGTTCGCCAACGTATCGGATACTAAAGTATCTTAGATACCCTATCGGACTACGAGGTGAACGCGACCATTGATAAATTAGTTTCAGTAAAAGTTCATGTAGTGACTGATAACTACCAATTCTAGTTATTGGAATAAATCAGTGGAATGCTGACTTCATTTTTTTGACAAATCAGTTATAGCAATCATTGATAAATTGGTTTCAGTAAAAGATCATATCAGTTACTGACAACAACCAATTCTAGGTATTGGAACAAATCAGTAGAATGGTGACTTCATTTTTTTGGCAAGGCAGTTATAGCAATCATTGATGAATTGGATTCAGTAAGAGATCATGTCAATGATTGATAACAACCAATTCTAGGTATTTGAGGCTAGAGTTGATCATTGAAAGCAAAACTGACATTTGAGAATAGAAAGAGAATCAAACACATTCAGTGGAACGATTGCTTGATTTCCTTAGTTTATAAATTATCAAGCCTGGGTTATAGATTTGCACATAAGCTTCGTAATAGGTGGGATGATTGGAAACTCAATAGACATATTCGAATAATATTTAGAGAAGGTGTAGATATCAGAATTAAAAATAATAAATTTGAGGAACAGCTCACAGAGTAGAACCTAGTAACATACAACATACAATGGTTTAAAACGCTTATGGTGTTTATTTTATAAAAAACTATCGAAAATATATCGCATTTTCGATTTATCTGTTAATAAGCACATCTCTGTCTGAAATTTACATCCATCGCAATGCGTCGCTGGATTTCTGCAAAATTTCTTTCGATGAAAGCTACTTCGAACTGAAATTGAATCTCCGACGAAGGATGCGTTGCAGAGAAAGTTCCGCTCCGACGGTTACCTCAATAGAGCCGATTATGCGAACTCTTCAACATCGATTGGAACCATGCACCAATGGTATACTCAATTTCGGTGCGGTTGTCGTTTCGCACAAATGACGTTGAGCGTTCTGGTCGCCCAATTGATTTCAAAAGAATGCAACCAATTTTTAAGACAGAAGAAAAAAAACCATCACGCAAACCAAACAAAAGTTTGACAAATATTATGGGAACTCTTCAACATCGATTGGAACCATTCACCAATGGTATACTCAATTTCGGTGCGGTTGTCGTTTGGGACAAATGACATTGAACGTTCTGGTCGCCCAATTGATTTCAAAAGAATGCAACCAATTTTTATGACAGAAGAAAAAAAAACCATCACGCAAACCAAACAAAAGTTTGACAAATATTTTAAGAACTCTTCATCATCGATTGGAACGATTTACTAGAGGTTTACTAAATTTCGGTCCGGTCGTCGTTTCAGCACAATTGAGATCGAACGCGCACTTGAGGTCACCATACCAGAAATTTTCTATAAAATCCAAGGTTTGATAATGAACGAACGGCGAGTGAAGGTGCGCTAGCTTGAAAAGGCCACAGGCTTAAAACATGAATCTGTGATTTCAGTTTTACAGACAAAATTTTGACATGAAAAAGCTTTCCGTAAGGTGAGTGCCGCAAGCAAAAACGGTAGCATTTGACTAAGAAAAAAGTTCTTTTCCACCAGGACAACGTACTACCGGCGCACAAGTCCTCTCGAGATTTGGCTCGAATTAAGAGGTCATCATTGAATCAAATATTTATTTTGAAGGGCTCGAGAAATCATATTATTTTAATTCATCATAAAATAAAAAGGGAGACTATATTGAGAAATAATATGTTTTTATGACGAAAAGAGTGTTTACTGACCCACTCTCGTATACACTCAGGTACTTTGTAAGAACGTGTAACGTTTGGAAATACAATCACTTTTATATTTCTTTTTTAAGGTTTATAGGGTTTCTGCTTATCAAAGTTTACATTCTAGGTTAATAAGTCCAGTAGGAGAAATATTAGTTGGTTGACATTTAAAGCTCTTGCATCACTTTTTCATTAATTCAAACCATACAATTATAATACCTTTTTATTTTTGATTTTTTATGTCTTAAAGTTTAATTAGACATTTGTTGTTGTATATTTATAGAGTATGCCTTCTTTTTCTTCATCAAAATTTACTCTGATTATAGAATTTTTAAATGTTACCTTATTTATAACTTGCTCATACATATATTTAAGTCGTCCATACCATTGATGTTCCGTTTGATTATTATTTCCATTAAACTATTTTTAGTTCAACAAAAAAGATCCTCCTCTTTTATAGCGTTTGACAATAAAACTTTCTTCTGTAAATGCAAAAACAATGTAAAGGAAAAGAAAATTTTAAAAATAACTTTGATTTACATATGTAAGCATTGCACAAAATGTATATTCGATAATATTTTGTTTAACAATTATAATTAATGCATATTTATTATTGTATCATTTTTTGTTTTATTTAACCATCCTTCCCTTTTTTTCTGGTTTAAACTATTTTATATTCTAAATCTTTTTCTTTTCATTCATTTTGTATATATATTCTGTTAATATTGAAATATTTTTAAATGTGTATTTATTTTAAAATTACTTTTTATTTAAAATTATTTAATTAATACTATCGTTCATTTATGTATAATTTGCAGTAGTTGAAATGATAATTTAAAAGAAAAGTTATAACGTTTCACATTCATATATATGTAACTATTTATGTTGCTTTTATTTTTTTAATACATATTCATCAAATATATATGTTACTGTGTTTTTTTTTAAATACATCTACATTAATGAATATACTTTCTATTTTCTTTGGTTTACTTTTTTCAAGATAAGTTTGGAATTCACATTAGTGCACAGTAAAATGATAGATTAAAACTTAGATAAAAAAATAAACGGTGTGGTTAATAATTAATTAATAAAATCTAATAAATAATATACATAAATAATAAATTTTGTTAAAAATGCATAAATAACTATATCACTGATCAAAACCATAAACATAAAATATTTTGTTTTGAAATTTGTATATACGAGTATGTATACTATGTACAATATAATTTATAAATATATTTTGAACTTATTTTTGTTTTAACTATTATATATGTAAGTGAGAAATGATATAGATTTATGATTTTTTGAGACTTCAAAGTTAAAAATGAAAACATAACAGTATGTATGTATATTGAATATTAATAGGTAATGATTATAATTAAGGATTTTTTTATAATAAAATTAAGTTTCATGTGTTATTTGTATCATATTTTGTTGATGGAATCCATGAATGACTTTATTAGTTTATTTCTCCCTTATTTATTATTTGATGTTTAAATTGAGATTTTTGGGATTGTTGTGTTTCCTTTTATCTTGATAGCTCATTTTGAGATTACATATAATAAGCTGAATGAGATTTTGGTTCAACATTTTGCTTCAGTAAACTAATACGGACTCCATCGTAATTGTATCTCATTTGTTCAAACTTTGAGTTACTTGCGTTTGGGATGCAGTCTCTAGTGTTCGTCTTGCCAGTCTTGACCTGGAAGTAAAAAAATAATCAAGTGAATTTCAATCAAACGCATGGTTTAAGTAAACCAAAATTTGAAGACGTCAAGCCTCTAATCGCGACCATAGATTCTTGTACCTATGTAACTTACCTTATTTGTCCAGCTAATAAAGGATTTATAGCATACAACCAATCATGGACTTCCTTGTCACCAAGCGTCTGTAGAAGATACCCGCGGTGCTTTGTAACAACACTAAAGAAAGTATTAAAAACAGATATAAATTATACTGAAACAGACACAATTCCATATTACCTAAATGTATTTGGAATTTTAACCATAGCTGCTTGATCTTCGCTACATTCAACTTGTGCTGTAGCCAAATTGAGTATTGCTCTCTCAACTGGGTCCTTTTCTGATTTGTAAATAAAAACATAAGGACGACGAACGGTCTACAAATATTTTTTTTTTACATCTGGTAAAGAGAATGGATGTTTTAAAATTAATTACCACCCAGCGTTTCTTCCAACCGGATCCGCCATGCTCTAACACATTAAGAACACCCTTTCGTGCAACAACTGGACTCACTCGAATTTCTTCCAATTCGGGTACATAAAGTCTTAGCGGAAGTGCCGGTTGAGTTGCTGGGGCTGGTGCTTCCCACCCATTTAGTGCGTCTATTCGGTCTGGAGAGCAAAGTCTGAAAAAAGATTCAATCTTCAGTCTTTCAAAATAAAGCTAGCTTTTCTTACTCGAGAGAGTTGCCTGAAATGCAACTAACGGTCATATCAGCGCATCCTTCATCAGCTGGCGATGCATCAGATGCTGATTGTGAGTTATCTGTCGGTTCAGGTTTGTTGTTGTAACATCCTAAAAAGTTTAAAATTTAAATAACGCACTATATATTTTCTATGTTATTTGATTGCCTTGTATCAACTTTAAACATTTGAGCATTAGTTCTTGTTCTTTTTGGTTGTATTCTCGAACTGTTATCATTTGTTGTGGATCCCGGACAGGTGTTTGTGGAGATGGAGGAATCACCATATGAACTGGTGAAGTTCCAGCTCTAGCAGCAAGATTACAAACATCTTTTTCTGTTTTTGTAGTCGGATTTGGATTCATATCCATGCCCAAGCGTTCTCGCAATAATAAATAATGTTTTACGCGGCCAACTTCTTCGAGTCGTGTGAGTTTCTCCAGCTCCCATTGGTGATCAAATATTAAAGAGTCACCACGTGGTCTCCATCCATGTAGGTTTTCTTCGCCTCTAACGTATGTTGAACTGGTATCAAGAACTCGTCGCTGTCGCCGTTGAACTCCTTTGTTTAAAATATTCAAAAGAAAAAAACCGATATATTAATATTTTAACTTATTTTTATGAACAAAATTTAAACAAAGCCAACAGAGCAACAAAATTGTTTTACAATACACAACTACGCTAGAAATTTCTACCTGGACTACCTGCTTCAGATGCTCTCCGAAGAGAAAGTTCATAAACTCCAGATAATCTGTTGGCTTCTGGATTGCGGTATTGTCCAGAGAAAAGATGCTTCAAGGAGCGTGGTCCTGTTCGAGCATCACGGCCATAAATAACCATGCTCAGATCTTTGGTAATTATTGCTGGACGTGCGCAACTCTCCAACTTAAAGAAACTAAATTGATAAAAAAACTAAAAATTGTTTGGTTCTAAGATACCTCCAAATAAGCACTTAGAGTTATGTAAATTGTTTCTCCGGCTTGTGTTACACGGTTCAAAAGTGTTGAATTGTGTAAGCTAGAATCCCATGCAGCTTCGAAGCGATAGAATGATCTGTCATCTCCAGGCACATCCACTAATTCACCAGGAAACAGACCCAGAGATAAAACACACGAATCATCGTCAATATCATCCGAAGATTCAGGAGTGCTTCTAATTCGGCCAACTACTAATTCGTTAATTTCCTTCCATTTGACTTCGGGAGTTGGTTCGTGAACAATAGTAATTCGAATACGTCTCTGTATGCCTTGATGCAATAAGAATAAACCACGACAAGGAAGATCATCACTATGTTCGACCACCTGTTAAAAGTAAAAAAAAATCAAATGCTAGATTCTACGTTCTCCAGTAAGATGAAATGTTGGTATTAAATAAACTATCTGTATATAGACTAAGCGATATTTTGTAGTACCATTTTCTCAAAAAGTTATCCACCGATTTTAATAAATTTTATATGGTGGGTTATTTTAGTTAAGTACCACTTTACGGTGCCGATCACTGTGCGTGTTTTGGAATATTAAATTAAATTAAACAACTACACAAAATTGTTTTTGCTTCAAATTTCATTGATTGAATATGTATATAGAGTGTCCCCTAATTCAAAGATATTTTGGGATATGATTCTTGAGTATATTCTAAGAAAAAAATATTTCTACAATATTCGTATATCACCCATGTTGACATAATTTTTCGGAGACTTAAGAAAATCCCAACATTGCTCTATACCGAACACTATTTTTTGAAGATATAAAAGCATTTTTATCTGCGTTTGATATCATGTTAGGTCTTCAGATATCCAATTTCGAAGCCTGATCGTTCAATTAATTAATTATCGTCTTGACTATATCAATAAAGAAAGATAGAGAAACAGCGATTGTCAAAACGGCAATCAATTAATTGAGCAATTGCTTTAGTCTTAAGGGATACGGGCCCTGTTAATTTTTTTTTTTTACAAAGGCTAATTTTTCACTTTGAGGTCAATTTTCTCCAAAAAATCCGTAATAAATATAACATTTTACTTTTTTTTTATTGAACTTAACAATATTAAGATTTTGGAAAACCCTTTTTGGTTACTTGAGAAAACCTACTCCTCAAGTTTAAAAAAAATGTTTTTTTTATTTTCTTTAAATAAATAAATAAATAAATAAATAACAGGGGCTCAAAGTGGCAAAGTGGTGGGGGAATCGAATCAAAGTATACGGCCTCAAGAGGAACTTCTATCATATTTTATTGCTTGTATTATAAATTAACTTACTGATGGAACATATTCTCCATTTGGAGCCAATTCGCATATCTCAAACCATACAAGGACATCATGTTTTGCCAAAACCGTTGACGATGGCGGACATGGTAGCGGCCCAAATTTAGGACTTCGAACTGGCTGACTAATGGGTATACTTGGTGGAAGCATTCGCCTTGGTGGGGGTCTTGAAACGAATTCCTGTTTTGCATCCTTATGCAATGGGTGATTTTGATAGTGTCCGAAAATCTTAAACATGATGGGTTGCGTTTTCATGTACTCAATAAAAGACTTGGTGACCGGAACAGTAATCTGTTAAATATAAATTTTATTAATTCAAAAAGCAAAAAAGGGTATTTGGAATTCATACGTTTTGAACATGATAGAATCCGAGTGGTGCACCAGATGCTGAGTTCTTTACGGGTTCAGTTGAAAATGCCTCTTCATGGCGATGCAGGAAACTGAAAAACATGCCATGTTTATTTTAGTTATAATTTTAAATAGCTCATCATTTCTTCAACATACTTGAATTGGCAGAATATATCTGCATATTCAGCGCTTATTCCAGTTGCTTGTAAAACCGTTACACGGAATGTGAACTCTTTACCTACTTGAAGATGCGCCGCGAGCTCATCAGATGCTTCCTGGCACTCGGATGCCACACTTGAATCACCACGTCCAGAATCTGCATCTTCGATTTCTAATTCTTAATACGATATTTTTTTGGGTCGAAAAGTAATCCAAATATGATGCAAATTGAGAAATTTTGCATTAACTCACCTTCGATTTTTGTATCCACACTCCCTTCAATGTAGCGTTCGTCTTTATCAATTACTGGACGATATTTGGGTTTGGCATCCTCTTCGAAGAGCAGACGAGCAGACTGTTTGACGCCGTTATTAAAATCGATACTTTCTTCGTCCTTAAAATTTATATTTATATAATATTTATTTATATAATATAAAAATTTGAATTTATATAATATATATAATCATGATTTTTTAGGTAAAAAAAACTAACCAACACAGGTTGAACCGCAATTCGTAAATATCCACGAACGTCACCTCTTTCGTTGACAATAGCCACTTTGTGAACCAATGGAACCGGATACAAAAGATTACTCAAATAAACGAATGATCGACCAACCATCCGGAACCATGGAAAACGGTCATAGAATGGATCACCCCCAGTGAGGCTTTCGACATTGTAGTCCGGAGATGTTGGACTTAATTCGGCTTCATTGTGATACATTTCCCGCATAAGTTCCAGGCGTTGCCTGTAAATATAGGATTTAAATAAGATAAATTTATAGTATACAAACATTATATTTATTTGAAAATAAAAATAGAATATTATTCATAATCATATGTTAAGAATAGTCATACAAGCATTTTCAGGCATAGTTTGAGAATTAAAATAAAAAAGCAAAAGCACATAACTAACGAAGGCTACATAAATTATTATGACTGATATACAAATGTATGTGTTTCATATTAATGGGGGATTATGTATGCATTTTTTTTTTAACGTTTCATGTAATGTATGAATGTTAGGGGCACATAAGTTGGCTTTGTATGGATACCGCGCAATATTTAGTGGAGTTTGTTGTTGAGATCCTTAGTAAAAACAAATGGATGGTTCTTTGATGCCTTTTGTCTGCCTAAATTATCTTTTTTCGACAAAAAGTAACTTTCTTTTTATTCTTCGAAGGAATGAATGTAAAATTGAATGAATTAATAAATGAATAAGTATAGATGAAATAATTAATGAAACCATTAATTTAACTTTGCTTAAATTTTATTACTTTTATAAAGCAAATACTTACAAATTAAAGTTAAATGTATATCTACATAATAATAATTAATACAGAAAATAGATTTTAATGCCACATGATATTAGATCTTAACGTTGAAGTTTTCTACTACACCGTACATTTCATGCGACTGCAACACATTCACATAACAGCGGTGTAATTTATTATATATGTATGACACCGAATACCCATTCTTTATGATTACATACGTGCAGTACGTAGTATTCAAAACTTTGATATGTATGAAACCTTTCATCATAAAAGAACTTTTAAACTTTTCAAACAATTTTCAAAAAACAAAAACACATTTTCTTCTGGCCAAATATGGCATATCTTATAAAGATGTGTAGCCAGTGGCGTAGCGTACCATCTTGGCGCCCGGGGCGGGAGACCCATATTTCCGCCCCCATTCAATACTAAATTAAAATTAAATTTCGAGACATCATTTCACAGGCAATAAAGTATCTTTTATTGAAAGTAAAATAGAATAAGCGGTTTCATAAACGGATTTTACGAGCCTAACGAATGAGGCTCGTGAGACAAAGCTGCATCTGCGGATTCATCTCCATGCATGCGTTTTTTCCTAGGAATTGTACTCGTTTTGAGATCGATTCCGAGTTTTTTCCAAAAAGTCTTAGAAAAGTCGATTGCGGCTTGGACGAAACGGTCTCTGCTCTCCACCAGGAGAGCTTTTAAAACGCAGAGTTTCTGAGCACACTTATCCGCACTCAGTCCACATTGCTGCAGGTAAATCTGTGCGTCATCTTCTTCAGGTAGCTCTGCAACTCAAAAGCTAAGAAAAGTGAGGAAGTTGAATGACTGCATGACTGTCAGAAGAAGACTGGCTACCGATCCGTCAATTCTTCCAGTACCTCAAGAACTTCCACAAACTTATTTTTAAGCGTCTTTACAGCTTCACGAGGTTCACTTTTTCTGCAGGCTTGTGACTAGATCCTTGAGATACTTCTGAGTCGACTTCGTCTTGACCCTGCTCTGTGGTGGGACCAGAACGACTTCCAACTTCGACGGCAGGCACGTCTTCTTCTTCTGCCCGTAAAATAAGTTATGCATTCCCATGAATATTGGCCGGAGGACAATTCTAGGCCACTCACGATTGTAGATGGAGGAATCTTACTTACATTGGAATCACTGCCGCTGCTGCTGGATGCCGCCGAACACGTTAACGTAGCTTTTGAACCAGAACTAGAACTGAAATATTTCGCGTCTTCGCGTCTGCTTCTTTCTTAGCCTTTTTCTTGCGGTATTCCGCGCCGCTTCCTTTAACTCTTTTCATTTTCAAAAACTAGTTCAAAGGTTGAGTGAAGTACTAAGTGCTTAGTTTTAGAAGATTCAACAGTATTTAAACTATAAACAACACAATCGAAATAACTTTCTGTGATGCGGGAGGGAGCAAAAACATTGAGCTGGCTGAGACTAGAATAACGTTTCCGTCGAATCCTAGTTACCATATCTTATCATATCTCGCATATGCATATCATATGTTTCGGAACACTCCCTTTCAGTTTCGCGAGAGTTTTGGAACGTTTTGTTTTAGTTTCGCGATCAGCGCGACAATACGGAATGCACTCTTACGGCCCTACTCACCGTCTACGAATTCACGAAAGCAGTCAACGACGAACCACAGACAGGGTGGCAAATTTCAAATTTACATCATTGTTGTTTGTTGACTTGTCAAACGATCTGTCATGAAACATAGGATTTCTACTCTACCCGCATCACCGGCGACATTTTGCCGCCCCCCTAGGCCTGCCGCCCGGGGCGGACCGCCCCCCCTACGCTACGCCACTGTGTGTAGCTACAACTTTTTGCATTCATCGGTCTTAGGCCACCGCTCGTGTCAAGCGGTCGTGTGTGAGAATGTTTGGTTCAATTGTGTTTGAATACTTTGGTTGATTTATAATGCAAAGTGTTCTATGGGCATAACACCTAGAACGGTTTGCATTATGAATATTAATCCTTTGGATGTATACTTCACAGTTGAACATAGGTCATCAGAGTTGTGTTTTATGTGTTTATGAATTTTGAAATAATAACTGATTTTTTGTGTTGTGTTTTCTATGTTCATGGGCTAAGACAAAGGTGCTTATTTTGACATTCTCTTTCGTTAGAAAGTGAGTCGAATTCGTTGAAACTTAATTTTGAGACTCGGCGATTAGAATGTTAATCGAACAAATCGAAAGTTCACCCAATCCATAGAAAGTTCATTCATTTGCGAAAGCTAATTCAATTTTGACATTCGAAAGAATAGAATTAAATGTCATTTTTGTGTCGTTTGAATTTTTCTGTCGAGTAAACAACGAAACATGTAAGTTTTTAATTATTTCATGGAAAATAAATTACTTTTATTATTTTTTTTTGTTGTTTTATGTTAAAAGGTCGCATTCCAACTGGACAAACCGCGAACAAAAGGAAAAGTTAATTCAAATAATGGAAGAAAACCCGGAGGTAGCAAAGGATTTTTTTACCACCCGCGTTGATAGGGAAAGCATCCACTATCCTTCTCCTCTGCACTTCTTCAACACCATCTTCATTTATAAACAACACAAATACCATATTTTTATTTTTTATTTATTATTTTATATTTTTATCAAAGAAATTTAAATTATTAAACAAAATAAACAAGACAACTACAACTGAACAAAGATTTCACTTTTTGCTTTTGAGTTTTGACATTTCACAAGCACTTCTCTTTTGTTTTTGATATTTTAGTGTGACCAAGTGTATACGAAAAAAAATAAAAATTTAGAACGCGTCATGAACAACTTATTTTTTTTAAGAATAGTTTCAAAACAGCTGAGCTGACACAAAAACTGTAATAAATATGTAGTTCTTTATGGTTAAACTTTACTTTATAATGAAAAAGTGTAATATTTATTTTGTTTCTTGATTATTTATCCAACATCTATAAAATGTTTAGATACAAAAAAAATGTAAAACGGTCATACTAATTCAAATAGAAATATAGTAAATGTCAAACAGCTGACAATGAAAATGAATCTTTTTTGAAGTTCATTTTATGCTATCTTTCGCAAATGAATGTTATTCGTTCGAATCTCAAAATTAAGAAAGTTCATTCGAAGGAATAGAATCATTCTAACGAATAGACTATTCATGAGAATGTCAAAATAAGCATGAACATTTCTTTGACGTGTACGGCCATTCTGTTACCTACAGGCCAGCTGTTTTACCACTAGGTGAAACAGGTTGGTGCGAATACTGATCTTTCAGAATTTCACCTGAAGCTATAACTTCGCTATCATTCTTTCACCATCGCGGCCTTATAATTTATGTTAGATATATTGTGCTTCCCAGAGCATTTCTCAATACTGATATTGTTCTAATACGAACTTTAACTCAAATTTACTGTTCGCAAGCATATCATTCATTATTGTTTCATTTTATAGGAATCAAAATCTTGATAAGTTTAATGCGCCGTTTGATTCCATTTCCCAAATTGTTTTCCTGTAACCTCACACTGAAGTCGTTACTGCGGGCGACTTCAATGTACACAGTCAAGTTAGCTCCGCTATTCAGGACATAGAACACCTAAAGGAAGATATAGTGAGTTCTTTACTGTTTCTTAGTTCTCACCCTGATAAATATACCATAAAGGTAAATTCTACTCTCGTGTCCCATCCAGTTAAAGAGAAACATCCCACTAGAACCTTTTGACAATACGTGAAAGCCAATTGGTCGGTATAAGGAACTTTTTTCGAATCATTAACTGGTCCCTATATTTCCTCGATAGTGACGTTGATGCCAGTGCCCATATGATTACAGAAATTAAGTTTCTTGGAGTGCGAACTTTTTTTCCTAACAGAATAAAGAGTATAAAACATAGAGAAAAGTCTTGGTTCGATACTAGCTGTAAAGAACCTATCAGGTTGAAAGAAGTTTTTATAAAGCAAACCTAATTGAGGAAAATATAGCAACTGCACGGTTAACAATTTGACTATATACATATACTTATATCAATATTAGATAAATTACGATTATTATTTTTGAAAACACCGATCATACGGAGTTAGTTTAGTGACATTATTCTTTTCTCATCATGGTCTAGCCGTATACGTTGGTAATAATATTGTCTATCAGAGCCTACCACAAGGCTCCTCTATTAATACAAATTTTAATTATATGTCGTTTAAATTTACTGTTCAAAGGCACATCATTCATACATGTTTTAATTCGATTTCTAATGAATACGATGGCCTGTCCGAAGAATTGCTTCCCATTTTCTGCACAGTGAGATCGTTGTTACAAGTGATTGCAATGTACAACATTTTTCGTGGCTGCGCTATTTTGGTCAGACAACACCCGAATGTCAAGATTTTTGCTCAGTTAAAGAACCTGTCACAGTTTGTTGACGAGCCAACTTGAATTCCTGACATTGCAGTTCATTCCACCAACACTCGTAGACTTGTTTCTTAACTCTGACCTTGATGAATGCACCATTAGTGTATTATCGCCTCTAGGCCCACCAGACCATTGTCATATCTGCAAATTTCACGTGTAAGAGAACCCCAGTTAAAGAAAAAAACCCTATGATAACTGGGACGGTTTCAACGTTTTCTTCGGGAAATTTAACTAGTCAGTGCAGATATGGTCACAAATATGATTTTTTACGGTATGAGAAATTTTAATTCGAATAATCTACAAGACTATCATTCCCAACTGAGGAAAACCGGAAAAAGATCAAACAAAGGTAGTACATATTTTAGGTAATTTGTAAAAAACGTACGAAACACTACGAAATCCTTAGTTCCAATGCTCATCTTCAATGACACTCCTGTCGTAAGCTCGATAGATAAAGCCAATTTACTTGCAGAACAGTTTGCTCTTAATTCGACGCTACCAAAGATTGACATGGCTCTTCTTGTACCTGAGAGCGTAAACGATTTGATGGGCCGAATCTTCTTTCGCACTCGTGCAGTTGAAAGAGTACTAAGAGATTTTCACACACACAAACCCGCTAGCACGGATAGTATCCTTTCTATTGTTCTGATGAGATGTTCTTCAGCGCTGGCAAAACCACTGCATAAGCTTTTCCATCTATCCTACTCTTAAGGTTCCTTTTCGAGTGGATGGAAAACAGCATTTGTTTAGCCTGCCCCTAAAAAAGACAATTCCTCCTCCCCCTCTTACTATATTCCAATTTCACGTACGTCCCTTCTTTCCAAGGCTATGAAAACGCTGATCAACTTTCTGTTTAAGAAATATCTTGGGGAACGAAAGCTTTTTAATGACCGGCAGTATGGCTTTCGTAGCAATAGGTCCACTGATGATCTCATGCTTTATCTCACCGAACTTGATATTTCAAAGGCAAATGCTCTCTTATCGAAAATGCGTGCATGAATCTGTTCTTAGTTGGATTAGAAATTGCTTTTTGGACCGTTCACTACAAGTAGTAAAGTAGTATTGGACGGTTCCAAATCTGATATCCACAAAATAAACGCTGGTGGACTCCGTTTTGTCTTCAACACTCCTCATTATGTTCATAAATGATCTTTTGTCTGAAACTTCTAATCCATTGAATTGTTTTGCTGACGACAGTACCCTCAGCTTTTCATATTCACAGCCTTGTCCTTGGGATGAGCACTTTCAAAGGAAATTATGATAAGCTCAATAAATTCTGATCTTGATAGCATTGTCTTATAGAGAATCAAGAACCGTGTAGAATTTAATGCTTCGAAACCTCAATGCTGTTTACAGCCGCTAAAGCATAACCCTCAATGCCACTATCTATGGGTGGCACTTGCATTGAGGAGACTGAAAAAATTTCAGTTCTAGGTATGTGCATGACAGAATACCTTTTGTGGAGCGATTACATATTTTACGTCCAAAAACGCTGCTAAGTATGTTGAAAATACTGTATCATGTATTATTAAATACTACTCTACTTTAATGTTTTTATTTGTTATGAACTTAGTTGATTGAACATCAAACTTTCTCGTGGAAACGATTTTTTTGTTTTCGTTTATTCCAAATTGTATTCTAGTTGAATAAACATCTTTTCAATTATAAGTCTCGTACTGTTATTTCGGTAGATTTATTACTTTTTAGATCGCTTCAACTAACAATCTCAATAGATTATGGGCCCAGTTGTTAGCAGAAAATTTAAAAGAAATAAATAACATTGCAACAAATTGTGAGAGCGAGAGTGATAGCGTATTAAAAGAGACGCTATTAAATGTATTTGATTTTGTAATTTGTATTTGCAATTGAAAACACTTGTTCGGATAATTGCTGGAGACACTTCAAGAAGCATCGATTAAATTAAGACGTATTGTTGCAAAACAAAAGTCCAACAATCCATCACAATGGATGATCTGGAAATTTCAGATGCTTGTAAACCTAATAGCTTTGGATCTTTATAACTACGTCAATGGAACTTTGCAGAGGCCGACTATAGCAATCGAATTAGGAACATGTAAACATAAACATGCTTATTTTGACATTCTCATGAATAGTCTATTCGTTAGAATGATTCTATTCTTTCGAATGAACTTTCTTAATTTTGAGATTCGAACGAATAACATTCATTTGCGAAAGATAACAAAAAATGAACTTCAAAAAAGATTCATTTTCATTATCAGCTGTTTGAAATTTACTATATTTCTGTTTGAATTAGTATGACCGTTTTACATTTTTTTTGTTTCTAAACATTTTACAGATGTTGCATAAAGAATCAAGAAACAAAATAATGGTGCTTATTTTGACATTCTCTTTCGTTAGAAAGTGAGTCGAATTCGTTGAAACTTAATTTTGAGACTCGGCGAATAGAATGTTAATCGAACAAATCGAAAGTTCACCCAATCCATAGAAAGTTCATTCATTTGCGAAAGCTAATTCAATTTTGAGATTCGAAAGAATAGAATTAAATGTCATTTTTGTGTCGTTTGAATTTTTCTGTCGAGTAAACAACAAAACATGTAAGTTTCCAATTATTTCATGGAAAATAAATTACTTTTATTATTTTTGTTGTTGTTTTATGTTAAAAGGTCGCATTCCAACTGGAAAAACCGCGCACAAAAGGAAAAGTTTATTAAAATAATGGAAGAAAACCCGGAGGTAGCAAAGGGTTTTTTTTTACCACCCGCGTTGATACGGAAAGAAAGAAAGCATCTACTATCCTTCTCCTCTGCACTTCTTCAACACCATCTTAATTTATAAACAACACAAATGCCATATTTTTATTTATTATTTTATGTTTTTATCCAAGAAATTTAAATTATTATACAATAAACAAAACAATTACAAATAAACAAAGATTTCACCTTTTGGTTTTGACATTTCACAAACACTTCTCTTTTGTTTTTGATATTTTAGTGTGACCAAGTGTATACGAAAAAAATAAAAATTTATAACGCGTCATGAACAACTTATTTTTTTAAAGAAAAGTTTCAAAACAGCTGAGTTGACACAAAAAATGTAATAAATATGTAGTTCTTAATTGTTAAGCTTTACTTTATAATGAAAAAGTATATTATTTATTTTGTTTCTTGATTATTTATCCAACATCTTTAAAATGTTTAGAAACAAAAAAAATGTAAAACTGTCATACTAATTCAAATAGAAATAAAGTAAATGTCAAACAGCTGACAATGAAAATGAATAGTCTTTGAAGTTCATTTTATGCTATCTTTCGCAAATGAATGTTATTCGTTCGAATCTCAAAATTAAGAAAGTTCATTCGAAGGAATAGAATCATTCTAACGAATAGACTATTGGGGTGGCCGTGGCGCGATGGATGTGTGCTCGCCTGTGAACCTCATGATCACAGGTTCGATCCCTGCCGTCGTCTATGTCGCTTTAATTCCATTAAAAACTTTCTAAAATTGTCATCAATGGGTTGCTGGTTTACTCATTACATGTTGTTCAGGCATAACACTAACAACATGTAATTGAGTTAAACTAGTATGCCCAACAAGGATGAACACGAACAAAATAATGTGAATTATAAGCGACATAGAAATAAGACACGGCATTCTCCGCTTTAGTTCAGCCGCCATCCCTGGAGATAAAATATCTGAGACAACCACCAACAGTCTCAGAACATCGTGCCACACATCTTTCCTATCTTTCTTTCTCTTCCTTAACTTCACGCCCGCGCTGTGTTGAAACATTTAAAGGGTAATCATAATCTCTTGAGCGCGGGTAGATTATAAAAAAAAAAAAAAAAAAAAAAAAAAAAAAAAATTCATGAGAATGTCAAAATAAGCATGAATAAATACACTTTTTTATTATAAAGTAAAGTTTAACCATAAAGAACTAATTACATTATTTGTGTCAACTCAGCTGTTTTGAAACTATTCTTAAAAAAAAAAGTTGTTCATGACGCGTTCTAAATTTTTATTTTTTTTCGTATACACTTGGTCACACTTAAATATCAAAAACAAAAAAGAAGTGTTTGTGAAATGTCAAAACGAAAAAGTGAAATCTTTGTTTTGTTTAATAATTTAAATTTCTTTGATAAAAACATAAAATAATAAATAAAAAATAAAAATATGGGTTATGTGTTGTTTATAAATGAAGATGGTGTTGAAGAAGTGCAAAGGAGAAGGATAGTGGATGCTTTCCGTATCAACACGGGTGGTAAAAAAAACCTTTGCTACCTCCGGGTTTTCTTCCATCATTTTGATTGAGTTTTCCTTTTGTTCGCGGTTTGTCCAGTTGGAATGCGACCTTTAAGCATAAAACAACAAAAAAATTAATAAAAGTAATTTATGTTCCATGAAATAATTAAAAACATACATGTTTTGTTGCTTACTAGACAGAAAAATTCAAACGACACAAAAATGACATTTAATTCTATTCTTTCGAATGTCAAAATTGAATTAGCTTTCGCAAATGAATGAACTTTCTATGGATTGGGTGAACTTTCGATTTGTTCGATTAACATTCTAATCGCCGAGTCTCAAAATTAAGTTTCAACGAATTCGACTCACTTTCGAACGAAAGAAAATGTCAAAATAAGCACCAATGGAAGAAAACCCGGAGAGTGCCTAAACTGGGGTTGGTTTGGAGTGTCCGAGAGTGCAGACGTGTTTCTGCGTCTGCACTCTCCAAAAAATAAAATTAACATAATTCTTGTAAAAACGTGTTACGGTTTAAATTAATTTTTTTCCGTTTTTAATGTCTTTTTTGACTAAATTTTATTCGCTTTTACTAAAAGCGAACTTCCTAAACATCCTAAATTAAACTCAACGCCGGATGGTGCTGTGATTACAACGAAAAAACTGGATCACTTTTTTAACACAAAGTGCCCATTAGTTCTCCCCAGCGAGATAAGAAAAAGTAGAACCTCAAAATGAGGCATTAACCTAACAAGTGGATTAAGCAACAGTGTAATACACTACACAAAAATCGACGATGCCGATACATGGCTCACTCCCAGCAGGAAGCGAACCTGCACATTAATAAAAATCCGCAACTGCAGTTCTGCGGGCAACAGTCCGCCGAACAACAATCGATGACGCCATGTGGCTAATTCCCAGCAGGAAGCGAACCTGCACATAAATAGAAATCCGCAACTGCAGTTCTGCGGGCAACAGTCCGCCGAACAACAATCGATGACACCGACATATGGCTAATTCCTAGCAGGAAGCGAACCTGCACATTAAAAAAAAAATCCGCAACTGCAATTCTGCGGGCAACAGTCCGCCGAACAACAACTAAATCTCACTTGGGTCTGGAACTGAGGATCTCACGGCGATAGCCAACAACTGGGGCTTACAAAACCACCACCAAACACAACAAGTAACGGATTTGATTCCAGTGTTAAACAACTCCTAATAATCGTATATTTATATTATATATGTATAAGTATAGAGCCATCGCTCTCAACTTATTATCTCTGTCATGTGATATTAGTGTAACCGTATAATCTTCTCACTCATTCTAAATGTATAAATATAAGCAGTATAGAGCTATCGCTCATATCTGACTATCTTTTTTACTCTATCACTCCTCTAGTGAACTAATTGCATATTCAAACATAAAGAGCGTTCTCGCTCTCATTTAAAAAAAAAAAAAAAAAAAGAAGAAATATCAACATTATATGTTAAAAAAAAAGATGTTGCGCACTGCGCGTTTTTAGTTTTTAGTTCCTTAGTTTTTAAGTTAGTATTAGTTTATTAAATTGTAAATATGTATATAGTCAACGAAACTTCCGTTTCACGCAAATGTATAACGCTCTTGAGCACGAGCAGAACAAAACTATAATATTATATAAAAATTGACATGCCACGAGGCTTAACCTTAAATAAAGTAATTGTTAAAGAAGGCCATACGTTACAGCCACTTTTGTACCTATGTTAAAGTTAGAATAAGATGAAACGACTTTGTAATAATTGATACTTAAAGACTCAATAAAACATTCATTCATTCATTCAAGAAAACCCGGAGGTAGCAAAGGGTTTTTTTTACCACCCGCGTTGATACGGAAAGCATCCACTATCCTTCTCCTCTGCACTTCTTCAACAAGATCTTCATTTATAAACAACACAAATGCCATATTTTTATTTTTTATTTATTATTTATTATTTTATGTTTTTATTAAAGAAATTTAAATTATTAAACAATAAACAAAACAATTACAAATAAACAAAGATTTCACTTTTTGGTTTTGATATTTCACAAACACTTCTCTTTTGTTTTTGATATTTTAGTGTGACCAAGTGTATACGAAAAAAAAAATAAAAAATTAGAACGCGTCATGAACAATATATTTTTTTAAGGATAGTTTCAAAACAGCTGAGTTGACACAAAAAATGTAATGAATATGTAGTTGTTTATGGTTAAACTTTACTTTATAATGAAAAAGTGTTTTATTTATTTTGTTTCTTGATTCTTTATCCAACATCTATAAAATGTTTAAAAACAAAAAAATGTAAAACGGTCATACTAATTCAAATAGAAATATAGTAAATTTCAAACAGCTTTTATGCTATCTTTCGCAAATAAATGTTATTCGTTCGAATCTCAAAATTAAGAAAGTTCATTCGAAGGAATAGAATCATTCTAACGAATAGACTATTCATGAGAATGTCAAAATAAGCATGATTAATTGCATTTCTTCATTAAAAAAAGTGATACAATAATATTATTACTATATTTTATTATTGTTGAAATAAACAACAATTATATTTAAATGAATATGCTTATAGTATGTACTAACTTAAAGTAACACAATACTAAAGTGTTTCTAACATAAAAACTACTTTTGAATTTACGGTATAGAGTAAATCTGCTACATCAATGAAATTATGTAACTAAAACTAACTTCATTTTAATTTGTTCACTTTTATTAAAATATATAAATTACTGAAGTCGAACAAGGCGGATTGTCTTTTCTATAATCGAATTTATTAAGACTCGTCAATATTATAGTTTTCGAACAGGTTATGGGCCCAGAGCTCGCGGAAAAAGAATCAAAGTAAAGGTAAATAATTAGTTTTGGAAGAATGACGTCTTTCACTGAAAAAATCACACTTTTTAATGGGGAGAATTATTTAACGTGGAAGCCTCAAATGAAGGCAGTATTGCACAAGAATCGAAAGCTAAACCTAGGACAGATGATGTTAAAATTGATGAATGGAACAACAAAGACATGGTTGCGAAATGTGAGATTATAATTGCCATGGAACCTGCCCAAGTTCTTCTTGTCGGATCTTGCACAACATCCCAGGGATCTTATGAAGAACACGTTCGACCGAAAAGGAACTCGACAAAAGGTCGAGGAGTTTCGTAAGTTACAAGAGGCACTCCACAAGGAGTAGTAATCTCAGCTCTCCTCTGGGTCCTTGTTGTTAACAAAATTCTTACAAGATTTAGGAACCAGGGCATTAAAATAGTAGCCTATGCGGACGACATAGTCGGCCCTATTGAGGTAACCGTCGGAGCGGAATTCTCTCCGATTTCCTATGAATCGGAGACATTTTGCTTCATGGTATTTCTCCGATCAGCTGATAGGAAATTCTGTCCGACGAAATTCAACGCATGCCATTTGTGTGCAATGAAGCACTTCTAATAGTCTTATTTCTGACACATACCTACAAACAAAATTTTTTCCGAAATCGTCCGACAAGTTCTTGTTGCGGAAAGTGTTTTCTTTTTAGAGAAATAGTTAATTAAAATGTAAGTAACAAAGAAATTAACTTTATTTGCGTTAACTTGTGTTACTTATTTATAATAGACTTTTTTTCTTAGGCAAAACGAAAAAACAAGTTCACAACAATATGAACGGATAACACCAAAAGGACACCAGAAATTGTAGCTGTGTTTGTGAAGATCTGGCCCAATCAGTTAAATTAATTGGGACCAAGACAAATGGATGTTTGAATGGAAAAAAAGTTTCGTGATCTTTTGTTTTGTGCATTGATATATTTCCATTGTGATTAAAGTACCTATTAGTCAAATAAATATACAATATTGTTTTTCAAGTTTTTTTTTTCAATTTATTCTTTTTTTGACACTTCAAATGGAAACAAAAAACATACGTTTGGAAATAGGGAGGACACTTTATTCGATAGTTTTGATTTAAAAATCGATGCTAGTGCTAGCGCATTATAATTGAAAAAAAAAAATACTTTTTATAAACAATAGACTACACTCTCTCACCGGTTTTTAATGGTTTAAAACGCTTATGGTGTTTATTTTATAAAAAACTATCGAAAATATATCGCATTTTCAATTTATCTGTTAATAAGCACATCTCTGTCTGAAATTTACATCCATCGCAATGCGTTGCTGGATTTCTGCAAAATTTCTTCCGATGGAAGCTACTTCGAACTGAAATTGAATCTCCGTCAGGATGTTGAGAAGATTGAAACCATTAAACATCTGCTCTGCGACTGTCCGAACCTCCAAACAAATCGCCTCCGTTACTTTGGAAACAGGTTTTTTGGAGAACTGGACGATCTAACGCAGGTCTCAATGGCAAATATGAGAAAATTCATAGTAAGCACAGGCTGGTTCGCAAATGAACCAGTCTATATAAGATATTAGATTAGGAGCATCTCTGCTTTTATTAATTGGGGATCACAATGGATCAATAGGGCCCCGTCTACGCAATAGCATCTGTGCTGTGCACGCCCTTCCTAACCTAACCTAATCTAACCTTCTTAAGGTGATTAATATCCAAATGCTTGAAAACGAAGAATGAGGATGAAGAAGGTTTTATGATAAATTAGTTGTACGAATTATCACCAATTAAAGGGATTTCACAAGAGTTTAGTTTCATTAACAACAACTTAGAGAGATCAAACTGGTACATAGATAGCGGTGCAACTTCGCACATGTGCTGTGATAAGAAGTTTTTCAAACATTTAGACAAACAACTTCTATGGGCAGGTACAAGTCGCGAATAAGAAATCAGCAAGTGTCGAAGGCATAGGAACAGTTCAGTTAGAGATTAATGTTAATGGAAAACAGACATCCATTTCTTTCTATCGTACTCTCTTTGTACCCACTTTGAGAAGCAATCTCATTTCGACAAGCAGGGCACACGTGCGCTAATATTTCGAGGTGACAAATTGTTGCTAGATGCCGTGAAACATAAGGGGCTGTACTCAGTTTTGATTACTTCAAAAGAAGAACAAGCTTGTGAAATAGCGAGTCATGAGCAGGTTAATAATCTCTAAGAATCTTGGCATAAGAGATATGGTCATTTAAATTATATATCATTTCGTAAATAAAAAGATCACTCAATGGTCATAGGCTTGCCAAAGTTTCAGAACATTGAAACAGATTGTGTAGCATGCATTAGAGGGAAGCAAACGAGACTTCCATTTGCTCAAAAGACGGAAAAATCTTATTGGAAATTATTCATACTGACCTGTGCGGTCCAATGAACACAGAATCAATAAGAGGGAATCATTATTTTGTAACCTTCATAGACGACTATTCTCATAATGTATTCGTTTACTTCTTGCGCCAAAAAAGGGAGTATTTAAGCGTTTTTAAGAAATTTAAGCTGATAGTTGAGAATGAGACAAACTATACGATTAAAACCCTACGGAGTGATAACGCCAAAAGGATTCTGAGTGAAGATTTTTCGCAATTTTTGTGCGAAAACGGTAGCAAACGACAATTGAGTGTAGAATACACACCTCAGCAAAACGGCGTTGTCGAGCGCATGAACCGCACGTTGGTTGAAATGACTCGTTGTTATATGATAGAAGCGAACCTTCCGAAATACTTATAGGGTGAATTGATTCATACTTCAGCCTACATAAGAAATCATTGTCCAACTGTTTTGAACAAAGAAAAAACACCCGAACAAATTTGGACAGGTAGAGTGCCTAATGTAAGCCATTTTCGTCAAATTGGTTGTCGTGCTTTTGTTTTGAACAAATCCTTAGATAGGTCTAAGCCAGATCCAAAAAGCAATGGATACGTTCTTATTGGTTATTCGATGGAATCCAATATCGTATCGGTTGTGGAAAAGGGGTTCGAGGAATATTGTCAAAAGTAGAAATGTTCGTTTTATTGAAACCTTCGATATCAATCCAATTGAAGAAGGAGTATTTTATGAATACAATAGAGGGAAAGAGTTCAATTGAGAAGTTTTTAGAAGAAGAAGAACAAAATAAAGTCAAACATGAAGAAGAAAATGACAGGAATAAAAACGAACACACAAGAAAAAATAAATCACAAAACTTTGAAGACAAAAGCACTGTCAAGAAAAAAGCAGACATAAATATAGAACAACAACATTTGATTACAGGAAGATAGTCAAGGCAAAACACATGGACTACAAATATCATTTTATCCGAGAAGCAATTGAACAAGATGCAGTCAGAATGGACTATCTTCAAACTGAGCTGAAGGCAGCAGACGGATTGACAAAGGCGGTTTCAAGAGAAAAACATCTCTTCTGTTTCAAAACATTTGGAATGGATTTAAATTTAAATATTGACGAGGAGTGTTGAAATAAACAACATTTAAATTTAAATGAATATTCTCACATGTACTAACTTGAAGTAAATATAGTATTGCGTTTCCAACATAAAACCTACTTTTGAATTTACGATAAAGAGTAAATTTACTGCAGTAATGAAATTATGTAACTAAAACTAACTTCATTTTAATTTGTTCACTTTTATTAAAATAATGGGTGATTTTTTGCTATTTTATTTTTGGCAACACTAGTTTTGACAACTCACGCACGTGTCGTGTTTTGTGTCACTGTCAAACATATTCAGTTTGCTCTATAATTTAACCATGAATCGTCTTACAAACGAACAACGCTTGCAAATTATTGAATTTTATTATCAAAATGCGTGCTCTGTTAAGAAAGTTCATCGCACACTCCTTCCATTTTATGGTCAATTTAATCGACCTACTGAGGCGGCTATTCCGGCTATTGTGACTAAATTTCGCACCAAATTTACATTGTTGGACATTAAACCACCAAGACGCTTACGTAGAGTGCGAACTGAGGAAAATATCGCAGCTGTATCGGCCAGTGTTAGTGATGTCTGATGACCGTGAATTATCCATGGCCGAAGATCCACTTTTGTATTTTTATAATTTTGTTCAGCGACGAAGCTCATTTTTGGTTTAATGGATAAGTGTACAAGAGGGCTCCGCGAAATTAGGCCCCAGGAAATTAGGCCCCAAAAAAAAATTAAATAAGGCCCCAAAAAAAATGCATACAAAACAACAACAATGAAAATTCTTCAATTTTGGGGTGTTATTTCATTTTTTGGGGCCTTATTTCATTTTTTTTGGGGCCTTATTTCATTATGAAATAAGGCCCCAATGAAAAAAGACCCCACCATAAATTTGGGGCTTAATTTCATTTTATTTTGAAAAACAATTTGGGGCCTTATTTCATTTTGCATAATTTACTTAAAATTGCCAAAACAACATTGTTTTCACAAAAAGTATTAAGAAAATCCGCTAATCGAGGACCCAGAGCTAGCAAAATACCGCTTAGTGTGGTCCCAGCAAATCATGTTTCAATGTAAAACCGAGGTGATGTAAAAGCTTGAAGAGAAAACCATCGTGTTGAAAACCATCAGCGAGTAACAGAATAGCTGACAAAATCGCGCGATTTTTTTCAGCTATTCTGTTACTCGCTGATGGTTTTCAACACGATCCTTATATTGAAAAGCATCAGTAAGTAACAGAATAGCTGAAAAAAATCGCGCGATTTTTGTCAGCTATTCTGTTACTTACTGATGCTTTTCAATATAAGGATCGTGTTGAAAACCATCAGCGGATTTTTACTTGCATATATAATTTTTAACATATTTTAAAATTTAAGATTTTTCCCATTTTTTTGTTCTTATGGATAAAAGAACAAAAAAGGCGTATGAGCAGCTGTTGATATACATAAAAAATCATATTTTTGATTTAAACCCTTCGAAGTGTTTAACGGATTATGAACAAGGAATGAGACAAGCCGTTAAAAATGTTTTCCCGCAGGCAAAATTAATCGGTTGCTGGTAAGATTTACAAGTGTCCTTGTTGCAGGGAAATTGTACAGGATACAATCGAAGTATTTGTTTGATGGTTTGGGGTATTATTTCATTTTTGAAAATAAACTTTAATATAAAAAAAACAAATTGGGGTCTTATTTCATTAAAAATAAAAAAAGACAAAACAATCTGGGGCCTTATTTCATTTATTTTTGGGGCCTTTTTTCATTTCGATGGGGCCTTATTTCATTGGGGCATAATTTCATTATGAAAAATTACCCCAAATTTGGGGCCTTAGTTCATTTTTTTTTTTGGGGCCTAATTTCCTGGGGCCTAATTTCGCGGTTGCGTGAAGAGCAGCCAGAAGCATTGCAAGAGCTAGCAATGCATCCGAAAAAAGTAACTGTTTGGTGCGGATTATGGGCTGACGGAATCATTGGGACGCATTTCTTCAAATTTGATGCGAATCGCAACGTTACTGTGAATGGTGAGCGCTACCGTGCGATGATAACAAACTTTTTTTTGCGCAAAATGGAAGAGCTTGGCTTGCACGACATGTGGTTTCAACAAGACGGTGCCACATGCCACACAGCATGCGTAATAATGGACCAATTGAGAGGCGAGTTCGGTGAACAGTTTATTTCACATTTGGGGCCGGTCAATTGGCCGCCTAGATCGTGCGATTTAACGCCTCTAGACTTTTTTTGGGGCTATGTTAACGCTCATGAAGCATTTATTCTTGAGATACCGGCCGAAATGTTAGAAAGAGTAGATATGCCAAAATTGGACTAAGCGCAGCCGGCCAACATGTACATGAAATAATCTTCAAACATTAAATTATATCGACCATACTATCGATTCCAATAAAATTTTCATGCATTTTTCTGAATTTTATGTTTTTTTTTTTTAATTTTCGATAGCTCTTAAAAAATCAGTCGTTTTATAAATTACTGAAGTCGAACAAGGCGGATTGTCTTTTCTTTAATCGCATTTATTAAAACTCATCAATATAGTTTTCAAACAATTATTATTAACACCGCTGCAAGGGTGTACTTGACAATTCCTTTTTGTCATGAAAAGTGCGGCTCATTAGCCGTTCGGAATCGATAAATAATTGTATGTCCCCTCCAATCCTGGGGCCTATTGCACCAGTTTACAATTTATAACCACAAATTATACAAATCGTGTATACGATTTTTTATTGTATTTGTAGAAATATTTACACACGGTCTTTCACCTGTAGAATTTTTTCACAAACTGAAACAAATTTGTGATCGCTTTATTATGGTGCAACAGAAACCCAGAAAAAAAAAGAACGATTTTCACAAATTTTAGCTTGTAATTAACAATTACAACTTTTTTTTTTGTTCAACGAAAAATTCTATTTGTCAACAAATTTGTGACTTGTAATTCACAAGTACAAATTTGTGTTTAACAAAAAATTATAAATGAAAAAATCTCGATTTCTTACAAATTTGTTAAAAAAACGCTTGTAATCACAATTTTGTAAGATGGTGCAATAGACCCCTGGTAACACGCACCAAGGAAATGGTTGAGAGTTGTAATTTACAAGGTTTTGGTTCTCTACGAGATGTTGCACCATCAAATTTTTTTTGTATTTTTTAATTGTATTTTTTAGATTAAATATTTAAAAAGGAATTGGAATGTTAAATTCATTGTATATACCCGTTGCAAAGGGACTCCTTAAAAATTTACTACAATCGGCTCCTCAAAGACAATCAAATTTTCATTAATGAATAACAGTATAATTAATTGGGTAAATACTTTAAAAAAATAGTTATGTAGTATGCACAACTTATTTCGTTGCTAAGCATGCTTAGGTTTTCATGAAAAATACTCAAGCGTTGTCAATTGCATCAGCAAAGAGAAGAGGCAAAATTTAGCTTGTGTCCAAAAGAAAATCACGATAAAAAATATAAAAAAAAAAAACATACAAAAAAAAAGACTGAGTTCAGACAAACCATAGCATATTTTACGAACATTTGTTAATTATAGAATAAGTGAAGAAAATATTTGTATAATATAAAACATAATCCAATTAAATAAAAAATATATGATAGTAAGGAGCAAAAGCTAACCTAGATGGCAGCAAATTTGCAAGTGATAGCCTATTGGTGATTGACTCATTTGCACGTGGATTAATACACTGCAACAGTTCGTGTTGTTGGTCGCGCCCACTTTCATTATTATTTCCATTGTCACTTAGCTGATTGTTGTCATCATAAGACATACCATTGTGAGAGCCTGAGTTTGTTAACAACTGTGCTGGCGAGTCAGTTTTCACAGACAGATTATAAGTTAAGGATAATGCTGATGGTGTTGGCTCTGCCAGTGGCGATAAATCAAAAATCATAGACGATGGTGGACTCTCGACATTATAAATCTGTCGCATCATTTCAAGGCGATAACTGGCAAATTTCATTAGATCAGTTTTTTTTAATAGGAATAATGTCGAAATAAAAATTAGTGTGATGAAATGTAATGCAATATAGTGAAAATGGGATTTAAGTGATATAGAAGGACGCAATGGTGGTGAAATTCGTGATAATACTACTGACTGATTAATAGATAACTTTTAAAACGCAAATCATATGTCTAAGATTTTCGATTTTGATACATTAGTGACTTTTTTGTTACAAACAAGTAGGTATTAACAAACAACAGCAACCACCATGCACGCCCAAAAGCTTTTAATGCCTTTGAGGAAATAATAAAATATTTTCTTTTTAGTATTTTTAAAATTTGTCTTATTTAATTAAATCTCTAATTTTCTAGAAAAAAAAAATAAAATATTTGAAGTGTTACGCAGTAAAGTAAGAACTTACCGTAACTTTTCTAAAGACCAATAATGAGTGGCGCCGTTTTTGGTATCAGTTACTTCAACAGCAACTATTGTCTTTGAAATAGGTGGTGCACCGAATTCGTCTTCCCCTTGTATTGGTGTCAAAGCATTTGGTAATAATTCGGGTGGAAGTGGTGAATAGAGAGTGTCAGTGAGAAGGGTAAACTGGAACTGAACCTGAAATTAAATACACGGAAAATTTTTGTAAAACAAGTTCAAAATAAATAAGATGCAAACTTGATAGAATATTATTTTCCCATATTATTTTTCAATACAAATACTAAAATGTTTATATATATAAGATTTAGTAATAAGACTTTGGTAAACTTTTTAAACAGAGTTAGTTGAGCAAGGAAAAGTTTTTGTGCATATCGATAAATAACACCTCAGTGATATCACTTTGAATCATTAGTTGACTAGTAATGATAATGATAATGATAATTGATGATAATTTTAAATCAATAAAATTCAAGAATTCAAATTTAATACTTGCAAGTCTTCTACTGCTTTTTAGTACTGCTACTAGCTCCGCGGAATTAAGTCGCTTTACGCTTGAACAACGCTCTGAAATATTGGAAAATAATTTCCAAAGTGAGTGCTGTACAGCCCAAACAGTGGGTTTTTTGAAAAGAAGTTTTGGGGAGAGTACGATAACTTGGCCGCCAAGATTTGATAACGGATTTTTGTAGGGGGGTCAAAACAAGCACTTTTTACTATGGGAGGGGCGGGTCTATCTCCCTCCGTTTAGGAGGTAGGGGCACTTTTAGAAAAAATGGTTTAAATTGAAAAAAAAAATATTAAAAAACAACGGCAACACCTACAATAAAGTGCTATACTGCGTTTGAAAGCCAGAAGATTGTTCTATAATCCTGCATTTAAATTTTATTACTCATATCAATAGTTTTTGAGAAATTCGCATTTAAAGTCCAAATTTTGATAAAAAAAAACGTGAAAAAAATGTTTAGACCGGTTGTTTTCAAAATTGTGAAATGAAATTGTAAATTAGCTGATATGCGTTTCATGTATCTATCAGTTCTTAATCGAACACAAAAAACCGCATGGTTCTATGTCTTCTGGTTTTTGAGAAAACCTCCGTTTAAGAGGTAGGGGCACTTTTAGAAAAAAATGGTTTAAATTGAAAAAAAAATATATTAAAAAACAACGGCAACACTTACAATAAAGTGCTATACTGCGTCTGAAAGCCAGAAGATTGTTCTATAATCCTGCATTTAAATTAAATTATCTACTCATGTCAATGGTTTTTGAGAAATTCGCATTTAAAGTCCAAATTTTGATAAAATAACGTAAAAAAAAAAGTTTAGACCGATTGTATTCAAAATTTTGAAATGAAATTGGAAATTAACTTATATGTGATCCATGTATCTATCAGTTCTTAATCGAACACAAAAAACCGCATGGTTCTATGTCCTCTAGTTTTTGAGAAAATCGAAAATTACCAAAACTACTTTTTTTGATTTTTGGTGGTGACGGTGATTCCATTTTAAGGATTAATGTTAATAAACATAATGAATCTTTGTTAGTTCAGTACCGCAATTCATTTGGCGTTACCCAGAATGCACCATGAGGAGGTAGAATTGCATCTGGGTCAGATATTTTGTCAGTTAGTCAGGAGTTAGTCAGTCATAGTTAGTTAAAAAAGATCAAAATGTATTAAAAAGGTGTGTAAGTCTCGTCAATAAAGCCATCGTCCGTACTATAACTGTCGAGTTCGTTGAGTTACTCTTTTATGGTGGGAAGCCGAAGATGTTTTGGCGGTAAAACACTTTCTAAATTTTCGCTCTGAATGGTGGGAGGATCGATGCCTTTTAACTGTAAACCCTCACATATATCACCATCGGTATAACAAGGGTAAACTTTTTTTTACATCTGATAAAAACTCTATTATTTGCGAACCCCAGTCGTCCTTATATTTCCTTTCTAGGCAGTATTTTCGATAGAAAAATAGTGCCATGTATTGGTGAACATGGTCAGAAGTTTGTTTTGGTTTTCAAGATCGTTTATTGTCTTTTATATGTATTTAGTGGACATTGGATAAATAGAATAAATTTGAATTTTTTTAAATGCAGATTCTGTGAATGCAAAAGAAACTTTGCATGCACCCAACCTCGCACCTACCCCAAATCCTATAGTGTGCCCAAGCAGGGGGTTGCAGGGGGGCAGCATGCCCCCCCATACATACTTTACTGTTTATATATTGTAATGTTGGAAGCTAGCACTGATTTATTTATGTAAGGAAGCAAAAAATATCAAACATTTTGTAGAAAAGTAGTTTTAGTTATTTTCGATTTTCTCAAAAACCAGAAGACATAGAACCATGCGGTTTTTTGTGTTCGATTAAGAACTGATAGATACATGAAACACATGTAAGCTAATTTACAATTTCATTTCACAATTTTGAAAACAATTGGTCTAAACTTTTTTTTCACGTTATTTTATCAAAATTTGGACTTTAAATGCGAATTTCTCAAAAACCATTGACATGAGTAATTTAATTTAAATGCAGGATTATAGAACAATCTTCTGGCTTTCAAACGCAGTATAGCACTTTATTGTAAGTATTGCCGTTGTTTTTTAATATTTTTTTTTTTCAATTTAAACCATTTTTTCTAAAAGTGCCCGTACCTCCTAAACGGAGGTTTTCTCAAAAACTAGAAGACATAGAACCATGCCGTTTTTTGTGTTCGATTAAGAACTGATAGATACATGAAACACATATAAGCTAATTTACAATTTCATTTCACAATTTTGAAAACAACCGGTCTAAACTTTTTTTTTCATGTTTTTTTTTTTTTTCAAAATTTGGACTTTAAATGCGAATTTCTCAAAAACTATTGATATGAGTAATTTAATTTAAATGCAGGATTATAGAACAATCTTCTGGCTTTCAAACGCAGTATAGCACTTTATTGTAGGTTTTGCCGTTGTTTTTTAATATTTTTTTTTTCAATTTAAACCATTTTTTCTAAAAGTGCCCCTACCTCCTAAACGGGGGGAGATAGACCCCCCCTCCCATAGTAAAAAGTGCTTATTTTTTACCCCTCTGCAAAAATCGGTCATCAAATCTTGGCGGCCAAGTTATCGTACTCGTGCCGAAGTTTTGGCCGAAATGAAGCATCCACCGCGACTGCTGTACGCAAGTTTGAGCAAACAGTTTGTTAGACTAATATGCAAGTGGACAACATTTTTAGTCCCCGTCGTCGTACGGTGCGCATAGACGAGAATGTGGCTGCTGTAGCCGAGAGTGTGAGACTCAATTTACGAACATCAACTTGCCATCGATCTCAACAGCTCAACATTTCACGCACTATCCTGAGGAAAATCTCGAATTATTAGCTTATAAAATTCTATTAGCTCAGCAATTGAAGGCGCACGACCATCCACTTCGTTATCGCTTCCAAGTTTGGACCCTAAAGCAGCTTGAATTGGACAACGATTTTGGACGAAAAATCATCTTTTCTGACGAGGCGCTACGTTAGCTACGGAAAAACCGCACGTTATAGTCCAGAAGCTAATGCATCCACAGAGAGTGACAGTTTGGTGCGGATTGTCGAGTGGTGGCATCATTGGACCATTTTTCTTTGAAAATGGGGCTGCGAACAACGTTTCGGTTAACGGTGGGCGTTACAGAGCCATGTTAACCGATTTTTTTTTATTGAAATTGAAGACATAGATTTGGACGACCTTTGGTTCATGGATGGCGCGCCATGCCACACAGCCCATGCCGCAATCCATCTTTTGCGCACTAAATTCCCAAATTGTGTTATCAGCAGTCTGGGCGATGTAAATAGGCCGCCTCGGGGCTGCGATTTGACCCCTTTGGATTTTTTTCTGTGGGGAACCGTGAAGGACTGATGTTATACCAACAATCCGGAAACAATTCAAGCACTTAAGGCCAATATCATCCAAGCAATCCGTGAGCTACAGCCCGACAACCATCAACTAGGTCTTGGAAAATTGAAATGACAGAATGCGCTACTCCGAAACCAGCCGAAGCTGCCACTTGAACGACGTTGTGTTCCATAATTAATGGGAATGTTTGCTGTTACTAATAAAGCCATAATGCATGGGAAAACTTAATTTTGTTCATTTTATTGCATTTTTAAAAAGAAACTTGTATTTGGCCCACCCTTTACGTACTTAAGTTTTCAAAAGTCAATTTGCTTTTTAAAGTTTCATTGTTTTTATTATTTAATGGAGTTCATATACCTTTTTTGTTAATTGAAATCAATTTACTCAATTTTTATTTCAAAATTTTAAGAGGAATTTTTCACTAATATGTGTGTCCAAGTAAGAATATTTCAGTTAAAATTCTTCGAAGATCCCTTTTCCCGCACACAGGAACATAAACTCATATTGACTAATTTTTAAATTGTTGGTTTTTTCAGCAGTTACATTCCTCCCTTTAAACAATTTAGCCGTAATACTCGCGCTTCAGAGTGTCCATCAGTTTACGCTTGAGTTCAACTGTGGACGTAGCACTTAATTCAGAGATTGTTACTTTAACCACACTACACGAATGTGGAATGCTTTGCTCGAAATACAATGCCCAAAAAAAATTAACTAGATTTTAACTTAGAAAGGTCACAACAAAACAAAACTTTTGGTAAGTTTTTTAAAGTTTTAAAATCGTAATATCCAGAAAAAAGTTCACCAAAGAAAAAATTCGGATTAAATAGCGCAAAACGATACAAATGTATAATTCGGTTGAGATGTACATACACATGTACATATATCTTGTCTTAAGTTGGCATATAATATTGTTCATTTTTCATTTTCATTTTGTAAAATTAAAGCAACGGAAAGATTGTGTTTGGTTTCGTAATTATATACTATATTTGATATAGTCTATTTTTTTTTAACCTTTTTACCAAGGTCAGATAGGCAATCAAAATTGACCAGAATAGTGCGAGATTTGCTTTTTAGAAAAGCATTAAGAAAAGTTTGAGTGAATTTCTTTACATATCTGCTTAATAAATAATGTAAAAAATATATTTATAATGTCTTGTAGATGAAACAATGTCAATTTATTTCAAATTTAAAAATCACCTAGTACTTAAAAACTAAGATAGTATTATTCATAAAGATTAAGTGTACATTTTATTCTATATCTTCCATTTAAGCATAAACTGGGGCAACTTAAAGGATCATTTTATACATTTAAAAAATAAAAAAAAAATAATGAAACCAGAGATTTATAAGAAAAATTTCTTTAAAAACTTATGTTTATTTACACCACCACTTATTTTGAAATTTCGCTTTCGTTAATCGCTAATGTTGCTTTATTTTCCCAGCGTTTCGACAAAGGGTCTGTCTTCTTCAGGTGATTCGTTGAAAGCAGAAATCACAAAAAAAGTTGAACAAATTTGAATAAACAGTTTATAATAGAAACAAAGTGGATTGTATTTTTTAAAAAGAAAACTTACGCATTAAATTAATAAAATGAAATTTTAGCTAATTTTATATAAAAAAAAACGTTAAAGCTTTTTATGAATCAATAAATAAATTCATTTTAAAATGAAAAACTTAGCCCTTCTTCATACGAAGATCAGTCTTGTATTATTGCAGTAGCAAAATTAAAAATTTCTTAGCAGTTACAAGAGGGAAGTACACTGCGGAGATGTTTTGTTTCCTCTTTCTATTTTGTTGTTCTTAAGGATGTGTACACTTTCAATATTAAAAACAAAATGTGTCTGCGTTTGCAGAATTTCTACCTTATTAAAATCTGATCGATTGTTAATTTGGATAACATGGTTTACAGTGCTGTCTCTGCGGAGCTTCTACTATTAATGTATGATTTACTGATTAATGGCCGGCCATTCTTTGCAGTCAATGTTGGAACATAAACGATGCTTTTATAGGAGCAATCTGTTCTAAATTATAAGGACTTTGATGCCACGCTTAAAAAAAATGTTTCTCCCGAAATTTTAGGCACATTCCTAATGGATTGTTTTGAAATACAGACCTAAGTGATGACTGTCTATTAGGAATTAATTTGTTCCTATTTCACACGTTAGAAAAAGTCAAATGCTGCAGACCCAAGGTAAATTGCACAAAATTCGATAAACTTGCCCTAGCTGTAGATACGAGCAAGTATCGCCCCATAGTCCGAGGTACATTTAAAATGTAAAAAAGTTTGTGATCACTTTCACCAAACTTTAAATTTAATTGCTCTCATTGATCTCATTTATTATACAGGGTGTCCCTTAATTCGTGCATAATATTTTAGGGCGTGGTTCTTGGTTATATTCCAAGAAAAACATTGTTTTACAGTTAGGGCCTATCTCCAATTTTTATATCATATATCGGGGATTTAAGAAAAGGCCTATTTTGGTGTACTCTGACCCATGTTAACTGTAATTGCGCTGTTAGTACTAATGATAGAAACTTCATTTAGGTTTTTATTTTTAGAAGAAATATCGGCCTTTGTAATTGCGTTTAAACAAATTTAATACCTTATCTCGGTCTTAAGATATCCAGTTTCTGGAATGTTTAGTTTTTCCTGCCCCTGCTAATTTTTTGACTTTAGGCTCAATTTTCTCCAAAAAATGCGTAATAAACATACCGTTTCACTATTGATTGATTGATTTTACGAAAAACCCCCAATTCCTTTCCCGATTCCTTAAAGGTGTTGAAAAAGAGTATGGTTTGGACTATGAAGGCCTTTTTGGAAGATCTACCAGAAAAAAAATGCTATACAAGATTAGAAAACGAAATTAATTTATAAGTTTAATTTTAAACGCCAAGGCAACAGTTGTTTAGAAACGCTGTTTGAAATTTCTATATTTACAAATGCAGAAGAATACGCAGACATTAATTCTTTAGTTTATGGGTGGTGCAATCGAATTTCAACTAGACCGCGACGAAGATACCGGGAACACTATGGCCGAGAGGTTAAGAATTGGTTAGATTAGATTAGAATATTACGGTAATCGTTGGATAGGAAGAAATAGACCCTTTCACTGGCCTGCAATATGTCCTAACCTTACAGTATTGGATTTCTTTGTATGGGGAAGAATGAAAGACCTTTTTTTTCAACCAAAATAGCAAATTTAGGTGAATTAGAAGACCGTATTCTCGAAGCGTCATCAAAAGTGAAACAGCAGCTATCATCAATATATATTTTCGAAGTGAAATCCAAAAACCGGCTATCTCGCATGCAACAAAACATAAAATAAAAAATATCTAAGCCCACACAAAATCATTTTTATTCATAGAGCCATTCAAGCTTACAGAAAAAAAAACACACTTTTTTTTTTAAATTTTACATTTTTCAGGTTTTCCCACGTATCATAAATCTATGTGTTTTTTCGCAAACTTGTCGTCCAGTTTTATTTTTATTGTTGTTGCGTTCTAAAAAAAAAAAATTTAAAACGGTATGTTCATTGCGCATATTCTGGAGAAATTCGAGCCCAAAGTCAAAATATTAGCATGGGTAGAAAAAACGGGACATGCTAGAAACTAGATATCTCAAGACCAGGATAAGAAATCAAACTTCTTTGTATGGGGAAGAATAAAAGAACTTGTTTTTTTCAACCAAACAAGCAAATTTAGGTGAATTAGAAAACCGTATTCTCGAAGCGTCATCAAAAGTAAAACAGCAGCTATCATCAATAAATATTTTCGCAATGAAATCCAAAAACCGGCTATCTCGCCTGCAACAAAACATAAAATAAAAAATATCTAAGCCCACACAAAATCATTTTTATTCATAGAGCCATTCAAGCTCACATAAAACAAAACACACTTTTTTAAATTTTACATTTTTCAGTTTTCCCACGTATCATAAAATGTATGTATTTTTTCGCAAACTTGTCGTTCAGTTTTATTTTTATTGTTGTTGTCTTCATTCAAACAAAATTTTAAAAACGGTATGTTCATTGCGCATATTCTGGAGAAAATCGAGCCCAAAGTCAAAATATTAGCATGGGTAGAAAAAACGGAACATGCTAGAAACTAGATATCTCAAGACCGGGATAATAAATCAAATTTAATTAAACACAATTACAAGGACTGTTATTCCTTCTAAAAATAAAGACATAAATGATGTTTTTATCTTTAGTACTAACAGCTCAATTACTGTTAGCATGGGTCAGGGTACACCCAAATAGACCTTTTCGTAAATTCCCGATATATGATATAAAAATTGGAGATAGGCCGTTACCGTTCAACAATTTTCCTCTTAGAATATACCCATGAATCACACCCTAAAATATTATGCACGAATTAAGGGACACCCTGTGGTTAACATAATTTCGTTCATTTGTTGGTCCGTGCAATAAGACAAATTGTATTCATTTTTAACTAGAATTATACAATCACACAATGTAAGATGGAAATTCGGGCACTTTCAGGTATACAGGGTGTCCGGTAATTCGTGTTCCATACTTTGGGATGTGATTGTTCTACATTAAAGTCTGATTTGACATCACTTTTTGGCGATTTAAATAAAGGTCAGTTTTGCTTGAGCTTTCATGCTACACGCATCGATCGATCAATCTGTATTATCTACCTAATCGTTCTTCTTTTTCAAGATTAATAAGCGCGCGAGGTTCCCAAATACCGGAAAACCCATAAAACTGCTGCAAAGACCTTGTGAATATGTGCATAGTTTAATGCAATCCATGCATGCTACCGATATCTATTGGTGTAAAAATCATGTGCGAAACAATGGAATCTTATAAATCCCTTCTTGATAAACTTAAATTTGAAAATTGTCAATATTTCACTCATGATTTGAGGAGTGAAAAATCGTTCAAAGTAGTGCTTTTTGGCTTAGGTGTGTAGGACACAAACCAATTAAAAACTGATTTAATAAGATTAGGTCTCAAGTGCAAAGAAACCAAAATGATAACGAAAACGTATGAAAAATACACTGACACTATTTACATCATTTCTCTAGAAAATGGTTCAATTAAATTGGAGTTTTCATCGGCATCAAAAAAAAAAAAGTCACACAGTGTCGTAATTGCCAAATGTTTGGCCATGGCGAGAAAAACTGCCACATAAAGAGCTATTGTTCCATCTGCGCTGGTCATCATAAGACTGCAGATTGCAAAAACTCTAATGTTGAAAAATGCGCGAACTGCCATGGTAAAGGTAATCATCAGGTTACAGACAGCGCTTGCGCAAGCAGAACTATTTTTCTGCAAATGAGACAGAAAACTAACAAAAGCTGTTCGTATTTCTACAAGGCATAATAACAATAACAACATCAATAATAATCGAAATATCAATATTCCACTGATGTCTTTAAATGATTTCCCGTCCCTTCTTACGCGTTGCGATATGAAACGTTTGGAATCAAACAACAACACCATGTCTCGTGGGAATACACATTTCCTTCAACTGCTGCAACACAACCAACAACAACAATACATCTGTAGCCAGCTCCAATGGTAAATTATTCTCGATGGACGAATTGAGTTCGCTTGTTATGGAAATGATAACCAAATTAGGTACATGTAAATCTAAATTAGATCAATTTAATGTTATCGCGCAATTAGCCACTAAATTTGTTTATAATAATGTTAAGTAATTTAAATAATTATATGAATATAATCACATGGAATGCCAAAGGTATTCGGAAAAAATATGTAGAATTTGTTAATTTTCTAAAAGATAAGAAAGTTGACATTGCACTTGTAACCGAAACTTGGTTAAAATCTGAAATTCAAATCTCAACGCCGGATTATAAGTGCTATCGAGTTGATAGAGAAAATAGAATAGGCGGGGGTGTCGCAATTTTAACTAAGCGATCAACTCAACATAAGCTTTTGCCTTGTGTTCAGACTCGGTACTTAGAGAATATAGGAATCGAAGTTACTTTACTTAACCAAAGAAAAGTCAAAGTTTGGCCCCGATTGCCGTTGTCGATTGCCAATCGAATCGAAACTTTTCGATTGTTTCGATTGGTTTTCATATTTTGTATTGTGTAACTCAATCGATCGTACAATGTACTATTGTGAATGAACCCACAGAATATTGCTATTATTTCAAATTTGACAGTTCTATGATGTGTTAGCTTTCGAAATCATTATTTGTTTTTCTGGATTTCTTTTTGTAATATAAATTAAAATAGTTTATTTACATTTTAAAATGAGTGGAATAGAGTTATGGTTTAGCGTTTAGCGATAGTAACACACATACCGACATCTTGAAATTACAAGAAAAAGAAGACATATCAGAGACATATCTAAACCTTTGGTATACACACAGTGCCGGATTAGCCATGAAGCAAGAGTAGCAAATGCTACGGGCCCCGCGCATTTGGGGGCCCCGCGCACCAACCTTTTCTGACCATAAAAAAGTATTATTTACATATTAGATTTAGTTACAATTACTAAAAAGAAAATATTTGGATCAAAATGATCAACTAAAATTTTATTTTTCTATCCGCTGGTCTTACCAAAAATCATGTTTCGCACCGCACCAAACGCAAATTGGACAACGGTATGTGTTTGAGATTAAATTAATTTATTTTATTCGAAAACTATTTATTTTACGAATGTTTATATTCTACATAAAATTTGTTTGAATTTGCTAAACTTTGTTCAGTTACCCTATAAATTTCTCTATTCTCCTAACTCTATCAACAAAATTTTCTTCTACTTTTTATGTATGTACATTATTTGAATTCAAATTCAAGGGCATAGCTGTTAATTTAAAAGTATCGTATGATTTTACTAAGCTGTTAATCTATGCTCTCTTAAATTTTCTCAAGCTTATCAAGTAAATTTTTTGGTAAACTCGTTCACTTGGATCGAAACCATACTAAGGGTAACATCAATAAATAATTATTATAACGTGGTAACATTCGCTTATTTTTTTTTGTTGCTACATATATTTGGAGTTTACCTAGTGTACAGTCGCTTTTAGGTTTTGATAAATTGTTTTCTCGTTTCAAAACAGTATGAAATTCAGGTATTTATTGTCACCATTGATAACGTACTCACTGCTTTAGGTAAACGTATATGAACAGTTATCATAAAATTGCTGGCATTTTCGGAACATTCCGAGAGCTAAAATCTCTTCCTGATTCAAAATAGCTTTTTTGGCCTTTAGTCCACAAAAACTGGCGTTTCGTCCGGGTGATCGCACATGGACTCATCAGTTGGCTGTGAGGACCTAGTCAATACGCAATTTTTATTGAATTCAGTTCATCTTACATTGATTTTTTGACAAAAATCCAATGTGAACTATATCCAACCAAGATTAAAATTGTAATCATTAACGTTGAAATATTTTGCCCGTGGCCGAGCATTGATTCTATATGAAGGTTTTTATAATACAAATTCTATATACGAGTACTACTGAAATAAATCAGCCTAGTAGAAGACTTAGCACTATTAATGGATTTGTTGAATTTGTTGAAAATAGCAAAATATTTCAACGTTAATGATTACAATTTTAATCTTGGTTGGATATAGTTCACATTGGATTTTTGTCAAAAAATCAATGTAAGATGAACTGAATTCAATAAAAATTGCGTATTGACAAGGTCCTCACAGCCAACTGATGAGTCCATGTGCGATCACCCGGACGAAACGCCAATTTTTGTGGACTAAAAGCCATACAAGCTATTTTGAATCAATATTTCAACAAGTCCATTAATAGTGCTAAGTTTTCTACTTGGCTGATTTATTTCAGTAGTATATAGAATTTGTATTATAAAAACCTTCATATAAAATCTCTTCCACCAGAAGAAATTAAAAATCTGCAACCATAGTAAGTGCTTACGCAGATGATTTGGAGGACAGTCTGGGCAACGAATTAGTGCAATTCGCTTCAATGCTCAATTCTGATGTGGCTGGTATTATTGACAGCAGGAATCATGAGGCTCTGGAAATGCAGGTTTACAAGCTGTTGATAATCGTCGACTAATATATTGCGTCTTAGAAGGGTACGACAGCATCTAACTGATGAGCCCAACTGTCGTACCTGGGCGAAACGCATTTGGACTAGAGGTCACAAAACGCTTTCAATTGATTCATTCAATATAGTCCACAAAAACAAAAACAAAAACTATAAAATTTATTTTTATATTTTTCGTTTTTACTTCTTCTTGTCTAATAATTCTTTACAATCATGTTTCCCGAACGTTGAAATTGCTTTGCGCATTTATTTGTCTCTCATGATCACCAACTGCAGTGGTGAACGATCTTTCTAAACATTAAAACGTGTTAAAAATGAATTGAGGAACACGATGAGCCAACAACGTCTTAATCTCCTCACTTTAATGAATATTGAACATGATTTACTCCGAGAAGTCGATATCAACAGCATTATTTATAAATTTTCCCAAATTAAATCAAGAAAAGTTTGTTTGTAACAGTTTTGTTTTATTTAATACCATAAACTTGATAAGTGCCTAACCTAAAGCAGTCTAAGGGCCCCTTGATAGAATTTGCTACAGGCCCCGCGCTGGCTTAATCCGGCACTGTATACACATACACATACATATTTGCTTTTTTAAATAGTTTCGCTTAATTAATTGCTTAATTGCTAATATTTTAAGATTCTGTGCTCATGGATCTTACCAAGTTAGTGTTGGTAATTAATTTTGTATTGACCTTGCACAATCCAAAGTGTCTTAAGTGCTAAAGGAAAAGCTCTCAGTTCTAGAAACGCATATTTATTCATATATATTATCAAGATAGTGTTTCAAAAAAAAGCAATTCAGCACGCATATTACAATCGTTAGCGAATTTCTCTCATCTTTGCTTTAGATGGCTCTTAGCAGAAACCATCTTCGCGATGTCCAGATTTCCCTACATCAATCCAACCAAAATTTCTATTTGCCTTTTCTTCGTTATCACTTTCGACCTGCATTTAATAGATATTTGAATGTTTTGTCCTCAAAATAATTAATTAATTATAAGAAACTTACATTTTGTTCACAAGAAAAACTTCTGGACTTTATCTTCTATACGCGTCGATCAGAAAATGACAATCGAAAAGAAACGACTGTGAAATCGAAAAGTTTCGATCACAATCGACATTCGCAATATGAAATAGAGTAATCGACGATCGATGATCGAAAAAGGTCGATCATCGATTACAAAATCGACAACCGCAATATGGCCCTTTATTGTGTTTATTTCCCTGGAAAAATTATATGAAATTTAAAACCTGTAGAGAAAAGGCTTGCATTAAAAAACGATTTCAGGAAGATTTTTAGTATGAACTGTGCATTCATTATAGGCGGTAATCTAAACTGCAAGCATAGGGACTGGGTTTGTAGTAGAGCTAACTCGTGGAAAAATGTTTTTTCTGACATTACTATCATGTTGCCTGCTTCTATTATGTTTCCACCTAGTTATACATACTTTCCAGCTAGTTCTCGTGGAAGTCCTTTTGTTATAGACTTATTTGTCACTAATGTTTCTGGTCTTATGTCGAATACAATTTCGTTAAATGAGCTTAGCTCTGATCACAATCCAGTCATATGTAAAATTCTTTGGTCGGGCTTACAAAATGTACAATATTTTCAGGACATACAAAATGCAAACTGGCCAAAATATAGAAAAGAAGTAAAAAGGACCCTTCAAACCTTAAAACAATTTCATGTAAAGAGGATGTGGACTCTCTTGTTCAGCAATTTTCCGACCATGTCCTTAGTTCGGCCAATAATAATATTCCAAAAGTTGCAGTAAAATGCTATAGTAATAAAATTCCACCCCATATTTTGGAATATATAAAAATAAGAAATATGTTTAGGCGAAATTGGCAAAGACATCGCCAACCTTCTTCGCGTATCCAAGTTAATAAAATAATAAATAAGTGCATTCAAGACCATAGAAATAAAGAATGGAATGACAAACTTAAAACTTTATATAAATAATAAAAAGAAAAGAAAAGAAACTTTTAATTTTAAATTTTAAATGTATTTAAACACAAATTTTACAACTTATTTTGAATTAAAATTATGTTACGCGTTTCAGAAATGGATTTCTATCATCAGACTATCACGATTTTTTTTTCTGAAATATGTAAATTGCCACTTGCTGTTTATTTATTTCTGTGATCTGAATATTGTATTGTTCTCTTGTTTCATCTTGTGCATAATGTGAGGGCGGTGTCGAATAGTGTGTTTGTTTTAAACATTAGTTTGTCGTTAAGTAGTTTGTCCTGTTCTAGTTTATTTGCTTTGTAAATCTCGAACTCTTCTAATGTGTCAAGTAGTCTTCCTTTCTTACAAAAGTGCATTGGGCTGAGGTTATTGTCAAAATTCGTATAATTGTGTTTCTCGTCAATGAGGTGCAAAGCATAATTTGATTTTGTGTTTGGTTTAGGTAAATGTTCTGTGAATCTTTCGTAAAATGTTCTTCCCGTCTGTCCTATGTAATATTTGTTGCAGTCATCGCATTTTATTTTGTAAACTCCAGTGCATGTTTTTATTTCAATGTTTCTTTTTGGTTGGATTAGCTTTTGGATATTATTGTTTGTTTTGAATGATATGTTTATGTTTAATTTATTGAATTCATTTTTTATTTTCTGTGGTAGAATGTTTGTGTATTCCATGGATATGAATTTTTTGTCAGTATTGGTGTTTTCATTTTTTAGATAGTTATTTTGGTTTTTTATTTTCTTTTTCCGATTTTTAAGTAGCTTGTCAATTGTTTCGTCATTGTATCCATTTGCTCTTGCGATTTGTTTTATTGTGTTAAGTTCGTCCTTGAAATCTTGTTTGTTCATGGGTATTGTTAATAATCTGTGGATAAAAGTGTTGTAAGCTGCCATTTTTTGTGAATGTGGATGGTGGGAATCATTATTTATTGTTATATCTGTGGTTGTTGGTTTTCTGTAGATTTGGTAGTTTAATTTGTTATTAATCTTCTTTATGTTTAAGTCTAGGAAGTTTAGGCAATTTTCGCATTCTATTTCAGCTGTAAATTTTATATTTTCGTTAATGTTGTTTATGTATTTTTGTAGTATATTTATTTGTCTATGTGTTCCGTCAAAAATAAGGAAATAAAGGTTCCAAACCATTCTGGAATATAGTAAAAGTTGTTAAAAATAAAAACAGGCAAATACAGCCTCGGCCAAAATTATTGAGCACCATTATATTTCTCACTTTACGTCCAAGTGTTTAATTTAAATAAATTCAAACACTTTGTATAGTATAACATGAAGCTGAAGATCGCTGCATCGAAATTTATGTTTTCATTTAGGATAGCAGATCTCGATAAGTATCAAAGATATTGGAATATTTTAAACGCCAAAATGTTGGGCGCAAATTTTCCTAGCGGCGATGTCCGTTACTTTTTTTAAATTGTATCTCGTTATATTTTATTTTAGTGAGTTTTAAAACTTTTAAGACAAAAAAATTTTTAGGAGAGGATTTAGACCGCAATCATTTTTTTAGAAATAAAATAAATATGACCCAATGTAGAATATACGTTTCTCTAGGGGCGATGTTTCTCCTTTTTTTTATTTTTTTTTATTAAGCTTATTTAACCATGATTTAATCATGAAATTAACAAAAAAAAACAAAAAGTTTGGACCCTTATAACTTTGGATTGACTAATCGTAGGTAAAAAATAGTTGTGACTGTTGTTCTAGATGGCTGGCATTACAAGAGGAATAAAACTTGAATCATCGTTAGAAATAAACCTAGTATAATTTTGTTTTAGCTAAACTAATAGCTCAACACTATCCTTTTTTGGTTTAGCTAAACTAAAAGCAATAAATATTTTTCAATTCAAATTTGTTTAACATATCTCATAATATCTATCTAATTATTATAATAGTTATTCTATAAAGTATATTCATTCTGGAATTTTCTTTTTCTTTGTCTTTGCTGAAATTTTGTTTTTGTTTGTATAACAATTAATCTTTTCTTTATATAATTCCAATTTTGTATAATTATTATCAGAATTATTAAAACTTGAATCGAAAAAATAAAAATTCATATGAAGTAAATATTATAATTTTGATAATATACAATTATTAATATAATGCAATAAAAAATATAAAAATATTACAAATAACCAACATCTTAACTAACTAACACAAAACGTAGATATCTATTTTCCTTTTTGTTGTAATTTGTTGCTAGACAACAACTGACTCAAGAACATGAAATAAAACAAAAAGAAAAAACATCGCCTTTAGAGTTTGGAAATTCTAATTTTTTTATGTACCGTTCTTATACCTACGATTAGTTGATCCAAAGTTATAAGGGTCTAAACTTTTTTTTTATAACTTTCATGTTTAAAAAAATTTAATAAACAAAAAAATAAAAAAAAAAAAAAAACATCGCACCTAGAGTTTGGAAATTCTAATGTTTTCATGTACCGTTCTTATACCTACGGTTAGTTGATCCAAAGTTATAAGGGTCTAAACTTTTTTTTTTTTTTTTAACTTTCATGTTTAAAAAACTTTAATAGACAAAAAAATAAAAAAAAGAAAAAACATCGCCCCTAGAGTTTGGAAATTCTAATTTTTTCATGTACCGATTTTTTACCTACGATTAGTCAATCCAAAGTTATAAGGGTCCAAACTTTTTGTTTTTTTTTTGTTAATTTCATGGTTAAATCATGGTTAAATAAGCTTAATAAAAAAAAAATAAAAAAAAAATAAAAAAAAAGGAGAAACATCGCCCCTAGAGAAACGTATATTCTACATTGGGTCATATTTATTTTATTTCTAAAAAAAATATTGCGGTCTATATCCTCTCCTAAAAATTTTTTTGTCTTAAAAGTTTTAAAACTCACTAAAATAAAATATAACGAGATACAATTTAAAAAAAGTAACGGACATCGCCCCTAGGAAAATTTGCGCCCAACATTTTGGCGTTTAAAATATTCCAATATCTTTGATACTTATCGAGATCTGCTATCCTAAATGAAAACATAAATTTCGATGCAGCGATCTTCAGCTTCATAGTATAACATTGCTTTTTATTAAACAAATATCAATATTTAATTGGACCGCCCTTTGCCTTTATTACGGGACCAATTCTTTTTGGTAAAGAGCGTACAAGCTTATTGCATTGTTCTGCACTTAATGCCCTTCATTTATCACGCAGGTGATGTTTTAAGTCGTTTTTGTTGCTGATTGTGTTCTGCCTGATCTTGTGCTTTAATAAGCCCACAAATGTTCTATGGGACTTAAATCTGGGGAATGGGTAGGCCAATCAAGAACCTCGTCGCAATTTTCCCCTAACCAGGTCTTTGTGCATGCAGCTTTGTGGCAAATAACGTTATTTTACTGGAACTTTACTCCATTCATGTTTGTAACGCCAAACAATAAGAAAAATGAGGGCAGGAGTGCAGTTTCCAGTACGTTTATATACTTCGTAGAGTCCATGCGATCGTGACACACAAACATTTCGCCTGCCCCTGAAGAACTCATACACCCTCAGACCATAACGCTCTCGCCGCCATGTTTTAATGTCGGTACTTAACACTCCAGATTAAATTCTTCACCGGCTCGACGACGAACAAAGGTTGCACCAGCGGTACCAAAAATCTTAAAGCGTACCATAAATGAAGAAGTTTTGAAAGTTAGGTATTTTCATAACGAGTTATAATATACTGAATTATTTGCTACATATTGTTGCAACATCGTATGATCTAACTTAGCTCGAAATTCGATTAGTCTGACCACACAATATTTGACCAATATTCTTCAGTAAAAGTTTGGCATTTTCGAGCCCATACAAGCCGCACATTTTTGTTCTTTTCAAATAACCATGGTTTTTCCTGGCTTTATAGCCATTCATACCAGGTTCTTGGAGTCTTCTACGAGTAGTTTCAGCACAAATTGGCTTCTTAAATTCTGCTGAAAATTCGACAGCGATTTTCGGTCCTCGCGGTTTGTTGTGATTCGCATACGCCTAGTTATTGTCCTTTTCTCATGCTACCCGGTCTCTGTGAACCGCTTAAGAGAGTATTGGACAGATCGACGCGAATATTCCAGAGTTTTGGAAATTTCTACCTGAGATTTCACTTGGTCATATATCTGCTGTACGTGCGCACGTTTAACTAAACTTAGTTCGTTTTTTTGTACATTTTCCAATAATACTAACCAATACTTAAAATGAAACCTACAAAAAATACTTGAGATTTCACAAGACGAAGAACACCTAAGAACATGCGGAAATGACTAATCTTGAGATAACGGATGATGCATTTTCAATAACAATGTAGAAAAAAACCGTTTTTTAGTTTATCTGAGACTAAAAAATTATTTCAACACCAACTGTATTAAATTTAATTTGTAAAAAGCATGTACACACGAAATTGTGCTCAATAATTTTGGACAAGACTGTATTTTGTCTAAAAAATGCGAAGGCTCTCGCATCAAGTATGCAAAGCTGTTAAAAGCAATCGTGCAATAGGTAAATCAACAGGCATGATTCTGCTTGACATAGAAAAAGCTTTGATTCTTTGATTCTGTGTGGCATAAGGGTCTCATTTATAAAATGATTAATTATAACTTGCCTCCATTTCTTTGTAAAATAGTGCAAAGTTTTGTTGCAAATAGATGTTTTAAGGTACATATTAATAAATGAGTGTCCGATCTTAATTTTAATTTTATTTTTCTGCTGGTGTACCCCAAGGCTCGGTTCTTGGACCAGTGTTATACAATTTATACACATAAGATTTGCCAAAACTTGCTGATTGTGATGTCGCAATATATGCCGATGACACAGCAATATTTTCGTCGCATGAAATTGGTCTCAACATTGAGACAAATTTAAAAAATGGAGCTAGAATATTGCAAGATTATTACACAAATTGAAAAATAAATCTTAACTCCGAAAAGATCCAAGCAATCTTTTTCACCAGAAAAAGAAAACGTTGCCTACACGGCTAATCAGCTTATTATTAGTGGACACCCCATCAAGTGGGAGCTTTCTGTTAAATACTTGGGCATATTTCTTGACAGTAAACTTACATTCAAAGAACACAATATGCAAACAATTAAAAAACTAAATATTGCAATTCAAATTTTGTATCCATTCATAAATAGAAAATCATTACTTTCTAATAAAAACAAAGTCATATTACACAAAACTATTTTTGAAGCCATTCTTTTATACGGATGTCAGATTTGATGTAATTGTGCCCAATGTTACATTAAAAAACTACAGATATCTCAGAACAAAATACTTAAAATGATGTCGAATTTATATACCTGGCATCATTCTACTCATGACCTTCATCGGAGAGCCAATGTTGAATTGATCTCAAATAGAATACAAAAACTCAACGATTCATTTAAAATCCGATACGACATTCCTGAGAATCCTCTTATTAATGAGTTATGTTTATGACATGGTCGCTTACCTGTGCAGGTCAATTCTGTCTTCCTTATATTTACCTATCTATGTATGTATGTATGTATGTTACGATTTGATATCTATTTGTATTTGTACATGCATACGTTTACTTAAATACTTAAATTAAATTTATTTATTTATGTATGTATATAGTTATTTATTTATTTATTTATTTTTTTTTATTTATTTATTTATTTATTTATAGTATACTTGTTTATTTATGGACTTACCTATAATTTGTTTTTTTGTTTTTGTTACTCATTTATTTAATAAATTACTGTTTAAGCGTTATTTTTTGTTACCTACTCTTTATTTATGACTTTTGTTTTAGAAATATATATATATATTTATATATATATACATATGTTCATTGTAAATTAATAATTTTTTTTTTTTATTTTTTATTAAATGGTGGTTTTTGATCGTTGTTTCCTCAAAAATGTGTTTATATGTATATTACTATTTTATTTATTTATTAATTATTATTTGTTGCAGTAGAAAGACATACCTATGTAAAATCATATCTCTGTAAATTGTGCGATAACAAACCGAGTGGTTGTCAATTATCAATTGATAATTGATAAAAATAGAAATTCCATATTTTATAACCCAATTAAAAAAAGTTTTGGTCATTGATTATGATGCTTACCGTTGTGAACAGAAAGAAAATTGACTAATATTGTCAGATTGTTGATAACTTCTTAAATAAAATTGAGTTTAAAAGTACAAAATTTCAATATTTATCAAATATCAATTGATAATAATTGACAACCATAATAGGAGTGATAGACATTTTACACCGTATTAATTTTAATATTTAAATCCAAATTGTCGGACTAATTATGAACTATTTTCTTCTTTACATAAAATCTTTAGTTTATTCAATAATTTTTAAAATAAATAGGTAAATATATTAATTAGTTTGATAAAAATACACACCATACACCTAAATACGTAAGAACTGCTTCCCGATGATTTGGAAAAGAGACTTGAGTTTTCTAAGGGTACAAACAGAGTGGAGCGGAGAGCAAAGCTGCGAAATTCATCAGACAGAAGAGCAAAGAGCACGAGAAGAGAGCAAGGATGAAGCCTAGCCAGAGTGAGGAGAAAAGAGCAAGAGCAAAGTAGAAGTAAACAAGCAAGCGAACATTCTTTTCCATTTAAATATTTGTATTTTTCAAATAAAAATGGATTCTACTAATTTGAATCTGTATTTTATTGAAAACACATTCTTAAGCATATAATATTTTCTGAAACGCGGAAACAGGAGTGAAGGAATTCATGTAATTAACCAATTGGATTTCCTCAGTGAATTTCACCATTTATTCCAAGAGCTACGTTAAAATTATGTTAAGTTTGAAGAATATTTCCGAATGAACATGAAAACATTCGGTTATTTACTTGACAAAATTCAATACAAGCTGACGAAGAAGTGGACAGATTTCATAGTAAACACAATTCTAGTCAATAAAACATCTGGCAGTAGCTTTAAATACAAAAAAACAGATCGAAATTTCAAACACATCTAGGTAAAAATCGCAGCGATGAGAGTGGAGAAATAAAAATGTTTGAAATCGCCGCTTTGCTTTCTTGATGACTCTTTGCTCCATCTCCATCTTCGAACGACGCTGCACTCTGTGTGCCAGCCTTTCACTACACGTGTTTGATTTCTCCGCTTTTCTCTTTGCTCGTTGCTTTTGCTCACTCTCAGCTCCACTCTGTTTGTACACTAACTCTTCTAAAGCTTGTAAAGAGGAGATTAGATGACAACGGTTTATAAGCTTATGACGTTTTTATTTGGCAATCCGGAAGCCTTCCGGACTCTTCTGAAAGTGTTCAATTGGGAAAAAATGAAAGTTCTGATTCTGAAAAGAAGAGAAATTTGTGGATTTGAAATCAGAAGCAAAACCAAAAGCACTCACACATTCATATACTTAAACGTCAACCTCAACAGCTGTGATTTTTGGTATTCAAATTGTGCGAACCAGGGTTGGCCTACATTTTCTACATGATTTACTACGTTTATATGAGGTGTCGAAGCGAGCTTGAAGCTCGCTTCGAACCTTTATATACCTGTATTGAGTTGAAATGAGCTTCGTTCGACTCGATCCCAATCGCTCAGCGGTGTCGAGTAGAAATGTGAGTCGAAAATCCGACCCTAATCCAACTCGATCTTTCGATACTGGATATAAACGTAGTATTTAACTACGCGTAGTTTATTGAAGAAACTACATGCCTAATTTACTACAATTTGTTACGTCTGCTCCATATGTATGTAGTTAATTCATAAAAAATCAATATAATAAAGAAAAAAAAAAAAAAAAAAAACGATTTTGCACTTTTATGATCTAATGAAGGTTTGTAAAAAAAAGTTCCATTTACCATAAGGATGAAGAATTGTAGGAATAACTGAACGTTTAATTTAAAAATTCAAATTTCAAATGCATTACTGACAGTTAATTGACAGCAATGCTACAATTTTTTAAATTAACTACAATTATACTCTGTCCAACAAAAATTGTCAGTACAGGGAAGATAGGACGTTTGTCTCTCATTCTGGTTGCATTGCCATGCATAAGTGTGTCGCCTTTTAAAGCTCTCACAGGGATTCCGTAGTTTAAATTATAAATCGCCGCAAATGAAAGTAAAAAACACGTAGGGCTACCGTCTGCCGATTCAAAACGACTGAAAACAATATTCAATTTACCTATTCCCACAACGCCAAGCGGTAAGATAATAGGCGCGTTTTTTTTTTAAGTTGAAAAACAATACGACAACACTCAATATACTCTTCTTCTTAAAATGTGTTCTCAAAAGCTTCAAATCCCAAAAGCTCCTTAATAAAAACCACTGAAAAAGCTCTTTTTTTTTTATAATTAACGCGCACTCAAGGGATTATGACTACCCTTTAAATGTTGGTTGAACACAGTGCGAGCATTTAGGAAAAAGTGGGAGGATTGAGTAGGAGAAACCGATGTACATTCGTCTTAAATTTCTGGACATTGAAATGGGGAGGAAAAACAGAGTCGGTTAAGGAATTCCACATTCGAGTCGTACGGCAAAAGAAAGAATCTCTGTACTTAACTGTACGTCCAAAGTTTGGCTCAAGGGTATATTGATGAGCATTCCTTGCGGCACGAGTATTACGGTGAAATTTTTTTAGGGGGGGAATGCAACTCGCTATTTCAATAGAACATTGTTTATAGAAATAACGATAAAACAGTGATAGACAAGAGACATTTCGACTATGTTCTAACGAAACAATTGTTTCGGAAATTACTGTCACCTATCAGCCTTAAAGCTCTATTCTGGACCCATGTTCTGTAACTCTCACATCGAGTGAGTTTTCGCATAAACGGTGCGAATCAGAACAAAAACACTGCGGAATGACTCAAAATTCTGTTTCTCACACGCAACTGTTTCTGTAACTTTTTTTCGCTCGATCAAGAACAAAATAGAAAAAATTATTGGATGTATTGGAAAAATGTGAAAAAAACTGTATCTGTAAGTCTGAAGTCGATACAATTTTTCGATTTTTCTGTCAAAATCATTCGACCACTCTGATACAAGTGAGAAGTGAGAACAAGACAATAATAATAAAAATCAAATATGACGGAAAATAAACAAAAGGTAAATAACTTATTTTGTATGTTGTTTGATCAGGAAAATTATTATTTTTATCCGTAGAAAATTGAAAGGATCTCAAAAGATCAAAAATAAAAATTGGTAGATTACATGGCAACACATTTAGAGTTCGCGAGAGGCCAATTCGGCGGACCAAATTCAAGTATTACGTCTGTGAATGCACATCATATTTCTATTGTCACTTTGTTCACTAATTACAAGCACACTCTACATTTTACATTTCACTTGTTTTAAAAATTTGAATTACTGCAAAATAAAAAACTTGAACACTTCAACCTTTTCAATATAAAAGAAAAAATAATTTGTAGTTAAATGTGAAATAAATTGAAGCTGTCAGCTTAAGGGAAATGTAAACATTTCTTCCATTGGAAACTGGAAACTATGGTTTTCTCACAGGGGTGTTTTCGCATCATGTTATAGACACAGTTCATTTTCCAATATAGAGAAACGATGAAATTTTTCGTTCCACCTCTAATCGACTGCGAAAATACTCGACCGAGTTACAGAACATGGGTCCTGGATTCTGTCTAGTAATTGTAAAGATGTTTTAGAAGCACCAGCCCAGATATGAGAATTGTATTCTAGTTTGGGACGTATATAAGCCTTATAAATTGTGGCCAGATCAGAGGGGGAGAAAAAGTTTTTACATCGTCTTAGCAAACCTAAGCATTTGGCCGCATTTTTAGCAATATCCAATATGTGGTCATTCCACGAAAGGTGGTCAGTAATACACATACCAAGAATTGATAGCTTTTCAGTTTCTATGATGCAAGCTCCATCCATGAATAGGGGCATAGGGGGAATATTTCGCTTTAGTGACAAAAAACAGCTCTGAGTTTTAGAAGCATTAAATTCAACACGATTTTTAATACCCCATTTAACGATGCTATTTAGATCGGAATTTAAAGAGCTCAACATATATTGCCGTTGCAATTCAACATTCAAAAAACAAGGAATTGAATCAGGAAATGAATATGAAAAGCTAAGGGTGCTGTCATCAGCAAAACAGTTAAGTGGATTAGTAGTTTCGGTAAAAAGATCATTTATGAAAATGAGAAAAAGAGTCGGAGACAAAACAGAGCCTTGAGGGACACCAGCATTTATTTTACGAACTTCAGACTTGAAACCATCCAAAACGACTTGAATTGAACGGTCAGAAAGGTAATTACTAATCCATCGAATAAGAGATACATCGATACCAAACGCACCCATTTTTTATAAAAGAGCAGGCTACCAGACTCTATCGAATGCCTTAGAAATATCAAGCGCAATGATCTTACTTTCCCCAAAAAGATGTAAGGATTGGTTCCACTTTTCAGTGAGATATGCCATCAAATCACCAGTGGATCTATTACTGCGAAAACCATATTGGCGGTCATTAAAAAGATGTGCTTCAAGATATATCTTAAGCTGCCGATTGATCAGTGTTTCCATGACCTTAGACAAAAGGGACTAGTGATGTGTACCTCATACATGAGGCAATACAAAATGTCCCATACACCAATCTGAAATGTCCCATCACCTCAAAACGAAAAAATGTATTACCTCACACCTCACCACAAAACCAACGAAAAATATTTCTCTTTACTCTTTCATGGAAAAAAAAACACTATTCGTATCGAACATCTCACTCATCGGCCTGATACTAAGACTGAGAGTGATGCAGAATGAAGTTGTATTGTAGTTAATTGTATGAAAGGAGGAAATAGACCTCAAACTCTCTACCCACCAAAGATCAAACCAATGGAAATAGAATGAGGTTTGTGGAAGATGAGGATTTTAAATGAAATGAATGAATGTGTTGTGAGTTGAGTTGTTGTCTTGTTGAGTACTTTTTACTCAAACGTCCCATTCAAACAAAATTCATGACATTGTCGCAGGCTGGGTTTTTGTATCAGACTGGAAATTTGTATCAGGATGGGACTTTGTACCAGGCTAGGACTTTGTACCAGGCTGGGACTTTGTACCAGACTAGGACATTTGTCATTTAGGATTGAGGAATTGAGTTCTTTTGCATCTGTTTGAGGAGACAAAATGAGAAGAGTAATGAGTGGGACTTATGAATGAATGAATGTTGCACTGACTACAATGTAACAAACAATGAAGATAGGTATGAAGCATTATCGAAAATTATACAATCAAAGGGTTACAAAAGGAAGGAGGTTTTTTTTACATTTTGGAGTAGGAGGTTTTGTTAATTTTTGAAGGAGTAGGAATTTTCGTTTTTGATATGCAAATGCAAGTGCATTGCCTTTTATTTGTATTTGTTTTGTTTTCAGTGTTAGAAAAAAGAGACTAGGGTTTAGAGATCAAGATCAAATATGAGAATTGAAAAAAAAATCAATCAATCAATTGTACTGAGTTTGCGTACGTGAAGAGTCATTAGTGTTGTATTTAATCCAGTGTCCTGTAACAAAATTTGTTCGAAAAAAAAGTGATCAGAGCAGGTCTTAACAGAAGAAAAATGTTGAGTGGGAAGAAAGTAGGACAAATATTGTTTTTAAATACAAAAATGTAATGATGTATTTTTTTAAACTTATTAGATTCAATTTATTTTGAATGTGATAACATATTTGTTTTTTTGTTAAAAAAATATCTTTTTGTGTTTATCTTTTTATTAAATGCTTTCTTTAAATAACTTAAATAAAATTTAAAAACACTTTTTCTTTTAAACTTTTTTTTTAGGTTAATTTTTTTATTATATCTTTTTATATTTACTTATTTTAAACTTTATTTCTGTTAAGAACTAACACTTTTTTAATTTTGTTTTTAAATGTTTTATTTTAAAATAAAGTGTTTTGTATCAAGGATATTTATTTAAATATATTATATTTATTGATATTTAATTTTTGTAACCTTTTTATTTAATGCAATTTTAAAAACTGTTTTTGGAAAAAATATATACTATTAAAAAAAATACGCATTGTTTAATTTCGAATTTCAAAATATCCATTTAAATAGGTATGTACCATGGGACATTTGAGGTGGGACAAAGTACCACCTCATTTCAAAAAATGAGTACCTCATACAAACTCATTTCAAATTCGTGTCCTACCCATCACTAAAAGGGACGTCAGTCAGTGCGATTGGCCGATAATTAGAAGGTGAAGGAGATGCGCCTTTTTTGGGGACTGGTTGGACGAATGCTGTTTTCCAACTCTTTGGGAAGCACCCTGTAGAATAGGAAAGATAAAAAAGTTTGCGCAGTGGTTTTGCCAGTGTGGAAGAACATTTCTTCAGAACGATGGCTGATATACCATCCGGGCCAGCAGATTTGTGAATATCGAGATCTTTTAATATTCTAGCGACTGCTCGGGTGCGAAAATAAATTTTGCTCATTGAAAAGTTTACATTTTCAAGAACTTGCAAATAGTTCTACAAACAAATTAGCCTTATCTATGGAACTAACAACAGGATTATCATTGTAGATGAGCGTGGGAACCGACGAAGAGTTTTTGATTTTCTTTACGAATGACCAAAAGTTTCTACTGCCTTTAGGGCACTGGATTATTTTTTGTCTTAATTTTTGTTCGTGAAAGAATTTGGTTCTTTTGATCCAAGCGTTACAAGCATTCCTTGCTCTCTTAAACTTTATGTGGTTTTCCTCAGAAGGGTTGGCTTTGTATGTTTGAAAGCACAACTCTCTTACCCTAATCACTTCTTTACAGCTTCCGTCAAACCAAGAGTTTTCTTTTGGCTTTAAACTTTTTGATCTGTGAGGAACAAACATTTTCAAACTATTTGTGAGTATGTTTGTTATCATATCAGCGCACGCATCCACGTTCCTATCGAGAAAGCTTATCGACCAGTTAAAGTTTCGGAAAAAGTTGTTGAGACCATCCCAATCGGCTTTCTCGTATTGCCATACGACTCTTTTGGGAATTTTTTCTTTAACTACGGCGTTGGAGCATGGAAAAACAGCTGACACTACAGAATGGTCTGACGTACCTAAAGGCGTTAATACATTTACTGTATATTTCTCAGGGTGGGAAGTGAGGAATAAGTCAAGGGTATTAGGAGATTGGCCAGCAACATCTGGAATTCGCGTTGGCTCATCTACAAGTTGAGTGAGATGGTTAAACTCAGAGAAGATTTCTACATATGCACCTTCTGGTGTTGCCTGGCCCGAATATCGAAGCCAATTAGGATTATGCACGTTAAAATCGCCCGTAATAACGATTTCGGTGCTTGGATTACAAGAGATAATCGCTTGTATGGAGTCCGACAGCGCATCAAATTGGTTCAGTGTAGATTTACTGTCTAAATTTGGGCTTCGATACAAGAAACAATAATTTGTTTATTGACGTTTAACTTTAACCACATAACGTTAAAATCCGTGCGGGAACAATGGCTAAATTGAGGAAGAGTTTGATAAGCAACGTCATTCCGAATAAAAATGGCAATACTGTAGTGAAGAATAAATAAAGGTACTAAGCTGTATCCAGGAAGGTTAAACTCGGAAGGATCGGAGCTTTCACCTACCTGTGTTTCGCTGAGTGCCAGAATAGCTGGTTTGAATTTTTCAGCGTGAACGAACACAGCAAAGAAATTTTTCCTGAGCCCACGAATATTGGACACATCGACTCTGAAATTACTCACCATTATACAATGAACAAAACACATAAATCCGACGTGTAACTAAGCAAGGCTTTAAAATTTTCAATTAAGAATTGCAATTGAGAATGATAATGGTAACTCTGTTTGGATGTAGATAAAGAGCGCACGATCGTATTGAGTGACACTTGACACTCTTGTCTTGATCTCGATTCTCGACAGTATCTCATCAGCAGTGGGATACGACGGTCGTGTTGGGTGTACAACTTTTTGCAAAGAATTACAACAACAATTCCTTAAGAAAAGTCAGTGGCTTGCTCTTTTTTTAGTGGCATTTTTCCTAACGCATTGTAGTGAGGGTGCATCAGGCGCCACTGCTTAAGAAAAAGCTCTCCCATAAGGCCTGTACTGACAACTTTTGTTGGACAGAGTATAACTACATTTAACTACATTAACTACATAAAATACGTAGCAGACGAAACAAATGTAGTTATTTCTAAAAAGTGACAATTCGGCCAACCCTGCTTTCAACAAACATTTTTCTTGATTTTGATTATTGTACGCATTTTATGTTTCATATATACAATCAAACAAAACTTCAGAATCATCAGAAGCAAACAAAAGTGTTCAGTTGGGATTCCAGATCGGAGAGAGATTCCGGATTGCCAAATAAAAACGACATTAGATTCGGTTGATAGAAGGATCAAAACAAATAATAAAAAAAATTAAAATGGTGCGAGCAAATAAAATATGTTGGTGAAATACGTTCTTATGCAAATGCATGAATTTCATTATTTTGTCTAGCTTTAAGCTGGAGAATGATTTCATCATATTATTTGATATTTTATTGCATGCATCATTCTTTTCAAAAGACATAATGGTTTTAATTTTTTTCACCAAGTCGTATTTTTAACAAGTTAGAAAATTACTTATACAGGGTGTCCGGTAATTCGTCTGCCATACTTTGGGATGTGATTCTTGGTCATATTCTAAAAAAAAAATGGTCTACAGTAAAGTTTGATTTCCAACTTTGGCATCACTTTTTGACGATTTAAAAAAAGGCTAACTTTACTGTACTTTGGTGTAAGGTCAATTTCTCTATCAGTACTAATGGTAGGAACCCCATTTTGAACCTTTTTTTAGTAAAAATACTAGCCTTTAACTGATATGTTTTTAGGGTTGCCAGGTATTCAATATTAAATGGTGTTCAATTTTTCTTGCCCGAGCAAAATTTTGATTTTGAGGACAATTTTTTTTCAAAACATGCGTTATAAACATAAAGTTTTCTTATTTTTACCTGATGAACAAAACAATAATAAAAAAATCATTAATAAGTGCAGCCAGAAAACCCATACTAAATCATACTTGGGAAAATCTAAAACAGGTAAAATTAAAAAAAAAATGATTTTTTGCCCTGAGGTGTATAGGGTTTGAATAAAATAATAATTTGTGTAGTTTAATTAATTTTTTATTTTATGTATACACAAATACTGTGAAATAGAATACGGCCAAGAATCACATCCGAAAGTATGGCAGACGAATTACCCGGACACCCTGCATGTCTTATTCGTTTTGAACTCAAATTTGTTTGGTACGTTGTTTTAGAAATTGAAGGAAAAAATTTCATGCGTTTCATTTTTTTTCCACAACTTGAAATTCATACTCAAGCAAAAGTCATGAACCCCATTCCTTTTTAAATTTGAGATTTATTAACAGAGGAGTTTGGAATTCATGTTTCCTAACAAAAAATGAAAAAAAAAAAAAATCTATAAAGCTTTTAAACTATAAATAATGGTAAAATGCAGTGCAAAAGCATTGTTACCTCTGTAATATACTAAATTTTAGTACCTGCCGAAACATTATAGGTATATAACACTTTCTATGTATTTTTATAATGTAGTGAAATTACAGTTTTTATGAGAAAATATTGCACAATTTACAGGGATGGGTTATAATCTACTTTGCTACTGTCAAGTCTTAACAAAAAATAACATGAGTACATTACAAAAGTAAACAGTACAAAAAAAAACTTGATTAAAACAAAAAAAAATAGTGAAGAGAGAATGGTGATGTGTCAAGCCAAGTATCTTCTTTCAAACTATGTATCTTTCAGATTATCGTAAGTGATAAGAGTAAATAAATAAATAAAGTATCCATGTATCAGTCTAATGAAAATATTTTTTTTTTTTTTTTTATAATTAGCACACACTCAAAGGTTTTTTGTATACCCTTAATATGTCAGAGACACAGCGTGAGCATTAGGAAAAATGGGAGGGGTTAGAAAGGAGGTGTCGGTGTACATTGGTTTTGAATTCTTGAACATTGCAATGACTGGGAAAGACAGAGCGTGGTATGGAATTCCACATTCGCGTAGTACGGCTAAAAAACGAATCTCTGTACTTCACAGTACGGCCGAAGTTGGGCTCGAGGGTAAATTGATGGGCATTTCTAGAAGTGCGAGTATTACAGTTGAATTGTTTAAGGGGAGGAATGCAACTGGCTATTTCACTAGAGCAAAGTCCGTTAAAATAACGGTAAAAAAGGGTGAGGCAAGAAACATTACGACGATGTTGGAGTGACGTAAATGAGCCAATTATGTTGTTGTCACCAATCAATTTAAAAGCTCTTCTTTGAATACTGTCCAAGAGACTTAAGTAAGTTACTGGAGCACCAGCCCATAGATTGGAGTTATACTCAAGTTTTGGACGTATGTAGGTTTTATAGATTGTAGCCAGATCAGAAGGAGAGAAGAATTTCTTGCACCGTCTCAGAAAACCCAAACATCTTGCGGCATTCTTGGCAACATCGCGTATGTGATCGTTCCACAAGAGGTGGTTCGTGATGCACATACCGAGAATATCGAGATGTTCAGTTTCGTTGATGCAAGTGCCACTCATAGATAGTGGCAAGGGGGGTATATCACGCTTTAACGATACAAGACAGCATTGAGTTTTTGAAGCATTAAATTCGACACGGTTTCTTATTCCCCATTGTACAATGCTGTTTAGGTCGTGATTTAATGAGCTTATCATATTTTGTCGTTGCAGTTCCACATCCGAAGAGGAGGGATGTGAGTCTGAAAACGAATATGAAAAGCTAAGAATACTATCGTCAGCGAAACAGTTAATTGGATTAGAAGTTACAGACAGGAGATCATTAATAAAAATGAGGAAGAGGGTTGGGGACAAAACGGAGCCCTGGGGCACACCAGCATTTATATTGTGGGTTTCAGACTTGAATCCGTCAAGTACAACTTGTATTGAACGGTTCGAAAGAAAATTTCTAATCCAAAGAAGTAGGGATTCGTCGATGCCGAAAGCACGCATTTTCGATAAAAGAGCAAGATGCCAGACTTTATCAAATGCCTTTGAAATATCGAGTGCAATAATCTTACTTTCTCCGAAACAATGTAAAGATTTGTTCCACTTTTCGGTTAGATAAACCATCAAATCACCAGTGGAACTATTGCTACGAAAGCCATACTGCCGGTCATTAAGAAGCTTTCGTTCTTCAAGATATTTCTTGAGCTGATAATTAATCAGCGTTTCCATGACCTTGGAAAGAAGGGACGTTAGTGCGATCGGTCGATAATTTGAGGGAGAAGAAGAGTCGCCTTTTTTTGGAATCGGCTGAACAAATGCTGTTTTCCATCTACTCGGAACGAGCCCAGAAGAATAGGATAGATAGAAAAGCTTACGCAGGGGTTTTGCTAGCGTGGAAGAACACCTCTTCAGAATAATAGCGGGGATACCATCCGGACCAGCGGATTTATGAATGTTGAGATCTTTCAGGACTCTTGCCACGGTACGAGTGCGAAAAAAGATTTGTCCCATAGAATCACTAACGCGCTCAAGAATTGGGGGAGTCATGACACTATCCGGCAAGGTGGAATTTGCGGCGAACTGCCTTACAAACAAGTTAGCTTTATCAATAGAGCTAACGAAAGGAGTGTCATTGTCAATAATTAAATAATAAATATCAAATAATTTACAGCAAATAAATAGTAGAACAATTTACAAATAAAATAATATATGCAAATAAATAATTTAACTTTAAGGCAAAACAAAAAAAGACTCAAACAGATAAAAAAATAAATAAATGAGAAAAAATAAATAAGAGAATAGATAAATAAATTAATAATAATAAATAACTTAATAAAGAAACAACAACAAAATAAATTACATAAGCCAAGGGAGATAGAGCATCAGTTTGAGTAGCTTATTTTGTGCTATTTGTAGGTTGCGAATATGACTATTTGTACATAACATTATGGCTTGAAAAAAGAAAAATGGCTTTGAATATGAAAAGTTTGTTATCATTGCCTAATTTGGATTTCCTGCTGATAAATGGGTAGAGTATCTTAATTGTTAGATATATTAATTTTCTTAATGATTTCTTGAACATGAAAACCAAAAGTTAGTTTGCAGTCTAAATGAATTCCAAGATATAACTATACATCCATTCCTTCATAACATCATTATTGGCTCCAGAAATATTTTAAAATCCGTTCAATTATTTAATCTGATTTTTTTATAAAATTAAATCTGATTGATATCTACCTGGCCAAACAATATTATTAGGGTGACCTTATTTTATTTTGCTCAAAAAATTCTTTTTTAGTGTCTGATTCTTAGTCCCCTGACGTGTCCCCTTTGCGTTTTCGCAAAGAAAAATTATTAACGTCTTCTTATTTCAGGTCTCATACTAAGATGAATCCCACCAAAGTTACGCCAAATAATACATCTTTGTAGATAAATATTTTTTAGTTATTGATTTTATTACAAAAAAACTTAATTAAACTTTGTCCCCGCATTTCATATCAGTCCCCTAGAATACGAGTATTGAAACAGTCGAAAAAATCAATAACTAGCATATCGATCGAGTTTTCAGCACTGGCAATTTGAAGTACCAAGTCTTGTTACAATAAAACCGTGGTGCAACTCGATTCTGTTTCTTATGTTAGTATTGTGAAAAAGACATTTGTGCGAGAAGAAGTCCGTTCAGTTTATCAGTCCGCTGGTAAGTTTTTAAAAAACAAATTTGTATGTGGCACCTTGTTAGCAGTATAGTATAGGTTTAATAAAACTGTAATATTACAGTTAATTAATTAATACTCAGTCCCGTGGGTAATAAATGAAGAAATGATATTCTATTCAGAAACCTGAGAAATTTTTAGTTATGTTGAACTTCGAACTTCATTGCGAATATTTTTAAAAAGAATATAATTTTTAAATTGATTCTAATAGAAAAAAAAATAATTATAATACATTATATTCTTTTAATAATATGCTAAGTTATATGTATTAACCATGAATTTGTATGTTTATGAAGACTAATTAAATTTAATTTCCGTTTTTCAATGTGTACCCAAGAGAAATTACAAAAAAAAATAAAGATTTATTCAGTCCCCTTAAAAAAACTCAGTCCCCTGAACATCCTTCTTCAAAAAATGTTATTAAAATCGTCATTTTTAATTTTTTTTACTGGCCGCTTTCAACAACTCAAAGAGACGTTCTAATGATCAAATAGAACAACTCTTACGACTTTTGGCTTCCAAAAATGTCGTGCCGAAATTTGTAACATTTTATTCCATTATTTGTAGAATCACCCTTATAGCAGAATGCGATTTAGTTTCTATAAAAAAAAAACAGTGGAATCTATACAAAAGATACTATGTCGTCAGCAAAAATAGCTGTTTCACATTAAGAAAGACAAGGAAAATCAGACGTTGAAGCATTATGTAATATTGGACTCAGTACAGATACTTGTAGAACTTCAGGTACGCAATTAAAGAATTTTGAAAGGTTGTTGTTGACAGATTCAACGATTTTTCTTAAGGTCAAAAAGACTTACCAATTTCAAAATATGTCATTCAGCTGGAAAATAACCAATTTTTAGCAACAGTTTAATAGGTGTTGCAAAAACTATATATCTGATTCTGGAAGGTTTTCTAAGTATACATTTCTGAGATTATCAAATCCTACAACCTTACGCTTTACATTAGGAAAGTACCGATATCAACGATAGAGATGAGTTACTTTTTTAAATTTATAATAGAAAATAACATTTAAGTAGCGAATAGGGGCTATCAAAAATCGTAAAGAAGTAAGCGATGTTACTCGTATAAGCAACTTGGACACTATTTCCGTTGACTAGTGGAGAATATTAAAAGAGGAATCCATCTCTGGCCACAAGCTCATAGAATTTTTAATACCCGACACCATAAACACTCTTTAGCCATTTAAAAATCTCAGGAGAACCAATAGGGAAGTATAGACCGAAATACAAAAGCTGAGTACTAATGCGGTGCAAAATCCGAGATTATAGACAAAGCTACTGATAGATTCATTCTGAGATTCTCGGTAAAGCATTGGAAAAACGAAGTTCAATAAAACCATGGCGACAAGGAGTCTTTTTAATGTTGCCAAGCGCACGTATTTAAACTCGGCTTAGCCAAACTGGTAGCTGGAGACATACTGACATAGGTCATGCGCAGATTCTACAAAAATATAAGGCAAAAAGCTTATGTACTGACTACATAAAATGCCGTTTAGACTATTACAGCCGTTCAAGGCCGCCTTTCCTAGCAGAGAGGACTGGCAAATCAACTTTCGAATCAATGATAGCAATATATATAGACGTTTTCATGATGCAAACTGGTATTGGTACTGGGTTCTTTTCAGAAACCCTTGGCCTAGCCCGCTCATTCAGTGTCTTCCAATCAGAGCTCCTGGCAGTGATGAAAGCTGCTAGACGAATCTCAATGATGACAATACCATAAGCTGATATCACCTTTTTCGTTGATAACCAAACGGCAATAAAAGCGATTTCAGCCATTGAAATCAAATAAAAGCTTGTAATTCATTGTCGCGAAGAGCTAAGGGTTCTTGGTACAAAGCACAACATAAGGCTGTGATGGGTTCCTGATCACAGTGGTGTCGCAGGTAATGAAAGCGCTGACGAGCTGGCAAGAAGAGGATCAACACTTAATCTTAATCAGGCAGACACAACAGTTCAGGTTCCAGTCTCTAATTTTAAACAGCTGATCGAGAGCAAAGTTCTAGTTATAACAAACAAGAGATGGAACTCGCTATATACCTGTCTTATAACCTAGTTTCCTAGTCCTTTGTCCTAGTTTCAGCAAAAAAAAGACCGACACTATCATCCAACTTCTCGTGAGCATCATCTCAACCAACTGGGTTACCACGAGAAAAACATGAAACTCAGTATGGACGACTCATGCAGAGGATGCGGTGGCGAGAAAACACATGAGGATACTTCTCTCTACCTGTGTCACTGCACTATATCATCTCAGAAACAGCCAACTTGGGAGACACTTCGCAGGAGCTCCCTGCCAATCCAATAACGATACCAAATGGCTGTAACTCTTCGACACCCTTAACGGACTTGAATAACATAGGACTATCATAAATTTCAATACATTGGAGTCACAATCTCTAGGGTAACAAGATCAACCGTCAGCTCATTAACTTAACATAACCTAATATTAACTATTGACCTGAATCCCACTTAAGGACATATTAGCTGTGTTTTATTTTCCCCAGATCTGATCCAGATTGGATCTTCATTCAAAACTGCATATATAAAAAAAACAACACAAGGCCTAGTTTTGTTTGTATTTGTTGTTTTACATGTTATTTTAAAAACAAAATCCGATCCGGATCAGATCTGGGGGAAAATAAAATACAGCTATTATTAATAAAAAAAGAGGTCACGAGAAAATGAAACATCTAGTGTATTTTATGTTTACGATTAATACTAGCTTATTTGAGGGTCGTATAAGATTTGTATTTTGTTAACTGATTTCAATCAAATGTTTTAAGTTTCATTACTTATAATCATAACATAAAATTAATTTTTATACATATGTATGTATATCATACCTAGTCCTGCCATAAGTTCTGTCCCTGACAAAAACACATTTTATTTAAAAAATTAAAAAGCAATCAAAATTCTTTTTACGCCATTTATTAAGTATTAAATTTACAATATAAATATATAAGAAATTATTCAAAATGCCCCCCCTTAGCCTTCAAACAATTCCTTAAACGACCGCCTCGCGTCTATCGCCGCACGCACGAATTCCAGTGCAAACGAAACTACTGTCTTCAACAAATCACCTTTGAAAGCTCAATATTTCGGTGAGGCTTACAGCAAGCCTTCTTCTCCAAAGTGTTCCACAACCGGTAGTTCAGCGGATTAAGATCGGGGCTGCCCGAGGGCCAATCTTCTGCGGCAATAAACTCTGGTAAATTGTCCTTAAGCCATTGTTGTGTTGTTTTTGCTTTGTTGGCCGGCGCAGAATCTTGCTGAAATATCCAGTGCTTGCCAGCCGGGCAGCCCCGATCTTAATCCGCTGAACATTTTGGAGGAGAGGGCTTGCTGTAAGCCTCACCGAAATATTGAGTCTCTTAAAGCTGTTTTGTTGAAGACAGTAGCTTCTTTTCCACTGGAAGTCGCGCGTGCGGCGTAGACGAGTGGCCGGATCGTTTAAGAAAGTGTTTGAAGGGTAAGGGGCGGCATTTTGAATAATTTCTTATATATTTATATTGTAAATTTAATACTTAATAAATGGCGTAAAAAGAATTTTGATTGCTTTTTTATTTTTTAAATAAAACGTGTTTTTGTCAGGGACAGAACTTATGGCAGGACTAGGTACACAGCAATCAAGAAAGAAAAATCTTCTCATAACGTTCAACCAAAAAGTCGAATAAAAAATCTTAAATTTATGTCTTGATCATACGAATATTAGCACAATCAAATTTTTGGAAAAACAATTCCTTCCTTAACGGTTCTTTGCTTCAAATCTTCTGGATATTATACAAACCTGCTTGGTCACGTGTTTCAAAAACTTGCTAAGTTTTCTTTTTAAAAATATTGAGTTTTCAAAAGCCAATTCATTATAAAATTCAAAAAATATTTAAAAAAAAAAAATATTTCCAGAAGCTTCTGTCTGAAACAATTGTTCAAATTCAAATATACCGGTATGAAAATGAAAAAAAAAATATTTTATTAAGAAATTTAGTAAACAAATTAACTTTTAGAAGAAATGAAAAAAAAAAAACGTATAGGTTCCAAGTTTTAAGAAAAACAATCCAGCGGAACAAACAGACTGAATTGCGAGACTTTTTTTTTGTCGTTAATGAAAATTGTATCAACATACTAACATACATAAATATGTATATGTAATATAAAAGACACTTGCCTTCTTTTTTAACTCCACGGAAATTGCATTTGCTTCTTTTAAAAATATAGCGTTCCCCCATAGATCATCACGTAAGGAAGTAAATTGATGATAACGCCACTTTCTGAATGCCCAAGCCGCTAGACCTGCTTCTCTTGCATTCCAACAAGAATCATAGAGTGGATTTTCTATAGAAAAAAATAGAATTAAAAAACAACAAATTATTACTAGAAGCTTTACAATATAAAATCGATGATATTGAAAAATTCAACGAAACCGTTGTAATAACAAACAAAATCTAATTTTGTAATATAATTGTAAATGCTCAGAAATTATTTAACCGCTTTTTTTTCTTTTGTTAAGTGTAGCTTTTAAAAAAAAATTCTTAACTTTTCAATAATCACAAATGAACTCATTTAGCCAAAACTTTCGAGCCTCTAAAAAAAAGTGATTTTCCAAAATGATATTACAAGCAAACAAATAAAATAAACAAAGAATAATTAAAGCTTGTGTATACCAAATATATTGTCCTGTTGGTAATCTTCAGGACTACAACTGCTGTATATCGACATTGTCATACTCTGTTCCATAACTTGTTTCTGTAGGGCATCAATTCGGGCTTCATAAGTCTATGAAATAAAATTGGTGATTTAAATACAATGTTCAAGAAGTAACTTATGACAGCTTACCTTTCTTTGTTCTTCAAATTCTTGATCAGCTTGCATTTTTTCTTTCTTATATTGTTCTTCCAGAGTATCTAATCTTTTTTTCATTTCCGCCTTCAAGTCAATACCCTGTTTCTCCAATAACTCACATTGAGCAAAATTCCAATCAACCTGCTGATTGGTTTCTTCAGTAACTGCCTTCTCAGTTTCTGCCTCATTTGTAGATAATATCTTCTCTCTAATCTCTCTGGCTTGTTCAGGATGAGTATATCTAAAAACATGATTTTTCCCCAATATAACGCGTGAGCCAGTAACCAGGACCTCAGGTTCCACCAGTTTTCGACCATTCAAATAAACTAAAGCATCTTTGTGGGGGATCAGTGTAACGCTGTCGTTACGGTTTTCAAAAGTGCAATGTTCTTTGAGAATGTGCGATCCAGATAGTTGTATATCTTGGGGAACATTTGCCTCGTGGGTTCCAAGTCTTGTTATGCCTTAAATTTTTTAAATTATTAAGAATGTAAGGAACAAAATAAATAGTTGTCAATAAATAATTTATCTCACATGTCCAGAAATACGTATTTTTTTTTATTTACAATAATATTATGCTAAAGGTTGTATTTCTTGTCTTATTCTGCACTTACACGAGCTACAAAATGCTTTCTTCCCATTAAATGGTCCAAAATCTGCATTTTTTTAAATCAGTTGATAAACTGACTAAAGAACATAAATCATTTATTGTTTTCTAATGCACGCATATATGAAAACGACTAAATAAATTTTTAAAAAATGTATCACAAGAACTTGCCCTTGTGGTTCAAAGCTATAACGTGGCTAAGATTAGAATCTATTAATAAAATGATATTCTTAAATAAAATGGGAAATAAAAAAATGTTTGGAAATTCTACACGGAAGCCATGGCTCCCTGAAATGAAGGCAGAATAAATTACGCCAGATTTTTTTTTTTTTTTTTGGAAAAAAAAAGCGAAAAATTTTTTCATACAAATTCTGGCGTTTTTTCCTAGGAAAACAGCCTAGACTTTTTTGTCAATCTTTCCAGTATTTCAGGCGTTTTCTGCATATTTAGAAATGGAAAAAAGGCCAGAAAATAAAGTTTGGAAAAACAGCAGAAATTTCTGACGTTTTTTCTTTTTTTTTTTTTTTTTTGAAAAAAAGCCAGAGAACTGTTTTTACTAGGGCTGATGATACCCGGCTACCCGAGTACCCGGGTAATACCCGGATACCCGAGTAATTCGGGTAATACCCGGGTACCCGGGTATTACCCGGGTACCCGACTACCCGATTACTCGATTACCCGATTACCCGGGTACCCGGGTACAGTAAAATAAAAGACATGGAAGTTAAACTCTATTAAATTAAATATATCCGAATCAATACCGCTATTCGTTTGTAGGATGGTTTAGATTAAGAGGTTTAGCAAGTACACAATGAAATGCACTGATTAAAGTACAGATACAACGGTTAGGCTTAGGTATGTTTTACAAATGGAACACCTGAACTTGTTTTCATAATGTTTTGCAAGTACAAAGAGATTTGTAAAAGTTCGCAAAATGATTCAAATCAAGAAGAGAGAATACAAATTGGTTTGGATTATTACCGTTAATGAATGTGGGTGACAATGTGAATTGTGCTGCTCACACCCTACAACTTTGTGTAAAGCATATATTTAAGTCTGTTGAATATTACGAAATTGTCGCAATAAAATGTCGAAGAGTGGTATCACATTTTCACCAATCGAATGTTGCTACGTCGGCCTTAAACAGAAAACAATTGCAGCTAGGAATGAAGAAGGAACGTTTAGTTCAAAATTGTCCAAACCGATGGGATTCCATTTATTTTATGTGTGATATTTTGCACCACAATCGCTGCGACGTTATTGCAGTTCTAAGTGATAACAGCTATACGAGTTCTTCTACAGCACTGAACCTGGAAATATCTGAGTACGAATGGGGAATAATGGAAGAGTTAACCACAGTTTTGAAGCCACTATACATAGCAACAAAACTGCTATGTCGTGAAAGTAAAGTAACGCTTTCTGCAGTGCGCTTGGTTATCAAAACTCTGATTGAAAACCACTATGCACCTAAGCTCGAAGACACAGAAACAGCGACCATATTCAAAAATAAAATCGTTTTTTCTCTAAAAACGCGCTTTCACCTAGGCGAAATGTCCCCAGCCGAAAATATTTTACCAAGTAGCATCATTCTTAGACCCAAGGTACAAGGACCTTAAAACTGAGAGCAGTGAAGTAGCAGACTAAATCCGTACTTTTGTTAAGGAAAAATTCTGGGAATGTGCTCTGACAAAGTAACAGAAGAAGAACCTAGTGGAAGTAGTGATGACCAAGATTTGGATTTCCTCTTTGCAACTGAAGGGCAATTACTTGACAACATCTCTTAGTTTGAGCAGTACATAGCAGAACCTCGTATATCGAACCGTTTGGACCCTCTTGTATGGTGGTGCTCGAGAGAACCTCTATCCTCGTTATGGCATCTTTGACAACAAGATATCTTGCTGTTCCAGCTATATCAGCAAGTTCAGAAAGGCTCTTTTCGACTGCAGGCAATATTATTACTGCCAAGAGATCATGTTTGGCCCCAGAAAATGTTTCTCTGTTGGTGTTCTTGCACAAAAATCAAGATCTATTAAATTAGAATTTAAACCCATCAAATTTTCCTCCTCAACAATTTATGAAATTTTGATAATTCCTTTGCTCATTATTGCATTTCAGATCATTGTTTATATGTTTTTTGACTACCTATTGAATAAAATGTTTATTTTTTCTTAAATTTTGTCGCTGTACCTAATTGTCTCATACATATAATTATATAATTTGTTCCAAGATTTGTATGTGTTTTTGAAAAAGCGATTTACATAGCCACGAAGAAGTTTTTCGTTTTTATACCCGGGTAATACCCGAATACCCGGGTACCCGGGTTATTTACTACCCGGGTACAAGAACCCGGGTAACCGGGTACCCGGGTAGTTGATTACCCGGGTAGAATCATCAGCCCTAGTTTTTACACTAATTGGAGTAAGCAACTAACAGTTATATAATGTTTCCCAAGAAAACTGTTGCTACGTTGCTGGCGACTGAACATACCCTAAGCGAAGCAACGGAGATGCGAGTTAAAATCCTGAAAACCCGCGAAGCGGGACACCCAAAGTAAGGTTGCCCAAGAAAACTGTTGCTACAGGCACCTGCCTGGCGACTGATAATACCCTAAGCGAAGCAAAAATCCGTGCGGTGTGTGCAGTGATAATTTCTGGCCCTTTTTCCAATTTTGAGCAAAAAACATTCCAATTTTGGGCAAACAACATTTTCTGGCGTTTTTTCCAGAAATAAATTTTGGCGTAATTTCCGGAGCCGAAAACCATGATTATTTCGGTTTTCATGCTTTGGCTCAAAATTGTTGCCAAGATTCTAATTTGTTACTCAATTGTATTATACTTAGTACTAAATATGTACCCAATCAGTCTTTGTTTATTTTTAAATACAAATGCATAGTGGGTTTTCAGAGCATTTTTTTTTCAGTAACTCTTCTTCGATGCAACAGTTCCATAACAATTAAACAACAAAATTAAATTAAAATTAAATTAAGTCAGACCAGATGGGAGCGAGTTCCACTTTATTCAAACGATCTGAAACGTGAGTTCAAGACCGTTAGCTCGAACTTTGTGAGAATTTATTATAATAAAAAAATATATCAAATTTTAAGTCAATTCAGAAAAATTAGTATTTTAAAACATTGTCCGATTGAACTTTAATTTTTCTGATTTTCAAACTAGATAGAGATAGAGATTAGCGATGTTCGTCGATGTTAAATATACTCTATTTAAAAGAAAAAACATCGATAACATTGATATTTTGATATTTATTCTTATAAAACGGTCTCACCCAAATTTAAATATTTTCAAATTATTGTCGGTAAGAAATACATAAAACATTCGTATCGAAATAAAATAAAACGCACGACTCGAGTGAACTTAAAGAGACTTCCCCCAGTTTCACAGTGAGAGTTTAAACTTAAGTTCTGCTGAACCTGAACTGGAGTTTAAATCTGAAGTTCAACTCGTCCGGTTTCACAGTCTTATCTGAACTTCAGTTCATTAAACGTAGTTTAAGTAAATTGTTTTCTCTTTCTATCTGAATCAAAGAAAAAATAATCAAGGAAAGTTTGCTTTGTTTCAGCTGTGACCTGTGACAGGAAACAAAAATTAAAAATGAAAATATAATATATTTTCAAATGTTTGAAGGGGTTGTCGCTCTGCGATTTAAATGGCAGAATAGTGTCAAACTACAGAATGAACTCTGTTCAAGGACTGTGAAACCAAATTTATTGTTGAACTGAAGTTTAAACCAAAAGTGGGGTTTAAACTTCCACTGTGAAACTGGGGGTTAGGATTTTAAAAATGGATGTTATTTTAGACTTAAATGTTAGTTTCTTAAAAGGCTAAAACAAATCCTTAATAATTGGAGCTAATAACAGAAAGCCATGTGACTTCTTAAGCAAATATGAATTTGTTTTAATCCAAACATTTTAAATTGTTGTAGATTTTTTTTAATATAAGTTTTTATATAATAAATATTTTACATTTAAAAAAAATTGGTAGGCCAATTTAAAGATTTTAGTAGCAGTTTCGAGAAAAATATGATTTTCGAAAACAATTTTTCAGCATTTTTATATGGATGGTGGTACCGTTATTTTTAAATATAATAAAAAAAACACCGTAAGCTACCAGCCACATAGGAAAAATAATCCGTGGTATGGTGGTAAATGCATTTATGTAACTGAAAAAGTGACAGAACAAAAGAAGATCAGCGAGAGAAGAGTATCAAGCAGAGCAGAGGAGAAAACCCTTCGTACAATTAAGAAGGCGTACACAGCCACCCAGTCTCACAATTGAAAAAACACTCGGTGATCTACACTATTTTGTTTTCTGCTTACATTTTATACGTATGAGTTGAAAGTGAGAAGATCTTTGGAAATTTTGTATTCCCTTACCGTTTAACTTTTTAATGTCTAGTTACCCATTTCACAACATTTTGAAACATTTTCGATCTCCATTTACAACTTTAAATTCCAAGCTGCTTCAGTCTAAGAGGAAGTATATATGGTCCGTCGTGCATTTTATTTCTATAATAACAGCGATACATACATTTTATGAAAATGATCTAGTAAGATGAAAACAAAACGAAAGTAAACAACATCCATTTTATATTTAATTGTAATTTGCCTTTAAGCAGTCTTTTGAAAGAACTTACGTTTCTTCCCGAAGTAATTCTTTGCACTGAAATTGACAGGAAGAAGAAATAATTGTATCCCTCGTGAGCACTCTCTTCTGCACAAAACAACTACTGAAGTACCCAACATCAATTGAATCTCAATTTTTCAAGAAGAAACAACTTCCTTTAACTCAGCCAAGTCTTAAATTTCTATTATTTTTTCCGTTAATTTATGTCAGTTAAATTTCAGTATACAATTCTCATAAGATATGTTGAAAAGACGAATAACGAATCATAATCGTACGATCATCGTCAAACTATCATGTTCGATGTCTAAGGATTAAAACACTTCAAGAAGATCCAAATATTCTGATTTCATATTTTTGTTGCTTTAACAAAAAACGATATTAGTAGTCCCGGAAGGAACTAAGTATACATCAAATCATAGTTTGTACTCTATCTGTTAAGCCATAAACTGTCAAATTTCATTAAAGGATGTTTTCGATCCCCATGAATTCAAATACATACAGTGTTCCACAAAAGTCATGGTTTTTAAAGAAAAACATGGTAAAATGTTTCGCAATAACAGAAAATTCCAAAATTTTTCAATTTCCATATTTAAATTGAAAAAAAAACTTAAGGCAAACACAGAAATTTTCTATGCATTTTTAAACAACCGCGCAACGGTAAATTTTTTGTTTTACATTCTAATGATCGTAAGACATGCAGTTTACGTAAATAAATTGTTTGAGTTAGATTTGTTAAGTCTTGTTATTAATTTTTAGTCAAAAAGTGTCAAAAAAATGCAAGGAAATATCGAAATATGAAATATCGAAAATCATTTCTAGAAAGCTGCGTACTGGGCGACCATCAAAACTCACTTCAAGAGATAAGACGAAAATCGAGCACTTGGTAACCCAAGATCCATTCATAAGTGCGTGCAAGTTAAGTGGTGAGCTTGAAAAATATCACGAAAAAAAGTTCATGCTGAAACTGTCCGAAGAGCCATCGTTGAAGTCGGTTTTAAGTCTAATGTATCTAGAAGAAAGCCATCAGTCAGTGAGGTGAATAGGAAAAAGGGGATTGCATTCGCAAAAAAGTATGTAAATGAGACTCCTGATCTAATTTTTCCAGACTAGTTTAAGTATAACTTGTTTGGCTCAGATGGTCGTGTTAAGGTCTCACGAAAAGGAGGAGATGCCTTAAATCCGAAAAAAAAAACACTATTAAGACAGTAAAACACGGTGGTCGAGAAGTGATGGTATGGGGCTGTATGGCTGCATCTGGAGTGGTAAATCTTGTCTTAATAGAAAATACAATGGATTAACATGTTTATCTCAATATTCTTAAAGATAATTTAAAAGAAAGTGCGAGGAAACTTGGTCTTTTCAATAACTATTATTTTCAGCAAGACAACGACCCCAAGCATACAGCCCAAAAAGTGCGTATGTGGCCAATTTACAATATTCCCCTTTTGTGGAAGAAAATTCATGTGTTTACGCTAAAATATTTTTTTTTTTAATTTTGTTGATGAAATAATTGCTTCTTTTCTTGGTATTGAAATTACGAGCAAATAAATATGAATTGATATAAAATGAAAATTTTTAAAATTTTGTCATATTGTGGAATATTTCAAGCTTTATGCCTTAAAATGAATGCTGTACCATGACTTTTGTGGAACACTGTATATCCAAAATATCCAAAAATATGGACTTTTTTGTTTTCAATTAAAAATTGTATTATTTTTATTTTATGTTGTTATTATATTATTTAATATTATAAATTTAAAATATGTTTCTTTATTTGTTTCTCTTTTACTGTTTGACTAATTAAGGAGTTTTGATGAAAGTTAGTCGATCAATTTAATGGTCTAATTTTTGTTTAACATTTGAATTCTATTGCACAGAAGCCCGAGCAGCAGTGACGCTCATTACCGATAGACTCAGTTAGTCATTCTGAGTTAAGTGCACTGAAAGATTCTGTAATACTAAAGTGTTTGAACTGTTGGACGCCTTACAAATAAATAGTAATATAATAGCTTTTCTTATGTTAAAGGCGTTATCTCTGAACTGCGAGGTATTTTTAACTGTTAAACTTAAACAGAAATAGATACTCACCATCTTTAATGTAGTACAAAAGACATTCAGACAAATTAGGATCCTCATTAAGGTTCACCAAATGAGGTGTTTTCTTTGGTGAGAAAACACCAACTGTAATGCCATCTTCCTTAACAGCAACACCCATTTCTGCAAACACAGCCTCACGTTGAATACGAATAGCTTCTGTGCGTTTCAATTTTTCCTCCCATGTTTCATTGAGCTCTGCAAAAAAAAAGGTATTAAAGTGAAATAATATTACTCAATAATATTTAAGTTATTATGATATTGTAAATGAAAATTCAATATCGGTTTGACCGAAACTCATTAACTTCCATTTTCGACACTTTTGCACTTTCATTTTATATCTTTGAAACTTTAGGTGATAGTACGAATCTAACATAGACAATACAAATATTTAGGACGCCCCATAAAATAATGATTAATCAAATTTGAGATTTTAATCAAACTTGGCATTATGACGATGAACAAGTAAAAAAATGGTTTTCGTCATAAATTTTTGGAATTGTCTAAAAACCACAAGGATTCCTTTGAATGGATGTTTTTTTCTCAGTTAGTTAAACAATTGCAATTTTGTTGATTTGAATAGAAGTATTGGTAAAATCAATTAATTAGCGATAAGTTTTCGCCAAAAAGTTTGATTTAATGATTAAGGTTAATCAAACACATGTTTTCATATGCTTAGGAGCAAAATTTTTAATAGATAATAGAATTAGCAAGTTTTAATAGTAAACAGAATTTCTTTGAAATCAAGTCAAAAATATTGTATCATATAAAGGGAAAAATCAATCTTTTATTAAAGTAATTTTGAGAGCACTTAATGTTCAATATATAAAAAAAGACCACTAAATACTGCAAGCAAATTCAATGCTTGGAATCTTCTAGGCTTTATATGGATGTTGAATATGATTCGATCTGTGTTTTCTAACTGAAAAAAATAAACAAGGCAAGAATAATTATTTTCCAAGATATTTGAAGACAAATTCTTTTTGCCATCTTGTCATTCCAAACAAAAAGAAGTAATAAAATGGCATATTATGTTATTATATTGTTTCATATTATGTTTTTCATATTTAATTTTAGTACTTCTAACAAAATGATGATAACTCCAAATAAAGCTCTGCCGTAATCATATTTTATTGCAATAAATCGCCGAGGTTTAGCGTCTTTTAATTAAAATTGTAAATGAGTCCCCGACCCAGCATCAAAAAGAAATCGTTTGTGATATTTTTGATAGCAAAAACTTTGTATACATTTTATCTTTGAAAATGCAATAACCTTTCTCCCGAAATGCAACTGTTCGCTTATTAATACGAAAATGAAAAACGAAATAAGATCTATTGAATCGAAAATAGTGGACCGCAATGTTTAAGAAGGCTTCACGAAATATTAAGACACTATGAAATACGGATTGGAATCGGTTATTGATTAAAAGGTCGATTACAACTACTTACATAATATAATCAATAAAATTGAGGTTTTTAATAAACGCAAATATACGATAACTTTTAAAGATGTTAAAAAAATCTGATATGACAGGTTATATGATGGTAAAATAAGATAATGATCGACAACCTATTTACTAAGTTAAGAAGGTAGATAGCTGATTTTTCTGCAATCAATATATTATATTAAAGAAATTTTAAGAAATATCAAAAATCTAAAACCCAAGATATAAAAATCTTAAATATTGCAAATAATGTTACATTTAATTTAAAAACGCATAGCTTCTTTTAGAAAAGTAAGAAAAAGTTAGAAAACTGCTTTAAAGTTAGCAAATTAAATGTTCGAGAGTCCATACGCAGAGAACAAAATACCAGACCTATACACGCAACTAAGGAAGACGACATCTGCAACTATTGCAAAAGGGACGCTGAAATAAGAACTATTAAAAATGGATTGTCGATAGAAAGCCTAAGAAAAAGTAATCGGGTAGTTCTTAAGGCCCTGGAGTCCATTGCAAATGAAGCAAAGAGTTAAGGATTTTTGGATTCACAATCGTGCAACCTGAAACGTCACTAACCATATAGACCTTTTTCGGATTTTCAAGAATTCAAGAATGGAAATAAGCATACAATCTGCTGGAAAAGAAAATTCTAGCTGCTTTTGGAAAAGGTACCATACAGATCATCTCAACAGTTGCAGAAGAAAACAAGAGAATGACAATTAATGATGGACGATATGTACCTCAAATATTTCGAAACTTGTTTTCAGAACTTTAGAAACAAAAACTGTAGGACATCATGTATAACAGCTTTTAAATGACAATGGCGGAGAATTTAAATACGCAGATTAGAGAAAAATATATACTCCTTTGGAATCACACAAACTCTGACAGCACCTCAGCAGAACGGTGGGAGCGAGCATGAAAATATAATAGTGGTTGAAATGGCACTTGTAGCACTTCATATATTATTTAATTATTCTTTTATTCTTATACCTATTATTTTTGTAAAATTAAGGTGGCAAGAATAAAAATTAAAGCTTTTATATATTAAAAATTAAAAATAACAAAGAAACTCACTTCTAAGTAATAAAAAATAAAATAACAAAGTTGACAATAGAGTAAACAAAAAAGTATAAAAGGAGAGTTTCAGTCGATTTATTTTCATTCTCGTCTGATATTTCACTTAGGACAGTCGGGTAATCCATTGTCCAGATAGAAAAATATCATACTTGAAGTTTGAGAATATTTCTTGTGTTGATGATTATTATTCAACGGACGGGTTTCCTCCTCCGCTTTTAATAACATAAACCCTGATTTATATAATACTTTCTTAAGTAATTTAGTGCTTTTGTTTTGCACATCGGTGATAAGTTTAATTTGAGAGTTTATTTAACGGACGGGTTCTCCTCCGTCTTTAAAACTCGCACATTAAATCGTGCCACCTTATTTGATTATTTAATTACTTAACTTTTAAATTTTAATTATTTTTTTTTGTTCCTTAATATTAATATTTTTTCTTTACATAAAATTTTTTTAAATAAAACTGTCAAAATTAATTTATATTAAAATACAAACGAAATTTTATTTGAAATTGACAATTACAAACTTTCTAAAACTTTAAACTAAGGATCTTCAACCCACGTAACCTGAAATAAAAGAGGTTCACGCTACAATTTGGCGCCCAACTAATTGGAAGATCAAAGTTTTAAACCTATAATGGCCAACTTCACCGACAAACAACTTAAAACCTTTATTGAAGCTATGCAAAGCCAAAATAGCAAAAAAGGAAGTTTTAGCCACTGCACGTCACGCTTCAAAGGTGAAAGAGACGCTGGTACAGTGGAAGGTTTTATAGCAACTATAAAAGTATATAAAGATGTCGAGCGCATAAGTGATGAAGATGCTATAATGGGATTTCCCTTACTTCTGGAAGAAGGTGCAACCAACTGGTGGCAAGGTGTTAAAGATGAAGCCAAAACTTTCGACGACATCATCAAGCTTCTCCGCAATGCATACGCTCCAGCTCAGCCAAACTATCGAATTTATATGGAAATTTTCGACTCAAAACAAAAAATAACGGATACAACTGACCAATTTATATGCGAAAAACGAGCGCTTTTCGCAAAATTAAGTGAACCAAAACCAAATGAAAAAATGATGCTCGATATGGTATACGGACTTCTGCATATCCGCATAAGGGATGGCGTTCCAGCAGATAGCTTTAAAGACTTTCAAGAACTGCTAAACAAAGCTCGAACTGTAGAACAATCTATAGCAGAAAAGAATTTCCATAGGAATGAAAAATCCGAATCAGGTATAATTAAAAACAAATGTAACTTTTGCAGACACGCAGGTCATACTGTAAACGAATGCAGAAAAAAGAAAAGTATGAGGCTAAAAAGAACGTTCCTCCACAACAAATCGAACCGATATTCCACTGCTATAAATGCAAATTACCGGGTGTAGTTCGATCCAACTGCCCTAATTGCAAAGAACTTCCGAAAGGTCCCTCAACGGTTTCCTTTAATTACATAAGAACATCGCTTGGAACAGAGCTACCAACAATACCAATAATAGCACATGGGGAGTCAGGCATAGCCTACTTAGACACTGCCGCTCGGACAAGCGTTTGCGGAAGAAAACTATGGATTCACCTAGTCAAAAATGGAACCAGATTCACGCAAATTCCAGCTAATGTAACCCTGGCAGATGGCAGTACCGACAAAGATGACGTTTTTTGTTGGAGAAACCCATATCATCATTGGAACTCGTCCTCGACCGATAAAATTTATCGCTCTTCCAAAAGCTACCGACAATCGTACGCTCATTGGGATCGATTTTCTCGAAGAAAATGGAATGGTTCTCGATCTTGGACAACGATTGTGGTATTTTGCTGACGAACCGGATAAAAAGTTTGATTTCTATGATACCAAAAACACCAGCATAGTCAAAAACACCGATCCAATCGACTTATCTCACGTTCAAACCAATAGTGCTGACCTACTCGCTACCCCAAAAATGTTAAAGAAAATGTCACCAAACGAAGGAAGTCCTTTAAAAGAAACTAACGTTTTTCTCGACTGGTTTAAAAATATAGAAGTCATTTCGCCAATTAATGCAACACCTAAACAAGAAATTAGTCCTTTCAAAACTCCTAAATACAAAGAAAAATCTGCAAAACTTCATTCTACAATGAAACGCACGTTTTCGGCAATTTCAAATGCTAGGAATGAGTATTCTCCGCACTCTATCCAAAACATATTCAAGGACGCATTAAGAAATGAAATCACTCCAGAACGAAAACATGAAAAAGACAATCTTTTCCCATCACTGGTACGTACAGGAGAAGATTTATACATAGAACCTTTTTTCACAGAAATTCTAGCTATCGATGTTGAATTAAGGGAAGATGAAGCTATAGAATTAAATGAAGATAATAAAAGAAAATTAAACGGGTTATTGTTGATGGAGGAATCCTTGTTCAGTACACCAACAGAACCTACGCCATATACTGAACACAAAATTAACACAGGAAACCACGAGCCAATATCAACAACGCCATACAGACTATCACCAACCCGAAAGGAAAAACTGAAAGAAGAGCTGAAGAAGATGCTCGAAAAAGGCATCATTACAGAAAGCGAATCTCCTTGGACTGCACCTGTCGTGATGGTACCCAAAAAAGATAAAGGGATACGTGTAGACTACAGAAAGTTTAACAGCATTACTGTCCCAGACAAGTACCCTCTAACGAGGATAGACGATTTACTGCACTCCACGTTGAAAACAGACACAAGTAATTATGCTCTCGGGGCTGTTCTAAGCCAGGGGGAGAAGGAAAATGAGCATCCTATTGAATATGCCTCAAGACTTACATACCAAGTTGCATCTAAAGATGACCTCAACATGCCACTAGGGACATACCACGTCTCTGCTATCACTAAATACCGATCTTCCTCATCTCAAAACAATGAACACCCTATACAACCATTACGGAGACGAGGACGCCAAAAAAAGACAACACCCGTTACAAATCCTGCCGCATCATCGAGACGATCTCAGCGCCAGAGGGGGAGATTGTAGCACTTCATATATTATTTAATTATTCTTTTATTCTTATACCTATTATTTTTGTAAAATTAAGGTGGCAAGAATAAAAATTAAAGCTTTTATATATTAAAAATTAAAAATAACAAAGAAACTCACTTCTAAGTAATAAAAAATAAAATAACAAAGTTGACAATAGAGTAAACAAAAAAGTATAAAAGGAGAGTTTCAGTCGATTTATTTTCATTCTCGTCTGATATTTCACTTAGGACAGTCGGGTAATCCATTGTCCAGATAGAAAAATATCATACTTGAAGTTTGAGAATATTTCTTGTGTTGATGATTATTATTCAACGGACGGGTTTCCTCCTCCGCTTTTAATAACATAAACCCTGATTTATATAATACTTTCTTAAGTAATTTAGTGCTTTTGTTTTGCACATCGGTGATAAGTTTAATTTGAGAGTTTATTTAACGGACGGGTTCTCCTCCGTCTTTAAAACTCGCACATTAAATCGTGCCACCTTATTTGATTATTTAATTACTTAACTTTTAAATTTTAATTATTTTTTTTTTGTTCCTTAATATTAATATTTTTTCTTTACATAAAATTTTTTTAAATAAAACTGTCAAAATTAATTTATATTAAAATACAAACGAAATTTTATTTGAAATTGACAATTACAAACTTTCTAAAACTTTAAACTAAGGATCTTCAACCCACGTAACCTGAAATAAAAGAGGTTCACGCTACACACTTAATTATTGGCACACCAAGCTTTTTACACTTAATGCCTGTTTTCAAGCCTTACAAACATTTTGTTTCATTCAATTTTGTTTCCCCATTGGTAGGTGCATTTACTTACTATCAAATGCAAGCCATTTTGTTCAATAATATTTTAACATATTTAAAGAAACAAAATTTTAACAAAGAACCGTCTTATTTTATCGCACAAAATTATTGGCACACTTTAACTCAAGTCGAGAACAAAGAATGGTACAACAAAAATTAATTTTTTTAGGCAAGCCATTTTGTTTTATAACGGCCTCTAAATGTTTTAGGCATGGAATGTACCAAAGTTTTGGTCGTTTCCTATCCAATGTTTTGACATTCTTCCAACAACGTCTTAGTTAATTTTTATTAGAGATTGCCCTCTCTTTCACCCGTCTATCCAATTCTTCCCACAAATGCTAGATTGGATTGAGGTTCGGAGAATGTAGTGGGTGTGGAGGGACATGTGGAGTATTATATGCTAACCATATACGGACGTCATGAGCAGTATTTTTTGGGTCGGTATATTAATAAACTTGATAAGTTCGATTTTTCGGCACTTTTTCTCAGATTTTCTTTTAAATATCCCTAAAAATCCGTTTGTCCATGATGCCGTTGATGAAAACCAGTTCACCCACATCTGCCGCAGACATGCATCCCTACACGATCACTCCGCAGCCACAGTGTTTTACTTCAGGTGCCAGGTTTATTTTTTTTAATGCTGTATTGGACTTTCTCCACACGGTTATGCGGCCGTCAGATTGAAAAACATTAGCTTATTCTCCATCCCAGAAACTATTTATCTTGCTCCTATCCAATTGCATATTCGAAACGTGGGGTGAACTTTCTATCCAAAGTCTTGGTTTACTTCTGCAGCAATTTGTGTTGTTGTGATTTTGGGGTTTACTTTAACTTTTCGTAAAATCTGGTTGCATTCAGAGGACTAAAAATCCGGGGACGACCTTTATGTTTAGCACTTTCAAAGCTTGATTGTCCTTTAAAACGATGCACAACCAACACTGCAAATAGTGTATCGACTCTTGTTCATTATTTTTATTTTTATTAATATTTTTCTAATCTCTGCATATGATTGACCTTGATTATGCATTTAAAGAATTATTTTTCGTTCGGATTCAGATTCTTTTTGTTTTGAACTCATTTTTTTAATTTTTAACAATAATTCTAACTTTTTTTTCCAAATAACTGTCGGTTACACTCACAAACAATATTAGTTTTGAATAACTGTAATCAACATTATTCATTTTTACTGGCAGAATTGCCAGATGGTAGGAAATTTAAGAAATTGAATGCATAATTAGCTAGATGTGCCAATAATTGTGTGCGATAAAATAAGATGTTTTTTTCTTATAATTTTTTTCTTTAAATGTGGTAAAATATTATTAAAGAAAATGGCTTGCATTTGATAGTTAATAAATGTGTCTATAAAAGGGGAGACAAAACTGAACTAAACAGAATGATTGTAAGGCTTAAAAGCAGCTAATAAGGGTAAAAGGCTTGGTGTGCCAATAATTACGTGCGGCACTGTATATAGTTTGTATTTTGGCTGTACTTGCAAAGCAAATTCGTTTGCAATTCAGAACACTATTTTTAAATCCGTACGAACTGAAACAGTTCCCAAAATTTACATCTTCATGAGTGTCATATCAATAACAATCATTAATTTTAACAACAGGCTTCAATTTACCAAAAAAAAAAGAGACTCTTATCAGTCTTCTCTTCAAGGTGCGTATATTTATCAAACTCACTGGAAATGGAGATGCTAATTTTTAGTATCAACTGTCTAATAGTTTGTATACATAAAAAACACCCCAAATAACCCCCTCCAAAGAATTCTGAAAGAATAGTGTGCAATGATTTGTTTTTTTTTTTTATTTTCAAATAACCAATAAATGGGAAAATCGTCAAGGTTTTCCGCCAAACAAATGAATTACATGGAGGGCTCACAGCTGTACCGAACCAAGTCATTTTAAAGAAATCCAAAACTAACGCCAGGATTTCCGCAAAATTGACCTCTATTTAAAGCTGTAATGAAATACATAGTTCATTTAGAGCTACATAGTTCTATTTAAAGCTGTAATGAACTATACATAGTTCATTACAGCTCTAAATAGAGGTCAATTTTGCGGAAATTTTGGCGTTGGTTTTGGTACTTACGTACGCGCGCTAGAAGTAAAACTTCTTTTCCCTCAAGCAAAGGCTCTGTAAGGTTCTAACCTATAAACGTACAAATATTTTGTACAAACTAACATAAGAACTAAACAAAATAAAGTTGACGAGATTCGTTTAGCCACTAGGATTGTTTAGGCACATGTTCTGTTATTCAGCCAACCGATTACTTTTCGAATCGTTAAAAAATAAAACCATTAACTCCTCGCTTATAGTCTCTAACAAAAAATGAGTTTTGTGACATAGATGTATAGTACTGATTGGGTGTGTTATTTATTTTTGCAACTGTTTGGTTGGTAAAATGAAACATATAGTAAATATATAGTATAATGAAACATAAGCCCATATGTTTCATTTCAACAACCAAACAGATGTGAAACTAAAAATTGAATGTGCGTGAAGACGACAAATGCTTTATTGTGTATATCCTCGTCTGCTTTTATAGTTTAAAGCTGATTTAAAAAAACGACGATGTTTCATCACGCTTAAATCTCTTTTTTCTCATCGCATTCATTGTGTTCGAGCCAAAGGATTCTTCTAATTGTAGGCAATGCTAATTTAAGTTTGAGACCGAACTTAAAATTCTTCGCATATGGCAATGTTAGTGTATATTTGACAACCAAAAGCAGAAAGTTTATCTACGAGTGTTTTTTTTATTTCGCATTAATTATTTTGTAAAGTTTAGTGCTTAGTTTTTAAGTTAAATAGTATTTAAGTATTTAGTATCGGTAGGATAAAGTATTTAATGTTTTAAATAAATAAAAGCATAAAAAAGAAAGATTTTTGTGTGTTCCTTTTACAAAAGGATGTGGTTTTCGATTAAAAAATTGTTCGGCCATTATTAAATTATTAAAAAAAAGCTTTTATTGTGTTTTTTTTTAATGAAATTACGTTTTTGATTGTTTTGTTGGTTAGTTGTTGTGGTTTTTTTTCATTAAAAGAACATTATCTTTCGGTGATAACGCAAAACGTGTCGTTTTGACAACTACATAGAAAATTTTTACACCCAACGCACAGTGGGTCCCCTTCATACTAAGCAGTGCTCAAAATTCAAAAACTTGTTTCAAATGCTAAGAACTGTTATAAATAGATACTAACTGCTGTTGAAAATGAAAATATTATTAATAATGAATATAGATCTGACCATAGTAAACATTTTCAAGGTTATTGATTGATTTATTTTAAGAAAACAATTGTTTTTCGAGTAACATATTTATGACTTCAGGATAAAACATTTTTCGGTGAATGACTGTCGTTGTGCGCGATGTTATCAAGGGATTGGCAGAGATAAACAACCTATTTATAAAATCTCACATGTTATCCTTCTTTCTTTTGTGATATCTTCCCGCTGAATTGTTGCCGATATATGAAAATCTCTATTTCGCACCTCCTGGTATTCTTCGGATAACTGGCTAATTGGAAGTAGGGCATGAGTCATTATTTCACTTTCATTGATAAGGATTTGGTGCAGACTTGTGGTCATGGGATACCAAGGACAGAGCTTCACGTAAAGTCGAGCTGTTTCTGGGAAAAAACACCTAAATTCTTCCGCATTATCTGAAAACCGATCTTATATTAAGCAAAAAATTAACAAAAAATTCGATATGAGTCACTAAAAAGCTTTTATTTTAAGTTCTATTAGTCGGATGGTCAACATTCAGGTATGTAAGCTTAGGTTTAATTACAGAGCATCAAATTGCATATTTAAGTTTTATATTTATATAAGTGGTTATATTCCTGGAACAAAGATAGTAAAAATAGATAGTTTTGAAATTCACCCCTACCCCCTTCCCAAGGCTGAGAAAAAAACCTGCCGGAGTTTTCGGATTTGATATCATGATAAACCTACCTATAAACCCACATACTCATATTTTAGCTAAACATCCACTACCAACATTTTTTGTCGGCCTTTGTAAAGGGTTTTCCAATAAGAGGTGTTATTTTGATATTCAAAGAAAAATGGCATTTTTGGAGATAAATGATCGGATGTTTATTTCATTATAAAGAGGAAGGTATGCCGTTAATAATGGAATACAACATCAGCCAAATGGCCGCCAAGACCACGCTTACAGGACCATATCCTTTTCATGAAATTTTCCATAACCAAATCGCAAAGTGGCTGATGAGGCCCATTTCCACCTCGGAGGCTACGTCAACAAGCAAAACTGTCGCATCTGGGGCTCGGAAAACCCAAGAGTTATTGTTGAAAAGCCTCTCCATCCTCAACGCGTGACTGTTTGGTGCCCAGCGGCGATTCAAGACCTCAAAGATGAAATTCGTGAGGCTATCGAGGACATAGGGCAGCCACTTTGCGATTTGGTTATGGAAAATTTCATGAAAAGGATATGGTCCTGTAAGCGTGGTCTTGGCGGCCATTTGGCTGATGTTGTGTTTTATTATTAACGGCATACCTTCCTCTTTATAATGAAATAAACATCCGATCATTTATCTCAAAAAATGCCATTTTTCTTTGAATATCAAAATAACACCTCTTATTGGAAAAGCCTTTATTATCTATTTATTCAACCGCGAACTCAAACAGTGATATTTCAAACTGGCGCACCTAACTTTTACTTCTGTCTTCGGATTTTTAATAACAAATATTTCTTCTTTCATGCTGTATACTTAGATTTAAAAGTTCTCTGCGCCAGTTAAAAAAAAATCATTTTAAAAATTTCATTGCCCGTGAGTAAACCCGTCATCCATTTATGTATTTTATACACTAAGTAACACCTTTTAATCGAAAATAAAAATGTATTTGCAATCTACATGCCTTCTTGAACAAACAACATATTTTTAATTTTTTTTTTTTGTTAAACGGAGTTAACTTTTAAAAATAAAATAAAACTACACAAAATTAAAACTTGCGCATGTCTAATAAAAACCAATGACAAAGAGTCAACTTAAATGTACCGTAACTTGGCCATTAGACAGAGAGGGAAGATAATACTTACAAATGACATGTGCTATAAAATGTATATTAATTATGCATTTTTATTTTTTTTTAAGGCAAAAATTAAAAATTGTATTTTGAGCACTGATGTGTATGGAGAGGACCCACTGTGCAACGCCGGAAAAGAAGTTTACTTCAAAAAGTGTTGACACACTCCTGTTTTTTTTAAACTTAATGAATGTAACATAAAAACCAAAAATAATTTTCATAAAATTTGTTAAAAATGTTTTGTTTTTGTTCATTTACTAAAAAATATAAAACAAAAGAAAAAGTTGTTATTAAACACATAAAAATTTTTTTGTGTTATAATTTGTATATAAAAATAAATAATAATTTCACCAAACCTCAGTTTTTCATAGAAAAAATTATAGACACATCCTGTATATTTAACTGGATATTTACCGTTTTTACTGAAATTTTGCTGCTGCTGATTACGTTTCATTAAATAATTTTTATAGTTCGTTTGGCTGGGAGGATTTATTGAAGGACTTGTCTTTAGAAGCTATGTATTCTAAATTTAAAAATAATTTGTTTGATGGAATGAAGCGTTTTGTTCCCATCGTCAAAAATAAACAAAAATTAAAACTACCATGGTTTAATAGAAGATTAAAAAATTTGGAAAATGCTAAAAATAAGGCCTTTAAGCGTTATAAATCAAAACAATGTCCCAATGATCATGCTATTTTTCGGCAGTTAAGATGAGAATTCGGTTTTCTAAATAAATTCTTATATAAGCAGCATATATCAAAACAGAAATGAACATAAAAATAAACTCAAAATCGTTTTGGGTTTTCTTGAATTCTAAACGGAAATTCTCATCTTTTCCACAAAATAATAAACAAAACAATCTTGTAACCTCTTCGCAAAGTTCTTCCAAACATCCTACAATAGCGATGAAATTCCAAATATTAATGAATACTATTGCTGTTTAAATCCCATAACTGATTTTTGTTTAAATGATTTTTCCGAAAAGGAGATTCTGGAGAGTTTGCTTGATATTGATATAACTAAAAAAGCAGGAAACGATTTAATATCACCCCTGTTATTATCAAATTGTGCAAAATCATTGAGTTATGTCATCACTCGCATTTTTAATAAATCCGTAGAAGAAAGAGTTTTTCTTAGTGAATTGAAGATATCTTTTATTGATCCAATTTTCAAAACTGGACTTAAACATTTGGTCAGTAATTACAGACCTATCTCAAAACTTTCTGTTATACCAAAACTGCTTGAAAAAATCATAACTCAAAAACCTTATTTTTCACTCGCTAGTTCTTTGTCTCCGTGTCAACATGGGTTTTTAAAGGGTAAATCGACTAGCACAAATTTAAGTCTTTACAAATTAAAGTCTTTTTACCAACTTTTGCTGCAACTAAATGGAAAATGGCAAGCAAGTTGATATTCTATACACAGATTTCATAAAAGCGTTCGACCGTGTCCATCATGGTCTTATTTTACAGAAATTAGATAAACTAGGTTCAAATTCATCATTTTTAAAATGGTTGAGATCATATTTAACAGGTAGAAAACAAATAGTTAAAATTGAAAATTGTGTATCAAACCCTATTAATGTTATCTCAGGTCTCCCACAAGGAAGTCACTTGGGACCACTGTTATTTATCATTTTTATAAACGATTTACCTTCTGTCTTGAAATTTTGTAGTTGTTTAATGTACGCAGACGATGTCAAAGTGTTTTCTCCAATTTCATCGATTGAGGATAGTTTTCTCATACAGGAAGACATAAACAATTTTTTAAATTGGTGTAATTATAACCATCTTCAATTAAACAATGCAAAATGTAAAATTTTAAGTATAGCAAGATCCACGTCAGTCATAAATTTTGATTATTGTTTTAATGATTATACAATTCTTAGAGTAGACTGTATCAAAGATCTAGGAGTTTATATTGATTCAAGAATGGATTTTCGGTCACACATTTATTACGTTGTTTCTAAGGGAAATTCATTACTAGACTTTCTGAAACGAAATTCAAATGATTTTTAAGATGTATATACACTAAAAACTTTGTTTATGTCTCTTGTCCTTCCAATTTTGGAATATTGTTGTGTAATCTGGTCACCATGCTATGAAAATAGCATAAATCGGATTGAAAAAATTCAAAAAAGATTAACGAGATTTGCTTTAAGAAAATTTAATTGGATGGGTACCATACCTACCTATAATTCGAGATGTCTACTGATTGACATGAAACCGCTTAAGGGTCGGATTCAAATTCAATGCGTTCTATTTATAAAAGTTATTTAAAATAATAAAATAATTTCTATCGACCTTCTTTCTCTAATTCCTTTTTATGTGCCCAGTAGATTGTTACGTAGTAAAAACGTTTATTTTTACGTTCTTCATCATAGGACTAATTACGGATTGAATGAACCGATAACACGCGCTTTAAAATTATTCAATGAAATGTGCAGTAATATTGATGTTTCTGTTAGTAGAGATTTCTTCAAAAAATTGTTAAACCATTGTATTTGATTATGTATTATTTGTAAAATTAAATATATCTATGTATATAATTGTAAGGTATTTTTTTATTGTTATGTAAAATGTAAGATAATTTTTTTATGTTTGTAATCAGCAGATCTTGGATCAATTGATGGAAATAAATAAATAAAAAAAATAAATAAAAAGAAACCAAATAGATTTTATTGTCATAGAACTTCACATAACACAAGTCGTAGTCATAGTAATTGAAATCAAATCTTTGCAATATATTCTTCATCAAAAATGTCAGGAAAAGGAATGGACATGGTCTGGGGATGTATGGCGGCGTCTGTAGTAGAGGACTTAGTATTCATAGATGGTATAATGGACAAGATGGTCTTTTTAAATATATTAGAAGAAAATTTAAAAAAAAGAGCTGAAAAACTTGCTGCGATTTTTTATTTCCAGCAAGATCATGACTTAATAGCTAGTTAGTAACTAACTGATTTTCACTATCAAAGGATTTCATTCATTCGTTCAGTTCAAGTAGAATTTGTAATTAAATGCATATTTTTGGGTACTTTTCAAAATAAGACAGGAATTTTTTGTGTTTTTTTTTTTATTTTTTCTCAAAAATTTCGATAGATTAAAAATGTCAAAAAAAAAGAGATTATATTTATTCCATGCGAAAAAGAGAAAATTCAGGGCTTTCGAGTGACGAAATACTCTATGTACATCAAAATTAAATTCGTCCTCTAATTGTCAAGCCATAAACTGTCCAATTATATCAAAGGATGGTTACGATGTAGATCTATTAAAAACCAGCCACAAATGTTAAAAAAAAATGAGATTTTATGTCTTGCTCCAGAAAAGACCCAATATATGGCTTTCAGAAGAAATTTGGAACGAAAAATTCTATGTACGCTAAAACCGAATTAGTCCTCTATAGTCCAGTCAAAGCGTCATGAAAAAGGGCCTGACCTTGCGCGCAGAGGCATGGTCAATTTTTTTTTCATGGATCGATAGGTGCTTATGAGAAAAGCTTAAAACCAAATTTGCACTACATGACAACTTTTTTTACCAAAGTTATTGGTAAAAATGTATTTTGTGTCATTTTTTGATCATTTGCGAATATCTCGGCTCCACTATCTCGTACAAACAAACATTAAACATGTATTTATTCCTAATAACGTTATCTATTACGTTCTAAAAAAACATTTGTTTAAACAAATGAAAAAAAAAGTTATAGTAATTTAAACAATTTTTTTGTTGTTTAAAAATCACTTTTTCGTGATTATTAAGAAAAAAGCTCATTTAACGATGAAATTTTTATATTTTATTATTAAAGTTCTTGTAATTCCCTACAATTTAAAAAAAAAATTCAACACTCTACGATGAACGAAAGCCGAGTAATAAATTATTGAACATAGGTAAGTCAGCGCACCCACGCATTTTATGATTTTATGTTTTAATTAATATCTCAGCTCCAGTATGTCGCAAAGTGAAAATAAAAAACTGTATTGCTAATAACAATAAATTCTATCAACTTGCATTTAATTTAATATGTTTGAGCAAAAATATAAAAAGTTACCGTTGGTTTCAACGTTTTTTTTCTTGTTTTTAATACCTTTTTTTCATAGTTATTGAGAAAAAAACTGTATTTCACGGTAAATACTTTTCAGTTTTGGATTTTTGTTTTATAGTCCTGCTAATTTCCTTCAAATTAAAAAAAAAAATTAGTCCATTACGACAAACGGGAGCCAAGATATTCATGATTTAAAAATTTAGGAAAGCTTACAATTTAGTATTTTAACTTTGTAGCTTGTAATTTTGGTGTCGCCAGCAACAAGAAGCAACAAATATGTGTAAGTATGTGTGGAGTGTTTGAAGGATACCAATATATCTTGTTGCTGGCGACACCAGAATTACAAGCTACAAGGTTAAAATACTAAATTGTAAGCTTTCCTAAGTTTTTAAATCATGAATATCTTGGCTCCCGTTTGTCGTAATGGACTAATTTTTTTTTTAATTTAAAGAAAATTAGCAGGACTATAAAACAAAAATCCAAAACTGAAAAGTATTTACCGTGAAATACAGTTTTTTCCTCAATAACTATGAAAAAAAGGTATCAAAACGAGAAAAAAAACGTTGAAACCAACGGTTACTTTTTATGTTTTTGCTCAAACATATTAAATTAAATGCAAGTTGATAGAAATGTTGTTTTTAGCAATACAGTTTTTTATTTTCACTTTGCGACATACTGGAGCTGAGATATTAATTAAAACATAAAATCATAAAATGCGTGGGTGCGCTGACTTACCTATGTTCAATAATTTATTACTCGAAAAAGAAAAAGAAAGAAAAAAGTGATTTTTAAACAACAAAAAATTTGTTTAACTTACTATAACTTTTGTTTTCATTTGTTTAAACAAATGTTTTTTTTAGAACATAATACATATTGTTATTAGGAATAAATACATGTTTAATTTTTGTTTGTACGAGATAGTGGAGCCGAGATATTCGCAAATGACCAAAAAATGACACAAAACACATTTTTACCAATAACTTTGGTAAAAAAAGTTGTCATGTGGTGCAAATTTGGTTTTAAGCTTTTCTCATAAGCACCTATCGATCCATGAAAAAAAAATTGACCATGCCTCTGCGCGCAAGGTCAAATGACGCTTTGACTGGACTACTATTTGTAAGGCCATAAACTGTAAAATCCCATCGAAAGATGGCTTCCATGTCGATGGATTAAAAAACTTCAAGAAAATCCGAAAGTTGGTCATTAAAAACTGGTTGGTATATTATGTCAATCAACAAACAAACTTAAATTATTGACTGTATGGAGTAACTTCCTTAGCTACAAATAAAACATGTCTTTTGATCGAAGTCATAAGGAGTAGGGGTATGCCAACCCGCTTTTAATATATTTTTAGTAGTTATCAGATACCTAAATATATACATAATTACTTGTTTGTGCCAATACTTTTTTTACGACAAAAACTGAAGTTGTACTAAACTATTGTGAATTTTCATTACTTATACTAAATATTAGTTATGTTTTTTGATATATCCGCTTCGAAATGAATTAAAATAAATTGCTTTAAGCAAATTAAAAAAAAATACTCCATATTTTTTATTAAATTTAGTTCTGAAAACTACAAGTGTGCCAATCGTTTTTTCCATGTGTGTATAGTATGAATTAAGTGGTCTACTTTTTGATCACAATATAAATAGTTTTTCATTTTATCCTGATTAACGCATGAGTGGAATTTCTTCTCTGGAAATTCTTAATGTTTTGTCTAACTGCACGAAGTTTAATAATGCAAACATTGCATCGGTCTGATTTGCATAAATGAGACGTGGTTCAAAAATACATCAACCACTCTTTTTACGATTTATTTATTTATTTATTTATTTATGAGCTTAATACAAGCAATCAAATCAAACATACTTAAAACTAGAATAACAATTAAGATCTTAAGACTAAATTAAAAACTAAGGAGCCAGAAAAAAAAAATAAATAAAAAACTAAGGATTAAGTTAGGAGAGCACGTAGAAGGGAGGATTTAGAGAGATTATGATCGAAAATGGTTGAGCTGTTGGCTTTCCGAAGCATTCTAGTCATCGGCTCATTCTGGCCGTATTCAGTTCGATGGAAGGGAATACATAGAAGTGGTATGGTTCTTAAATGACGTTGGTTTACGTTGAATTTAATTTTTTCACAAAGAGCTTGACAATCGATGCCACCAGTCAAGAGCTGGTGTATAAAAATAATTTCTGCATTATCACGACGTCGGTACAAGGTATGTAGATTTATAAGTTTAAGACGATTTTCATAGGGAGGTAAGTGCAATGGGTCATCCCAACTAAGGCCACGTAAGGCAAATCGTAAAAATCTACGCTGAACCGCTTCAATACGTTGGATATGAATCTGATGGTATGGTGACCAGACCTGGGAGGCATATTCTAGAATGGGTCTTACAAAGGTGATATAAAGAGACTTGGTGACGTAGGGATTTGAAAATTCTTTGGACCAGCGCTTAACGAACCCAAGTGTGGAATTAGCTCTATTAATAATACTGCTAATATGTTCACGAAAGTTAAGTTGACAGTCGCAAATAACACCTAAGTCACGAATGGAAGTGACGATAGAAATTGGCTGATTATTAATTAGATATTGACGTTGTGGCAAGGGCGTCCGTTTACGAGAGTAAGTAATGGCTTGACATTTGCTTACATTAAGCTCAAGAAAATTATGTTGACACCAGGTAAAGAAATTATTAAGGTCTAGTTGTAGCGATTGCGCACTTGAACCAGATAAAAATTGTTTTGAGATGCGCATATCATCAGCGTAGATCTCAAGGTCAGATCCTGTAAGAATAAGTTCAACATCATTGATAGTTAACAGGAAAATCAGGGGCCCAAGGTGACTACCTTGCGGCACACCTGAATTTGAGCATATAGGGCTTGAAGTGCATGATCTAAAAATAACTTTATACTGACGATTGTTGAGGTAGGACTGTATCCAAGATACAAAAAGTGGAGGAAACCCGTAAGCTTTAAGTTTAAAGATGATAATGTTATGGGAGATTTTATCAAATGCTTTGCTGAAATCCGTTGCAATTGCATCCACTTCATGGCCAGATTCCAGAGCACATAAAGTTTTGGAAACAAATTCAGTAAGATTTGTGATCGTTGATCTACCTTTAAGAAAGCCGTGTTGTCTCGGAGAAAAAAGTTGTACACAATGAAGAAGCATGGTGTCATGAATTATACTCTCAAAAAGTTTAGGTATACAGGAGAGTTTGGCAATGGGCCTATAGTTATTAATATCATTCTTACATCCTTTTTTGTGTACAGGGATGATGAACGAGTCCTTCCATTGTATAGGAAACATACCACAAGAGATAGATAATTGAAAAAGAGCTAAGAGAGGTTGGGCAAGTTTAGAGACACATTTCTTAAGGACTATAGGAGGAATCCCATCGGGCCCAGAAGAAAAGTCATCCTTGAGTAGACTGATTTTGGTTACTACTGAAGAATATGATATATAAATAGAAGTTAAGGAAGTTTGAGTGCAGTTGCTCATATAATTGAAGTAATTTTTGTCTACTTCAGTGTTATTAGAAACAAATGCTTGACTAAAGAAATCAGCAAAAAGGTTGCAAATAATATTTGGATCTGTTGATGAGGAATTCAGGTATTTCAATTTGGAAGGATAACCATCAGACTTCTTTTTTGAATTAATAAATTGAAAGAAATGTTTGGGATTCGAAATAAGATCGGTTTGGGTTTGAATAAGGTGACTGGAGTAGAGAGATTCACACAGGTTGGAGAAGTTATTGTGAATAGAGACATAATTGAAGAAGTCTTGATTAGACCTCGACCTCAGATATTTTTTCCAAAGTTTATTCCTTTTATTCCTTAGAGAGCGAAGTTCTTTATTGTACCAACAAGGGGAGGAAGTAAAGTTCTTTTGAGGCAAAAGTGGAATGGTTTGAGAAAAACAGTTTTGTATCTGAGTGTAAAAAGTGGATGTTTTAATGTCAATATTAGAGTCATTGGAGATAAAATCAAAGTTAATGTTACCAATGAGATCGTTAAGTTTTTCGAAGTTAGCTTTACGAAAATTGAATGTTTGTGATGTAAGGGAGTAAGGTTCGATGATATCAGATTGGAAAGCAAAAGTGAGAGAAATAGGGGGATGATAATTGTCAAGCCTAGAGAGGATATGCTTACTTTCCATTACTTCGGTATTATGGGCATCGGATGAAAAAATCAGATCTAATTGTCTATCTAAACAATTCTTAACACCACTCATCTGGGCAAGATTCGAAGAGAGGAGCCGGTCAGTGAAAAGGATTTCTTTTTCGGAAATAGCATTAGATGAAAAGAAGTAAAGTTCATCGTCTGATTCTTGCCAAATTAATCGTGGCAGATTGAAGTCGCCGACGATTATAATATCGTCTTCAGGATTAGTGATCTCAATGACATAATCGACTGCATCCGCTAGAAGCTGATATTCGCTTGTTGGTTGTGATGGTGGTATATAACAACACAATATGTAAAGACAGCGGTTTGATACAAAGACTTTAACACTAACAAGTTCCAGGTTTGATGTATTGGGAATATGTAGCAAGGAGGAGTCAAGTTTGGAATGAAGTGCCAAAAGGACACCACGTCCGGTGGATGAACTATTGGAGGGATCATCATGAGTAGTCACATTAGTAACGAAGATATCCTTTCGGTACACATTAAACTCTGAAGTGAAGAATTCATTATTCAGAAAGTCGGGTGTAAGATTGGTTTCAGTAAGAGCAAATACATCATAAGGAAGTTTTTGTGAGTTCAAGTAGACTTCAGAACTTTTAGTACGTAAACCCCTGGTAGTAAATAGATATAAGTTGGTGTTTTGAAACGTTTGAAATGTTAGGGTTAGGAACGAAAAGGATTTTTATTATTAATGTTGTTTCGATTTTTGTTTAGTTGCGAAAGCCTTTTAGAATTGACATATGAAGCAAAAGCAGATAGGTCATTTTCAACATCAGTGGAAGTTAAATTAAAGGTTTTATGAAATAGAATATATATTTTTAAGAGCTCATTGGTATTAGTAGGAAGACCTTCTTGATGAATAGATACCATTACGTTAGTTCTAGTTATACCATCAACGCAGATAGAATCATGTTTGTCATGAAGATATGCTAAATACAATCGCACGTTCGCATAAATACGGTGCTCTCTGAGGCGTGAAAGAACATATCGGCCATCGCCGTTTAGGTCAGAGAATTGTTTCGTTATTTTAACTACAGGAGGAACTAGAGGATCCAAAAAATGAGGTGATGCTTTTGGCAACGTTAATTTGACAGCTGGAGGAAGAAGAGGGTCAATAGAATGGGGTGTGTTAGCTGTGGCGTTTGAACATGATGGGCTATTTGAGATATCTGGTTGGTTAGGAATTATATTTTTTGGGGGGTGAGAGATGTGGGGGTGTTTTCTTGATGTAGGAATATTTGGCTTAATAACATGTGAAAAATTGAAATTTGGATATTTAAGATTGGAATTAGATTGTGCGCTGGTAGGTGTTGAATCAGGGGTTTTAGATGACGGAATAGAAGGATTTAAGGTGTGTGACTGAATGAAGTTATTATAGTGCCCTCCAGAGGAAATGCTTTTGTTTGCGTTGGAACGAATTTTTGGAGAACTGAAATGAACTTGTTTTTTTTGTAGGATTATTGGATTTTTTTGATACTGGGCGGTTGAAACTTTAGGATAATGCAAAGGATTGGAATTCGTAATATTGGCTTTAGGTCTAGTAATAATTTTTCTTTTTGATATATTTTTTATGGGATGTTTTTGAATTGTTTTATTAACCCATTTTGAGATTATTATTTTTCCTAGTAAATAAATTTTTGTATAGGATGAGTAAAATATCCATTGATATCTTGATGGAATAAAAATTTTGAAACTTGAATCATTAATTTTATAACACTCTCCAATATTGAACTTAAATCTACTAATAAAAAGTTTACGGATCCAGGAGACATCAGCGTTGATTGGTGTATTTTTTAAGAAAAAAGGTTCATACTCGTTTAGGCTTTTTAATTTTCTAAGCCTATTGTTCCATTCGTCAAGAGTCCAAGTTGTGCCATAGTGTTTGATGGTAGGCACATCCGTAGCAGAAGTAATATTGGAATTAAATGTAATTGACTGTAGGTCATCCGCAGTAGGCAGAGCGGGGAGTGATTGAGAAGGTGGTGGGCTCTGATTGGATTCAGTAATTTCAGCAAGTAAAGATTTGTTAAAATTCGGCACAATGGGTTGAACGTTTACCGGAATTTGATCGATTTTACATGCGGTAAGTTTTATTTCTTCAAAAATGTCATTAAAAGAATAGCGTGTTGTAATCAAGTCGTTGCTGATTTCATTTATCTTGGAACCCATGTCCAGAAGTATGGAAGTAAGATGACTGGATGCGGATGTCATGGAATTCGATGAACTTTGCGAGTTGATTTCGAGATCGGAGCGTATAGATTTGACAGTGTCGTAAATGCTTTCCAACGGATAAGAGCTTAGAACAGATTCGAGCGTGGAACGAATTAAACCTTTAATATTTTCAAAACTACAGTGAGTGTGGTCAACTCGCGATTTAAGAGAATCCGCCATAGACGAGAGGCGCTTCTCAAATGAGGATTGGTTACTTAAAAATTGTTTACCGAGAGTCTCTATTGAACTGTTTAAATCTTCAATGCTTTTTGAGAAATCGTCGAAATGTTGAAATTGAGACAAAATGTTCTTGTGAAACCGGTTATTATCCGCGATTATAGAGTTTGTTGTTTCACTTAAGCATTTAACCGCAAGAAGAACGTGAGAAATAGAGATGGTCTTGCATTCGTCACAGAGATAAACAAAATGGTTCATGTAGTCTTTGAGATATGTGCACGATTTTTTACTTAGTCCTAAACATAGCGGATGAAAATATTTTCCACAAATGCCACGACATGGCAAGCGTTCGGTGTATTTGCTATCTAGGATGCACATAGTAGAGTCACACGAATTTTCCATTATTGCAGGCGTAAGAGTATTAGTTAACGAAATTAATTTTGTAATTTTGTAATTATCGCTTTTAATTCTTTAATATTGTTTTATTGTGTTTTATTACGATAAAAAAAATAATGTTTGTTCCGACAGTACACTGAATATTAATTGGAAGTGGTTTAGATATTTGCTAAATTTTTCGAATCCACGAACCGTGATGTTTGTCGATTAGAAATTTGATGAGGTGAAATTCTCGGTAGTGTGTAAAATGAAATATGTAAATAAAGAAAAAAACACCAAAGAGAAATTGAGGTGTAATACCAAAAGAGGATTGCTTGGCAGAACAATACTAAAATGACTCACCCAGAAGGTAAGACTGAGAGCAAATTGTATTTTTGTAAGATGTATTGAATTATTAGAATTTGCTATTCAGTCGGTAGTGTACGATCTATCTTCAAAGTTATGGTTGGTGATTAAAGATGGAATTAGCAGCAGGAATTTCTCCGGCACTCAGCTGTGGCAACATGTATGCAAATGAACACAAGAAATGGGTATTCAATGTAGCTTCAAATTGTGCTTCATGGGCAGAACATATACGTAAAATGTTTCACTCACCGGGCAAGAAGGAAACAAAAAGTCTTAACGGGAGCAAATAATTTTGAGAGAATGAATGCAGAGTATAAAACACTTTTCTCAATTTAATTTTCTATTGTCACCACTTATATATATTATATTTTATTATAGTTTTTAACTTTTTTTACACTTTAAATTTCATCAAGCGCAATTTAAAAATAAAACAAGTTTTGGTAAATAGGTACGGCTTGTAAATTTTGATAAAACTGAGATAAAAGGGCACAGTTAAATTTATTAAAGTAGAAAAAATGCGGGGGCGAAATAGAACACACGTCTGAATAGGCTAAGAATTACTCGGAGAGTAATGATCCAGTAATTTGTACTACAAGTGGTGGTATAGCAATAAATTATTAATCATCCCTTAAGTGAAGAATTCTTAAGGAATCTTTCGGTTCTGAAGTAGGACACATCATTGTAGGGGTCTATGATGTAAATGGGAAATCTGAAAAGTTTAGTTTATTATGTTGATATTCCGGACAGAAGTGCGTCCCCTGAGAGTTTGTTTTCTGAGCTTTCAGACTTGTCTGCTGCGCAAACATGTACCTGACGCCTCATCATTCCACTCCTTATATGCCCAACTATTCCAAACTTCCCTCCACATCCTATCTCTTTACATCTAATCACTCCATGCTTCCTACTCGGAAAATCTTCTTGCTACTACCTCACCACCTTATTTGCAATTTGTTCCAAAACTGCGATGGGATGGGAAGGAAGTCACGAAGGACTTTTAAACATTTAACAGGCTTCTAAACCTTAAAATGGGATGTTTTGGTTTCACCAAGAGCTTTTAAATTAAACAAGCTTTTAAACACCCTTATAAACTAAATGCCCATTTTTGGTTCAATAAATCTTAAAAGTGTCAATGAAATGTCATCAGATGTACTCGTAGATAACGACAATTGGCTATAGCAGCTGAAATTATTGTTTTGTAATATTTTAGTTTTCAATTTTTTAAGATACAAATACTAATATTTAAATTATCTGTTTTTTATTTAGAATAAAATATAAAATAAATCTTTACCAACGATAAAGTGCAACACATTGTTATTCGTCGAGCATTTTTGCATTTCTTGAAATTTGTTTCAACACATAATGCTTTCTCATTTTTTCTCATACATTTCGCTTCTTAGATAGAAAGAACCAATTTATTTTTTACAGGGATGTGAAGAGAACTCAATTTTAACAAAAAATTCCCTAAAATTTTCCTTTAATAGATTGGTGAAGTGTTTTTTAAGAGTCCGATAAAATTTAGGAGGATTTTTGATTAAAGTGCTTTTAGTGTTTGTTTATGAAATTGGCCATAAGCTTCTTTTATTCATGTACATATATTCCTACCTCCTCTGGAAAAGAGCTCCTACTTACTTATGTATGTAGGTCATTTCTAGGATAGTGCCATTACTGACAACTTAGCTAGAAAGTTTGACTTAATTTTTTCATTAGTTTATTGCCAATTCTTCACTCTCGTCGAATTTCTTTACCCTGGGTTCATTGACAGAGTACAAGATTGTCTGATCTCTGATTCTAGACGATTTTATATTATTAATTTCCGATAGCTTCATGTTTTAAATTTATTGCCAATAAATCTGCGAACCAAAAATAATCACAAATATTTTTGCCTCATTTTTCTGCCAATCATACAGTCACGACCAGGAAAAGCCTGACCATTGTTTCTCAAATAAGTTTAAAAATACCCAACAACTCTAAATCGCCACCGTTAGTACTCGTATAAGCGTTGATATTACAATAATAAGTTTACTTAAAGATAAATTGTTTCCCTGACATTTCTATTTGTCAGCCACTCGTAGCATTATTTCGTTTTTCACTCTCCTAAAATTATGCAATAATTCTTTTATTTTTTCCGTTCATAAAAAAGGTGAAGAACTACCGGCCCATAGCAAAACTTTCTTCTATTTCAATGCTCTTCGAAAGCATTGTGTACGACTGCCTTTACTTCCACTGCAAATCTGTCTTCTCTCCCTAATAGCATAGTTTTTTAAAAGGCTATGGAGTTGGTTAAAATCTTATATCTTTAATAGAATTGTAAAAATTAAAGACTGCTGTTCTGATAATATACAGAGTGTGCCTTAATTCGTGCATAATATGTTAGGGTGTGATTTTTGGGTATATTCTAAGAAAAAAGTCGTTCTACAGTACAGTACAGTTCTACAATTTTTATATCATATATCAGGGATTAAAGAAAATACCTATTTTGGTGTACCCTGATCCATGTTAACGGTAATTACGTTGGTCAATTTTCTCAAGAAAATGCGTAATAAACATACCGTTTTCCATTTTACCATTTCTGTAAAGCAAAATTTCCAAAGAGACCTTCATAGCCCAAACCTTACTCTTTTTGAGAACTTTAACTAATTGTCAACTTTTGTTAGAAACGTGTCCAAAATCAGAAAACCTCTTTTTTTACCCAAAAAAAAAGCCAAAAAAGCAAAAACTCATTTTTTTTATTTTTCATGTCCCAGGTTTTCGCAAGTATCATAAAATCTATGGGTTTTTCAACAAACTTGTTTTTGAGTTTTATTTTTGTTATTTTTACGTTCATTCAAAAAAATTGTAAAACGGTATGTTTGTTACACATTTTCTTGAGAAAACTGAGCCCAAAGTCAAAAAATTGGCATGGGCAAGAAAAACGGAACATGCTAGAAACTGGATATTTAAATGCCGAGATAAGATATCAGATTTGTTTAGACGCAATTACAAAGGCTAGTATTTCTTCTAAAAATGATGGCCTAAATAAAGTTTCTATCATTAGTAACAGCAGCGCAATTACAGTTAACATGAGTCAGGGTACACCAAAATAGGCCTTTTTTTAAATTTTAATTAATTTTAGTGAGGGCTCTATTTATTGAGCTTAATTGAAGCTAAAAGTATAACTTAAAAACTAACTTAAATCTAAAGTTATAACTAAGAGTGGGGGTGGGACAAAAGAAGTTTGAGGTTGTACGTGCTGATATTGAAATCAAATGAATGTGTTTAAGGAAATCGAGTTGTAGAGAGAGGAGCAGTCAACTGAACCAGATAGAAGTCAATGTATGAAGAGTATGACTGAGTTCGTAATTGCAATGTTTGTTGCCCCTGCCCTGCCTCTGCCTAAAACAGGCTTCAAATACATTAATGAACACAATTACAACAGCATGTGTGCAGTAATCATACTTTGTTTAAAATGAGTTCATAATTGCTAAAAGAGCAAACATAGAAAAAGTCAGATATATGTATGTACAATAAATATTAATTACCTATTTTTCAGGAACTTTTATTTGGTTTTCTAATATTATTTTTAAAATGGCTGGTAAAAACATAATTTTAAAGCTCATTGTGCTTAGTCTTTCGAAAGGAACCAATTTAAAAAACATTAGACAAAAATTGGTAAAAAATAGAAAATTATAAAATCCAAACCGAAGACGAAGGAAAATATTTTTGAATAAGAGAACCTGCAGAATGATGTTAAGGCATATTTTTTTTTTTTTTTTGTAATCTACACGCGCTCAAGGGATTATGATTACCCTTTAAATGTTTGAACACAGCGCGGGCGTGAAGTTAAGGAAGAGAAAGAAGGATAGGAAAGATGTGTGGCACGATGTTCTGAGACTGAAGAATTTCCTCAAAATGATCAAATACCTCAGCCATTAGCTCCGGAGGAAGTTCAACATTGTGTTGAGATCCACAAACTTCGTTGAACTGATGGAAGTAATCCCATGAAGAAGCATTTCTACCGTTATTCTATTTTTTTTTTAATTCCAATGATAGGAAGCTTTTAAATTGAGGAATTTTCTTATAATATGTTTAATTTCTTGGAAGACCTTTCCCATAGAACGTTTTACTTCCTGCGCCCAGCTAAATATTCAGATTCCATTCCCAAACGGATGGAAACCAATAGTTTGATATCATCATCGGACTAGATTTTTGCCTCGTATTCGATCAATATTTTTACGATTATAAATTAATTTAAAAAAAAAATTACTCACAATTTTTCCTTTGGCATTTTCCTGAAAATTCAGCAACATAAAAAAAACACATGCCAAATTGACCGCATTTTGACTGTAAGTTTACTTTTATGAATACAAATGTTGCCATGCTCATGCAGAGATGATGCTGTTTGTTTACAATTATGAACGCAATTTTTGCAGGACTGCGGAAGTTTTACAAATACGAACTCAGCCTAAGTCAGCAATTTCTCTACGTTCCTGTAATGAGTTGAGGTTTAACAGTTGGAGGCGGTCACGATAAGGGGGTAAGATCAAAGGATTATCCCATGGAAGGCAGGCATTGAAGTGCAAAACGAAGGAATCGTCGTTGGATTCCTTCTATTCTTGATATATGTATTCCTTGATATGGAGACCAAACTTGAGACTCATAATCAAGTAAAGGTCGGACAAACGTTATGTAAAGCGATCCGGTAACATAATGGTTGGAAAATTCTTTAGACCGTCTTTTTACACAACCTAATGCTGAGTTGGCCTTATGGGTTATTTCATCAATTTTAGTTCACGGTCACATAAAAGGCCAAGATCCCTTATCTTTTCTACTATTAGTATGGGTTGATTATGAAGATAGTAAGGACGGGGAGTTGTTTTAATGCGTTTACGTGAAAAGGTCATTGTCTGGCATTTACTAATGTTGAGCAGTTGTTGGTACACCAGATAGAGAAACTCTCCAGCTCTGTTTGGAGAAGAGATATGTCTTCACGTGCTGCGATGATTTTGAAAAATTGCGTATCGTCAATGTCAATATCGTTAGTTGTAAGGACAGAGGAGAGGGCCTAAATGACTACCTTGGGAGACACCAGAAGTGGCTAGAATAGGATTGGAAAGTGCGGATCTGAACCGGACACAATATTCACGATTTTCTAGGCAAGAAGTAATCCATTGCAGGAAAAGGGGTTCAAAACCTAAAGAGGATAGTTTAAAGACTATGAGACTGTGAGAAATTTTGTCGAAAGCCTTTGTTTGAGATTGAATTATATTATGTTATTATTCGATAAATATTTATATTACGAATGTTTATATTCTTTATCAGATTTGCTTGAAGTTGCAAAACTTTGTTTATTTACCCTATAAATGTCTCTATTCTCATAATTTTCTATATCTATCAACAGTTAAAATTTTCTTGATTTTTATGTATATTTGAATTCAAATTCAAGGGCATAGCTGTTGTATCGTATGTTTTACTTATCTGTTAATCTATGCTCTCTTAAATTCTTCTTCTTAAGCTAATCATGTAAAATTATTTTTATACTCGTTCACTTGGATCGAAACCATACTAAGGTTAACATGAATAAATAATTATTATAACGTGGTAACATTCGCTTATTTTTTCTTGTTGCTACATATATTTGGAGTTTACCTAGTGCACAGTCGCTTTTAGGTTTTGATAAATTTTTTTCGTTTCATAACAGCCTTCCTAAAGTCAGTGGAAACCATATCAACTTTATTCCCGTTTTCTAAGGCTCTTAAAGTGAATGAAACGAATTCTACAAGGTTTGTGGAGGTGAATCTGGGTAATTAAGGACCTGCAACAGAAACTGAGGAGTTCATATAAAGTGCATTCAAAAATGTTTGGGATATGTGACACATTAGCGATTGGTCGATAGTTTTCAAGTCACCTTTCGGGCATTTCTTGTGAATTGGTGTTATGAAAGATGTTTTCCATATCTTGGGAAATGTTCCCTGAGATAAGGATAGATGAAAAATGTTTGATAGATGATTTGAAAGAGAGGAAGAACTATTTTTAGGGAAAATGGCAGTTGTTGAGAAAATTTGTTTTCAATGGCCGATGGAGCAATGGAAACAGGTAAGAATGGACGCAGCGAAAAATTCGGTAAATACTCAAAATAGGTCCAATCTGGTTTAAGAGAATCCTTGGGGAATGAATCCTTAAAAAATGATGCAAAGAAATTAGCTATAGTTTGATTATCATTGGAGGTTTCATTATTGAAGGACAAAGAGGATGGATACACATCTGACTTTCTTTTGAAATTAAAGAACTGAAAGAAGGATTTGGGATCGTTGATAAGGTTAGATTGGGTTTTATTTAAATATTGTTGGTAGAGGAAACTGTACAGTTTGTTGAATTGAAGATAAGCACCAAGGTACTTTGAGTAGTCAGTTGGGCATTGAGAGCGTAGGAAAATCTCCTAAAGCTTGTTCCTTTGGTTACGCAGCGAACGTAGTCTACGATTTTACCAAGGCGGGATGAAGGAGAAACTCTACGTCGCACAGTGGGTCCTCTCCATACACATCAGTGCTCAAAATACAATTTTTAATTTTTGCCTTAAAAATAAAATAAAAATGCATAATTAATATACATATTATAGCACATGTCATTTGTAAGTATTATCTTCCCTCTCTGTCTAATGGCCAAGTTACGGTACATTCAAGTTGACTCTTTGTCATTGGTTTTTATTAGACATGCGCAAGTTTTAATTTTGTGTAGTTTTATTTTATTTTTAAAAGTTAACTCCGTTAAACAAAAAAAAATTAAAAATATGTTATTTATTCAAGAAGGCATGTAGATTGTAAATACATTTTTATTTTCGATTGAAAGGTGTTACTTAGTGTATAAAATACATAAATGGATGACGGGTTTACTCACGGGCAATGAAATTTTTAAAATGATTTTTTTTTAACTGGCGCAGAGAACTTTTAAATCTAAGTATACAGCATGAAAGAAGAAATATTTGTTATTAAAAATCCGAAGACAGAAGTAAAAGTTAGGTGCGCCAGTTTGAAATATCACTGTTTGAGTTCGCGGTTGAATAAATAGATAATACAAAGGCCGACAAAAAATGTTGGTAGTGGATGTTTGGCTAAAATATGAGTATGTGGGTTTATAGGTAGGTTTATCATGATATCAAATCCGAAAACTCCGGCAGGTTTTTTTCTCAGCCTTGGGTGGGGGTATGGGTGAAGTTCAAAACTATCTATTTTTCCTATCTTTGTTCCAGGAATGTAACCACTTATATAAATATAAAATTTAAATATGCAATTTGATGCTCTGTAATTAAACCTAAGCTAACATACCTGAATATTGACCATCCGACTGATAGAACTTAATATATAAGCTTTTTAGTGAGCCATATCGATTTTTTTGTTAATTTTTTGCTTAATATAAGATCGGTTTTTAGATACATGCGGAAGAATTTAGGTGTTTTTTCCCAGAAACAGCTCGACTTTACGTGAAGCTCTGTCCTTGGTATCCCATGACCACAAGTCTGCACCAAATCCTTATCAATGAAAGTGAAATAATGACTCATGCCCTACTTCCAATTAGCCAGTTATCCGAAGAATACCAGGAGGTGCGAAATAGAGATTTTCATATATCGGCAACAATTCAGCGGGAAGACATAACAAAAGAAAGAAGGATAACATGTGAGATGTTATAAATAGGTTGTTTATCTCTGCCAATCTCTTGATAACATCGCGCACAACGACAGTCATTCACCGAAAAATGTTTTATCCTGAAGTCATAAATATGTTACTCGAAAAACAATTGTTTTCTTAAAATAAATCAATCAATAACATTGAAAATGTTTACTATGGTCAGAACTATATTCATTATTAATAATATTTTCATTTTCAACAGCAGTTAGTATCTATTTATAACAGTTCTTAGCATTTGAAACAAGATTTTGAATTTTGAGCACCGCTTAGTATGAAGGGGACCCACTGTGCGTCGGTACGAAGGGACAAACAAACTACGCTCTACCGTCCGTGAGCGTATCTCTTAACAAAATCTATATGCCTCTTTCGGAATTCTGTCTTTCATCAGGATATTTCTGTTTCAACAAACAGTTTTATCTGCAAAAAGTTGGAGTAGCTATGGGTTTACCTCTGGCCCCTTTGATTGCAGACCTCTGGATGGGAAATTTTGAGCAAAAAGCTCTTAACAGCTCTACCGAAAAACTAACTGAAAGTTTGTTTGAGATATGTTCATGATACTTTTTGTATTCTTAATAATTCCGCCATTTTAAAGTTTACTGAAAAACCTTAATTCACAGCACCCAAAAATTAAGTTTACTATGGAAAAAGAAAATGACAATTCTCTTGCATTTTTGGATGTGAAAGTGATCCGGAAACAAAATGGCAAATTGGAACACACAGTCTACAGAAAGTGTACACACGCAAACAGATACCTGCACGCCTGTTCCCACCATCATCCGGCGAATTTGAGATCGGTTGTCTCTACACTTTTTTATCGAGCCCACAGAATATGTGACAGCGACCATCTCATCTCCCGAACTTATATTGTTCGACCAAGTTTTCAAAGCTAGTGGCTATTCCAAGAGACAAAGAACATAGAAACGAACTTTGCCAAGGAAAATGGAAGATGGCGTCTTAGATAAGAAAGCCTTTCTGCCATATTTGAAAGATGTAACTGATAGACTAGGAAAAGTCTTAAAACATCTTATGGTATAAAATCCATATTTTTACCACCTAAAAAAAGTGGTTAACTACCTCCAATTACCAAAAGACAAATTCCCGCTACAGACACCGGGTCATCGTATGTAGGACAGGCTCAGAGGAGCATTGCTACACGATTAAAATAATATATAAGCGCTGTAAGCAAAAATTAAAGAGAAAAAAAAACTAGACCATCCAGATGAACACCACTGGATTCACTTTGATCAAGTTAAGGTTCTAGCTAGCGAACCGCATTACATACCTCGTTTGGTACGCGAAGCGATTGAAATCAAACGTCCGTCACCGAAATTTCAATCGAGACGACAGTTTCAATCTGTCGCGAACTTGGGATCCCATTTTAAACTCTTCACGGTCGATCCAATACCAACAAAGATGCAGTGAGCTCGGGTTGCTCTCAACTTGCGTCTCAATAACAACAGCAAGAGACAGAACCTTTTTACCGATCAATGTAATTTGAAGCGAAACGTTTATTATTTATACGCGGCTTATCCGAAATTCAAAGTAATAAGGTCATATGTAAACAACCGCGAAAACCTTAGAAGTTATACAACTCTTGGTTGTTGATACTGGGGGCAGGTTAGTTTCGGTCAGAGTGTAGACATCGAAAGGGAGGGAGTGTAATTGTCTTAAGACTGAGTGGAGTTTGAGTTAGGAACGAAAAAACCGGTTATGATCATTTCTGTTGCGTTGCAGATTCGCTTAGCCTGTAAGTATTGACGGAAAGTATCCAGATCATCCTTTAATTTTTGTGGTGGTAAGTTAATACTGCGTTTTCACCAAGAGTAAATCCGGGATTTAAGTGGATTTACTAGAAATCTCCTTTAAATCTCGTAGATTTATCATAAAAATATAAATCAGATCAAATGAAGATTTAAAATAAATCTCCTTGAAATCTTCTTGCAATCAGAAGATTTGCAAAACAAACAAACCTTATTTTGTAGAACTCACCTATGTAATCCCCACTTTCTTCATTGACAATCAACACAAAATAGAAATATCTGTCAAACTTGTTGTGTTTGGTTATTTACTAAAAGGCCAGACACTTTCAAAAAAGAACTAAATATTTAATTTAACAAAACAACTTACAGAAAATGGAAGAAACAAAAAATCACGCAAAAGTTGGGGCCGGAAGACGAAAAAAGTTGAATGGAAGTGTGGGCTAGCATAATGTTTCTCAAGAACTGCTGGCGTTTTTTTCTATAAATATGGATTCTTCTATCCGATGCACCAATTATCCCTTTCATGACATTTTGGAGAATAAAATGGTGTGATAACAATAGTTTTAAAGTAGTAATACTCATTTTTCTGAAGTGTTTACTGAAAATAAACTATTTTATTGCTCAGACATTGTTTTTCCTGTTTACTATCTAATTGCAATTTTTTTACTCTTGTTCAAGTTGACAATTGAATGACAAGTCAGAGTGAAAACGTCAAATAAAAAATCTCAGTTTCTCTAGTGAAAACACTTCAAGATTCAATTTAAATCTCTAGCCCTAAATCCCGGATTTACTCTTGGTGAAAACGTAGTATAAAATTGTCATGATATTTGATGAAAATTTTCATGAGCTTAGAAAATTCTGGAGGGAGACGTTCCTGTTAGATGGAGACCAAAACGCTTGTTCTTGTTTTTCTTTCGTAACAAACAGAATCTGACTTATAGTGCAGAAAGGCGAGGAAAATGCGACATTTTCATATATCTTTTTGTCTCTGAGCCTAGAGAGAGCAAAGCAACCTTTAGTGGAATCTGCAGTCTGCTGAGTAAGTTTGACTACTGTTAAAAGAGGATGAAAAGAGTTTTCTGAATTTTGTTGTGCATCAAGTTTGGTGTACAGTTACTTGGACAAAAGGTCTTAAAGAGTTGCTTTTAAAGATTAGTCATCGTCACAAAAATATAAAAATATGTATCTCGCACAAGACTTTTAAATGTCATCAAATCTACACACATTTTGATAAAAATTTTAGAAAATAAATTAAAAATTCAACCACAAACTTTCTCTGGTTGATTCTATGAAAAGCTAGGGAAGGGATTGAAAAAAAAATCTCGCCAAACATTACTATTTGGCAGAATTTTTAATATTTTTTTTAGATGAACTATTGAAAAAATATTTGTTCTGAATTTGTAATAAAATAATTTTTCTTGAAGTACATGTATTCTTCAATATGAGTTTTCTACTATTGGGCTTTTATTTTTTTTCGGGCTATGGAGTCGAAGGGGTGACGCACTGACGATCACGGGGACGGCGCGATGACGTCGACTTGTTGTTTGCTGTTTCGGTTTCATCTCATTGACCCTATTAAAACTTTTAAGTAAGGTATCTGCCAGACCCCATGGTCTGTCCAACCGTCGTTTGTTGGGTTGTTTAACCACGGTCGAATTCTGAGAACGTGGTAGCGTAGAAAGAAACTGCATCTGCGTTGTCCGTTGGGATCATTTCTACTATGTCCATTCATGGGCTATGGGTGTAAACGATGGAATGCAAAGTTGGCCTTCTGTAGCGCCGCCCTTTAGTGTAAGTTGCTTTAAGCAGCATTAATGAAATAATGAGGTGTAAATTAGGAAATCGTGTGCAAAAAGCACATTCTAGCAAACGGTTGGCACAGGTTGATCAGATGTCATCAGGCTATAGAGAAAAGGTCAAACTGCTGATGGCCTGGCCTGTGGCCTCGCTTGTTTTGAGTCCTGCGATGATAACTTTGCTGGTGTTTGGGGATATTTTATCCTTTAAATAAATGGCCTTCTCTCTTAAGATGTCACTTATACCTTATCGAAAGGTTTTGTATTCGAAGACATTATGTTGTTCCTCCTTATTACATTAGTTTCGCTGATGAGTGCGATTTCCAGGTTGTTGTTCTTCATAAAGAACAACAACAGGCTGTATAATGAATGTAGATAATACGTCAGTATACGGAGTTTCTTAATTTGCATATCTGGAATAGGAAAGAGGCCATTGCCACGAATTTTTCCTCGTCACTTAGTTGGAATTATACGATAGACAGCCTCTTAGCTTTTCCCCTGACAGTTAATTGTAACCAAAAATTCTCTATGGGGTCGTTGTTTAGATTCACTGGTGTTGCTGGCACAAAATTTAAATGGTCCGACTTTCGCTGGTATGTTTCTCTGTGTTACTGGACCATTTCTGCGAAGCTGACTCCTGCATGGTCAAGTAATCATTCAGGCTGACTTAGTTCAAAAACACTTGACGTATTTTCTTCTCAGCTAGGATCTTGTTTTTTTATGCTTCGCTTTCGAAGGTTGGTTTTTCTTGCATTTCATGCACACATACTGGCGACGTTTCCAATGAGTTGACATTTTCGGCTCAACCCCCATCATTTGGTTCTTTATAAAAGTTTTGGTGTAAATGTCGCAATGTCACAGTTCTTACATAGACAAAGTTATTAAAGGTTTTATACTGCGCCTTCTTTGTCTTGAAATGATAGTACAAGAGCCAACGGGCTTTGGGTTAGCAGGTATAACTAAAATATGAGTATGAGCGCTTATAGGTGAAAGCATCATGATATCAAATACTAAAGTCTGGTGAGGGGTTAAAAATAGTGATTTTTCCTATTTTTGTGTCAGAGGCATAAAGACTTTCATTCCTTTAATAAAAACAGGAAATGGTGTAAGATTAGATTAAGCATCTTCATCTTGAAGATCCGGTTAATTAAACTCAAGATATAAGCTATTTACGTAAACCTTAACGAAAAAGCTGGAACATTTATTTTCTCCTTTCTCTAATGCAAACCCGATGAACCTTTTATCAATATAAAAATTTAAATTTTTACTGAAAAGATTTTAAAACCTTCTTTTGTCCAGATTCAATTATTTAATCTCGTACTGTTTATTTTTCATTCGTGTTATTAAGATTTGGAATACAAAACCAATCTCAATTAACATTTGATTAATAATATTTAAATTTTAAAAAAGAAATTCTGAAGTATTTTCCAGGCAGCAATATGTACTCGAAGAATAAAATTAAATAAAAAAATATGATTTCTTTTAAATTTTCAATTTATAAGTATTATTTGTAATAATTCAATTGAAAGTTCGAAGACCTCAACTCCAAAGTGCGTTTCACTCAGATATGAAAGAGGACTCATCAGTTAGATGTTGTCGTACACTTCTAAGACCCAACTATTATTTATTAAAAATTTAAATTCAAAATATGTACTAATTACTCAGACTGATATGAGCAGCTGTTGCCACTATGCTCTTTTCATTTAACCTTACAACCAAATTATTCACTGCTTCTGCTATGAAAACATTAATTTACTACATCTTTGTCTTAATCACCAGCTCAACGTGTTGGGCACAAAGATGCCGTTATTCACTATTATTAGACCGAACTCCATATAAAATTCACGAAAATAGTCAGCCTTATTTTGACATTTGATTTCATTTGGAGGTGGCCGTGGCGCGATGGTTGTGTGCTCGCCTGTCAACCTCATGATCACAGGTTCGATCCCTGCTGTCGTTTATGTCTTCTTAATTCCATTAAAAACCTTATAAAGTTGTCATCAATGGGTTGCTGGTTTGCTCATTGCATGTTGTTCAGGCATAACACTAACAACATGTGATTGAGTAAAACTAGTATGCCCATCAAATATGAAAAACGAATAAAATAATGCGAATTATAAGGGACATAAAAATAAGACACAGCATTTTCTCCGCAGTAGTTCAGCCACCATCCCTGGAGATAAAAAAATCTGAGTCAAAAACCTTCAGTCTCAGAACATCGTGCCACACATCTTTCCTATCCTTCTTTCTCTTCCTTAACTTAACGCCCGCGCTGTGTTGATACATTTAAAGGGTATAATCCTAATCCATTGAGTGCGGGTAGATTATAAAAAAAAAAAAAAATTGAACGTATGTCGAATTCGAAAAATTTGTATTTTGAGATTCGTACGATTAGAAAGTTCACTTTATCAGTGAAAAGTTCATTTATCTTTCAAAAACTAAGCAAATTTTCTCTTTCGAATCGTTCCAAAGAAATGTCATTTCATTCTCGTTCATTTTTTTCTGACGAATAGATTCATAAAATAGATTTGATACATCCTTTACCCTTCTCCTATACAGATGCACCTCACCGTCTTCACTGGTCAATTGCCTCAAAATAGCTTTTGTGGCCTTTAGTCCGGCGATCTCACATGGACTCATCAGTTTAACAAAAATTGCGTATTGATAAGGTCCTCACAGTCAACTGATGAGTCCATGTGAGATCGCCGGGACGAAACGCCAATTTTTTTGGACTAAAGGCCAAAAAAGCTATTTTGAATCAATAATTCAACAAGTCCATTAATACTTGGCTGATTTATTTCAGTAGTATATAGAATTTGTATTATAAAAACCTTCATATAAAACAGTTGTCATTTTATTTTTTTAACGTCTCACTTGAATTTATCAATATCTAAAGGCTCCCAAAAATGTCAATTATTGATGTTTTTCAAATTTAAACTTTAACGGGCCGTTAGCATTACTTATTTTTACTTTATTTTTCTTAAATGATAAAGTATTATTTTTAGATCATAATTTTTGTTTAAATAAATATCATCAAAAAACAGTTTGGTCATACTAAATCAGACAGAAATGTCACTAGATTTCAAACAGCTGATTTCGAAGTTGAATTTTATTGAGGTTCATTTTATGCAATCATTCGACTATGAAAATTTTTCGTTAGAATGTCAAAATATGTAAGGTTTATTCGAATGAAAAGGTCTATTCTATCGAATTAGCTATTTTTTCGAATCTGAAAATAAGCATGAGTTATTCTTTCTATAGATACACAGAAAAACGAAAACAGAAAAGCACCAAGCGGTGCATATTTCTTGAAATATTTCTTCTCGAAATTTGTTGAATATATTTACATTATTTACTTGAACACTCTCTGAATACATTCACTATACTCTGTCCAACAAAAATTGTCAGTACAGAGAAGATAGGACGTTTGTCTCTCATTCTGGTTGCATTGCCACGCATAAGTGTGTCGCCTTTTAAAGCTCTCACAGGGATTCCGTAGTTTACATTATAAATCGCTGCAAATGAGAGTAAAAAACGCGTAGGGCTACCGTCTGCCGATTCAAAACGACTGAAAACAATATTCAATTTACCTTTTCTCACAACACCAAGTGGTAAGATAATAGGCGGGTTTTTTTAAGTTGAAAAGCAATACGACAACACTCAACATACTCATCTTCTTAAAATGTGTTCTCAAAAGCTTCAAATCCAAAAAGCTCCTTAATAAAAACCACTGAAAAAGCTCCTTGCTTGCAATTGAGAATGATAATGGTAACTCTGTTTTGATTTAGATAAAGAGCACACGAACGTATTGAGTGACACTTGAGAATTGACACTCCTGAGTCCTGACAGTATCTCATCAGCAGTGGGATACGACGGTAATGTTGGGATGTACAACTTTTTGCAAAGAATTACAACAACAATTCCTTAAGAAAAGTCAGTGGCTTGCTCTTTTTTATGTTGCATTTTTCCTAACGCATTGTAGTGAGGGTGCATCAGGCGCCACTGCTTTAGAAAAAGCTCTCCCATAAGGCCTGTACTGACAATTTTTGTTGGACAGAGTATAGTACTAAATACATTGAACTGCAACTGCTGTGTAAATATTGTATTTTGGCCTGAAGTCTTTCTCTAATAAATACCATAACTCTATCCATTTTATCCTGGAAGTCAAACTGATCGCTCGTTTTATTTATCAAAAATCTCTTAAATAGCATAAATCCTGAAAGCTCGTACAGTGTTTATTTTTAATAAACACAAGAGTTCATGAAAAATTGGTAATTAGTGTGCTCTCATTTGAGATGAGAAAGCTGTAGTTCATGGTGGGATGAACGAGGGTTCAATGAAACTCAGTGGTTGTTTTTTTTTTATTTCAGTGGCTAATTCTCTAGATGAGTGCCTTGCAAGCATTAACGGATACCACTATTTAAAAAAAAAGATCAACACTAAGGCCTTTACTGAAAATGTTAATCGGATAGAGTATAATAATAATTTTTACTGCGTCATTTTTATCTACATAAACAGATTATATGAAAGTATAAATCAGGGTTGCAAAAGCTTAAGTCACTTTTTAGCTTAAGCTTGGCTTAAATTCTCAAGCTAGTGTGTGACTTATGAATTAAAAAAAATGTAATTCAGCAGCCTATTAAGTGATTTATGAATTAAAAAAATTTAAATCATGAGCAAGTTAGTGACTTATGAATTAAAAAAAATTAAGTCATGAGCAAGTTAAGTCACTAACTAACTTATGAATTAATTTTTTTTAATTCACAAATTATTTACAGACTTAGGACTTAATGTTTTTTTTAATGCAAAAATTCGGAACCCTGATATAAATACTTTACATTGTTTGTACATTAAGTCTTTATTAAACATACCTGCGATCAATTTTTCACTGGCTTGTAGTTGGTCAACAGCCATATCCGTTGTTGAGCCATTCCGGTTGCGTCCTTTAGGAGATTTGATTTCTGAATTTGGGTTTCCATTTTTATTAAATTCCTCATCTATAATAATTAAATAGTAGAAAATTAAAAACCAAGTAAATTTATATATTGCTTATTTAATTTAACGTGCATATAATATTATACAGCATACATTTTGAAGCTTATAAAATAAAATAAAACAATATTTATTAACAAATGTACACCTTAGGCTACTACATCAACTTCATTGAACATTATATATTATATAATTTTTTTTCATACGAGTACAATTTTTGACTTGATTGACAATAAAAAATTAAAATAAGTAGAATGGAAGAAAGTCTTTTTCTTAGCTTTTTTTCTAATTAACAATACATTTGTCTCGTTATTATTATTATAAATACTAGCCACGTTTAACCATCGTCACCCGTCTATATACATATATGCATATATCACTCCATACAAATAAAACTATCTATGTTTTTATATGGACAGGAAATTGGATTCCATAAAACTTATTTAAGTGATATAATGCATTATTTCACGTTACTTATAAATATATTAATATGGAAAAACAACAAAGGGTCACCGTATTTATTATATTTAGCAGGTTTTAACAAGTTCTTATACTCTGCTATCTTTATTTTAAAGCTCTTACAGGGTTGCCGTAGTAAGCATTTAAAATTGCCCCAAATCTGACAAAAATATCTATAGAGTTACCAACTCTTTATTAATTTAGGCACATTTTATAATCAAAAACAATGATGATTTAAATAAATTGAATTTTAATTTTTCCACACCACCAAGGGGTAAGATAAATGAGGTTTTTTAAGAGTATCGCCAGTAGGTCTAATCCCATTCAATGTAAGAAATAAATCACAGAAGAAACCTTAATTAAGAAAAACAAATCACGTCATTACTCCGATGCCGACGAGTAGTTGCTGCTACTGCTTTCTCTATTCAAGCTTATTATCAAACTTTCCATTGCACCTTCAGTAAAACCATCAATTTCCCACATCTTTGGCTAAATCACTTTCCCAACGTGTTCGACACAACTATGCCATTTTTCAGCGTCAACAATTGTATAACTGCATTTTAATTTTTAACTGTTTTTACATACTTAAAAAGAAAACCTAAAACAGAAAAACATCAAGCGTCAACACCTTTTTCTCTAAAGTAGAAATATTTGCTATTAAAAGCTCTAAAAAACGGTTAAATCCTGAAAGGTACATAGCAAAAACCAAAGAAAATGCCATATGAATTTCCATCAACTGGGCAATGGTAACTCTGGTTCACATTTTTTTTTATTTTATACACACAATGTCAATAAGGGTTGGTTGCAAATTGATAATCAGTCTCCTTTTTCTTTCACCCGGGGAGCAGATAGGCCATGGCGGGATGTACGTGAGCTTAAAGAAAATTACACAAATAATTTAAATGTAACTCAGTGATTCTATTTCTTATTTCAGTGTCAATTTCTTAAGTTAATACGCCGCAAGCAGCATCAGGCACTAGTAGTTCTGAAAAGGCTCTCCCATAAAGTCTGTACTGCAAATATAAATTGAACAGAGTATAGAAGCTGTAGATGTTCTGCCCAAACCTGAAACTTTGTAGAACACGAATTCTCCATTGATATTGAAGAATTAGACGGAGTATATTTAATAATTTTCCTGATAAAACAAATTAATATTAATACGAACACACATACGACAGCAAGGAAATTGACACCAAAACCCTTAAAATTTGAAACACACCGGATAAAGCAAAACATGTTTTTTTGTTTCGTGAAACAAGAGAACATTGTTTCTTATGAGACTAAACACACCAAAGAAAACGAAACAAAACACGTTTTTGTTTTGAAGTGTTACGATGGTGGTTGTCGAAAATACATGCTATTGTATACGCGCAACACACACCGAATGCAACAAAACTATTTCGAACAAGGGTCGTTGACGATAATTGCATACTTTCTTATGGCGCAACGCACACCAAATGAAACAAAACATAAAAACATGTTTCGTTGCCGATAGCTGACCTATTGTTTTTTGCAAAACAAAATTTTGACTCCGTTGTTTTTATTTTCTTCTTTCGTTGCACTTTAGAGATTTATTTGCTTCTATGTTTACTCTGTGCGCAAATTTTAAATAAATATGAAATATGTACATAGATGGAGAGAAGTTCATTTTTTTTTTAAATTAAGGCAAGAAGCCCTATCTATAATTATAAAGATAAGGAACATACCAATAAACTTACTATTGATAAGCTGTGGATTGCTACTTCCTACTATGACATTTGAAGATTGGCAAGATTAAAAGCTTTTCTCTTTTCTTATAAATAAACACATAATGTCTGTTTTGTAAACACAAAATTGTTATTTGTGTTTACTTGCCGTAGAGTTATCATCTTTCAGCCGGAGTTAAGCTTTTACGATAATTCGTATTTTGTTTCATTTCAACGCACACCAAACGAAACAAAACGTTTTGTTTTGTTTTATTCTGTTTCGCTTGGTGTGTGTTCAAATAAAAAATGTTTTTTTGACTATCGAATAAAAAACGTTTTGCTTTATCCGGTGTGTTTTCAGCCTAAGGAAGGATTTAAGAGGAGAGATGTGCGGCTAAGGAAAGAATCTATACTTTACATTACTCTCGAGATTGGCTTAAATGTAAACTTATGACTATTCTTGGAAGTGTAAGTATTACAGTTGAATTGTTTAAGGAGATAAATGCAACTGACTATTTCATTAGAAAGCTTTTCATAAAAATAATGATAAAATAATGAGAGACTTAAAAGATTGCGGCGCTGCTCCAGCGATGTTAATGTTTTTGTTCTGTTTTAAAAGAGGGGGTTATTGGAGTACCTGCCAAATATGAGAATCGTATTCAAGTTTGGGACGAATAAAGGCCTTATTGATTACAGCTACATCACAAGGGGTGAACAATTTCTTGCATTGTTTTTGGCGAAGTAGAATTTGGGTATTTCTACACAAGGTGGACTGTGATGTAACTACCGACAGCTGCACAGTGGGGCAAAACGACCATTTTTGTGGCATCAAATCAGCCGGTAGAGTTATAAGCCTGAAACTTTCTGAAAAATATCTTAAGACTATTGACTTAATATATTTCAACCTAACATTAACCACGCCCCAAAAAAACTCCACTTTTTTATTGGAAGAAAACATTTTTTTTATTTTCTGCAACAGCAATTTTGTCAGCATCCCCCCTAGCTTGCCACTTTTTTAAAGACAATTTGTAAGATAAGTGGATTAAGTTTTTGAAAAATCGAATCCATCCATGAAGAGTAGACAAACCAAAATTTTAAATTTTCTGTTTCGATTTCTCTTGACAACATACTTTCAACGTACGAGTAGTTGAAGTTTTTCGATGAAGCACCACATACAAAGCACCTTTGCGTAGATGATGTCCCGTTATTGAATTGAATTATAAAACGTAAGAGTATGACTCACTTTGGCTTCACCTTCTTCTAACACAATTGTTGTCTTTTCCAAAATTTCCAATTCGTCTTCTACTCTTTTTTTCGGAGATTGACATTTCTGTCGATTACCTTGCCAGAGATCCGAAGGAAATTTGAGTGGAACAACGCATGTTATGAAAACCGATGAATCATCAGTTTCAAACCCATGAAAATCTCGTTTGTACGAGCTGGCTGTGCACCGAACTCCCATCGAAGCCCCATTTTGAAAATAAAGACAGGTTATCAAGTTCACTTTATGTAAGTGAATCAAATACTTATTTTTGCGCCTAGTTGTAAAATCTAGCAACCCCTGTCGAGATACTTGGACTAAAGTTTCAGTCACTTTAATACATTCGGGGGGAGGATAGCATTCTTTTTTCACAGCTTAAACGACCTTATACGAAGGAAACTTTTCTGGGGCACTCATTCAAATGATATCGTACTGATGGCGAGATAGTTGCGCTTCACGGCCTGACATTCAAGAGCTTTTTTGCTTCAAATGAGTTCTCGTATTACCTTCTGTATTTTTTTGCTCGGTCAGGAGATTTTGTCGTCATATCTTTCAAAACGCTAGAGGCATTCATTTGGCCAACTGCCCTCAAGTTTATTTTAGTTGAGAACTCAGTTCAGATACCGATGTAGACGCTCGCAATTTTTAAGTTTTTTTGTACGTTCAGTACTTTGAACAGTATGTCGCCTACGTTTAAAACCCTCTTCGGTTTCAAAAACAACAGATGTATCAAGCCAAGAAATTTTAGTTTAAGGAATGTGTCGTGTTTTCTAAATGCTCTTAGCCATCAGAACGTATATTGGGATTTAAAGTATGATAGTGTTTTCTTCAAGCTATTATTATAGATTTTTTGTATTTTTTTCTTATTTCGGCTTCCACAACTGGCAAACACCTTACAAAATGTCGCACACCAAAGAATAGAATAGACAAAAAACAAGCTTACGCCGCCGCTGCTTATTGTAACAAACACGATTAAGATAACGGCCTAAAACTTTTACAATAATAACAGTGGGACATTTGATAAAAAATAATAAATAACTTCGACTCCATACAAGAATTTTCATTTTTGGATTATATGTCAGCTTTGTCGTTTTGCCCCATTATGAGCTGTTTGGTTTCCTCAGTGCAAGTGCAAAACTTTCTGTTTTTCTTAATATGTTATTCATTAAAACAGGAAAGTGCTGTAATTAGAGAATGCATAATATAGCATTAAGCGATTAGAAATGCCAACAAAAATGTGTTATCTTTCTCATATTATTGCTGTATTAAATGTGCTTAATAATTATTTGGTTTTTAATAAATAAAAGCTCTGCAGAAAAGAAAACTTCAGGTATTAAATTTTTAATATATGTAATGTATACAGGTTGAGCCATCTAGTGCTTTTTTTTAAATCATACATACACTGAAAATAAATTCCTAGGTAATATTGATAAAAACCTTTTTGTTGACCTTCAACAAAACAATTTTATCGTTTTGATTAAATTTTATCAATACGAAAGAATGATTTGTTGATTTCACAAAATTTTTATAATTCTGCATGATTTTTGTGAGTTTAACAAAATATGCACTACAAATAATATTGTCAGTTTAACAAACCAAGTTTTTTAAATAAAACAAAATAAAACAGAGATTTTAGTCTCATCAACACTTTTTTTTGTGATGTAAACAAATACTACGTTTATATGGAGAATTGAATCGGTATTGAATCAGGATTTAGCTGCATGTATACCTGGATCGGATTGAAATAGGATTTCTCGATCCGATCCCACTAAACGAGCTGAATCGAATCGAAAATATGCTTGTATACCTGAATCGAAGAATCGAAGAATCGAGTGTGTGTACAACAACAGTGTAACAATATATGGTATGTGTGGGTCTGTTGTTTGATTTCAGATGGGTTTGTTCATTGACATATTATATAATAAGTCAATGGGTTTGTTATTTTCGGCGCACGCACACAATTAAAACCAGATTGTCATTTCGATTCTATTTCAATTCGATCCCTCGATCCAGTGCCGCCATATACCTGGATCGAAATCTCAATTCGGATTCGATTCGATTCCTCAATCTACTCTTGTAACCGGGGTAAAAATGTTTGTTGTATCTACAAAAAATCTATTTTGTAAATGTTTGTCATTGTCACAAAGTTTTGTAAATTTTGTTTGTCAATTTAACAGAAAATAAAAACATTTTTGTTAAAATGACAAATATTTTTTTTTTTGAGGTTGAATTTTTTGGAATATTGATAAAATAAAATTATCAGATAGATAAAACTATTTTGTAAGGAATTTAGTTTCAAACAAAAAATTTTACGAATTTTTTTGATTATCGGATATTGCAAGTATAGCCGTATCGTCTGCAAACGTACCTATTATGGTATCTTCTTCTTGAGGAATATCGCTAGTGTATAGTACGAATAGAATCGGACCGAGAACACTTCCCTGGGGAACACCAGCATTGATTTCCTTAAAATCCGAATATTCCCTCCCTTGCTTAAATCGAAATAGCCTATCTTCGAGGTACGACTCAAGAATGTAATATATTTGATCCGGAAAGACCTGTCTTAGTTTAAACTTAAGGCCATCGTGCCAGACTTTTGATCATGACAAAACTTTTGTGTAATCTTGGTTTGTCAGAAAATCAATGTAAGATGAACTGATTTAAAAAAAAATTGCGTATTGACAAGGACTTCACAGATGAGTCCATGGCAGATCGCCGGGGCAAAACAACTAAAGAATTTCGTTAATATGACAAATTAATTGAGTAGATTCCACGAAAAAATAGTCATACTGACAAAATATTTTTGTTATTTCAACAAATAAATCTGTTAGCTTGACATATTAATTTTGTGGATACAACAAAATATTGTTTGTTACCTCAACAAATTTCTGTAATTTTTATCAATATGATAAAACGTTTTGTTGGACGTATATTTACAGAAGTTTTATCAGCTCAACTTTTATTTTTATAATATATACATAAGTATACAGGGTGTCCCACAGTCACTGCCCCAAATGAAAACCATGGATTCCTGAGGTCATTTTAAGTCGAAAAACTTAAGAGGTCATTTTCTCGTTTTCGTCCCGTTTTCGAGTTATAACGGTTTTTATTATTTTTCCATTAACTGGCTTTATCTTTGCCAAACTACGTCCGATTCGTGAGATTTTTTTTATAACCAATCGAGAATTTATTACAGTTTTAGTTTGTCCAATGACTTTTTTTTCTGCGGACAACCGTTTCTCCGCAATTTTGCATCAAACCCAATTTTTTCGTTTTTTAAGTAGTTTTTTCACTTTGATATTAATTTATTCAAAAAAACACGTTAATGAGTATTAATTTTTTTCACTTATTATTAAAGCCCAGTTCATTTTCTAAAATTAAATATTTTTTTTCCTTAAAAAGAATACTAAATGTAATTAACAAAAAATAAACAAACTGAGTGAATTTAAAAAAAAAATTATTTTTAAATACAAAATTAACTTTTTCTGAGCTATTGTGGTTAAGAAAAGGACAAATAGATAAAGTTAATTAGTAAGACCGTTAACTAATGTAAACAGTAAAGATTTGCATTATGATTTGAAGGTTGTAAATGTCTTTCTCGCGTGAACTAGTGTCCGCGTCGTGTTCTTTCACTTGATACTCGATTTTGGATTTGTTATTCAAGTTGTAGTTTTTTCTCAATTATTTGCGAACAACGGATTACACTAATCAAGAATATATGGAAATGTTATTAATATACGCTGAAATGGGACAACTTTATCTATTTGTCCTTTTCTTAACCACAATAGCTCAGAAAAAGTTAATTTTGTATTTAAAAAATATTTTTTTTTTAAATTCACTCAGTTTGTTTATTTTTTGTTAATTACATTTAGTATTCTTTTTAAGGAAAAAAAAATATTTTTTTTTAAGAAAATGAACTGGGCTTTAATAATTAACGAAAAAAATTAATACTCATTAACGTGTTTTTTTGAAAAAAATGATATCGAAGTGAAAAAAAACAACTTAAAAAACGAAAAAATTGGGTTTGATGCAAAATTGCGGAAAAACGGTTGCCCGCAGAAAAAAAAGTTCTAAGACAAACTAAAACTGTAATAAATTCTTGATTGGTTATAAAAAAATCTTACGAATCGGACGTAGTTTGGCAAAGATAAAGCCAGTTAAGGGAAAAGAGAGCAAAAATCATAAAAACCGTTATAACTCGAAAACGGGACGAAAACGAGAAAATTACCTCTTAAGTTTTTCGACTTAAAATGACCTCAGGAATCTATGGTTTTCGTTTGGGGCGGTGACTGTGGGACACCCTGTATACAGGGTGATTTGCATAAGGTGTGACAAAAAGCTAGGGCGTGTAGGTTGGACTTAGACAAGAAAAAAATCGTATGGGAGGGGGGGTCTATTTCCCCCCGTTTAGGCGGGAGGGGCAATTTAAGAAAAAAATCACTTAAAACAAAAAAAAAATATTAAAAAATAACGGTGATACCTGCAGAGTAGTGCTATAGCATTTTGAAAAGCCAGAAATACATTCTTTATTTTTTTTTTTAAATAAAGTTGTTCGAGTGAATAGTTTTTGAAAAATTAATTTTCAAAATCAAAATTTTGAAAAAAAAAAAATAAAAATTTTCTTTTTTAAACAAATTTTTTTCAAAATTTTACGTAATTAAGTATTATTTTTTTATTCAATATTCAATGCTCATATTAATTTTTGATCAAACACAAAAAACCGGATGCCAAAATGTTTTGTAGTTTTGAGAAAATCAAAAATAACAAAAACTACTTTTGTTCTAAGAAAAGCCTTTTATTTTAGTTTTTACGTTTTTGGATTCTTATAGGTGAATTTACGATTGAAAGGATAACTTTCTTTTTACTATTTTTTTAATTATCGTCTTATAAGCATACAATAATGTGACAAAGTACTGGATTAACCATATTTCACACATTTTTTTAATTGAAAACACCTGCGTGAGAGCATTGGTTTAAAATTGACCTGCCACTTTTTTATTATGATGGGGTCGACTTGGCTTAGGTGCATTTACGAAAGAAAGGATTAACTTTTTTTGTACAATTTTTTTATTATCAGTCTTATAAGCATACAATAAAGTGATAAAGTACTGGATTAACACATTTTTTCATTGAGAACACCTGCGTGAGAGCATTGGATTAATATTGACCTGCGAATGTTTTTTAAATAATGCAACGTTACACGCCCTAACTAGTGACAGATAAATGCGATTGCGAAATAAGAACAAAAATGTTCCTGAATCTTGAAATCAATTAAAATAAGAAATACATACATGCATATTTAGATAAAATACGTAATTACTGTTTATTTAAATTTTTAACTATTTTTTAACTAAAGCTTATTCCAAAAAATTTTCGATATGATCCCCATTTTGTAGTTACTACGAGAACTTCTGCCCGATTTGAATGACAACGTTCCCTTGGCCATAGCAGACAATTTAATCTACCAGCAAGATGGAGCTCCAGCACATTACAGCCGCACTGTAAGGAACTGGATTGATGAACATTATAGTGACCATTGGATTGGAAGAGGAGGTCCAATAGAATGGCCGCCTAGATCGCCAGATTTAACTCCGTTAGAATTTTATGCTTGGGGATTCATGAAGAACTATGTGTACGAAGTGGAAATAGAATCTTTGGAGCAACTGAAACAACGGATTGAAGTGGCTGGAGTCAAATTACAGGAAAATTTAGCAAGTATAAATTTATGTGCAGCAATAAGAAGGCGCTATAATCTTTGCCTTCTACAAAATGGGGATCATATCGAACATTTTTTGTAATAAGCTTTAGTTAAAAAATAGTTATAAATTTAAATAAACATTAATTATGTATTTTATCTAAATATGCATGTATTTCTTATTTTAATTGATTTCAAGATTCAGGAACATTTTTGTTCTTATTTCGCAATCGCATTTATTTGTCACTAGTTAGGGCGTGTAACGTTGCATTATTTAAAAAACATTCGCAGGTCAATATTAATCCAATGCTCTCACGCAGGTGTTCTCAATGAAAAAATGTGTTAATCCAGTACTTTGTCACATTATTGTATGCTTATAAGACGATAATTAAAAAAATAGTAAGAAGAAAGTTAATCCTTTCAATCGTAAATTCACCTAAGAATCCAAAAACGAAAAAACTAAAATAAAAAGCTTTTCTTAGAACAAAAGTAGTTTTTGTTATTTTTGATTTTCTCAAAAACCACAAAACATTTTGACATCCGGTTTTTTGTGTTTGATCAAAAATTAATAAGAGCATTGAATATTGAATAAAAAAATAATACTTAATTACGTAAAATTTTGAAAAAAAATTGCTTAAAAAAAATTTTTTCATTTTCTTTTTTTTAAATTTTGATTTTGAAAATTAATTTTTTAAAAACTATTCACTCGAACAACTTTATTTAAAAACGAATTTAAAGAATGTATTTCTGGCTTTTCAAAATGCTATAGCATTACTCTGTAGTTATCACCATTATTTTTTAATAATTTTTTTTCTGTTTTAAGTGATTTTTTTCTTACATTGAACAACTGAAACAACGGATTGAAGTGGCTGGAGTCAAATTACAGGAAAATTTAGCAAGTATAAATTTATGTGCAGCAATAAGAAGGCGCTATAATCTTTGCCTTCTACAAAATGGGGATCATATCGAACATTTTTTGTAATAAGCTTTAGTTAAAAAATAGTTATAAATTTAAATAAACATTAATTATGTATTTTATCTAAATATGCATGTATTTCTTATTTTAATTGATTTCAAGATTCAGGAACATTTTTGTTCTTATTTCGCAATCGCATTTATTTGTCACTAGTTAGGGCGTGTAACGTTGCATTATTTAAAAAACATTCGCAGGTCAATATTAATCCAATGCTCTCACGCAGGTGTTCTCAATGAAAAAATGTGTTAATCCAGTACTTTGTCACATTATTGTATGCTTATAAGACGATAATTAAAAAAATAGTAAGAAGAAAGTTAATCCTTTCAATCGTAAATTCACCTAAGAATCCAAAAACGAAAAAACTAAAATAAAAAGCTTTTCTTAGAACAAAAGTAGTTTTTGTTATTTTTGATTTTCTCAAAAACCACAAAACATTTTGACATCCGGTTTTTTGTGTTTGATCAAAAATTAATAAGAGCATTGAATATTGAATAAAAAAATAATACTTAATTACGTAAAATTTTGAAAAAAAATTGCTTAAAAAAAATTTTTTCATTTTCTTTTTTTTAAATTTTGATTTTGAAAATTAATTTTTCAAAAACTATTCACTCGAACAACTTTATTTAAAAACGAATTTAAAGAATGTATTTCTGGCTTTTCAAAATGCTATAGCATTACTCTGTAGTTATCACCATTATTTTTTAATAATTTTTTTTCTGTTTTAAGTGATTTTTTTCTTACATTGCCCCTCCCGCCTAAAGGGGGGGAAATAGACCCCCCCTCCCATACGTTTTTTTTCTTGTCTAAGTCCATCCTACACGCCCTAGCTTTTTGTCACACCTTATGCAAATCACCCTGTATATACATACAGTGAACATTGGAAAACGTGACCCCCCAAAACGTGAACTATCCCAAAACGTGAACACTGTAATTTTTACATTGACTGCTCTAAAACGTGAACAAAAATTTTTTCAACATTTCTACATAAAAATGCACTGAATTATTTTTTTAAAACTTCGGGGGTCCCCATAATATTGACAATGTACGAAATATTTAAAAAGGCTTTGGAATGATGTTCAGATGAAGGCTTTGACCAAAGCGACATAAACGCCTAAGAGAAATTTTAGTTGTTAAAATGTTGGCAAAAATAGAACAGACAAAAATTACAAATTTAGCTTGTTAAATAAAACTTTTATTTGTAAAACGTTCTAATTTAAAAATGAAATCTAATCAATTTTTTTAATAACCACTACCAGGCCCGGATTAATAGGGGGGCTAGAGGGGACTGAAGCCCCGGGCCCCGCGGAAACGAGGGCCCCATCCCATTAAGAAATTTAAACCGTAAAACCACGATATTCAAACTGTACAATCTAATAAACCCCAAAATTAGCTGACCCCACAAAATCCAAAAACGTTAACCCATATAGCCCAACTCGCAATTAATCCCATAAACTTTAAACCCACATAGCTCAACTCGCTATAGTCTCCAAAAAGTCAAACCCACATAGCCCAAGTCGCTATTAACCCAAAACTGTAAACTCAAAAAACATTAAATCTATGCAGCCTAATTCAGCAAAGGGTTGCCAGATTGAAAAACAAATACTAGAGTGGTAAAATTTAGAATTGTTAATTTCCACGAGTCCGTTTTGAGATTAACAAGCGAAATATGGCGATACAAATTTTGCCGCAGAAGTATAGAATCGTATTTTTCGACACAACGTACGTAAAGTTGAATTTTCCGAAACGCTCCCGTGTGCAAAATTCAACTTTACGCATATCTATTATTTATAATTTATACTTACTCATTCAATCTAATAAATCCTAATTCCTACATAATTTGTTACTTTTAATTTTTAGAGTTTTGAATAATCAAAAAGAAAGAGTCTGACGGTTTTGATTTCATGGTTCTTGGATTAATTACGAATTGGTTATGTGGGTTTAACGTTTTGGGTTTACGATTTTTACTTGTGACTTATATTTAGGTACTATAAGGCAAGTTATGCATTCGTAAAAAAAATCGAACTCGAGATATTGATCAAAGTTGACATTACGATGATAGCGAAGCCCAAAAAAGTGGGTCTCGCAATTCTGTCTGTCTGTCTGTTGTCGGTTCGACTACAACCTAAACGGCTTGGCTTGGCCGATTTTCTTCAAACTTGGTAGATATGGGTTTTAATTTTTTTTCTTTTTTTTTTTTCTTTTTTTTATGACCAAAAATAACGGTACCTGCCATAAAATTTTTTTTCGAAATTTTATAAATATTTTTTTTTCTCGAAAACTGTCCCACAGGTTTTCTTAAAAAAAAATCAAAAAATTTCATTGAGTTAAAGCTAGATAATGGTTGAAAAAAAAATTTCCAAAAAAATGTTATTTTTGGTACCCCTCTTGGAACTATTTTTTTGGTTTTTGATTTTCTCAAAAACGTTGCGACGGATTTTGATCATTTTTTTTCTGCTAAAGGTCCCCAATAGTTTGAATATTATTGTGGATTAAAATTTTCCAAAAATATTTTTTTGGATTTTTAAAAAAAATTTCAAATTTTTTTTTTTGAAAACTCAATATTTCGAAAACCCCAGGATCGATTTTTTTAAAACTTGATAAATAAAAGTTTTTTAATATAATCTACAAGATATGAGAAAAAGAAATTTATTTTATTTAAAAATAACGGTACCCTCCATACAAATGTTAAAAAATGCTTTTCGAAGATCGTATTTTTCTTGAAAACGGTTCCGAGAATTTTGCTTAAATTTTTAGTCTTTCGATTAATTTTTAAGATCTACAATTTAATAAAAAAAAATTGAAAACAAGATATTACTGCCTGTACCTGTACCATAGAACGATTTTTTAAAATTTTGAATTTCTCATTATCGGCATAACAGATTTTAATGAAATTTTTTAGAGTGAAGCTTCTAAAAAGTTTAAAAAACATTGCATTTCAAAACTTTAAGAAAAATATTTTTTTTTGAATTTTGAAAAAAAAATCTATTTTTTTTTTTTTTTGGAAAATTCAATATCTCGAAAACAGCTCAATAACTTTTTTTTGTAAACTTAATTTTTATTCGAACAATAATAAAACCTTTAATCTGGCGTACCAAAATTTTTTCTTAAAAATGTTTTTTTTTACATAAAAGCTTATTTTTTTAAAAAACCACTACAAAGACTTATAATTTTTGTTCTTTAACAAACATATATTTGCTTGATTCACATGGCATTCTACTTTTACCTCCAATTACTAAAGAAGTTGTTTTAGTCATTTAAAAAATTAATTTTATGCTTGTGAACAGTTTTTCTCTAATAACAATTATTTTTGAAATTCTTAGACTATTACATAGGAGCAAGTTCGTGCGACCCAGTCGTGCATTTTATTTATTTGCGATTGCGAAATGAACACATTTAATTTTTCAAAAACGTTAAAAAGAGGAGCCCCTGATAAATAATTAGCCCCGGGTATCAAAAATTCTTAATCTTATCGGGGGTTGGAGCACTTGTGGGATAGCTTCTTGGATTTTCGATGCGTCAACTCTTCGACGCATCGTCTCTAAGAGCGTGGACTCCTAGCGCCCCGGGTTATTGGGGGTTGGCTCGCTTGGGGTTTAGGACGCTCTGGGTTTTGAGGGGTTGGCTTGCTTGGGTTTTATATCTTTTTAGGGGGCCTCAAATTTGAAATAGCCCCGGGCCCCCATTTTCTTTAATCCGGGCCTGACCACTACCAGTATGTGTAAATATGTAATATTCAATAATCTTTACTACTGCAAGCAAAAAGAAGATAAAATGAAAGAAAATATGTTTTATTTTAAGAGCAGTAGTAAGACAATACGGTAGGAATACTATTAATCATAAAATGTTACATCCAAAAACATGAACAATCTCAAAAACATGAACACCCTCGGTTTTAATTAGTTCACGTTTTCCAATGTTCACTGTATATATATATGTATATATACATATGTATATACATATATATATACATAAAAAAACATATACATATATACATAATATATATATACATATATATATATATATATATATATATATATATATATATATATATATATATATATATATATATATATATATATATATATGTATATATATATATATATATGTATATATGTATATATATATATATATATATATATATATATATATATATGTATATATATATATATATATGTATATATGTATATATATATATATATATATATATATATACATATATATATAGGTCCTGTCTGGAGGCTTTACCTACCCGAAGTTGCGTTGGCGGGATTGCCTCCCGAAAAGGAAGTTAAAATCCTGAGAACCCGCGAAGCGGTCTACCCACAGTACTATTAAGTTAAAAAACTGTTGATATACATGCATGGCAACTTTACACACTGGCCACTTTCAGTATTGTTGGTCAAAAAAACACTTAAAAATAAAAAAGTGAGGTTAAAATCTATAATAATGAGACCATTATACTCTGTTCAACAAAAATTGTTAGTACAGGGAAGATTGAACGTTTGCCTCTCACTCTGGTTTCATTGGCTTGCATAAGTGTGTCGCCTTTCAAAGCTTTCGTGTTGGGGTGTACAACTTTTTGCGAAGAATTACAACAATTCTTGCCCGGCAAAAATCCTCATTCAAACCCTCCTAGTGGGTGCCAGGCGGGCAATGATCACCACAGTAGTTCTGTGCGTTTTTGGCAGGATGGTGATTAGCTAAGGTTGAGTTGGGTCGCCGAATTGTTATAACTCCTCAATAGTGCAACGTTCGGAAACCCAATTCAATCATAGTTTAGAGGTTCCTAATTTCAGTGGTGGTGTGAGCGTATTTTAAACCGTGCCGAAGAATGAAAGGCTGGGGGATAAACCAGCCATTAACGAGCTCTTTCGGATGCTGTGGCAAGGTCCGTCATATTTTTTGCCTTGCCCCGGTAAGCGGCTCTGCCGGGGCTGACCGTCTTTCCGCATTACTCGTGGGAACAAAATGAAAAACAAACAATCAAATCGAAAAATAATAAATAAAATAAATCGAGCCAGGGCTGACAATGCGGTCGCATCTCCTGGAAAGGCTGTCGAGTCAACTCAGGGGTGCGAACGGGTTGCCAACCCGGTGGTTGCTACTGGTGGCGGGAATCCTTCTCCCTCTACTAGCCGCAACCTTTACATGAAGGAACTACCCGTCAGTGGTACAGCTGTGACGCTCGGCTGTCCCAAGGGCGGGTATTCCACAACCAACCCCATCCCCGCTCCTGGTAGGACGTCGCAAGCGACCCCAAGAAGGGACACTCCATCCGGAGAGGCAAAATCTACGACATGTGGAAATGACTCGAAGGATGTGGGCGCACCCCGATTGGCATCGGTAGCGATTAACTCTGGAGGTGGATCCACAACTGTGTCACACGGACATAGTTCTGGGTCGGCCAGAAAGAGGTCCATGAAGGCACAGGCCAGTCGAGATCAGCGTAATGCTGCGCGGATTCTGGCCGCAGTCGGTGTCATACCGGCGGCGGAAAGAACCCCCGAGCAAACGCGAAAACTCGAGTGGGCTAGTGGCTTCCTTAGCAGAAAAACCAAAACGACCTGCAGCGACTCAACGTCAAAGCGTAATAGGTCTCTTGAGGGCGACAAGCCTGAAGCGAAAAGGCAGAAAGTGCATTCCAGCAGCACAACAGCCTTCAATAAAGATCTTTCTTTTAGAGACGCGCTCAAAGACAAGATCATAGCCGCGGTCATTGACAGGAGTCATGTGGATGGTAACATCTCTCATGATCAATGGGCAGACGTCAAGGCTCACCTTGGTTTCAGATTTTTATCTGTCATCGAGGAGAATCCGGGACCTCTCCCTGACACAGCCGATGCAGGATGGTACCAAAATCGTATCAAACTCATCGCCTGTGGAGATCAGAGATCTTTCGATCTGTACAGGGCTGCTGTCAATGGCTTGCCAGAAGTCTGGCCGGGTGCCAAGCTCGAAGTTGTTACAAGGGAGAATATCCCTTGCCGACCAAGAGCACGTATAATGGTCCCGGCTCTACATAACTGCCCAGATATGATTTTGAAATTAATCAAAACCAGCAATCCAAGCCTGCCTACTCACGACTGGAAAGTCCCAAAGGTTGAGAAGGAGACAGTGGGTCGCTATAGATCAGCTCTCTTGGTGATCAATAGGGAATCGCTAGCTCCACTGGCCGCGACCGAAGGCGTGATTAGGTATGGTTTCGACGAAGTCACAGTTCGCATCTATAAAAAAGATGAAGATTCGCTTAACGCGCCCCCCACAGAAGCCCCTTCAGCGGAAGGAAACGCTTCACAACCCCAAATAATGGAGGTCGATGCAACACCACACGAGGAACCACCGATCTCCAAAGCCCCGAACAAGCCATCCGACGCGGAGGCTAATTCCATAGTCGACAGCAATTCCGACATGGATACTGAAGACTCGACCTTAGGCAACACTCTGAGTGAGGAAATCCTACTTCATTCCTCCTCAGACGATGAAAACGCCGACAAAACAGTGGTGGAGGTTGATCTGGCTAAAAGTAGCAATGCTGCGATTAGTTCAGATTAATCTCCATCACGCCATCATGGCCACGAATAACCTGGTACTCCGACTGCATAGCAACAAAGAGGACATCGTCTTGATACAGGAGCCGTGGGTCTCTAACTCCATCATCAGGGGCCTCAGGACTCCTGGTTATACTCTATTATATGCATCGGAGAAAGGTGAACCAAGGTCATGCATATTAGTAAAAAAAGACTTAAATGTATTTTTACTCCCCAATTACAGCGACAAGGACACTACCACCGCTGTCCTAACAACGGATAAAGCCACCTACTGGCTCATATCCTCCTACCTTGGCCACGACAGCCCAGTTCCAGGAAACACCTTAAGGAAGGCAATTGCGGACGCGCAATCGAAGAAAGTGGGTCTCCTAATCGGTATGGACGCTAACGCCCATCACACGGTATGGGGTAGCTCTGACATAAATGAGAGAGGTGAGTCCTTATTTGATTACATACTGAGCACTAATCTACTCATTAATAATATTGGTAATGAACCTACATTTGTAACCAAGAACAGGAAAGAGGTACTTGATATTACACTTACCTCTGACTCGATCCATAACCTGATTTCAAACTGGTATGTCTCAAAAGAGAATTCCTACTCTGATCACAGATACATTCAGTTTGATCTCAGTGATGTGGCAAATATATCTACGGGATTTCGCAATCACCGTAACACTAACTGGGAACGATATAGGGAGGTACTCGCACAACTGCTTGACCACAACCTTCTTAAAAGCTCCTCCACCAAAGATGAACTAGACCTCTCGGTAAATCATCTCACCGAAGCCCTTAACGAATCAATGAGGACTTCATGCCCTATTACCATTATAAAGGGTAAAAAGAAACCTCATTGGTGGCACAAAGATCTAGAACCATTCAGGAAGAGCTGTCGCAAACTCTTCAATAGATCTAAATACACTAGATCCCCCTCTGATTGGGACTTATATAAACAAGCTCTAAGGCAATATAAAAAAGAATTAAGGAAGAGCAAGAGGTTTTCTTGGAGAAACTTCTGTGGAAAAATAGAAAATACTTCAGAAGCCTCAAGACTCAGGAAAATTCTCTCAAAAAGTCCAACTACACCTAGTGCTTTAACGACAGATGCAGGCACATGGACTACCACAGATGAAGAATCTCTTAATCTGTTATTAGACACCCACTTTCCAGGTAGCTCTAATATACTTTACAACTCAACATCAGAGTCTCAAACCGCTACAAGCGACACAGTTGATCTAATAACGCGGGAAAAACTGCAATGGGCTGTAGACAGCTTTGATCCATATAAATCTCCAGGACCAGACGGAATCATTCCGGCCGAACTACAAAAATGCTCTGACATGATCATTCCACCATTGGAAATCATTCTGACGAGCTGCGTAAGGTTGAGATATATTCCTAAAGCCTGGAGAATGGCAAAAGTAGTCTTCATTCCTAAAGCAGGGAAACCCTCTCACGTTAGCCCTAAAGATCTACGACCAATCAGCCTATCATCCTTCCTTCTTAAAACCTTGGAAAGATTGATTGAAATTCACATCAGACATAACTTAAAACCATGTCTCATTTCCACAGCTCAACATGCGTACTCTAAGGGAAAATCAGTAGAAACAGCACTTCATTCGCTGGTACGTGGTATTGAATATTCCCTCAAATACAAAGAATATAATCTAGTAGCTTTCCTAGATATCGAAGGAGCTTTCAACAACGTCAGCTACCAGGCGATCACAACAGCAATGAACAAGCTGGAATTAGAGAAACCACTCATTGATCTTATAAGTCTCATGCTCAAAAGCAGGACAATAACTTCCAGCATGAGAAGTTTTACTACCACCAGATCGGTGAATCGAGGTACCCCCCAAGGTGGGGTCCTTTCGCCTCTCTTATGGAACATGGTAGTAAACGAACTGCTAACATCAATGGAAGCAGAGGGTTTCAAGGTGATTGCCTATGCTGACGATGTTGCAATATCTGTATCTGGGAAACATCCCCAAGTTCTCTCAGAACTCCTACAAAATGCCTTAAACAGGCTAACAAAGTGGGCTAAGCAGTGTGGCTTGGAAGCAGCGTTGCCACAAAGTGCCCGATCGGGCCATTTGGCCCTCTGTTTTAAATTTTGGCCCTTTGCCCGGGCCAATTAGAAATGGCCCCCAAATCTAAATTTTAGAAGATTTAACATCACATCATATCGTGCTTAGTAATAATTAAAAAGCTTTACAAAATTAAATATAAACCATTGCTATGCATCGCCACTACAATGTGTTTCCACCACATACAAATAACCATACTTAAAATGGAACTGAATTTATTCATTTATCTCGTTTAATGATTTGACTCACGTCAATTTCGTCCAGCGTGTTGGCTTCTTTGACGTAATTTATTTTCGTCATCTACCAAAGCGTTAAGGTAACTTTAATATCAAAAAACTTAATCTTACAAATTATATCGTAAATTTCCCAATAATGAAGATCTTTTGATAAAATATTTGCGTTTGCAAAAAGTATTTGATTTTTTAAATAAATTTTAATACAAGGACTACTTAATTCGAGCTGAATCGAGTCTAAAACTTAACAGTACAATTTTTTTGTCATTTATCAATGATTAAATATGTTCAAATGTTATCCCCAATTGCATGCAATATTCTGGAAATACATCTACATATACATTTCAACAATTTGTAGTTGTCCGCAGAAAATAAGTTTTGGAACAAACTAAAACTGTAATAAATTCCTGATTGGTTATAGAAATAATCTTACGAATCGGACGTAGTTTGGCAAAGATAAAGCCAGTTAAGGCAAAAATCATAAAAACCGTTATAACTCGAAAACGGGACGAAAACGAGAAAATTACTGCAATGTGGCCTGGACTTCAGGTTCCTAATACACCTGCTTGTGAACTCATGAATCACCTTACTTGCAATTACCATCCCTGACTGGAGTATGACATCTACCCACATGCCAATTATCCTTAACCTCACTTGCTAAGCATTGTGCTACACGATATATATATTAAACTCAGGATTGTAATTTCAATAAAGTAATTGAATTAATAGTAAAGTTAAGTCTATTATTTACATGGTGCCGAAACCAAATCTATTTTTCAATAAAAATACTTAATTTAAATTAATTAATAAAATTAAAAATGACTGCGCCACAGGCACAGACTGGGCCAGATAGTAATCTTTGCCAATTTCTTAGACCGCCAAAACCAATTGTCATCGAACATGACAAAGATATGGCTAATGAGTGGAAACTTTGGAAGCAGCAATACGAATTTTTTGAGATTGCTACTGGTATGGACACCAAACCTCAAAAAGTGCAGGTAGCGACTTTTATGTCCGCAATCGGATACTCCGCTCTCCAAATATACAACTCGCACCCACAACCGAGCACTCAAAGAACACTCGCCGAGGTAAAGAATCTTTTCGAAGTTTATTTTACTCCCAAAATTAACACAACCTTTGAGAGGTACAAATTTAATAAAATAGCCCAAAAAGATGGTGAAACTATAGATGAACTCATGTCCAGACTACGGTTACAAGCCCAAAATTGCGCCTTCGAAGGACTTAACGACAGCCTACTGAGAGACCAACTCATACTTGGAATCCAAAGCGATGACCTTCGCACAAAACTATTATCCCAGGATATCGATCTGGCAAGGGCTATTCAACTCTGTCAGGCTACAGAATTGGCTCAAAAGCAATCAGCTCAAATCGTTAACGAAAGCGACAAGACAGTAAACTTTGTAAAAAAGGGCAATTCCTTTAAAACTAAAAGATTCGACTGTCGAAATTGCGGGAAAAATCATGAGATTCGCAAATGCACCGCCTATAATCATGTCTGCAAAAAATGCAAGAAGAAAAATCATTTTGAGAAATTCTGCAAAAATAAAGCGTGGCAAAATAACCACAAAAATGGTGACACATCGTCCAAGCAAATAAACATCTGCGAAGAATCCGACGATGATGATGACGATTCACTCTTCATTGGTACAGTATCCGAAATTGCTAATCAACAAAGCGATAACTTTACCGAAAAACTCTTCATACAAGGTAAATCTTTCAAGATAAAATTGGATACAGGCGCGCAGTGCAACGTGTTGCCGAAATGGGTTATTGACAATATTAATTCTAGCCTCGAACCAAGTCGAGTAAGACACCTTGTTTCATTTAGCAATCATCGAATGAAAGTAATTGGTGAAACACTTGTGCCATGTTCAATCGCAGGACGACAGTGCAAAATATCTTTCAAAGTAGTAGCTGAAAACATCAAACCAATTCTCGGGACCAATGCTTGTGAAAAACTTGGACTAGTTACCAGAGTTAACCAGGTAAAAATAGATGACAGTATCTTTGAAGGCTTAGGTTGCCTCAAAGACTACGAATATGACATCGACCTAATAGAGAACCCCAAATTCGTAATTACACCACCACGACGAATCCCATACAAAATTCGCGACGAAGTGAAGCAAGAACTAGACACAATGGTCAAATTGGATGTCATCGAACCCATGAAAGAAGCTACTCCATCGGTATCGCCTATGGTTGTCGTCCGCAAAAACAACAAAATAAGAATTTGCATAGATCCTACCACTGTCAACAAAAATATAATGCGTCGTCATCATCCAATGCAAACAATTGAAGAGATATCTGCCCAGCTGAATGGTTCCAAATATTTCACCCTTCTAGACTGCAAACGAGGATTCTGGCAAGTTCGAGTCTCCAATAGAACCAAAAACATACTTACGTTTTCCACACCTTGGGGAAGATATGCGTGCAAGAGGTTACCATTGGGCATCTCTGCCGCCCCTGAAGTGTTCCAAAGCATAATGGAATCTCTTTTATCACATTTACCTAATGTAAAAATTTCAATTGACGACATTCTGATTCATTCCAGATCATGTGAAGGACTTCGAAAAACCACACTAGAGGTCATCAAGATACTGAACCACAATGGTTTAAAACTCAATAAAACAAAATGCGTTTTCGAGCAGCGGAAGGTCAAATACCTTGGGCACATCATAAGCGAGAATGGAATAACAGCTGACCCAGACAAAACGGAGGCGATTGAACGTTTGAAGTCACCAAAAAATAGAAAAGAACTTCAGAGAGTTCTTGGAAAATTCACTTATCTGAGTAAGTTCATCCCAAATTTTTCAGCCTTAACAGCACCACTACGCGCACTCTTAGAAAAGTCAAACCCTTGGGAATGGAAAAGCGATCAAGAGGAAGCGTATACAAAATTAAAAAAAGCCATAAGCACAACTCCCGTATTAAAACTTTATGATGTCAATGATGACGTCAAGTTACAAGTCGATGCCAGTTCAACTGCACTAGGAGCAGTTCTCCTGCAAAAAGATCAACCGGTCGCATACGCGTCTAAAGCTTTGACAGAGTGTCAAAAAAAATATTCCCAATTGGAAAAAGAGGCTTTGGCGATTAAATTCGGTTGCGAAAAGTTCCACCAGTACGTCTGGGGAAAAAAATTGGTCATCGAGTCCGACCACAAGCCTCTGGAAACAATTTTCCGAAAACCTCTTCACTCGTCACCAGCCCGCCTGCAACGAATTCGTTTAAGTCTTCTAATATACGATCTCGAAGTCATATACAAAGAAGGTAAACAAATGTTTATCGCCGACCCGCTAAGCCGAGATTGTGTAAACAATAAACAACCAGATGAAAATGACTCAGATTTACAGGTTCAACTAATTCTATCCATCTCTGATCAAGAACTCGAAAAACTTATCCAGCTAACTAAAGCGGACGAAACTTGTAAGCAACTGAGTGAATTAATAATTAACGGGTGGCCGAGAGATGTTGATTCTCTTCCAAAAAATCTAAAATGTTATTGGAATTTCAGAGAGGAACTTTCAATTTACGATGACATCATATACAAAGCCCACAAGACTCTCATACCTTCGGCAATGAGAGCTGACGTATTAAAGTATATACACAATGGACACTTTAGTTACGCAAAGTGTGTACGCAGAGCCAAAGATGTTGTGTTCTGGCCGCAAATGAATCGAGACATAAGAGATTATGTGCAAAAGTGCCCCGCCTGTCAAGTCTTTCAACGAAGCAACAATAAGCTACGCTTAGGTGAAAAAAATATACCTAACTATCCCTTCGAAGTCGTCGCATCTGATTTGTTTTACTTTAAAAGTAATGACTATGTCGTAGTGACTGATAGTTACTCGGGTTTCATTAAGTTCGAAAAACTGAAAGAACCGACTGCTAAAAATGTAATTACATTTTTAAAAAATATTTTCGCGTCGAATGGAATTCCTAGAGTCTTAGAGACCGACAATGGCCCACAGTACTCTTGCACAGAATTTAAGAAATTTTCAACGGACTGGAAGTTCAACCATGTTACAAGTTCCCCGTATCATCCTAGAGGAAATGGGTTAGCCGAAAAGGCAGTACAAACATCCAAAGGTATATTGAAAAAATGCAACTACGACAACTCCGATTACCAACTGGGTATAATCAATTTTATGAACACTCCGAGAGGAAATCTAGGAAGTCCAGCACAACGTCTATATTCAAGAAATTTGAGAGCCCTGGAACCAACTACCTTATCGTCACTCATAACTAAAAACAATCGGATTGATGTCAGCAAAGAATTACATGCCGAACGTCAAAGACAAGCAAAGTACTCAAACAGAGGAGCGAAAGAGAGTACCCAGCTAACAAAAGGACAACAGGTAGTAACGAGAACAAATCCCAACAATGAATGGAGACCAGCTGTAATAGAGAGCAGAGTGCATCCACGATCCTTTATTCTCAGAGATGACAATGGAAATAAATATCGTCGAAACTCCACCAACATCAAACCAACAGAAGCTCACATACAGAATCCTTCATCCTGCAGTTTGGGTTATAACCAAGAGCCGACACAATCTCAACCAACCCTAGCAAACACTCAAGCCAATTCCCTAAACCAAACTTTACCTAATCCTAATCAATCCGTAAACTTAACTAACTCTTCCAATGTCTTAGTAGGTAAAACATCATCCTCAGCAGTACCAACAACAGCAAATGTCACTACGAGATCCGGAAGAATAGTCAAGCCACCAGGACGACTTATGTATTAATATCTTGAGATATGATGCTTCAAGAAGGGAGATGCAATGTGGCCTGGACTTCAGGTTCCTAATACACCTGCTTGTGAACTCATGAATCACCTTACTTGCAATTACCATCCCTGACTGGAGTATGACATCTACCCACATGCCAATTATCCTTAACCTCACTTGCTAAGCATTGTGCTACACGATATATATATTAAACTCAGGATTGTAATTTCAATAAAGTAATTGAATTAATAGTAAAGTTAAGTCTATTATTTACAATTACCTCTTAAGTTTTTCGACTTAAAATGACCTCGGGAATTCATGGTTTTCGTTTGGGCAGTGACTGTGAGACACCCTGTATATTGACTTTGCTAAGGAGTTCGATAAAGTAAACCACCATATACTAATACAAAAATTGGAATCCATTGGCTTCCACTCAAATATTTTAAAGTGGTTTGAATCCTACCTAAACGGAAGAAAATAGTTTGTGGGTATTAATGAAGTACTATCAGATCTAATTGAGGTCACATCAGGAGTACCACAAGGAAGTTACTTGGGCCCTCTTCTATTCTGGCTGCTGATCAATGATATCACTGATTTCTTAAAAAATGTTTCTTGTTTGATGTTTGCGGATTACATTAAAATATTCCATCGTGTTACGTCAATTAATGATTGTAATTTACTCCAATGTGATCTTCATCGCTTGTCTGAATGGTGTTTAGCTAATCAGCTTTTGTTAAACGTATCAAAGTGTCAATCTTTATCATTTTTTAGGAGCCTATCATATATTCCTTTTCAGTATTCTATAGAAGATACGGAACTCTCAATACTTAACGAAAAGAAAGATCTCGAAACTCCGCTTTAAATTCCATATAGACTGTGATTGCTAAGGCTAACTCTATGTTAGGATTCATTAATCGGAACTCTAAAGAGTTCTCTGATCCTTTTACTTTTTGATCTCATTTTTTGCGTATGTAAGGTCATCATTAGAGTATTGCTGTGTAATTTGGGATCCATTTTTTCAAGTTCATTCTAATAGGATTGAAAACATACAAACATACAATATTCATACCCCAAATTATAAAACTCGGTGTCAACTTCTTGGCTTATAATACGTATCTTGTCGTTCGTCGTAAAAATTTTGCAATAATATTTTTGCGCGATATTATTACATCCCATATAAATTGCCCTTTTCTTTTGTCTCTTTTAATTGTGTATGCTTCGTCAAGGAATCTACGATCCCTTTTCCTTTTTAATGAACCTCATCATCGGGTAAACATGAACCTTTAACTCGATGCATTAGAGAAGCCAACAGTATTATTTGTAATTATATTGATTTTTTTTTCTCAACAAAGTCGAGAATCTTTTAAGAAGCACATATTGATCTAATTCGTAATCCGGTGGTATTAAGTTATTATTTTAGATTAAGTTTATAATTTTATTTTGTTTGCTCCACTAATTAATTATTTGGTTTTTCTATTTTTCAATAAAAAAAAATGATTCGGTAGTCTGTAAGATTATTATATATTATTTGTATAAATCTGCTTGATGATATAAAAATAAATAAATAAATCGTATAGACATTTGTTTTTTTTTCGCCGCTTGTTGTTTATTCGTTCGTTGTCCATTTATATATTGAATTAAAATATGGAAAAGTTATATAAATATTTAAATAATATTACTGGAGTGATTTATATTTTTTTAAGGTATTTTAGGGTAATTCCCAAGAAATCAAATCAGACGACAGAGTAAAGATCTGCTTCTGCTGCCTATTACAAAGATTTAAAAAATGCATTAAATAAATAAATAAGAACAAAAACAAATATTAATGTATTGTAGTTTAATGTTTTAAGGACGGATTTGTAAGTAAAATATTTGGCCCCAACTTTTGTCAAATGGCCCTCAAAAAATTTCAAAATGGCCCTCTATGTTTTTTCCTTCGCGGCAACGCTGCTTGGAAGTCAATCCACATAAAACAGAATTAGTACTCTTTACGAGAAGGTACAAAATTCCTCAGATTAACCCACCCAAGATTAAAGGAATACCATTAAGCTTTTCCGACCAAGCCAAATATTTAGGCCTCATTTTAGACAAAAAACTAAATTGGAAGGCAAATATTGATGAAAGAGTAAAAAAGGCTACCGTAGCGCTTTTCACTTGTAAAAAGGCAATAGGATCGAAATGGGGCTTCTCCCCAAAAATAACCCATTGGCTATACACCTCGGTTATTAGACCGATACTCATTTATGGAGTTGTCATATGGTGGACCGCACTGGACAAGATGGTAAATCTAAATAAACTCATCAAAGTCCAGCGGTCAGCAGGTATGTGCATCACAGGAGCACTTCGCTCGACACCAACTGCAGCCCTGGAAGTGCTTTTAAACCTAACACCTCTTGACATCTTCTCCAAAATGGTGGCAGCCAACTCATGCGTGAGACTTAGAGCCACCTCTCAATGGATCAGTAACAACACTGGTCATACAACCATCTTAGACAACTTCAGATCTATCCCAGATCGCTTAGACTATACCACCCCAAAAATGGTATTCGATAACAACTTCCTGGTTTCCATCCCTTCAAGATCATCTTGGGAAGAAGAGAGACCCCTGGAAGACAATGCTGTACACTTCTATACAGACGGTTCTAAGACCGATTACGGCGTTGGAAGTGGCATCTATTCAAAACAACTTAATCTCAGTCTTTCATATAGACTTCCCAATCAATGTAGTGTATTCCAGGCAGAAGTAATGGCGATTAAAGAGGCACTATCCTGGCTCAAAGAAAACGTTATATCTTGCAAGGATATACGGATCTTCTCGGACAGCCAGGCCGCCCTCAAATCTCTCGCGTCTGTCTTCACAAACTCTCAATTGGTCCACGATTGTCGATCATCTCTGAATGAGATGACAGAACAGTTTAATATTCACCTTATTTGGGTGCCGGGCCACAGAGACATTCCGGGAAATTGCAAGGCCGATGAGCTCGCCAAAAACGGAACACTTCTGCCTACTGTTAGACAAAAACATAACATAGGAACACCACTTGCTACATGCAAACATCTTCTCAAACAATATGCTCTAGAATCAACAAATGCTAGATGGTCACAGGGTACCACCTGCCTGGCAACTAAACAAATATGGCCAAGCATAGACCTAAAACGGTCAAAAGGTTTGATCTCCCTGAGCAGACAAAATATAAGCTCTACAATAGGAGTTATAACAGGACACTGCCTCATAGGTAGACATGCTTTGAGGCTAGGAGTCTACACAAATGACTTCTGTAGAAGCTGCATGGACGAGGAGGAAGAGGAGACAGTCCAACACCTTCTATGTACATGTCCAGCACTCTCCAATAGAAGGAATAATTATCTCGGTAACCCCTTCTTCGATAATACCAGTGAACTGGCAACAATCGACACAAAATGTCTCTCTAACTTTATTAAAAGCACGAAATGGTTTGTTTAAATTCATTACTCTCCCATGAGTAACTTCTTTAGTGGTATCACAACGGACCCTTGAGGTCTAAGTGAGTCAACAACAACTAGACAGCCACTCCAACCTACCAACCTACCTACCTACAACAATTCTTTAAGGAAAGTCAGTGGCTTGCTCTTTTTTAAGTGGCATTTTTCCCAATGCAGTGTAATGAGGGTGCATTAGGCGCCACTGCTTTGGAAAATGCTTTCCCATAAGGCCTGTACTGACAGTTTTTCTTGAACGGAGTATTTTTTTTTTTAAATTAGCACACACTAAAAGGTTTTTTTATACCCTTAATATGCCAGACACAGTGTGAGCATTTAAAAAAAAGGGAGGGGTTAGAAAGGAGGTGTCGGTGTTCATTAGTTTTAAATTCTTGAACATTGCAATAACTGGGAAAGACAGAGCGTGGCAAGGAATTCCACATTCGCGTAGTACGGCTGAAGAACGAATATCTGTACTTCACAGTACGGCTGAAGTTGGGCTCAAGGGTAAACTGACGGGCATTCCTAGAAGTGCGAGTATTACGGTTGAATTGTTTAAGGGAGGAATGCAGCTGGCTATTTCACTAGAGCATATTCCGTTAAAATAACGGTAACAAAGGGTGAGGCAAGAAACATAACGACGATGTTGGAGTGACGTAAATGAATCAATGATGTTATTGTCACAAATCATTTAAAAGCTCTTTTTTGAATAATGTCCAAGAGACTTAAGTAAGTTACTGCAGCAACAGCCCATAGATGGGAGTTATACTCAAGTTTTGGACCTATATAGGTTTTATAGATTGTCTCAGAAAACCCAAACATCTTGCGGCATTCTTGGCAACATCGCTCATGTGATCGTTCCACAAGAGGTGGTTCGTGATACACATACCGAGAATATCGGGATATTCAGTTTCATTGATGCAAGTGCCACACCATCCGGACCAGCGGATTTATGTATGTATGTTGAGATCTTTCAAGACTCTTGCCACGGTACGAGTACGAAAAAAGATTTGTCCCATAGAATCATTAACGCGCTCGAGAATTGGGCGAGTCAGGACACTATCCGGCAAAGGTTAGTTAGTTAGCTTTATCAATAGAGCTAACAAAAAGAGTGTCATTGTCAACAAGCGTAGGAACCGAGGAAGAGGAAGAATTTCTCACATTTTTTACAAATGTTCAAAAATTCTTACTGCCTTTGGGACATTGCAGTATTTTTTGCCTTGATTTTTGGTCATGTAAAAATTTGGTCCGTCGAATATGGGCGTTGCAGGCTTTCCTAGCTTTTCCGGTTTTCCTCAGTTGGGTTGGCTCTAAAACACCGGAAGCTTACCCCTTTTTCCTTGATAACCTCTTTACAGCTCAAATCAAACCATGATTTATCCTTGGGTCTGATACTTTTAACCTTATTCGGGATAAAATATTTCATTCCCAAAAGAATTATGCTAGTTATCATATCTGCGCTGGAGTCTACGTCATTATCGATGAAACATAGTGACCAGTTTAAGATCCGGAAAAAGTTATTCAAACCGTTCCAGTTGTCTTTCTCGTACTGCCATACGGTCTTCTAGGAGCTTTTTATCTAACTGGATTTGTTTGAAGAGAAATTTGAGATATAATACTATGGTCAGATGTATCTAGAGGCGTCAATACACTTATTATGTATTTATCGGGGTCAGAGGTAAGAAACAAGTCCAGAGTATTTTCTGCCATTAACGTCCGATATTCGAGTGGGCTCGTTGACAATTTGAGTAAGGAGGTTAAACTCAGCAAAAATCTCAACACACATTCTTTCGGGTGTTGTCTGGCCCGAATGGAGAAGCCAAGAAGAATTGTGAACGTTGAAATCGCCCGTAATAACGATTTCAGTGTGAGGATATAGGGAATCAATTCTTTGGATGGAGTCGGACAGAGAATCAAATTCGTGAGAAGTTGAAACTCTATCTAGATTTGGGCTTCGATAAATACTGAATGATGTCTTTATTAATGGAAAATTTAAACCACATTAAATTTAAAACGGAGTTAGTGCAGCGACCATATTGTGGTAAGATCTGATATGCAACACATCATTCCTAACGCATACGGTGAAACCATGATGGGAAAAGAATAGTGGCACCAAGCTATACCCATGAATACAAAATTCAGCAGGATCGGAATCCTCACCTACTTGGGTTTCACTCAGTGCCAAAACAGCTGGCCTGTTTGAAACAGTGTGGATATACGCAGCAAGAAAATTCGCTATCATATTATTAAATCATAATAAAACAATAGTCTACTCTAAAATTACCAGCCATTGCAATATAATAAAAACACTAAAACCAAAACAGACGAAATCTAAGAAAAACCACTGAGATTAGTTAAAAAGCCTTTTCAATACAATATCACTAAAAGTGTTATGTCTTTAGTAGTGACGTTGTATTGACCCGAACCCTAACAATCAAAACAGTAATCCTCTATACATCTGTTATTGTATGACCCAGCAAATGCAACCACTGAGTGAGCTTATATAATCTCAGCACAATGCATGTACCCGCTAAGCCACACAACTGTAGGGTAAAAAAGAAGAGAAAGGAAAATGTCACTTACTGTGCTCTGACATAGGATTTTTTTCTTAGCTTTTTTTTCCGATGAGTGTCTGCTTCTATTTTATTGTTGTTGTAGTTATTGATTGATTTTTTGTTTGTTTTGAATTTTTTTTTTCTATAAGCTATTGAGTTTATTTTTCGACGCGTCTGCGACGGGGATGGGGGCGGGAGTACAACAACGAATAAACGCACACACGGCACGAGGACATGAACCGATCTCGTCTGATATTCACTAACTATACAGAGAGTATAGCTAACTATAAACCAAAATCAATATTATACGCATGGTACCTTAAAGGAACGTCACCCAAATCTGCAAGCCGTTTTCGAGGAAATAAATAACTTATTTACATATATGTATGTATGTTTATGTTTGTTTTGTATATATAGCAAGTAAGAACTGATTTTGTGTGGGGGAGATACCTATGAATAAAATAAAATATAAGTTGAATTATACATACATAGGTTTATATACAAGATTTGGAGACAAGCTTTAAAAACACAAGAGAAAACAATGTGATAATGTGATCGAAAGCTCAATACTCGGAAAATATGTAGGTAAGTAAAATGGACGGTTTGTTAAATATGCTGTTTGTTTCAATAGATCCTGTAGTCAGCTTCTACTCAGAAATATCGAAAAAGAAGATCTGAAAATGGTTGTTTAGCTTTAATTTTTCCAAGATACTCGTATGGTTATTCATACTAAGGCAAGAATGAAGATGATGTTTCTGATGCTTATTGGTCAGTACTGTTTAGTGTAGACTGAAGGCTTTTTATCATTCTATTTATTAATAATTGTCATCCCAGATCGATACATAAATTATTAAAAATAAGTAAAAAAAATTTACTCAAGTATTTGGTGATGATTTTTCTCGCTTTTTGGTTCAAAACAGGGCTTTAAATTATCTAAATTTACCAATGTAACTCACTTTGTGTCGAGTGTGTTTCTGATCACCGATTTAGGAACATAAATTTGGGAGGCTTTTTGTATACAAAATGTAAGTATTGGCAGTCGATAAATTCATTAGCTATACATATTTATATAATTATGCGTTAAAATATCATATATTTTACTTTATAAATGAATTGAAATTTTAAAATTGCAATAATTAAATTACGAAAAAAAGCTAAGTTTTTTAATAAGTATTTCTGAACAAGGAAGTCGTAATCGAAGAAATCTTTTGTTTTTTTTTTGTTTTCATCTTAATTCATATTTTCCTAATTTAATTGGATAAATTATTGTTTTATAGACTTTCTTGTTTGGAAAACTGCTATGTTTATAAGTACATACAACGAAAATATAAAAGAAAATAGTGTGCAATTTTATTTATTTTACATTTCGTATGAATATTCGTCATGGTTTAAGATCAATCATATAGCTTATTAGCGTAAATGGGCGATAATAGGGACAACGACAAAGAATGTTTTTATGAGTAATTTGAAAAACTTGTATGCTTCGGATAATTTTTTTAATGAAAAGTTTTAAGGCCAATTTTACGAAAATATAAAATTTTATTTTAGTTTTATGTCGTCTCTACACACGCACATACAGTTATAAAAAAGCTAAAAGCAAAAAGAAAAATGAGGTGTTTTTAGAAAAACAAAGAAGCGTAATGTATTCTTGAGCTTTTTATGCTGTTACAACAGTAAAACGATATGGTGTATACTTTTAAATATTTCTTTTGTTGTTGTATTAACATCAAGAAATTGCGGCATAAGCTTTTGCTATAGCAAAGAAAATAAAATACCAACGAAAATGCTCCAAATCGTTGAAATAAGAAAGGGATAAATACATTTTGACCACATTTTTTGTATTTAATTTTAATGCGGATGATTCCGATTTCAATTTTACTTACTATTTGGATCTCGCTTCTCACAAACCACTTTACCATCTGGCCCTAAATGAAAATATTGTTCGTGTTTCTTATCTAATTGATTTTAAACGATTTTGTATTTATTATTTTAATTTTAAGCCGTCGAATCAAATTGAAGACAAAAAGTTTAAACCAATAAAATGAACATACATTGAAAAATATTTTACATTAAAAAACAAAGCAAAATCATGTAGTGTATATGAATATTGAAAAAACTTACCTTCTTGCACTTCAATGCCTTCAGCTTTAAGAAGATCGCGTAATTTTTGGATTTCTTCTTTGAGTTCACGAATAAGTTTGGCATTCGCATCCTCATTGACAATAGCTTTACAAACAATCTGTTTGGCACGATCAGCATATCTAAAAGGTATAAATTAACATAATTAATCATCAATTATACTATATCAGGGACATGCAACTTTTTGTAATTTTTAAAATTTATTTTTATCCTCTCTATTGTATTAGTTACTAATATAACTGCATGTGCAAACACACCCTTTTACCACACTATACCATCGTTGGATGTCGATTTCTCATTGCCGACTATCGATCAATCAAGAACCGCAAAAAGTACCAATATTTTACAAAAAAAAATGGATAAAAATGCGTCGACCGCATGAAATTGGGAAATCTGATCATCGGTCCTGAAGGTATTCTGGAGTGATGGGAGGTATATATAAGCGAATTGCAAATGATGACAAAGCTTACAAAGAATTTGAGGTTCTAGAAGTCGGTCAAAACTCAGAAAAGTCGATGGGAATGGGAATGCACGACCTGCTTTACAACAAGCGCTTTATGAAACTATGGTCGCTTTCGAAAACGTCGAATCAAATTTGACCGCACAATTTTTGATACAGTTGTTACAATCTTATGCAATTGTTTTTTAAACTAAATTGTCGAACACATGACGTAAGTAGTTGAAATTTGTATTGCGTAGTGCGCGTAGTTTGAAGATATTCCAAAAGATTAACTCCCCACTTTTATTTGCAATTTTGAGGATTGAAATTAATATTTTTGTGAAGGCATCAAATGTTCCGAACAAAATTTTTTTTAATTATTTCTCACATTTATTAGAAAATAACTTCCTTTAAAATGAGTTTAATTAATCTCAATGAAGATGAAGTTATTTCCCTGGAATTTTTTTACTTAAATAACCTTGCTTTACCATGCGTTATGTTTCACTTAAATACCATGCATATGTGCAAGTTACATTTCATTTCGTAAAAAAGTGTTCGGAAAATTTGCAATTAGCCACCATCATTCATGACAGTTCCAACGATCGATCCATACAACTAATAGATCACGAAATATCATCGAGAGTAGCAACTTCAGAAGCAATGCATGCTACTTCAATTGCACGTGAAGTATTTGCGACCGAAAAGCCACGTTAATGGGCAACATTGGCATCGAGAGGGGCAATTTTAGTTGCAATATACATAAAATATTATTTGAGCTATTGAGCGAATAATCAGAGCCCTTCATACATTTTAGAGCGCAATTGAGGATTTAGCATTCCATGTACATTCATTCCACAGTTAAAACAAAATTAAATTATTAGAAATATAAATTGTGAATATTTATTTTTGACCAGTAAAAATAGCATTAGGACGATTCTAGTTACAAAGCGTTTTAAATTAAGAAAACTTAATAAACAGTTTCATTTAGTTGTATCCTAAGGGAATTTAAAATTTAGCACCAATTTATTATAATAAAAATATCTACACTACTAACCTTAATGTGCTGAGTGTTTCATCGTAATTAATATCAGCTGGGGATATTGCAGCAATCATAGCGGTTTTTGAATTTCCACCTAAATTTTCACGCAGCAGCCAGGTTAAGACCGAATCACGATACGGAATAAAGTCAGCTTTTTTTGATTTCTTACTTTTTGAAGCCTGAAAATTTTTAGTTCAAAATATATAAAAAATATTTTTTTAATTTTTGTTAAACATAAGTACTACCATACATATTATACATTATTTTAATTTTTAATGAAATATTAACAAAACTTTAAACCATGTAAGAATTGTATGTGTAAGATGAGGGTTATGTTTTAAAGATCTTAAATTTATGATGTACTAGAAAATATTAATTAAAAACTTCAACACCAACTTGCAACAAACTATACTTACAGACTATTTGTTTTTTATAAGTTTTTTTATAAAGATTTATTAAATGATAGAATGATGAATCCGGATTTCAAAATATTTGCAGTGAATGAAAAATTAAAAATTTGTTTTTCAAAATTAAAAAAATTGATTGAAATTGTTTTTTTTTTTATTAAAAGTATTAAAAGACGATAAAACTAAAAAAAAAAAAATAAGTAAATTAAGAACAAAATATTCCTTACAATTTCGGCCAAAGCAGAAATGACTTTTCCCAAAGTCGTCAATGATTTGTTTATATTAGCACCTTCCTTGAGGCGAGTGCCCTTGGCACCGGTTGAGTCAGCTCGCTCTGATCCGGCTAAATCGACCAGGCTTATTTTTGAGACTTTTTCAGTAGTCAAGTCAGTCATTTCATCATGTCGCCTTTGGGTGAAAAAGATCGTGAATACAGCATGAGATCTTGAACTAGTTTCGTTCATGTTGGTGGCTGCAACAGTTCTGGAAAAAATAAATTATTTACTAAAAATAGTGACATACATTGAATAATCTGGGGTTTAGGCGATAGTTGATTATTATTGATCATCAAAATAAATCCTTTTGCTCCACGTAAGGTGATTAATAAATTGACTTTTACTTTTTGTTGTAATTTATGGGTGGACAGCATTTTTTAGGCGTCACTTACATTTTGTTTAATTTCCTTGAGAAAGATAAGTTGTGACAGCTTCAACTCTACTATAAATTAAAAGTTTACTGAAAAAATAAGTAAATACTCGTAGCAATGTATAAATGACTGCAATTTGCCTATGGATGTATATGACTTTCTATGAATAGTTATTAATGTGTTATTTTCAATACATATGTAAATTAAGTATATGTATATGTATTTCAGTTTCTTGAAAATTTGTCGACTAAACCAAAGGAACGTTTGTGTATGTTTGGTAGCGATCTTTTTACGCAGAACAAGAAAAAGTTGATAATCGAAATTGACAATCGAAGTAGCGACAATCAACTATCACCTTCGCCAATATTACCCCTGAAAAAACTACCTTGCTTTGTTGCCTTCGTCAATTAGATCGTGAATATCTTGATAATTAGTTACGGCCAGTTTAGAAAGATCTTCTACGTATGGCCCAAGTAAAGGATGTTCCCTCACGCGAAGATTACCCTTATTTTTTGGATTCAACAAATCACGTACCCGCTCACAGTAAATTTCCATATAGGAAACTTCAACCTTTCATTTTAAAAATGATATTATAATTCAACAGAAATATAAAAACAAATATCAACAAACCGAGTATTTTAGTTCAACGGTCTCTGTATCATGAATCTTTTGGAATAAATCTTTGCAAATCATAGGGATGATACCTTCTTGACTCTCTTCTTGTTTACCCATCATTGTATAAGACTTCCCAGCACCTGTTTGCCCATATGCAAATATGCATACATTATATCCATCGAATGAATGTTGCAGCATTTCCTCGCCAATGTCCTTGTACACCATTTCCTGAGTAGAAAATTCTGGATCTCTGGGCTGTAATTTTAAGCATTGTATTCTTGTAACAATTTTATAGAAAAAACGTGCAGTCCAAGGTTACTTACATTGTGGGACCAGTATGAGTAATCAAAGTTGAATTGTTTGTTGGCTTCATTTGAATTTGGTGGTACTTTGGGATTTCGAATGCCTGCAATTACCATATAAATAAGTATTAGTTTCCAATAAATAATATAAACTAATTACATGTGGTAGCACCACTCATTTCAATAATGCATTTTGATTCTCGAGAAATTTCGCGTGAGTTAAAGGGTCGCACTCGAACCGCCACTTTGACAGACGACATGACGGCGAGAGGCCCTTGGCCTTTTGCAGTTTCTGAAAAAAGCAGAAAATTATTGTATAAATGATAAAAATGTTACCTTGAGTTTTTATTTATGAATGGTGGAAATTAATTATATATTATTGATAAGAAAAACTGCAACAAATTTAGAATAAATACTCTAAGCAAATTTGTTATTATATTTAAAGAAAAAAAAATTGAGTAGTAGGTACAACCTAAAAAATGCGTACAATTCGTAAATTAAATTCCCATTACTTTTATTTTTCACAAATCTCTATGATTATAAGATTATTTTTTCGTTAAATATGGACAGAAAACATCGAAACAGAGTAAATAAGTTTAATTGAAAATAGCAGAAAACCATTGTAAATCCAAATCCACAAACAAATCAATTCAGTTAAAAATATAATGTGACAAACGTTTCACCCCTGTTTAAAGGAGCTAATACATAAGTCTGTTGCAGCTCATTCCTAACAAAGTCGCCGCATTTCCCTTGAATCTCCTGAATTGTTATTAAAAATCTTTACACAAAAATCACAAATTGAATTAAAAATTAATTGAGTATTTGTTTGAATTATTTTTGTTTATTCCGCATTAGTGTAAAATCTATGGGTCTTTCAGCCAATTTGTGACTGAGTTTTATTTTTATTATTGTTACGTTCATTAAAAAAATAGTAAAACGTTATGATTATTACACATTTTCTGGAGAAAATTGAGTGCAAACTCAAAAATTAGCATGAGCAGGGAAAATGGAATGTAGTACCTACCCCTTGGCATAATGGTTAGTGCGTTGGACTGTCATGCGGAAGGTCTCGAGTTCGATTCTCAGCCGCTGCTAGAAAGTTTTTTTCAGGGGTGTACTGCCTCTTGCGAGGAAATGACAAATTCTCCAAGAGTATCTCTTGTCATGAAAAGTGCTGCTCATTAGCCATTCGGAATCGGCAGAAAATTGTAGGTCCCCTCCGTTCCTTGGTAACACGCACACAGGAATGGTTAAGAGTTGTAAGTCACTAGGTCCTGGTTCACTCCAAGCTGTTGCACCACCAAATTTATTATTTATATATAGAAACTTGATATCTTAAGACCGAGATAAGATATCAAATTTGTTTAAACGCAATTACAAGGGCTGGTATTTTTTACTAACTGTACTAACAGCTCAATTACCGTTAACATGTGTCAAGGCCAAATAAGCCCCCAATATATGATATAAAAATTGTAGATAAGCCCTTCCTATTTTGCCCAAGAATATACACACAAATCACGCCCTAAAATATTATGCACGAATCAAGGGACATCCTGAAATCGTTACAAATATCTTGTCTGCGGATCCATCATAGACATATTCTACACACTGCAACGAATTCTAGAAAAAAAAATGAATTTCAAGTTGAGGCTCAACATCTTTTAATCCGCTTCTTAATTGCATATGACAGCATTCATTGCAGGGGATGATCGAACTTGTGATCCTGGAATATCTCCTCCGAACTATTCCAAATATGCACAGGGTTCGGCAAGAAGATGCGCTGTAATAAAATATCTTAATTGTCCTACCCGAGCAACAAATCTGTGCAACTATTTGGGTTTTTCGGACGTTCCCAAGTTTCCATAACAGAAACCTTAACGGTGATTGAAGAACAGGTGAAACTTCTTGGTCTAAAGAAACAAGCACAAGATCAAGTGCATGCTATCAACAAACAAACTATCAACTTTCCACCAATTATTTAAAAAAAAACTCAATACATAGCAACAAATTCAAAGTAGTATGGAAGTTGATATATGTATGTATGTCGGAGTAAAAATTAAGTAGTACAAAAATAACAACAACTTTGAATTAGCGGAACAAATATAATGAAAGCAACTCAAGCGGAATAGGTTCACGTTCTACAAAACAATTATACTGCTCTACATAATTTTTTGAGTGTTGTCCGATCAGCGGAAAGAAATTCTTCGACAGATCTTTGGTTCTGTGTGCGGAGACAGTGTATGGAGGCAAGGTTTGACATTCAATCTACTCGGAAAGGGATCAGTATATTAGGACAAATTAAAAAGCTTACAGAGTGGTGAAAAACACCTCTTCAGAACAATCAAGTGTCGATCCACTGGTCGTATTAAGTGGACGCGAGTGCGCAAGGCTCCGTATGGTGTCTACATACTACTGAAAAAAAAAATAATAATAAGCAAAAACATTGATTAGTTAACGGCGGGTATCACTCCATCTCCCAATAATTCACTTCCTCTCCATAATTGGCCACTAACTGTCGCTTGTTACCCATTGCATGTCTCTTGTGATGCTTATCGCATGATTCTTGCAATATATAGTTAAGTGACATCTGATGTATACTTCAATTATTGTGTTTGTATGCCTTGATTGATATCAGATACAAGGTGTTCTATGAGCATTGGTCATACACTTCACAGTTAAAGAAGCTATCAGGTTGAGAGAAGTAAGTTTCCACTCTTACAAATCTCTTACACAATCCGAGGATAATCGGAAAAAGTATAAACAAGTCAGAAACCAATGCAACCCTATTATAAAAAGTTCATGGAATCGCTGATAAATCATCAGCTCTCGAAGATCGAAAGCTTCTTAATGAACGGCAATACGGGTTTCGCAGCAATCGTTCCACTGGCCATGTGATGGCATATCTCACCGAAGAGTGGAACAGTTCTTTACATTGTTTTGGAGAAAGTAAGATTATTGCGCTTGATACGACATTTGATAGAGTATGGCACCAGGCTCTCTTACCGAAAATGCGTTGGTTTGGTATTAACGAAACACTTATTCTTTGGATTAGAAATCACCTTCTAGATCGTTCAATACAAGTTGTATTGGTCTGATGGTCTGATCTTCACAAAATAAATGCTGGTGTTCCCCAAGGCACCGTTTTGTCTCCGACTCTCTTCCTCATTTTTATAAATAATCTTTTGTCCGAAACTGCTAATCCACTTCATTGTTTTGCCTACGACTGTACCCTCAGCTTCTTATATTCTTTCTCAAATTCAAGTCCATCTCCTTCAATAGTGGAATTGCAACGGTATCGTATGATTAGCTCATCAAACTCCGATCTTTACAGCATTGTTAAATGGGGAATAAGAAATCGTGTGCAGTTTAATGCTGTCGTTTATCATTAAAGCAAAATGTACCTCCTATGCCATCGTCCTTGAATGGCAATGCTTAGGATTTCTATATCGATGTAAGAAATTTTTCACCCCTTCTGATCTGGCTACCATTTATAAGGCGTTTCAAAACTCGAATATAACTCACATCTTTGGGCAGGTACAGCTCAAACTTCTCTCCGCTTATTACATAGAATTCAGAACAGAGTCTTAAAACTGATAGGAAACAGAGCTATCATGGATTCATTCTCTTGAATGTTTCATGTATTTCCTTGTTTTATCGCTCCTTTCACAGGCAATGCTCACTTGAAGTAGCCAGTTGCATTCCTCCCATTTATCAGTTCACCCGTGATACCCGCTTCGCTAGAAATGCTCATCAGTTCACCCTGGAGCCTAATTCGGTCGTACCGTCGAATATAGAGATTCGTTTTTTTAGTCGTACAACGATTATAGAATAACTTACCCGGCACGGGTTTCCCTTGCCATTTCAATTTGCAAACATTCAAAAGCAATATTCAACGACACCTTATTTCTCTCTTCCTTTAATTTCCCCATCGCCCGTGCTGTGTTCAACTTTATAAGGGTCTCTTTACATACCCTTGAGCGCGTGTGAATTATAAAAACCAAAAATGGGAAAATGTTTCAGTGGATTTTGTATACATCAATCAATAGTCTTACCAACTGCACAAATGCGAAATAAGATTCTTCTCATTATATCGTTGGCGCTCGCTCTCAAGTACAGAAGGAGTCATAATTTAGACTTTGTTCTATTCGGGATGAAATTTTTTATTCCGTAAAGAATTAAATTTGATATCATATCTGCACTAGCGAGCAAACTCGATTGGCCTCCATCCATGTAAGATTTTCCAACGAGATTATTGAGACCTGTCCAGTTGGCTTTTTCGCACTACCAAACGATTCTCTTTAATTTTTTCTCAATGTAGTAAGTAGAAGCGATAATACGCTTATATTGTATTTATTAGGGTCAGCATATTAACTCAGCAAAGAGTACAATTTATTTTTACTTTTATATTTCGTTAAAAAAACTAACTAATTTTTCGCCGTTCTCATTTTTGAGCACGCCAGACATAAAACCCTTGTGAAAAATATGAAAAGTAATCCTGAAATTCGTAATAATTTCCCTTGAGACTTTGTGAACGCACTTTTAAGCCAATGACCAAACATTTAATATCAAAACATTCAGTAACAACAACAATTTTCATCATGGTACCATAAGGTTCACGAACGAAGTACTTTTACAAATCATTAAAATTTATTTTCGTGTTGCGTGTATAATATATATGTAACGGGTGATTTTTTTGAGGTTAGGATTTTCATGCATTAGTATTTGACAGATCACGCGGGATTTCAGACATGGTGTCAAAGAGAAAGATGCTCAGTATGCTTTGACATTTCATCATGAATAGACTTACTAACGAGCAACGCTTGCAAATCATTGAATTTTATTACCAAAATCAGTGTTCGGTTCGAAATGTGTTTCGCGCTTTACGTCCGATTTATGGTCTACATAATCGACCAAGTGAGCAAACAATTAATGCGATTGTGACCAAGTTTCGCACTCAGTTTACTTTATTGGACATTAAACCAACCACACGAATGCGTACAGTGCGTACAGAAGAGAATATTGCGTCTGTTTCTGAGAGTGTTGCTGAAGACCGTGAAATGTCGATTCGTCGCCGTTCGCAGCAATTGGGTTTGTGTTATTCGACCACATGGAAGATTTTACGCAAAGATCTTGGTGTAAAACCGTATAAAATACAGCTCGTGCAAGAACTGAAGCCGAACGATCTGCCACAACGTCGAATTTTCAGTGAATGGGCCCTAGAAAAGTTGGCAGAAAATCCGCTTTTTTATCGACAAATTTTGTTCAGCGATGAGGCTCATTTCTGGTTGAATGGCTACGTAAATAAGCAAAATTGCCGCATTTGGAGTGAAGAGCAACCAGAAGCCGTTCAAGAACTGCCCATGCATCCCGAAAAATGCACTGTTTGGTGTGGTTTGTACGCTGGTGGAATCATTGGACCGTATTTTTTCAAAGATGCTGTTGGACGCAACGTTACGGTGAATGGCGATCGCTATCGTTCAATGCTAACAAACTTTTTGTTGCCAAAAATGGAAGAACTGAACTTGGTTGACATGTGGTTTCAACAAGATGGCGCTACATGCCACACAGCTCGCGATTCTATGGCCATTTTGAGGGAAAACTTCGGAGAACAATTCAGCTCAAGGAATGGACCGGTAAGTTGGCCACCAAGATCATGCGATTTGACGCCTTTAGACTATTTTTTGTGGGGCTACGTCAAGTCTAAAGTCTACACAAATAAGCCAGCAACTATTCCAGCTTTGGAAGACAACATTTCCGAAGAAATTCGGGCTATTCCGGCCGAAATGCTCGAAAAAGTTACCCAAAATTGGACTTTCCGAATGGACCACCTAAGACGCAGCCGCGGTCAACATTTAAATGAAATTATCTTCAGAAAGTAAATGTCATGGACCAATCTAACGTTTCAAATAAAGAATCGATGAGATTTTGCAAATTTTATGCGTTTTTTTTTTTAAAAAGTTCTCAAGCTCTTAAAAAATCACCCGTTATATGAAAAGATAAAATAAACAAAATTTAAGTTGTGATATTAGTTTAATAAAGTATAAAATAATTTAAAACTAAATTTTGTTTATTTTATCTTTTCATATATATATATTATTTTCATTTTTTCAGACATTACATGGTAAAACTTACTATGGTACATATGATAAATCAATGAATTTCTCTAAAATCGTTGATCATACATTTCAGAAGTTGACAAAAAGAGGCGAGGGAGGTGTTTATAATTTGGTTACCGTTTACTCGTCTTTTCCTCCTTCGCAAACCTCCCCCCCCCCCGCCGTAACTTCCTTCCTCCTTGTCACTTTATCGTACTTGCATTAAAGGTTCTATAGGGCATGTTCTGCATTTGGAAAAAAAATCGAACTCGAGATTTTGATCAAAGTTGACATTACGATGATAGCGAAAACGACAATTCCTGTCTGTACCTCAATCTGAAGCTGAATCTGAAGCTGAATCTTCGTTGATTCCCTAGAGGCGAGATTTTGTATCACACCCGTAATACAAAATTTTATTTATCTCAAAAACGGCTCTAACGATGCTATTATGGGCATGGAGTACATTTTGGTCAAAAAAAATTAGGAGAAAATGTTATTAACGATACCTGCCATAGAACCGTTTTTTTGATTTTCGTCTTTCTCATTAACGGCTCTTACGATTTTAACCAAAACTTTTTAACAGAAGATCCCTTAAGCTTAAAATAATATTGTACCTATATAAAAATATTCCAAAAAATATTTGTTGTTTTTTTTTTTTAAATAATTCAAATTTTTTTTTTTTTTGAAAAATCAATATCTTCAAAACGTGTAAACGATTATTTTTTGAAATTTTTTTACACTACTACATACTTAAAATTGGCATCCCAAATATTGTTCTTGAAAAATTTTAAGGAAATTTCTTATATAAAAAAATTACTTTAATAATAAAACGATTTTTGAGTTTTCTTTGCATAAATTCATACTTTTCTGGAAATCAGATGGCAATTTTATGCGTACGAACAATTTTATCTCATTAAATACATGTTTTATATTTATAAAATGTATTTTAAATTCCAAGGTACTTTTACATAAGAGCAAGTTCGTGCGATCCAGTCGCGCATTTTATTTATTACGAGTATTATTTTTGAGGTAATTTTTTGAGTCCGCTGATTGATTGAATTTATCAAATAACTAGATGAGTCATCGAAGAGAGCTTGACGCTAACTGTAACCTTCTGTAATTCAGCATTGAGCCTTGTGGTACACTATAGCATTTAAACACGCCATAATGTATCACAAGAAAAACCTTAAAAGTAGCTCGCCTTGAAATTAATATATTTGGATTTTCTACTACACTTTCATTATATTGCGATAGGCTCTGCATGAATGGGACTGTACAGTGTCAAACTTTTACAATTTCACAGTGATGTCAAATCAAATCTACGATATCTGGCTTATTGTTTTTTTTTTTTAATCTGCAACAGTCACGTTGTACTAAGAACTGAATGAAAAGATCGAATATGTTATTCAACCAGTCTTCATTGACTCGATCGAAGTGTTGGCCCAGATTTTCTTCAAAGCCCGAAAAGTTGTCGAAAAACTTGAGTTTTCAGTTCTTAAGAAACACGCATTACGAATCAATTTTCCTTTGACATTTAAAAAGTAAATATGAGATGAATTTGGTCGACGACGACGCAAGCTAGTTGGTGTCTAGTTCAGGTGACTGAAAGACGACGAGGATAAACCGATTCCGGTCACTGAACGGCTGATAATGCTAATGATTTAACTTCTGTTTCAATACGCCCTCGTTTCGACTTTTTAGATATTCTTTAATAGCTTCATCTATGCTTTTAGTTACAGTTGCTTCTTTTCTCTCACGGATAAGGCTGCAAATGTTGATGAAATGCCATGGATTGGAAATGAATCACTTAAGTACGAAGTTTCGTTAATCGTTACTTCATCGGAGAATGTGATTAAATATGTTCCGTTCAGGGTGATTTCTTTTTCGTAAAATATTTTGGTTGGTAAGGCTTTATTTAAAATTATCATTCCCTTCACGATCTTTTGTATTTCTGGGAGGTGATATCAAACTATGCCAATCGCTGGCTTACAGAACATTGTTGCTGTTTTTGCACAGTCAGGTAAAGGTTGATAAGAACTTTTACATTTTGCTGCTTTTCTTACGTTTAACTAAAATATTTTATTATTATCATTTACACTATAAATTTTTACAAAACTATTATGTTTCATTGACTTTAGATACTTTCAATATATATAGGATTACATTGGAATTTAATTTTGTACAGCCTTTTATAAGCAGTCAATATATAATGTCTAATTGGTAAATTTCCAAAATTAATTAATTTATTTATCTCAAAACTAAAACTAAAAAACTGAAACTAAATCCACTCGTTTTAGATTAGTGGATTTAGTTTAATTTTTTGTATGTATGGCAATATTATTCAAATGATAAATTTCTATTTAGTTGGTAGTCCAAAACAAGTTATTGTTTCTCGAATTTTTAAATTGAATTTTTTTTTAAGCATATGATTTAACGTATTTATTTAGCCTGTCGTTAATTTTATCTTGCAGTTGGGAATTAATTTCAATTTGGCTGTTGCTAGTTTTCTTTTGTTAAAAAAGTTATTCATAATCACTGTGATCCGATGTTAAAAATTTCAATGCAGATCCTTTAAAATCCATTGATCTAGAAAATCGTTTTTGGACATCCAAAATGTTAACAATACTTGAAATTTGCTTAGGAGGTCTTCTTCGATATTTATTTTCTAAATATATTTTTCAATTCGTAACCATTGATTCTAAGACTTGCCTAATATCAGCAAAACTATAATCTGATGGAAGTTTTCTTGTAAAATTGTATGAGCACGATTGTATTACGTTGTTGAAACTTTGAACTTTTTTTTGTTTGTCAAATCAATTACAAATATTTGCGTGTGTAAGAATATGGTACCAGGAAAATTCTAGTAAGGTATTTTGGGTTTGTGCTAGTTTCGGTAGATCGCAACAAATAGCATTCGTTACACTTGGGTTTACAATGTATTTTAAACACGTAATCAAGTTTTTAACGGAAACAAAATGTAATCTGCCACCTTATTTTTTTTTCCTAATTTATGAAAAATAAATTTAAATGCGCGCAATCTTATTATCATTATTGTATTATGATTTAAATCGAACATAGCGTAGGTAAGCGGCTGATGCGTTATTATATGGATGCCAGTATTTGTATACAAATAATCACGCAGAGTTTATAAATACTAAACTATGACAAGAAGTTTGAGTTGATTCGTTGCGTATCCTTCTTCGGATTTTGACAACGTTCATGATCACATAGTGATAGGCCTCCCATTATATTTTGGATGTTTATATTGTATATTTGTTGCATCCACATTTGGACTTCTGAGATATAATTTGCTTGAGTGCAATCCAGTTTAGAATCATAAAATTTGTAGAGATCTGTGTATTTCTTCTTATCAAATTCTTCTTAAATGTCCAAAACTATTAAAAATTGAATTGTGTTTTTCGAACCTACTTTGAAGATGAGATATAAAATATGTATCCAGAAATGGAATGTAAACGAAATCTTGAAATAAGCTTCGACATTTATTTTTGTGATTATTTGTTTCATTTGCCTCATGTCTTCAAGAATCGGCAAACAAAATTCCAAAGATACTTTTTTTTTATCTATTGATTAAATTTATAAAAAGCTAATGTAGTTGGACCACCCCCATGACTAAATCCTGGATTTGCCAATGGTAGTCACGATAAAAATGAAGAACACTACCATTTTCGTTTAAATGGAAATAAAGCTTCATTTTAACATTTTCGATTGGTTTGTACCAATGTGGCCATATACATATACTTAGTTAACGGCCTTGCGATTTTAGAATAGTATTTTATAAACCGCTTATAATATCCGAAAAGCCTTTAGAACGATAGTAGTGATCGAAGGGTGTTTGGTATTGTATAACTTGAAATATCATGAACTTTATATGGAGATGTTTTGATTTCTTTCTGGGATATCAAAAACCTTTGTTTTTTTTTAAGTATATCTTAAATATCATGTTGGTGTGTTTTTTATTGAAAGAATAAATAATAATGTCATCGATATAAACATGACAACATTTAACTATTTCCTCACGAAAGATATCGTCAATTGTTCTTTAAAAATACTAGGTACATTTCTAAGTCCAAATGGTAATTGACAAAACTCGTATAACTATTATTAACACTGAACGCTCGCTGTTTTGAGTATAGCCTTCTCATTTATGTTGATTTGATAGAAACCTTATTTTAGGTCTCATGTAGTAAAATGTTTGAAACTTCCCAAATTAGGCAAAATAACAGAGATATCCAATATACGATATCTATCGGGCGCTGTTTTTGTTTTTTCATTAATTTTCCTGAAATCAATTACAAGACGCAGTCATGGTTTACCATTCACGTCGAAGGCCATTTTATTTACAACTTCAGCATGTGAGTTATATGGGGGGCTTGATTTTTTAACTATACCATCTCTAAGTATTGTGAAATGTTTGAAACTTCCCAAATTATTCAAAATAACAGAGATATTCGATATAGGATATCTATCGGGCACTGTTTTTTTTTCATTAATTTTCCTGAAATCAATTACAAAACGCAGTCATGGTTTACCATTCACGTCGAAGGCCATTATATTTACAACTTAAACAAGTGAGTTATATGGAGGGCTTGATTTTTTAACTAAACTATCTCCAAGTATCGTTTGAATTTCACTATTAATGCATTTTAAAGCTGACATAGGATACGGAGAACTCCGAGTGTAAATTGGTTCTAATGTTTCCATTGGAGAAAACCTTTAAGGTATACAAGATCGTTAATGTAATTTGTAGAGGTTCCTGTGTATAAAAAAAATTGTAACTCTGTACCTTCTATTGTTGTTTAAATAATATAAGGTATTAGCGACCTTACTCTAAAAAAAATCACTTCATATTAGTATCGCTCACGCTTTGCTCCTCATAAAACTCGGCTCTTACTTCTCTCAAGGATTCCTCATATAAATCTGGTAGGTATTGACCCTACGAATGTGCAGCCGTATGCCAATGCGTATGAAATAGAATCGCAAGAAAAATTAAGAAAAGATTTTATTAAATCAAGGCCACCTGCACGGTTTAAAATACCTGTTCGAATAGTTACCGGAGAATATATGTTAGCACTAGAAGATGGAGTCGAATGAGTGTGGTGGTCTGGCTGAGTGAGTGATCCAATTTCCGGATGATTGTGCAAAAGTAAAAACACAATAAGATATATCCAAACCTACTAGATCCATAATTTTTAACTTCATCCAAACTAGATACACTGCCGGTCATAAGGTTAGAAGCAGGCATTTTTGAGAAGTAAAATCAACAATTTCTCCCGTTACATGATGGATTAGAAAAAAACAACTATGGTAAACGAAAGACTATTTTGTTAAGAACAAAATATAAAATTTGGGTATAGGAAAGATTAAGCTAACGGAGCTTTTATGACAAATTGTAAAGTGAGTCAAGAATATGCGAAAATAAATCGGGTCATTAGATTAGAAGCACATCAAATAAATGAAAATAAAATGCAGTTATTTATAATTTGTTATTTATTTTAGCTTTTATTAGATTTTTAAAAATGTGTGCTGCCACCAGCCTTCAAAATAACTTCAAAAATTCTATCTTTTAAGGATTTATAAAGAGATTCCAAGTAGTCCAGTGAAATCTCACTCCAGGCCAATTTGATACCATGAATTAGCGCTTCCTTGTCATCGTATTGCTTCCCTCCCTCATATACCTTACGTGTAAGCCAGCCCCACACATTTTCAATTATGTTTAGGTCCGGGGAATATGGTGGCCAAGGCAGCAAGTGGACGTTTTGGTTCGCAATGAAGGATTTTACCTCTCGGGCTGTGTGTATGGGAGCGTTGTCCTGCTAAAAAATCCATGGAATTGCTCCAAACACCTCGCTAATTTTGGGGAATACTGATTCAAGCAAGGCTTTGTAGGTTTTCCCAGTCATTTTGGTATCTTGGACTACCAAGTCTATAGCGCCATAGAATGAAATTAAGCCCCAGACCATAACGCCTCCTTCTCTGCTATGGTGACGGTTTAAAAACCGCTCCTCTTTCCTCAGGTCATGGAAATAATAATTATAACCATCTGGCCCATCTAGGTTAAATTTTTTTTCGTCGGAAAAAATAACCTTCCGCCAATCATTTGTGGTCATTCCATTTTGCACATCCCAGCTCATGTGATCTTTCGCGAAACACAAGCGTTGCTTCTTCCTTGCGTCATTAAGTGGTGGTTTTTTTTAAGCTTCAGGCGCTTTAAGTGCTTAGCATGGCGAATCGTGCGTTTAACAGTGGACAAGCTGGCCTTAACACTAGCTTTCTCCTTTATTTTAGCTGCCGATAAAGCTGAATTTGACGCTATTCTAAGGATACTTCGCGTTTCGCGAAGTGTTAAGGCAGAGGAAGTGTTTCCTTTATAATTTTTTGAGTAAGAGGATGGATTTTTTAAATAATTGCTGACACAATGATCACTTCGATTTATTTTTCGGGCTATAGCACGGCATGAAAGACCTTCAGAGCAATAAACATCTATTCTTGCCCTTTCCTCCACTATCAAACATTTTTTCTTGCCCATTTTTACTAACACTCAATCAAGAACAATTAATTTATAAAATGTACCGTTTAAACCGAACAAAAATTTATTCACTTCACAAAACAACGTTGATTTGTTCAATGCTTCTAATCTAATGACCCGATTTATTTTCGCATATTCTTGACTCACTTTACAATTTGTCATAAAAGTTCCGTTAGCTAAATCTCTCTTATACCCAAATTTTATATTTTGTTGTTAACAAAATAGTCTTTCGTTTACCATAGTTGTTTTCTTCTAATCCATCATGTAACGGGAGATATGTCGATTTTACTTCTCAAAAATGCCTGCTTCTAACCTTATGACCGGCAGTGTAAGTCCGTAAGAATGTCCATAATTTCCCATATCAATTTTATCCACAGGTTTATACGCAATTAAGTGGTAATTGAGCCACAGGGCTAGAATGTCGGTGGTTGCCATTTCTACCCACCTATTTAATGACTTAATACAAAGTATTCCTTATTCTCAATTACGTGAAATGATAAAATACGAAGTACTCGTATTAATATGCATCAAGGGAAACTTATTGTTGTTTAATCTTTGAAAAGAACTTTGGAAAGAACTGCATACTTGATGCACTATAATGCACTATATTGCGCCCACTAGAGTATGCAAGACGTTCACATTTATAAATAACTATAAAAGGCCTATTTAATTATGCTATTATTTTTTGTTATCGATCACACCCAAAAATTTCTTTGGGTTCTGGGTCTAATATGAATAAGCAATTTGTTTTTGTTTTGCTAAAAAAATGTATTGATAAACAAAATATTTCAAAAACTTAAAAGAAAAATTAAAGTTCTACAGCAAAAGTTTTCATTATACTGCGGTTTTTTTTTTCAATTTATTGCGAAAAGCGATTTATCAAGCCCGAATATGGGTACTCGCAAACATGCAGATGCATGGCCGCATTCGTCCATTTGTTAATCGACGCACGCACAGCACACACAGTCACTCTTATATAATAGAAGTCGTGACGATTTCTACCAATTATATTTCAATCCTGCCGCAACCCGTGTAAGAATCTTCTTTTCAATAAGCTGTGGATAACACTTATAAACTGATATATTGATTTTTTTTATATTAAACGCTCACTCAAGGGGTTAAGAATACCCTTATAATGTTAAACACAGTGCGAGAAATTAGGAAAGTAGGATAGGGTTGGAAAGGAGATACCGATGCACATTGGTTTTGAATGTCTGCACATTGAAATGGGTGGGAAAAACTGAGCCGGGTAATGCATTCCACATTCGTGTTGTGCGGCTAAAAAAATAATCTCTGTACTTGACAGTACGTCCGAAATTGGGCTCAAGGGTAAACTGATGAGCATTCCTAGAAGTACGGGTATTACGGTTGAATTGTTTGAGGGGAGGAATGAAACTGGCTATTTCACTATTGTGAAAATATCGGTATAATAATGATAGACATGAAACATTGCGGCGGTGCTCGAGAGATACAAATGTTTCAGTTAGACAACCGTGCGTCGCCTATCATTTTTATAGCTCTTTTTTGAATTCTGTCCAAGAGACTCAAGTGGGTTTTTGGAGCACCTGCCCAGGTATGGGAATTGTACTCGAGCTTCGGAAGAATAAAGGCTTTATATATAACAACCAGATCAGAAGGGGTAACATATTTCTTGCATCGGCGCACAGTGGGCATAAATCGTGATTTAAGTGGCCAAAAATATTTTTTTTTTGTTTTCGAATCACATAAGTTTAATTTTAATTAATTAAAGAAATATTTATACGTTAAATATATGACATTTTTTTTAAATAAATATGCTGAGGTTAAGGGAAAAATAAATTCAAAGTGAGAAAGACTTGTAAATCGATGTATGAAGCATTTTTGGCACAATTTTTATTTCCCGATTTTCTTGAAAATCCTTTTGGAAAGTAATCGAATTTATTATAGCTAATTATTTCACATATTTATATGTTATAATACGCAAAAAACATATAAAGAAACGTTAAGTAGTTAGTACCGTTTGATTTTGAAACACCCATCTTAATTTTACTCAATTTTCCAGTTTATAAAGGCGATACAAATATTCACAACTTTTCACAACTTTAATTTGTTTACGAATTGAAAACTGATTATGTGCTCTATCGAAACTCGAAAGATTCATATCCGCATGTATCCGCATTTACGAGTTAGAGCGAAAAAACATTTTACATGGCCACTCTTCTGTATGCAAAATCTTACATGTTGTACTGTAACCATGTACCAAGACTGTCGTTCGTCTCCAAAGGAGATGGTCAAACAGTTTAATATTCACCTATTCTAAGTGCCGGGACACAGGGACATTCCGGGGAGTTGTAAAGCCAACGAACTCGCCAGAATTGGAACGGAAATGCTTTTCTTGCCCGTTAGGGTAAACATAGGTATGCCTGTAGCTACAAGTAAACTTATGCTGAAGCTAATTGCTCTGGAACAATCAAACACAAGATGGTTTAACACTACCACATGTTTGGCGACCAAACAAATCTGGCCCAAACTGCATTTGAAGCGGTCAATGTATTTATTGTCCCTCAGTAGATCTCAGATCAGCTCCGTAATAGGTGTCATAACTTTACACTGTCTTATAGGTAGACACGACTCGGTGTACTATCAAACGATTTTTGCACGAGTTGCTTGGATGAGGAGGAAGAGGAAACAATCCCACACCTTCTTTGTACATACCCAAACACAAACTTCATCTAGGAGAATATTTCTATAACGAACTAAGCGATCTCATAAATACAGACATTAAAAGTTTACTTCGCTTCATTAGAAGCTCCAAATGGTTTTAACTAGTAGGGAACCTTTTTGTTCCATATTAGATCGTGGTATCACTATGGACCTCTATTGGTCTAAGTGGGTCAGATGCTTTAATGACAGCCACTTTAACCTAACCTAACCTAACATACCATATTGTTTTTAGTTAGTGCGGTTAGTAAATTTACTTGCACTTATTTTCTGTGCCCAAAAAAAATTGTATGCTCTTTTTATGTGGTTCTCATTAATTGTTCCGTTACATTTAATCATTGGATGATGGAAATGACAAAATTGATTTAAGGTTTTGGTTACTATTCTTAAACAAAGTGTTGGCTTCAAAAGGACAAAATGGGAACTACAAATTTCTTTTTGAGTGTTTTTGTGAAGCCCCAAAGGGCAAACCTAAGAATTTCAAACAAATATTTTACTGGTCACTATTTGTTGGATCTTCAAGAAAGTTCTTTTAAAATAAGTTTTGTATCCAATTTAAGTCAATATTGAAAAATTTGTCATCCCACATTAACAGGGAGAAAAACAACTTTTTTTTATTATTTATTTTAAAATCAAAATAACACATATTTGATAAATTAAACGTTATATATTGAAAGGTACTTAAATAAAGTTAAAAATAAAAAAAAAATTATAAAAAAAGCTCAACTGGTTCAAAAGTTATGGATTTTTGACCACTTAAACCACGCTTTCTGCCCACTGTGCGGCGGAGAAAAACTAAACACAATATGTTATATAAATATAACCAACAAATTGTATACGAAAAAATAATTTGAAATTTAAAGTCGCCAAACTAAGGAGAAAGCAACTATTACTAACTAAATAAAAGCAACTGTAACCAAATTCATATGGATTTTGTTCAACATTTTTTTTTTAATTTTTACGTTTGTTTGACAAATATGTAAATATATTAAAAACCAATTTTAGTGAAGCCTAAAATGAGCCATGCAATAAGCCTTTCTCAGCCAATTAGCTCAGCTGATACCGTTGTTATGGTTGTCTTCGGAAAGGTGACAGCGTCTAAATGAATATACTCGTACAACAATTTTTGAAAAAATCTCATCATAGAGTTTTTTTTAAAAAATATAACAGTTTTTTGTGTAGTCTTTAGATCATCCTCAGCTAGAGAATGTTTGTTAAGCATGGAAACCCATTAAATATGATTATTAAATTCAAATAAATCATTTTTTTATTAAATTCTATTCAATTTGTAGACTGCTTTTTCCCAACCAAAATTACATATATATTTTATCAGATTTTATGATTCGAAATCTCATTGTTGACTATTTGCGGTCTATTGCACCTATTTTTTTTTCAGGAGTATATCTCTTGCGAGGAATTGACAAATCATCAACAGAAAATTGCAGGTCCGTTCCATTCGTGACGACTACCTACAGACCCTGATTCTCACGAAATGTCGCGCATTCAAATTTATTATTTTCAAGATTTGTTCTAACATAGATTCAACGCCATATTACATCTCATTTTCGGTCATAATGATGATTTTGCTTAGAGTTTTGGATGAACTGTACAGCAGTAAAGGAACCGATATAAATTCATATAGGCAAAAAGCCTTTTGTTTGAAAACAATTATTATTTTTAACATTATAATACGTATGTCCTGTATTGAATTGTATATTGTTTCACTTGTTCACTTGGACAGAATTAAGTTTTGAATAAAGCATCATAACATAAGCTAAAATTTCAGTATCAAGAATGAGTCACACCAATACATTCTTTTTCTTGCTTTAAAATATCAAAGATTTTTTTATGGTAACATTAAAAAAGTAAGCAAAACCAGCCATACTAATAAAGATTTTTTTAAATGTAGGTAGAATTTTAGATAAATAGTTGCAATTGATATTATAAAAGCTTTATGTCTTTGTTTTTATTTTTTATGATACCTAATTAGTTTCATGCGGGTTTAATTAAAAAGGAAATTCAGTAAACCGAGTTTTTGAGGGGAATATGAAGGCATTATAGAATTGTTTAGAAGGCCAATTATTTAATTTTCATTTATAATTATAGTAGAAAAAACTGTCACATCTTTTCTGCACTTCTTCTGTTACCCCCGCATGGAGCTTTCAAGTAATTTTCATTCTCCACATTTATGTATGAGTCATACCAAGGATTGTTGTCGCCGTTGTTCTGAAAAACGGGTGTGGGGTAGTATATAGATTGAAAAAAAAAGAAACAAAGAAAAGAGGAAATTTTCAAGCGTATCTAATTACATATTTTTATATTTTGTTTTCTATAATTACCTCAAATGCAAAAAAGTAAAAATTGTTATCCTTTTATTATTGAATTGACAAGCTGCGAGAAGATGTTTTCCTTATGAAGACGCAACGAAATATAATCCAATTCTGTTTTCGAGGATAACAGTTCGTTTGAAAATTGGCATTAATTTTCTAAGTAAGAAAACAGCTTCGTTTGCACTTTTTATTAATCTCTCACAATTTTAAGCAAAACAATATGAATTTGTGCACAAAACTGTAATAATTAATATTATTAAACACAGGTTTTTTAGATTACAGACATTTAACAATCTCACACAATGCAGCACTTTATTTCAATTGAACACTCTATGTATTGAAAAGTAGAGCTTTTATTTTCCTTTCTACATCAGTTTTTCACAAGTTTGTTATTATTTTTGTGAGAGAAACATTTTACTCTCAACTAGCGCATGCTTCTTTGGACTTGAAGTTTATATCTAAGAAAAACTAAGCACTCATACATATGATAATGAAGAGAGCTTCGCAATCAAGTAAAAAAGTCTATTTCTTGCTCTTATATCAAATTTCTGATATACTCACAGGGATACTTTGTGAAAAACTTTTTTGGAGAAAGGAATTAAAAAAGTATATCAAACTTTTCATGACCTTTATCAATAGTTAAGATTTTTTCTTTAAACTAAAAAAAAATATTTATATTAATAATTGAACAATTAATACAACATCAAATAAATAATTTTCTTTTAAATTTTTACCAATTTTTTTAAAACGATAACGAAAAATTTCGATACAAAAATTTAAAGTTTTCAATTAGTGGTCTTTGAGTTGTCGCAAAAAATAAAACTACTATTAATATTGTTACAAGGAAAGTAGATATAATGAGTAACCATCCAAAAATACACATTAGTTATGATTTTTTCAATCCTTTTTTTTAATACAACTACAACAGTTGTAGATACATTGAATTTAAATTTTTCTTTGTTATCTAATTTTTAATCTCACGTTTAGCTTTTTTCTTTCTTTATCTGTATAACAAAATCACTTGATTTATGTTTAACTTTCCCGAACAAAATTAAAAAGAGAATTATTTAAAATGTACTTGATAAATTTTGATCATATAAAATATTGTGCAAACAAATATTGCAATCGATCGATTTTTTAGATATAGCAAACGTTCTATAACAGAAGTGAACCCAGTCAGGGTTAACTACGTATTAAAAGTCCCTCTCGAAAGTATATGCTGGTTTATTCGTAGATTTTTGAGAAATTCAAGGAATGTGTGAGGTTGACTTCTGCGCATTGACAGAATGTATCGATTTATTACAGTAGCGGCAGAGCTAATTTTTAATAGCTAATAACAAATTTAAATTTCAAGAAGATTAGAGATATTTGTCGCGATTAACAAATTATAAAGCTTGGATCAAGGACACAGGATACCAAAGATTTGGAGAAACTTTGTTTTAACATTGCTGTCGTAACACTGCAATATTTAAATTTTTTGCTGCGTAGATCCGATAAAACTTCTCGAAGTTTACAGAAATATTAAATTTGAAAATCATAATTATATATCGATACCGTAAGAATGTATTAAGCGACATTTTTAAAATTGTTCAGGAAACGAAAAAACGTCTCATTTAGTTATTTTTTTGTGTATTTTATTGGACGAAACAAATTTAAAAATGTCGCTTAATACATTCTTACGGGAAGGTATCGATATGCTCAATTTACTCAAATTTTCTAGAATATCGGAATATAGAAGTTGAGTAAGTTTTTTAGTTTATGGAATAGGTACTTATTAATAATTTTGAATGAGATTTTCCACTATCATGGATTCGGTGGTAGTTTTTAACGGGATTCGTAACAAACTTGTGATAGCGGTGAAACCGTGAAACTCGTATAGAAGTATATAATTTTAAAATGCCGTAACGTTTTTTTTTTTTTGAAGATTAAGTCGTGATGTAACATTATTAAATCTCATTAATCTCTAATCATTATCTATTAGATTTGACTAATACCCGATTTAACCTCGGAGTACTTAAACCCAGCCGAAGCACTTCGCGTTTACGCCACGTCAAACAAATCCTTATTTATAAAATATATTCTTGGTCGCTTTAGCTACGCCTTCCTTATGTCAAATATACTATCAACAAAATCACCAAAACTCTGGTTATTATAAACGTAAGCAAACCGCAGCTGATTTCCATTATTATTCAATTTATTCTAATTGTATGCATATTGGAAATAGGATTGTATAAAGTTCAAATCCTATAAATGAATGTACGAGTACCAACCACATTTCATCCCCAATACCGTACAACTGTTAGCGCGTCTGAAAAATGTAAATAATTTCTTAATGCAGAATTGTTATCCATTTTCAGCCCGATTCTCCCCCTTGTGAGGAGTCACAAGTCACAAGCTCTTGTGACTATTACTTGTGATGATTGTTGTGATTCGATAACATTTTGGTATTCTCCCCCTAATAGTCACAAGAAAACTCACAACAAAACTCACCACAGCATGGTGAGATTTTTAAGTGCCATCATTTCAAGAGCTAATTATTCAAAACGAAGAAATTACTTTATAAATGTATTGTTTTGGAGAGCGAATGGATCACTTGTATCTCTCTAAGTTTTTAAAAGCCGTCGGGTCGCCGCTACAAACTTCTTGATACGCTTAGTTTCTTAAAAAAAAATTTTTTATGTAAAAATGTTACTTTTCAATTTCGTGGGAAAGATCAGCAATAATATTCACTTGAACAAAGTCCACTTCCTATTTTGTGTAGGTACTCACAATTATTCACAAATCTAGAAATTTTTTTTACAAAATATACTGAATCAATACAAGAAACTTTAAAAATTTATGAGTTGTGACCTGCTCTGAAGGAGATCACAATTTCTAAATGTAATTTCTAAATGTGATATATAGAATATGAAATATAATTTACCATTTATCTGAGGTGATCCCTTGCTTTATCCAGTCTGGGAAAAAGTAAATATTATAGACCAAAGTGGTTTTTCTATTTAATCAGAGCTAGCTTAGAGTCCGATACAAAATGAAATTACCTTTCTCAGAATAATATCATCGTGCTATTTGCTCGGGAGAAAAAAGCTATGCTACCTTCACTAATTGTTTACATGTGATTAAATAAAGAAAACAATTTGCTTTCTAATCTAGTTCCTCTCCCACTGTAAATAAATAATATTAATTATTCAAACAATTGTTGTTTTTTTTCTCTTTTATTAAAGGAGTTAAGTGACAAATGCAATTGCCTTGTTCCTCATAAGCATGATTTTTATTTTTCACTATACATTTCGAAGGTTTCATCATCATAAAAGAAAAGATTAAATCCATCCCACTTCATCCATTTCAATATTGTTAAATTAAATGAAAAACTATCCACAAAACAGGTGATAAAATTTTTGGTTTGACAGCTTGTCAGAAAATGTCTAACCACAAAAAAGTTCAGTGCTCAGGTGTGTTTCATTTATTAAATTGGAAAACTTTGATCAGAGCTTACTCGACTTGCTAATCATCTGCTCGGAGCTTAAGAAAAAAAACATTAAAAGTATTATAATCAAAGCAGTCAATGGTATTCCATCAGAAGGCAGCCTTGAGACAATCATAGTGTTTCTTATTTATTTTTACTGTTATTTATTTTATATATATGAGCTAGCTTTACAAAATTCATTTACAATTTATGTATGATGCTAATTTAATTTTAATTATCAAATTTACATTATGGTCAAACAAGTTAATTAATATTAATCCTTGAAAAAATTATATAATTTAAACATTTTGTTAATAGCAGAAAATCTTTCATAATTAGTCCGAGAGTTTGAAATGTTTACTTTCGGGCGAATTTCTTAAGTCTTTTGGATAATATTTAAATTAATACAAAACAAAAAGTGCAACTTATTTTTTTAATATTTATGGACGTTAAGAAACAACAGTTACTAAGACAGCAGCCACAAATTTTATGGCATTTTTAATTTTTTGGATTAGCCGCGTTATATATACAAAAATGTTTAGCAAGTGCAATAAAGTACTCACCCCGAACGTTTCGCTACAAATTTCATTGAGCGTGGTCACCGGGAAATTTGTAGCGAAACGTTCGGGGTGCGTACTGAGATTAAATCATCGATTAGTTTTAAATCATTTGATCTAAGGTTACCAGTTGGTAACATAAACGCATATTAAATAGATCCTACGAATTTGAGTCGACCGTTTTCGTATGCAAGTTTAAATCTTGGCAGATAGAACCGCTTTCTAGCATCATTAAAAATATTAAAGCAGTAGCCCCAAGAAAATTCAGATATTTGACATACTTTGTATTTCAGAGTGAGAAAACAATCTTTCAAATATCCCAAATTCATTAATTTTTGTTTTGAGTTACTGTGGGATGGCTTTTTAAGTTCTTAGACTAATCACAGGCCTAGTTTTTATACTTATGTCATTACCAACACTAGATTATTTATGGACAATGCACTTTCTCGAAACAATAATACACCTCTTGGCGTATCAGTATTCGGTGCGTCTAAATTGAGAATTAGAATCTTAATCGTTTATAATCGACCTTTGAATGATATATGTATATGTACATTTGTATCCAACATTTAGGAACCATCATAACTCAAGTATATACAGAGTTATGCACAGTTTTCGAAAGTTTATGAAACAATTTTAAGAAGAAGTTTTTATGAAAGAAAATTTTTAAATCCTTCGAAAATGGAGTAAATTCGGATAGTATGGCTGATTTCGTAATTGCAATGTTTGTTGCCCCTGCCCTGCCTAAAACATGCTTCAAATACATTTATGAACGGAATTACAACAGCATGTGTGCAGTCATCATACTTTGTTTAAAATGAGTTCATAATTGCTAAAAAAGCAAACATAGAAAAAATCAGATATGTACATATGTACAATAAATATTAATTATTTGTCAGGAACTTTTACTTGGTTTTCTAATGTTATTTTAAAAATGTCTGGTAAAAACATAGTTTAAAGCTCATTGTCCTTAGTCTTTCGGAAGGAACCAATTTTGAAAACATGGGAAAAAAATTGGTAAAAAATAGAAAATTAAAAAACCGAAGACGAATAAAAATATTTTTGATTAAGAGAACCTGCAGAATGATGTTTAGGCATATTCCAAAAATACGAATTTCCTCAAAACGATCAAGAAATTTCCAGACGAGGTTTTCCAAAGCCATTTTAACACGGTCTACATTTCAAGTAAGCCTCTTAATGCATAACCGTTATTTCGATGGAAACCAATAGTTTGGTATCATCATCGGACCAGATTTTGGCCTCGTATTCAATCCTGTGGATGGATAGTTACTAATTTCTTATCAAAGATGAAAAAAATCAATATTTTTACGATTATAAATTAATTTCAAAAACAATTACTCACATTTGTTCCTCTGCCATTTTCCTGCAAATTCAGCAACATAAAAAAAAAACACATGCCAACTTGACCGCATATTGACTGCAAGTTTACTTTTATGAATACAATTGTTTTTTTTTTTATAATCTACACGCGCTCAAGAGATTATGATTGATTACCCTTTAAATGTTTCAACACAGCACGGGCGTGAAGTTAATGAAGAGAAAGAAGGATAGGAAATATGTGTGGCACGATGTTCTGAGACTGCTGGTGGTTGTCTCAGATATTTTTATCTCCAGGGATGGCGGCTGAGCTAAGGCGGAGAAAGAGAAATGCCGTGTCTTATTTTTATGTCGCTTATAATTCACATTATTTTATTTGTGTTCATCTTGTTGGGCATACTAGTTTAACTTAATTACATGTTGTTAGTGTTATGCCTGAACAACATGCATTGAGTAAACCAGCAAGCCATTGATGACAATTTTTAGAAGGTTTTTAATGGAATTAAAACGACATAGACGACGACATGGATCGAACCTGTGATCATGAGGTTGACAGGCGAGCACACAACCATCGTGCCACGGCCACCCCATTTACATTGTTTGTTTACAATTATGAACGCAAATTTTTCAGGACTGCTGAAGTTTTACACATACGAACACAGCCTATGTTTTGATAAAAATCTCAATACACAAATGTGACGTTGAAAGTTCTACAGTCACATGTTCTAATAACAAATAACAAGCGTTTAGTTTGACAGTTTTGCTGTCATATGTTTTCATAAAAATACACCATTCAGTTAATGAGATTCGATCTTTTACATCAGAAATTCTAATAACGACCTCATGAGAGAACTAACCTCCAACTAGCTGGATCCCTCTGGGACTCAGAGAGGTATCTTACCACCTTCGACATCTCTTTGATGGACTTCGATTCAACACCTGATGCTCTACTCATATCGTTTTACACTAAGGTTCTACAGAACCAAGACCGTGACTGGTTATTATTTAGCACCTAGCTCTTAACCATTCCAAGTAACCATGATTCACTATTATGCCATTTCTAACAACCTTGCATTCTGTTGGCATTTTTGGGTGGGAATTACTTTCCCTTTAATGTTTATTTTATTTATCTTTATTCTCTTAATTATTTATCTTTATAAAATCCTATTTATTTAAATCATATATACTAGTCCTGAAATTAATTAAACAAATTTATAAATGAAAATAAATAAAAAGAAAGAAAAACAACAAAAATATATATTGCACTTCTTGCATCATTTTTATAAGAATTTTTCTTTTATGGATGAATGGATCTCGCTTTATTTAATGTGATATACTCATATTTACATATTTATGTATAAATTTTTACATATGGTCTATATTCGTATTTAGGAACTTGAAATCGAATTTATGCTATGTATACCCGTCTCACTTGTTCCTTTAGTTTTTAAGTTATGTATCTACACTCACAATCGTATTCCCATCGCTCCTGAGCAAGAGCAGTCTTAAGCATCTTATCACTGCCTAGAAGCATTCTTTCTAACTAAATAAACTAGGCAATACGTTTAGCCCCAGTGTCGTGAACACATAACCTCACGAAGTATGTGTACATATAATTTTCCCATAGGGATTTTTTTTAAATTTATCAGGTGATGACTGCCATATTGTTAAAGCTCTGATTAAATAGGCCGCCATTTATTTAGTCTGTCTTGAAAGTGGGTCTTCTGTTTGAGCAACTTTTGGCGCACTTCATTCGAGAAATCGTCCATTTCTATATGAGTCGTCAGCAAGCAAAATTTACTGTCGTATTTGGGGCGATCACAATCCATACCACATCCACCAAACTTCAATGTTTCCAGATAAAGTAACTCTTTGGTTTGGATTTTTAGCTGGGGGGATCATCGGACCATACTTCTTTGAGAACGACGTATGATAGGTCATCACCGTCAACGTCGAGCATCATCGGTGATTTGGACAATATGTGGTTCAAACAGAACGGCGCAACGTGCTACAAGCTCGCGCTACAATGGACAATTTGCGAGCAATTTCTGAAGCTGATTATCTCACTCGGAGGCGATGACTTTTTCTTGTGGGGTTTTCTTAAGTCACAGATCTATTTCAATAAATCACAAAACACCACTACATGAAACACTCAATGCCATTAGTCAAATTCAGTCTGATTTATGTACCAGAGTTATTGGAAATTAGAAGTTTCGGATGCACGCCACCTAGCTATGCCGCGATGGACATTATGGATGTTATTATAAGCAATGCAAGTCAACTAATATTGTCATCGATTCAATGAGACTTACGAAGAGCGTATACAGCGTTTGGCGGCAAATCAAATAAGAATTTCATAAGCGCGATCCATTATGACTTCACAATACAGTCGAGCTCGACTAGCTCAGTTGGAGCTTACGCATACAAAAATTTGGAACATCAAAAAATCAAAACGACAATATCGATCGACTTCCGAACAATGAGTACTGTTTGTCAATATTGCAATACTTTAAGATATCGACACGAAGAGCTCAAAGGTCAAATTACCAAAATTGACACAGGCATCAATGCTTTCTGGACTTTCATCACCAAGCGATACGTTGAACGCATTAAGAACCCCAACAAAGGATTGTCAAAGCAATGAATTTTGGCTTATTTCATTTTATAAATTCATGATTGTACTGAAACTGATTTCTTTTGTATGAATCCCTTCATAACTGACAGACAACGCACAGCATAAACTATCTGAGATATTCAGATACATTACATTCAACCGGATCGGCACTCGGCAAAACGTAAAAAAGCTGGCATTTAATCAAATTATGAAGTTGAGCTTTGTCCTAAATAACTGTTCTATTTCTCTTCAAAATATGATGGATAATTAGAAGTGATAGAGAGAAAGTCTATTTGAATCACGTGATCTTCTGCAGATCGTCTCAAATGAGGAGTAACTTCTCGTTTTGAGTCGATCGCAGACCTCTTTTTGTTGTATGTGCTTTTTTTTATAAAAAATAAATTCTTGTTATTTTAATTCGTAGTTAAACATGAAAAAAGTAAAAAAATGCTTATTTTTTTAAATTTTTCTGCGTTTAGTTGTGTTATCCGCGCCAATAAGCTTTATACGTCATTTTGTTAAGTGTTTTGTCTACTTTCAGAATATGTAAGGTTTTCTTGCCAAAATTTGCACCCATGTGAGTTGTGTACATTTTTGTTGCTGACGTCATTTTCTAAAAAAGACATTTTTGGTCAATGCTATTGTATTTTTGACACTTCTTAGGTCGAACAACATCCAAAAGATTATCAATAACTAGGGAAGATCTTTTTAATATAATAAAGAAGTCAATTATCCAAGGATTTAATAGCCAGATAGAGTTTCTTAAGGAAGAAATTGTAAGATAAACTCAATGCTCGGGTGCCTTTTAAAATTACATAAATGGGTCGTTTTAAAAAAAATTACATTTTTAGCGTTATAGCTTCTATTTTTTTTTGCATTTCAATTTAAAGACTTGAAATTTGGCATGGAACTGTGTTTATATGTCAGCATTATAAGAAAAAATTTGCAGATCGATTGATGGTAACGAATAGCCATGGTAATTAATAATGTGTAATCTCCGTGGCCTTTTTGGGATGTGATTTTCATGCTTAATCAGTTTTATTAATATTTTTTATGATGAAAATGATTTTTTATTTAATTTTGGGCCTTGTCGTTTGAAAGGCCTTCTCTCAAACTTCAATTTTATGATATGCCAACAAAAAAAAAATTGTTTTGTTGTCCGAATACTTAGTTGAACGAGTGTGACAAGATTTGGAAAAAAATAACCTAATTAAACATTTTCGCTTTTTCACACAACTAAACAATTTTTAATAATTTTTTACGATGCATTATCTTATAAAGGGTGATTTTTTAAGAGCTTGAGAACTTTTTTAAAAAAAAAAACGCATAAAATTTGCAAAATCTCATCGATTCTTTATTTGAAACGTTAGATTGGTCCATGACATTTACTTTTTGAAGATAATTTCATTTAAATGTTGACCGCGGCTGCGTCTTAGGTGGTCCATTCGGAAAGTCCAATTTTGGGTAACTTTTTCGAGCATTTCGGCCGGAATAGCCCGAATTTCTTCGGAAATGTTGTCTTCCAAAGCTGAAATAGTTGCTGGCTTATTTGTGTAGACTTTAGACTTGACGTAGCCCCACAAAAAATAGTCTAAAGGCGTCAAATCGCATGATCTTGGTGGCCAACTTACCGGTCCATTCCTTGAGATGAATTGTTCTCCGAAGTTTTCCCTCAAAATGGCCATAGAATCGCGAGCTGTGTGGCATGTAGCGCCATCTTGTTGAAACCACATGTCAACCAAGTTCAGTTCTTCCATTTTTGGCAACAAAAAGTTTGTTAGCATTGAACGATAGCGATCGCCATTCACCGTAACGTTGCGTCCAACAGCATCTTTGAAAAAATACGGTCCAATGATTCCACCAGCGTACAAACCACACCAAACAGTGCATTTTTCGGGATGCATGGGCAGTTCTTGAACGGCTTCTGGTTGCTCTTCACTCCAAATGCGGCAATTTTGCTTATTTACGTAGCCATTCAACCAGAAATGAGCCTCATCGCTGAACAAAATTTGTCGATAAAAAAGCGGATTTTCTGCCAACTTTTCTAGGGCCCATTCACTGAAAATTCGACGTTGTGGCAGATCGTTCGGCTTCAGTTCTTGCACGAGCTGTATTTTATACGGTTTTACACCAAGATCTTTGCGTAAAATCTTCCATGTGGTCGAATAACACAAACCCAATTGCTGCGAACGGCGACGAATCGACATTTCACGGTCTTCAGCAACACTCTCAGAAACAGACGCAATATTCTCTTCTGTACGCACTGTACGCATTCGTGTGGTTGGTTTAATGTCCAATAAAGTAAACTGAGTGCGAAACTTGGTCACAATCGCATTAATTGTTTGCTCACTTGGTCGATTATGTAGACCATATTTTGGACGTAAAGCGCGAAACACATTTCGAACCGAACACTGATTTTGGTAATAAAATTCAATGATTTGCAAGCGTTGCTCGTTAGTAAGTCTATTCATGATGAAATGTCAAAGCATACTGAGCATCTTTCTCTTTGACACCATGTCTGAAATCCCGCGTGATCTGTCAAATACTAATGCATGAAAATCCTAACCTCAAAAAAATCACCCGTTAGTACGTTAAAAAACCTTTAATTTCATGTTTTATTATAATTTAATTATTGCAGTTAATTCCTTTAAAATTTGCATACAAAATAATTTTTTCATCCGAGTAAAAATTCAGTGTAATCTCCGTGGCCTTGTTATCTTTGTACCGTATAAATATTTTTTAGTCTAACCACCGCCAAAAGAAAGGTATTTACTCATACTTAAACCTAATATAATTTGGATGACATTGAATTACACTTACTATATTAAAATTAAGAAATAGTAGATTTTGTAATCTCCGTGGCCTGTAATCTCCGTGGCCATTTTCGTATTTGTTTTTTAATAAATGTTCTTTTAGTTTATAATGGCTCATATTATTATTAATTTTTTTATATTCTAGATAAATATACTGAATTTCATCATTACTTACAGTATTGGAACCGTAAAATTTCCAAGAAAGTTATGTGCCGTTATTTAAAAATATTTTTTTTGACTCTTTCATGCTTTTAAACAAAATCATTTCGTAAACAAACAACTTTTTTATTAATTATCCTATTAAATTTAGTTGCTTTCCACAAAATTTCAACTATCTATTGTTACTATTTATTTTGTGGATTATTGTTATTTTATGCAAGAAAAGAACATTTTTAGTACATTCGAAATTTTAAATTTAAATTTTTATCAAAAAATACTCGTAAAATGGAAAATATTTGAAATTATTTTTGCGCAACTCGAAGAACTCCTTTTCTACTTGTTTACTATAGATTTAGAAACTAAAACCCAAGAAAAACTGAAAAAAAAATTTTTTCAAACGATCAAAAAAAATGTCAATTTTTAAAAAATGACCCAAATAAACAAATTAACCGATATTAATAAACATTTAAGATTCGTTGAAAAAAAGATACTCGAGTAGTTGCAAGATTTTTAAATAGCAATAGAACTTGGCGTAACACTCCCATTCTCTTTTTGTATAAATGTGCTTCAAAATCTAAACGAGGTCGTCCTGTTTTTTCTTTCGAAGAAACACGCGGACAGAAGAAAACGACAAAATTCTGAAGAGTTGAGGAAATCAACATCTCTTTCTGAATTGGCATATTCGCCTGAAATGAGTTTGAGAGCATCTGGGCAGTCGGGAGGTGCAAAACTAATTCACGAAGTAAGCAACAGTCCTAGAAAAGTCGTTAAGTGTAGGAAAGCTTTAAGAGACTCCATTGAACCTACTTCAATGACTGATGAAGAAGCTTTACTTTTAATTTTCGAAGCAGGCTTATTTTGATTTCAATATAAAATTATCTGATCAAAAGCAGCTTAAGTATTTCCTTCTTATAAAATAGTTTAGGAGTGTACAAAAATTGCTATCCTGATCCTAAACACATCAGTGTTTCGTAAACTTCTGTGAGTAAAGATTTACAAAGTTTGCTAAACCTAACAGTTAAACGTTTTATTAATCTCCAAAAAGACGAGGTTAATTCACGAAGAATTGAAAGATGTATGCTTGTTCTCTAAATAGGGATTTCATGAGAGTTTTGGTCACAATTCAAATAAGCAAGCCTTTCATGAGTTCAACCAGGCAGATTCGGTTGTTTTTCTTACTTGCCTTGTTGAACTTCGCTTAGTTTCTAGTGCACAAATAACATGGCGAAATCCACGTCCAAGCTCAAATAGATATTGAAGACCTGTTAAAATTGAATTTTTAAAAGAATCTTCATTAGTATCCATAGCTGAAAAGCAAAGTGTAGATACAGAAATTACCGACCATCAGCCTAGTATTGTAAGAGAAAGTGCAAAAACAATTTCCATTCACCAGAACTAGATCTTCGCCATGGTTGATGGAAAAGTGTGTAATGCCATTTCAGAAAACTCTTCTCCACAAAAATGTTATGTTTGTAATGCTTAACAAAAAGAATTTAATTCTTTTCAAGAAATGATACTAAGTTTAGTAAAAACAAAAAAAAAACGGTAATAAAAAATATTCCAAATTGGTAACCCTACGATTTTTTTTCGATGTTTTTTTTTTATAAATGCAGTTATATTATAATTACTAAGGATACAACACACGCAGAGTTTTATTTAAATCGTTTGAGCTGTTTTCGAAAAATTTCGAAAACTAATCGAATTTGTATGGGTGGTAACCTTAGAAATGGGCGTGGCCATTAGAAACTTTGCCAATGTATTAACATTGGTATAAGTAGGATTTGTGCCGAATTTCAAGTTCCTAGCCCAGTGGCTTGATTTAATGCCAACTTTTTGCCATTTTGCCACACTATGCGCCGCCGGTCACAAATAGCTATAAAATATTTTTTTTGTATTGTATTGTTCATTGTGTTTGATACATAATTATATTCGTCATTACTTTCAATTATTATTCCTGGAAATGCCATCAAATCCGGTGTAGTGGTTCAGATTTTATCGATTTGAAAAGAAATTCTGTGCACAAATTAATTTTTTATTAAATAAATTTCTTGAAGATATTGATTTTTCAAAAAAAAAATTATTTTCAAAAACCCAAAAAATATTTTTTAGAATATTTTTATATACAACATTATTCAAAACTCCTGTACAAAAATGTTGGTCAAAATCGTTAAAGCCGAAAGTCGAAAATCAACAAAACAGTACCTTTAATAACATTTTTTCCCTAAATTATTGTTTGACCAAAATCATTGTCAATTTTGTATCAAAATCCTTAGAGCCGTTTTCGATTCTCCTCTTGGGAATGATTAAAGGCCCTTAAGTACCGAGTTCGAAGAAAATAACTCCAGTAGTTAAGGGTGTAAGTCGATACAGTCATACAGAATTGCCAGACACACTTTATTCGTGTTCTCTATCATCGTAATGTCAACTTTTATCAAAATCTTGAGTTTGATTTTTTTTCCAAACGCAGAACTTGCCCTACAGTAGGTACCCACATAAGTCCCAAGTAAAATAATAGAATAAATAATTGAACTTTATTTTTAAAAGTAATCAATTGTCTAACTAATTGGACGTGTACTGTAGTTTTTGATTCGAAAAAATTGTAACTCCATTTTTAAATGCGCACACACTCGAAAGTTTAACAAAAAGCTTTTAATCGATTTTCATAGAACAGACATTTTCTTTATATTCTACTTATATTCCATTGTGTATATGTAGATAATATAAAAATGTCTTGAAACCTTTTTTAATTTAAATATTTTTTTAATACTTTAATAAATATTTTCCTAACATGTATCCTTTCTGAAGTGAATTGTCCGTTTTGCTGAACCAGATATTTTCAGCAATAAGAGAAGTTTATTAAGAAAAGAATGACCTGTTTTAAAGTGCTTCTGCTGCTTCTACAGGAATAAGTGCATATATATATATATATATATATATACATAGAATAAGTACCCAAAATTGAAGGTACGCAAGACAGCCACCATTTTCCACATTTCTCACGAAACATTAGAAAATACTAAAATTTGAACATACAATAAAATTATCAAGAAAGGAGCGGGCAATACGTCACAGAATCTAGCTTTCGTTTGTAAAATGAGCAACCACAAATTTGATTGCATTGGGGATGGTCCTGACTGGCATTCCAGCTTCTACTCATAGTTGACACCGCCTCCGTCGCCGCTGCTGCCATGCCATCATTCGTATTTCTATAGAAATATTTAGAATAATGTACTGTTACTGCATATATGTATGTATTATCAACCTACGGAGAGCAATATTATTATTTTTTCTATTATCGTAGCTGTAACCGCGTCAGAAGCCTATCCAATTAGGTTAAATTTAAGGGTAATTTACTCAAAAAAAGGCATTAGGTGCGTTTAGGCAAATCTTATTTATACGTGTATTTTTCTCTTTATAAATTTTGTAGTATACATACCAATTTCGTGCGCTAAAATAAATGACATAAATGTATGTATGTTTTTCTGACAACAAGCCGTATGGTAATGTAACAAGAAACCGAAGCTCCTCAAGGCTCGTTTGCTTTAATTTTTTACTTGTTTCTAATCGCTTTTGTGAGATAAGAGCTGAGTTGAGATTTCCTTCAGTCACATAAAGTGCAGTTGTTATAAGATACAGGGTGTCCCCTAAGTAATGGTATTAACTAAAACTGGGGAAAGACCAGGTCACCTCTCAGATTCTAGCAACTTGTCCATACTAAATCAAATGTTAACGCCGTTCAAAGTTGATTTTTTTTAATTTTTACGTTCACAACACTCAAAAGTTACTAATTTTATACGTTTTGCTTAAAAAAAAGGAATAGTCTGAAGTTTTAGTCAAATCATTTTTTAATTTAAGTTTTTAAATCATAACTGTAGCATTCTACGCTAGTGTTCTTTTTTGCTATGAATGTTTTTGTAGTTTTCAAAATGTTGTGCAACTAATAAAATTGTAAATGGATCATTTCATAATTTGTTTTATATTTGTGATATTATAAATTAAAGAAATTCTAAATGTTGACATTTGGAAAATCCAGATTTAATACAAGATGGATACCACCAAAGTTTCATAGGACAAACTGTGCAATCTCACAAATCTGAATGGAATTTCGCAGTGAAATTCATTAATTTTACTATCAAAAATTTGAGACTAAATTTTGTTTTGGAGACTTTGATGCCCAATTTTAGAATTTATTTATTTGGATTTGCAGTGATTAAGGCCGTAATATCTACTTTTGGGTTTATGTTGTTCATTTGTTGTTTCATTTAATTAGTAAATTTAAAATTTATTGAACATGTTTTAGAAGCATATAATTATTAAAAGGCATCTCGTTACTATATTAACTTTGTAATAGTTGTTCTTTTATAAAATAGAGTGTGAAAAAAACTGAAAGAAAGAACTGCTTAAAGAAAACAAAGTTTAAAAATACGATTTTTTTTCTAAATGCTTTATAGGTTATGCCTTTATTTGAAGTTAAATGGTGTCTAACGATGTTTAAGTGCAAGGCAAAAAAAAAGTTTGCACGGAGCCAACAAAGGACTGGTTCAAAGTAGGATTTTTCGAAACAGCTGTTAAGAGAAAATCGTTATGATTTCGTATGGATAAGCTACTGAATTCCGATAGGTCATTCATTATTTCCAATTCAAACCATTCCCTATTGAACACGCTGTGTATGTACAAATGCATGTACATATGTATGTATGTATGTATAATTTATAATCGTATATATAATATAATTTCGCATTGATAGCACATTTAATTAAATTTCTAGAAATACAAACCAGGTAGTTATTGTAGTCTATACATGTATATAGGTATGTATGTATGTACACACATGTCAACAAACGAAACAAGATGTGGGTAGGTTTTTCAAAATGGGATTATCAAATGGCATTGGTCATGTGTTCAATGCAAAATGAATGCTGCAATATTATGTAATGTAGAAAGCTGTTAAACCCTAAAAAGTAAATTTTTTTTTCAATGCTGGTAGACGCTTTGACTAGGCAATTGAATTTATTATTTGGGGTCAATTGATACGAAAGTTAAAAAAATGTAAAACGAATTTAACAAGATCAATGGTCTTTTGATTAGCAAATCACTCGCTTAGTCACAATCATATAGGTACCTACATTTAGCATATGTGATTATCGATCTCATATGGATTATAAAATGAAAATAAAGCGATGCAGATCAGAAGGAGTGAAAGGATATTGTATTTATTCAATACATTATTGACACCATTTGTGAAGCTAAATAGCCACCTATTCGTCTGATTTAAAACAGGATCTTTTGTAATGCATGATTTCGATTACCGTCTATATGGATCATTGTTGATAATTAAAAAACAGTTGATGGAACAGTTAAAAAACGGCAATCTTTTTTAAGTTCAAATTAATATTCTAGAACGCAAAGTTTAAAAGGACAACTATTTTTCTTATTATGACTTACAAGAACGATATAAGTAAGGATTTTATCGCATCTGATATCTGTGTGAAGGAATTGAATTGATCGCAACAGTATTGATTTTCCATATCTTTAAATGTAGTTTATTTTTAAATAATATAGTTGCGTGAATAACGTTTTTATTTAGTAAAACATCGAGAGTAGAATCACCGGCGCTGATAAAAGCTAAAGTAGAATCCTACTTTTGGTCTTTTATAGTCTATCGAGTATCGAATGAAATTTACATATATGTACATATGTATTGACAATTGTTGTTACTTTAAACTTGACGTAAAACCTACAATTGCTACATGAAATATTTAAAAAAGAACTAACTTCTATAGTTTTTTTTACATATTAACTTGAAAATTGTCCATTTTATTGGTTTAAAATTACTTTTCCTTGAAGTAAACTTTTTCATTCATACAAAATTTTCTTCAATTTGTGTTTTATTAATCAAATTATTCTGGCAGGTGAAATATAAAAAACGAGTATAGTCGATGGTTTTTTTTTTAAATTAACAGTACTTAGTCTAAGCCCTAGTTCCACAATCTTAATAAGTGGCTTATATGAAAAAAGGCCATATATTACACAGGCCAACAAAATACTTCAAATGTCTACCTACTGCCGGAAATGAATTTGTACTTGAGATTCAGTAAGGAGTTTTCAGGAGAACAAATATTTCTTGATGTTTTTTAGAACAAAAAAAAACAATTAAATTACAATGTTTATTTCTTGAATTGCAATGTTGAACAATAATCAACCCGATTACCGATTCTGGAAGTCTGCGAATGCGTGAACCACAAGCACTGCATACAAATATTATGTTTATATATCCGCACAAAAAAATATAAATCACCCCTGTTCTAATTTTCGTTTACGAAAGTAATACTTTCGTTTTCATTTCGTTTCAATTTTGCCTGGAGAATTTGAATTCGTAAATCTAAAAATGTATGTAAGTACTCGTATATTTAAAAATATATCTTTAAAAACTATTTTTTGTTTGTCTTTTATGAAGGGGAAGACACATATGTAACAGAAAACCTGTCTGCATTTTGGTACCACTGCAAGGCAAATTAGTACGAAATTCAATTCCGTACGAAAATCAATTTCGGTACCGAATTCAATTCGGAACGAAAATCAGAACCAGAACAGGTGTGAATATCTGGATTTCATAATACGAATGGATATCTCAAAAATGGTTGAAATTAAATCTTTCTATTTAAAGCAACTTTCTGCCAAAAAAAATCTTTTGAACAAAATAAAACACAAAAACTCCCTTACTTTTTTTCAATTAGTTGCAGGTACAACATTACCATATCACATCATCGACTTTTTGGCACCACCAAATCAACTTCGTTCACTACATACTTTTCGCCCCACTCAACGTTAGTCATTTTTCAGCCAAGGAAAGACAACCTAATAGAAGGCCAAAAAAAGGAGGGCAGCGTATAAAACCTTTGAAATAATATAAGAATGAGAGAGGAAAGCCCTCAAGTTACAACAAGGGATTCGCGAGCGCCACTTATGTATATGACTCACAATAATTCATGAGTCATAGTTTTCACAACCACCAGACATTTTGATTAACTTTTTTTTTGTTTGTGCTTTATGACTTCTGGTTCATAATATTGGAAATAAATTTCAAGAGAAAGCGCAGAGCAATAAAAGTTGAATGAGCAAATAGGATTCAATGGTGTGCTGGTCTTCCATTATAGGTATGTGCTTGGGCGTTCTCATTTAGGGACAATGAGAACACATTCGGTTGGACTGGACTTTCAAAAACTTTCGTTCTTACAAATGGAAGTACACATCATAGCCAATAAAGAATCCCCCATGTAAGTTTTCATATAATTTTCAACCGACATAAAAAGCTTAGCCAGAAGAAAATCGGACAAGAAAAGGATGTCATTTAAACAATTTCTAATTACGTTCCTTTTTATATTAGATATTTAATAAATAATTTTGCATTCATTTGAATCAATATGATTAATTTGAATTAAATTGATTATTAATACTACCTTCTACCAATAGAACCATTTTTTTTTTATTTCGATTTTCTCAGAAACAGTACAACTGATTTCGATCAATATCTGTATCCTGAAGCTATTAGAAAGTTTTAAAAGTGTAGTATTCAAAATGTCAAGAATGGAAACAAAATGTTTGATTTTTGAGCAAAAAATAATTTTTTCGGAAACTCAATTCTACTAAAATCACATGCTCGATTTTTTTAACCCTTATGCGTGTGAAGATACACCTTAAAACGTGTGATAAGGTACCCGGGTACCTTTATATGAATTCTTAGGAACTCTTACTATTTGAATGATGTTTTTGCGTTAAATACATGAAAACCATTTCATATTATACCTTACTCTTATTTACTTCATTTGAGTTGTTTTTCCTTAATTTTTAGTACAATATTAACGGTCGGTAAGGTTAAAATACAGGCTATATAGTAAAGTTATTGGTCGTTCAAAAAATATTTATCGCAAATCGTTTGAATATTTTGAAATAAAAGGTTCGTTCGTTCAACCCAGGGTCGACCCAGGTTTTCTTGACAACCCCCAGAGTTGTCTACAAAAACTAGGGTTTTTGGTTTTCAAAAAACACCCAAGGGCTGTCAACTGTTTTGTTGACGACTCAAAGTAAGACAAAATAATTCTGTGTTCTGTTAAAACTTTAAATTTGTTATACATAAATTAGTTTTAAAATTGAACGAAAACCGTTTTGCGTTGTTTCTCAATGTTTTATCTGATGAGTACAAAAAACATTTAATTGCAAACACAAGCAATAACATGCAACATGCGAATCGATAAACGGCAACAAAAGAAATACATATCAGACCAAAAACATAAATGTTAAAAAAAGAGCCAAGTTCTTCTATACAAAAACCTTTGTCTAACAAGTCAGCCGTGAAAAGTACTGAGATCTAAAAGTACGCCAAGTTCTTACTTCATGACGGTTTAATACCGAATATTTAAAGTAGAATAATACTGAAACAGCTACAATGTAATAGAGAAATTTTATTATTTAATGATTACTGACTAAAATTTGATGGGTTCACTGGTCAAGTTTTTAAAACCTTTAATTGGGCATAAGAAACTTGTCCTGGCAAGATACCTAACACTCACATACCTACCTTAATTACAGCAATCGGAAAAGCTCCGTATAAATTAAAAATTTTCTCAGAAAGTGGGCGGATACCACGCCCCTAAATGGAAAACCTCAAATTTTATATTTTTTTCTTTGTATGCAATTTAAGCCCTACCACTTTACCAAATTTCATCGTTTTACAGCAGTCGGAAGTGCTCCATTCAACCAACACCAATTCGGAGAAAGTGGGCGGCCACGCCCCCTGAATGGAAAACCCCTATTTTTATTTTTGGTTATTTATATGCAATTTGATCCCTACCCTTCTACCAAATTTCATTGTTCTACTGCAATCGGAAATGCGCCATGTATAATTTACATCAGTTCTGAGGAAGTGGGCGGATACCACGCCCCTGAATGGAAAACCACTAATTTTATATTTTTTTTTTTTTGTGTATGCAATTTAAGCCCTACCGTTTCATCAAATTTCATCGTTTAACAGCAGTCGGAAGTGCTCCATTCAACCAACACCAATTCGGAGAGAGTGGGCGTATACCACGCCCCATGATTAAAAAACCCTCAAATTTTCGATTTTTTCCTCTGCTTGCATGACAAGACCTACCATTGTGCAAGATTACAAGATTCTGCGATGTCGGGAAGTGCTCCATAATTTTGATGATCTGTCAGTCAGTCAGTTACGGTTTTTGTGATTTTTGAGGCCTTATATCTCAGGAACCCCTTATGCTAGAAAATTGAAATTTGGTGAGGTACCTATGCCTGACTAGGTTAGCAAATATTCGGAATTTTAAGTTTCTGAGTTCATTGGTACTGAAGATAGGGAGGGCAAAAATCACCTGAGTTTGTTCCTGTAAAAAGGGTGTAGTGCCAGAACTTGGCTGGGCACTACCGTGCCCTTTGACCAAATCTCATGGCTTTTGATCGTTACCTGAACTCGCCCCAGCAAAATACCTAGGTCTACTTCGGGGCGAGTTCAGAGCGACCCCAGGTCTGAAAAAACACAGAATTTACTCACCAGGGTGACTTCAGGTTTTTCAAAAAACGATTTAGGGCGACCCCAGGGTGACTTCAGGGCTCAACGAACAAACCTAAAAATAGCATAGTATGTGTAGTGATGCATACATATATTTTATATAGAGAGGCCACTATCTCGTCTGCACAACATGACTGGACTTTTACACCGTTGCATTTGGATGATGTTAAACAGCACACCAGTCGACTGACAGAGAAATTTGCTCACCACACATAAACCACCAAATCATTTAAACTTACGTTAAATAAATTATTGCTATGTTTAATTAATAATGAATTAGTATACAGGGTGATTTGCATAAGGTGTGACAAAAAGCTAGGGCGTGTAGGTTGGACTTAGACAAGAAAAAAATCGTATGGGAGGGGGGGTCTATTTCCCCCCGTTTAGGCGGGAGGGGCAATTTAAGAAAAAAATCACTTAAAACAGAAAAAAAATTATTAAAAAATAACGGTGACACCTACAGAGTAATGCTATAGCATTTTGAAAAGCCAGAAATACATTCTTTAATTTTGTTTTTAAATAAAGTTGTTCGAGTGAATAGTTTTTGAAAAATTAATTTTCAAAATCAAAATTTTGAAAAAAAAAAAATGAAAAATTTTTTTTTAAACAAATTTTTTTTCAAAATTTTACGTAGTTAAGTATTAGTTTTTTATTCAGTATTCAATGCTCATATTAATTTTTGATCAAACACAAAAAACCGGATGTCAAAATGTTTTGTAGTTTTTGAGAAAATCAAAAATAACAAAAACTACTTTTGTTCTAAGAAAAGCCTTTTATTTTAGTTTTTACGTTTTTGGATTCTTAGGTGAATTTACGATTGAAAGGATTAACTTTCTTTTTACTATTTTTTTAATTATCGTCTTATAAACATACAATAATGTGACAAAGTACTGGATTAACCATATTTCACGCATTTTTTCATTGAGAACAACTGCGTGAGAGCATTGGATTAATATTGACCTGCGAATGTTTTTTAAATAATGCAACGTTACACGCCCTAACCAGTGACAGAAAAGTGCAATTGCGAAATAAGAACAAGAATGTTCCTGAATCTTGAAATCAATTAAAATAAGAAATACATGCATATTTAGATAAAATACATAATTACTGTTTATTTAAATTTTTAACTATTTTTTAACTAAAGCTTATTACAAAAAATTATTTAAAAAACATTCGCAGGTCAATTTTAAACCAATGCTCTCACGCAGGTGTTCTCAATGAAAAAATGTGTGAAATATGGTTAATCCAGTACTTTGTCACATTATTCTATGTTTATAAGACGATAATTAAAAAAATAGTAAAAAGAAAGTTAATCCTTTCAATCGTAAATTCACCTAAGAATCCAAAAACGTATAAAAACTAAAATAAAAGGCTTTTCTTAGAACAAAAGTAGTTTTTGTTATTTTTGAGAAATCCAAAACTTAGCCGAGGCTGTTGCAGACATCAACCCATAGAGATTCACCCGTCTTATAAACCGATCTTTTTTAAGAAGATGAAGGTCTTGCATTGCCGTTGGATGCAAACAATTTGAACATTTGTTATAGCTTAATGTAAATAAACTGTAGATGTAATTTTTGTTGAAAAATTGAATTTCATTAAAAACTCAAACCAAATAATAGAAATGAATCACTATCTAATAGCCCGCGGTACTCTGGACCTGGTAGTAGTTATTTTTAAATTACAGTTCACCCCCCTGGAACATAAACTTAGACACGAGGAAGCCTAGAGTGCATTCAAAGTTTTTTTTTAATGAATTAAAAAGAATTATTTTAAGACCGGGTTAATAACTCCGTTATTTATGAAATATTCTCAAAAATGTTATACCATTTCGAAATGAGAATAGAACGCGTCAACTTTTAAGGTAACTTGCCAAAATTTCGTAGTACGTTTTTTTTACACTACAGTCCATGGAATTAGGGTCATGTAAAAATTTTGAGTACTTAGTTGGACAAAAAAGTGATATTTTCTTTAAGACTAATGCAGATGTGTTTAAATTTTTGAATGCAATTGTTAGCAGGGTTATTTAAGGTTCCATAACAATAACAAAAATTGAGAAAAGTTGATATTTGTAATCACGGCGCTTGAAAGACTGTCACAGGGTGACCATTTTTTCATTTTTTTTTTTTCGAATGCCTATAACTCACAAAATACATGGTTACGATTTTTCTTATTATTTTTCTGATAACTGTCACCCCCTACCCTATCACCCGTTTTCGTTTTGACGTTGACTTTTGGGACACCCTGTATAATGACTTGGTTTTGATCATACTAAACTCCACGGTCCTTTTCTACGCTGATGACATTAAACTTTACAAAAGAATAAAACCTCCCAATTAATATAATACTTTTACAAGACCATCTTGTTAGATTCAGGAAATGGTGCAATATAAATCTCTGTTTTAAATATAAACAAGTGCAAGTCCATGAATTTTCACGGAAAAAAATACTAGGTTAGGTTAGGTTAAAGTGGCTGCTGACCGGAAAAGGTCAGCTCACTTAGACCAATATTTGGTCCGTTGTGATACCACAAGGATTTCAAAAATCCCCCTTACCCGTTAAACCATTTTGAGCTAATAATGAAGCGTTTGAGACAGTGAATGTCTGAATTATTTAGATCACTAGGATCGTTATAGTAGTAGTCTCCCAAGTGGAGTCTACGTCTTTGCGCTAGGGCAGGACAAGAGCATAGAAGGTGGGGAATTGACTCCTCTTCTTCTTCATCCATGCAGCTTCTGCAAAAATCATTTGCAGGAACTCCAAGACGAAAAGCATGTCTTCCTATTAGGCAGTGCCCAGTAAGAACACCTATAATGGAGCTAATATGCAATCTGCCAATAGAAATTAGTTGTTTTGAGCGTTTAGCATCAAATAATGGCCAAATCAGTTTAGTAGACCGGCAAGTTGGGGTGCTGGTCCACCTGTGGTTAATATTGTTCCGTTTTTTGCAAGTTCGTCAGCTTTACAATTTCCTGGAATGTCTCTATGCCCCGGCACCCATGTAAGGTGAATGTTAAACTGTTTTGACATCTCCACCAGAGATGATCGACAATTTTGGGCTGTTTGTGAGTTAATGGAGACAGAGTCCAGTGACTTTAAGGCAGCTTGACTGTCTGAGAAGATACGTATATCGGTTGTCGATATAATGTTTTCTTTTAGCCAAGAGAGGACTTCTTTTATTGCTAAAAGCTCTGCCTGGAACACGCTACAGTGATTGGGAAGACGAAAAGATAGACAAAGATTTAATCTTTCGGAGTATACGCCTCCACCGACCCCGTCATCGGTTTTAGATCCATCTGTATAGAAATGAATTGCTTCGTCTATCAAAAACGACTCATTTTCCCAAGAAGACCTGGAAGGGATGGATACTTGAAAATTTTTATCAAATTTTGGATGAGGGGTGGTGTAATCGACGTTACTAGGTAGACTACTGAACGAGTTCAGTATAGTAGAGTGACCAATATCATTATTGATCCACTGCGAGGAGGCTTTAAGTCGAATGGCTGTGTTAGCGGCCGATTGTTTGCTAAAAATATCTAGCGGTATGAGATGAAAAAGAACATCAAGTGCAGCAGAAGGAGTTGAGCGGAGAGCTCCACCCATGATTAAACAGGCTGTTCGTTGGACTTTGCTGAGCTTATCGCGGTTTGTTGCTGTTTCCAGCGCAGTCCACCATACTGTCACTCCATATGTAAGTATCGGTCTAATGACTGAGATGTATAGCCAGTGTGTTATATGAGTTTGTAGACCCCATTTGTTACCTACGGCTTTTTTGCAAGAGAAAAGAGCTATGTTGGCTTTGTTGACTCTCTCTTGGATATTGGGCTTCCAACTTAATTTCTTGTCCAAAATAAGACCCAGATATTTTGCTTTGTCTGAGAATTTAAGCGGTATACCTTTGATGAGGGGAGGGTCTAAGTGTGGGATTTTATATTTCCTGGTAAATAGAACAAGTTCAGTTTTGTGGGGGTTGACACCGAGTCCACATTGATCTGCCCAATTAGTAAGCTTGTTTAGAGCATTTTGTAGGAGTTCCTTCAGAGTATTAGGATGCTTACCAGATATCGCTATCGCAACATCGTCCGCATAGGCAATCACCCTGTGCCCCTCCCCTTCAAGAATCACCAGTAGTTTATTTACGACTAGGTTCCAAAGGAGAGGAGAGAGGACGCCGCACAGTGGGGCACCTTGTATGGGAGACCGGAAAAAACTCAATTAAAACTAAACTACGGAACCAATTTTATTGAAATTTGCAGGAAAGATATCCAATAGCAAGACAAATCTACACCAATGACCACCTATTGCCACGCCCACTCAGAAAAAAATTACATTAAAAAAACTGAAAACCAGTTTTTGTTTTTTTTTGGATATTTAACCTAGATCACGGGAAAAACACCAAATTTTACCTAAAAATTAATGATTTTTTTTTTAAATATATACATAAATTCAATTTAAAATATTGTATATATATGTATATAAAAACAGTTAAACAAAAAAAAATCAATTTAAATAACCAAAAAAGAAATTAAGTTATAGCAACCAAACATAAACTTTTCCATCAATTAGCGGGACATTCTATCATATCATTCTATCTCTGTTGGAGAGAAGTGGAATTAAAGATAAGAGAGGCTTCAAATAACCGGTTTTACTGTATTCCCAAAGTTGTAAATAATGTCAAAGAAGTGGGTTAATGAAAAACATTTATTTCAATAGGTAAATGTGCAATGCAGGTTTCAAATACAAAGTCCTGATGCCAACAGCGAAAGACAAAGAGAAAATAATATGTAGTACCTTTGATCGATCTGATCTTTCTAAATGTATTTTGGTATATGCTGAATTTGAATGTGAAATCCATTTTGCCTAAATACCACAAAATGTTTGACTAAATTGCAAAAAACTTTAAAATTGTGCGTTTTTTTTTTAATGTTTTTTGCAATTTAATCAACAATTTTGAGTTGTTTCGTAAAACGGACTTCACGTTTAGATTCAACATACCAAAATACATTTAGAAAGATTTGTCTGGCGAAAAGAGCTGGTCTTTTTTTTTGCCCTATTTTTTTTTTCATTTTTGGATGACTTTTTCAGGTTGGAATTGCTTTAAAAACCAAATACGGACGTCTTCGGGTGAGATTTTTTTTGAAAACTATTGCTGAGATTCAACACTATCTAACGAAACCTATCCGCCAACAGAGGCAAACAGAGGAAGTAGTTAAAACCTTATGTGAACTTAAAAAGTCACTAAAATTGAATGTTTTCTTGTCAAAAAAATCTGATTAAATTCTTTTTCGGTAAACTAATGTCCCATATTGTTTGTCTATTTATTTTAAGCCTATTTACAAAAAAAATGGTTTCAAACCTTGAAATTTTAGGGTAAATGGATAATTTTAAAACTACGCATATTTTTATCAGTTTTCACTATTTTTTAACTTTGAGCGAAAATCTCCAGGCCCACAAATTTTTTTTTGAAAAACAGTTTTCATTTCCTGATTCTTCAACTAATTTACTGTTAGAAACACGTGCAATATCAAAATAAATCCTACTTCCGAAATATGGGTTTTTTCCGCCGTTTCCCTACCGTGCGCCGCCTCGCGGCGTACCCCTACTGACAGTCCTTCGAGTACTAAAATCGCCCAGTTTTGAATTAATAATCCTGCTTATCAGCATATGATTATTTATCAAATTACTGATTGATTGAAGGAAAGATGAAAGGCTAATAGGTCTTAGATCTTTAGGATTAACATGGCTAGGTTTGCCAGCTTTGGGAATGAAAATAACATTTACTTCTCTCCATGACAAAGGAATGTGAGCCAGAGCGATACAACCATTTAAGATGTTTATCAGGATGGGTATTAGAATATCGGAATTTTTCTGTAATTCCGCTGGAATTATTCCATCTGGCCCAGGAGATTTGTATGGATTGAAGCTGTTTATTGCCCATTTTAATTTTCCCTCTGTAATCAGACCTTGTGGAGGAGTTATGCTACTGAATATGTTGTTAGGATCAGTGCTATTAACGTAAGGAGAGCTGTCTGGAAAATGTACATCCAGGAGCAGATTGAGCGATTCTTCGCTTGAGTTTGTCCAGGAACCGTCATTGTTTTTTAGGCAACTTGGCATTACTGGATTTTTGGAGAGGATTTTTCTTAACCTTGATGCCTCTGAGTTGCCTTCTATATTGTTACAGAAAGTTCTCCAGGACATACGCTTGGTTTTCCTCAGTTCTTTTTTATATAACTTGAGGGACTCTTTATATGAATCCCAATCAGAAGTTTCTCTGGAGGTTTTCGCTCTATTAAAGAGTTTCCTGCATTCTTTTCTTAGTGAATCCAGCCCCGAGTACCACCAGTGTGGTTTCTTTTTACCTCTTATTTTTATAAGAGGGCAGGCAGTTTCCAGAGATTTGTTGAGGGCTGATGTGAGGTCATGACTTTAATATCAAGATCCTCAGTGTTGTAGGGTATGCTGTATAACTCAGGTCTGATTGACCTTAATAGAGTTGCCCTATATAGAAGCCAATTTGTTTTCCGATGGTTACGGAAGGAAGGTTGGCTAGGAGGTTCGTCCATTATTTCGAATTGTATGTATCTATGATCAGAGAAAGAATCATCATTTGATACTTTCCAATTCGTGATAGTATGATAAATTTTATCTGAGACAAGAGTTATGTCAAGTACTTCCTGTCTGTTTTTAGTAACAAATGTGGGTTCATTTCCAACGTTACATATTGTTAGGTTAGTGTTCAAAATATAATCGAAAAGAGACTCACAAAAAAAAAAAATACTATTACAGTAGAACGCCGATTATCCGAACGCCTATTAACCGAATCGCCAATTATCCGAATCGGTCCTAAGCGTAATATGAAAAATTAAAACCAAGTACTGTAGTAAGTAAGTACATACATATGTATGTATGTACCATCTCACAGCGAGGCGTTTATGTGCTTCGAAAACGCCCTTAAGTGGATGGAGCGGCAACCCGAATTAGACGGTATACAACTTCTTGCCGCCCGGCGCGGTGTCTGCGTGACCTTGCCGCACGGAAACGAGCTTCAATGTCGGGGCTACTTACTCTGATCGAGATGTTCAAGTGAGCGCACGGGGTTTCGTCTATTATCTGCCGCGACGCTGATGCTCTCTCTCTCTCTTTCTTTAGTGCACTACATACTTACATAGTGTAGAACTGTGTTAAACTTAATAATTAATAATAATTTATTCTATATGTGTAACATTTCGTTTTTCTTTATTAACAGTCTATGCCCGATTATCCGAATTTTCGATTATCCGAATCGACCCCGGTCCCAATTAATTCGGATAGTCGGCATTCTACTGTATATATAATTATATGTTTGATTCGTGTCCTCTAAATAAACGTTTCTCGAGTCAGTTTTAGATCCACACGTCCTAAACTTCTTTTTGTATCTTTTTTTTGTGAACAATTCTTGGATACGGGTGTATTGTGTGGGTCCCTTTCTACTCTATACATATAACTAGATTAAAAATTGTTCAGACGTTTTATGCTGTTCTGCCTTCTTTTTTTCCGTGGTCACAAGAAGTTATAATACCTTCTAAAACTAATAGATCTCTCAATTCTTTTAAAACATAAACATTACCCACAATTTTGTTAAGTTGTTGGTATTCTGAATAGCTCCATATCATCTCCGTAAGTTCTATGTAAAATAACTTTCATTTTAAGCCTAGCACTCGTAAGAGCGCAGCAGCCTTCGCATCCAATATTCAGCAAATCTAACTATGGTGCAAAATTTAATACTTTTTATTTCCTAATATGTTCTATAAATGAAAATTTCAAAAGCCTTCTTTTATAACACTAATTAATGTTAAAAATAATTCTGTGATTTATAAGTTGGTGTATATTATTATTGTTATATAACTATTAATATTTAACGATGTAAATAAATAAGTAACCAAATAAAAATTGAAAATAATTAATTTCATAAGCATAATGCGAAATTGAAATTGACAAAGCAGTGTCAACAGCAACTTTGACAGCAAATAAAACTTTAACATCAAAAGTTATGTGAAACAGATTAGATAACAACGTGAAAAGCGTTTTTGCCGTCATACTGTTAGTAGTGATGATAGCATTTTTATAATACTACAACGTTCTATATGTTGCAATCAAGTGCTTTCGATAGCAAGCTTCTTAATGAAGCGATGGAGCCTTCTTAAAAAAATAATTTGATGCGGCCTTATTTAAGGAATCATTTGAAGGATGACGAAGAAACTTTCAGCGATCAACTCTCCTCTACACTAGGTGTGTTTTATTCAGTGCTGCATAGCTAGTTCAGCGAAATTTCCCCTCGACAAACAACAACAATTTGATTGCTGGCGAAAAAGAAGCCAGTGCTGGTGATAGAACCTTAATAAATTATTGAAATGAAGATGGTGCTATGCATTAAATTTTAGAATTAAGCATGTGTACTCGTACATACATTTTTTGACATCAGATTTTGATATTTTCTATAATAATGGCCAACATTGAAAAATAAATTTAAATTGACATATGGAGTGAGTTTGATCGTTTTATTTGTACTTGAATGCTGTGCTGGCTATGCAGTAATGAATAAAACACACCTACTATTAAAAATCGAAAATCCGTTTGGTATAATGACTACAAAGTGGAGAGTTTTATTAAATACATTAAACTGTTTCCCTGAAAATGTATAACAAATTTTGCAAAAATGAATGTTCCTAATTACTGCCCAGATAATTATGTGAACCATAACATTGGAGAAGATGAATTTAGAGGATTATAGCGCAAAGAAAAACTCTCTATTTGACGGTGTAAGCTATTTACAATTTTTAATGCCTCTTGTTTTTTTTTTTTTTCATTACGAGAAACTCTGAAAGAGTGTATTTGCCACCAAAAGTCCCAATAAAAACAATGAAACACCATAAACACATTTTGTTAATATTTTAAGTTTTTATGAAAATAATCGATAATTAAAATAACAGTCTTTTATTTAACAGTCTTTAAGTTTTTGAATTAGGAAATAATTATTTATACTCGTAATGTAAAAAATTCAATTAAATTCTGTCCCTATATTATTAAAAACAGTGATGCGCGAAATTGAGGAGTTAATTTGACCTCATCAATTTCCTGCTGTAGCCGTCTCTCAGCGATACCCATCTCGGCTTTGCTCGATCGACTGTAAAATACAAAGTAAAATAAAATAAACAAAATAGATTAAGAAATGCTTGCAGAATTCACTTACCGGGAATATTTAGCTCTCCTGCAATTTCCTTCCATTTTCACTTGCGACATAATATTATATGTCAAGTTATGCATTCGTCTAAGACTAAACATAAAGATGATAGGGAGACGAAAAAAGTTGGTCTCGCAATGTTCGTTCGACTTCAGCCTTAACGGGTCAGTCGATTTTTTTTTTTAAATTGGTGGATAGCATTTTTGAATTTTTCAGACCACACGTTTTTTTTTTTTTAAGACAAAAAATAACGGTACCTGCCAACGAATTTTTTTCGAAATTTTATAAAATAATTTTTTTTCTCAAAAACTGTTCCACATATTAAAAAAAAATCATTTACATATTTACAACTAGGTAATGCTTGAAAAAAATAAAATGCACGACTGGATCGCACGAACTTGGTCTTATGTAAATGTACTTTGGAATTTAAGATACATTTTATAAATATAAAAGATGGATTTAATGAGATAATAATGTTCAAATGCATAAAATTGCCGTCTGGTTTCCGGAAAAGTATGAATTTATGCAAATAAACTTTAACAAACGTTTTATTATTAAATAAATTTTTCATATAAGAAATTTCTCTAAAATTTTTCAAGAAAAAAATGTGGAATGCGAATTTTAAGTATTAAATAATATTGATTTTAGGAAATAATTTCAAAAAATAATCGTTCATACATAGGTTTTGAAGATATTGATTTAAAAAAAAAAAATTTCAAAAAAACCCAACAAATATTTTTTCGAATATTTTTATATACAATATTATTTTAAAGGGGACTCCTGCTGAAAATTTTGGGTTAAAATCCTTAGAGCCGTTAATGAGAAAGTCGAAAATAAAAAAAAACGGGTCTATGGCAGGTACCCCTAATAACATTTTACCCCAAAATTTTGTTTGACCAAAATGTAGCTTATGTTCATAATATCACACCGAATTTTTTTTATCAAAATCGTTAGAGCCGTTTTCGAGATAAATAAGATTTTGCATTACGGGTGTATGGGGGGTACCCTTAGTTTTGGAGCTAAAAAAAAATTTCAATTTTTCCTCTAGGGAATCACCGAAAACCCTTAACCACCGAGATTGAAAGAAATAGGTCCAGTGGTTTAGGCTGTAGTGAGAGGTACAGACCTACAGACACACTGAAACATGTTTTTTGTGTACTAAATTTTCCTTAAAATTTTTATAAAAAAAAATTATATGCAAATTGCTAGTATTTAATAAAATACATTTTAAAACGTAATTTAAAAATTTAATCGTGTATCGGTTTTCAAGAAATTGAATTTTCAAAAAAAAATTGTATTATTTTTTTTTAAATCCAAAAACTATTTTTTCGAAAAAATTTTTAGTTTATATTTTTTCAAATGCAAAGCAGCTCCTGCATAAAAATTTTGGTTAAAATCGTTAGAGCCATTGGTGAGAACCACTTTTTTCGTCTTCACTATCATCGTAATGTCAACTTTGATCAAAATCTCGAGTTCGATTTTTTTCCAAATGCAGAACTTGCCCTATAGTACCTACCTACGAGTATATCGCAAGTAAAAAATTACCAAAAATATTTATTAATGGTTTCTCTCTAGAACCATCCTTTTTGCTTTTGATTTTGTTAAAAAACGGTACCTCAGATTTTGATCATTTTTGTATGATAAAGCTCCCCAAAAGTTTTGATAGTTGTCATTTTAATTATATGGGCTTATCCCAGTAAATTTTAACTACTTGAGTTTGAAAAAAAAAGCACGACTGTAAATTTGAGTTTTTCATCAATTATTTTTATTCTTCACAGCCCCTTTTTTTTAAAACTTATTGGTTCAACATTTTTACCATTTTTTTTATAGTTTCTACAGCTTAAATTATGCTCATTGTAAAGCTATAATTAAAGAATGCTTAGGTGTGCTAGTAAAAAATTTGCCTTTTTTGAAACAGTTACGTTTTTTACTTTCGCACTACCTCGATGGTTCATTTTATATATTGAATAGTTAATACTCAATGATATTATTAATTATTATAAATTATTGATATTATAAATTTCAAAACCTGAATATTTAATAATAATGTCTATATATTTCGACGCATGGCAAAAGTTAACATTTGAACGGATAAGTCCATATAATTCAAAAAATGCTAAAAAATCGTTTTCGGAAATCGTGTTTTTCTTGAAAATGATGCCGAGTTTCGATTAAAAATTTGAAAATTTGTGTGAAGCTTCTTAAAAGTTTGAAAAACATTACATTTAAAATCTAACAAAAAAAAATATTTTTTGAATATTTGAACAAAAAAATGAAATTAAATTAGTATCTATACAAAAATAAAAACTTAAAGTTGGCATACCAAATTTTTTTCTTAAAAAGGGTTTAAGGATTTTGGATATAAAAGCTTATTTATTTAAGAAACCACTACAACGACTTATAATTTTCTGGCTTATGTATATTTAGATTTGCTTAAAAAATTACCTGTATACTATTTTAATCTCTTACTAAAAAAAAAGAGTTTGAAAAATTAATTTTATGCTTATGAACAGTTTTCTTTATTGTATGTTTTTACAAATTCTATAAGGCGCTCTTCCGTCTGGGATTCTGGGTCGGTTGTCACATTCTCATTTGAGTGTTGATAAAAATAAATAACTTTGCCTTCAGAGGGTTTACGTCTAATGTTGATGTTGAAAATGTAAAAGGAACAAAAACGTATATGTGGGCAAGTCTGGTTGTTTTCTAGTTTCTCAAATGTCTATAATTCACAGTACGAAGCATTATATTTTTTGCACAAACAAATATCAGTGACATCAATTAAGGCTGCTCTGTTCACGGTTAATGGTATTTAATTAAAGATTATAAATATTTTTTTTTCTAAAAATTCATAATTAGCCGATTTTAGTTGGTTAGCACTTTTTTTTGGAAAATTATTTGTTAAAGCTTATTCATTGAACGGCTTATTAAAGTGAATCAAAATAAATATTCTAATAGGATCTGTGATATTCAAAGTTCAGATTCGACGCAGTTTCTTACACAACTTACTTACTTCTTTTCTCGCGCATTGCCAGTATTGTCAAAGGGTAATTATTTGAATTCAAGTAAATACAGTGTTGGACAAAACTAAAGCACGAATAAATATCACATTGGAAACATCCGAAAAAAAAATGAAAACACTCATGATACTTTTATAATTTCTATTTTTTCTTAATCGCAACATTTTATTTTATATTTTGGAGCTATTAATTTGATTTTGAATCAAAACATATTTCTAAAAAATAAAAATAATTCAAAACTCATTAAAAACAAAAAGTAGGTGGACAAAAATAAAGCACATGTACCCTATTTCTGTCTATAGCTATCGAATTTCACCGAATTTTACTTCTTAAATGCTACTACCTTCACTTGTTATTTTGTCAAGCATATTATAAGCAAAACCAAGTTAATTGCGGTTCTTTGATGGTGCTAGCAATCACAATTTAAAATTTGAATTAAAAGTGTTAAAATGCCGCGGAATAAGTATTCCAATAAATTAAAAGAAAAAATAGTGCCCGACCTTCAAAGCGGTGAATAAATTTCATTTATTGGCATTAAATATGGTATAAGCCATACGGTTATTTCTCGGATAATAGCTCGATTTCGTGCTCGGGCGAATGTCCAAACAGTGTACAACGGTGGTAGACCTCGAAAAACCAAGTCGCGTTGCGATAAAAGAGTAATCAGGTTAATCAAAAAGGACCCTTATATTACCTCTAAGAAAATAAAAAAAGAACTAGACTTATAAATCTCTTGCAGAAAGATCCGGCGAAGAGCGGTTGATAGCGGCTGAAAAGCTCGTATAGTGTTGTAAAAAAGCCATTTATTTCCCTTACAAATAGACGTGCAAGACTAGAATTTTCTAAAACGCACCATGGAAGTCGGATGTTTCGAAATTTAATTTAAAAGGATCGGACGGATTTCGTACGGTACGAAGGCCGAAAGGTGAACGCCTCAATCCTCGATTGACCAAGGCAACTGTAAAGCACGGTGGGGGAATATTATTGTCTGGGGATGTTTTTCGTGTCAAGTGATCGGACCACTTCATAAGATTAGTGGTATAATGGATCGTTTCATGTACCAGGAAAGCCTTCAAAACGTCTGTATGCGGAGGAAAATAGGCCGTTGCGATGGATCTTCCAGCATGACAACGATCCGAAACATACCGCTAAATTGGTGAAGGATTAGCTTAATAAAGGTAATATTACGGTTATGAAGTGGCCAGCGCAATCGCCTGATATCAACCCCATTGATAATCTATGTAAAATTGTAGATCAGAGGATTGATCGAACAAAATGTAACAATTTTGAATCGCTACTACAACAAGTACAAACCACCTGAGAAAACATCCCCATAGAAATAATTGACAATCTCATTGCCTCCATACCTCGTCGATGTGATGCAATCATCAAAAATAATGGTTACGCCACCAAATACTAACATTAAATTTTTTTTTTATTTATTTATTTTGTATATGAAATCAAAAATGTGTTTTAGTTTTGTCCAGCTGCTTTTTAATGAGTGTTGAACTATTTTTATTTTTTAGAAATATGTTAAGATTTAAAATCAAATGAATAGCTGTAAAATATATAAAAAAAATATGTTGTGATTAAGAAAAAATAAAAATTAAAAAAGTATCACGAGTGTTTTTACTTTTTATTCGTATGTTTCCAATGTGATATTTTTTCGTGCTTTAGTTTTGGCCAACACTGTATATGTCCTTCAAAATTATTTTTATTCGCCATATTTCCCTATACTTAAAAAAATACAACATATTTTCTCTTAGGATTTTGTTTTCTCATGTAAAAGGGACATTAATCAAAAATGGAAATCCAGTAAAGGATTTTATTTTTGTTGGTAATATTGCATAATATTGCTTCCTCAATTTTCAAACTGAGAACAAATGGGCCCAGTCGAATGCTTAATATAATAAAATTAAAGATAGGTTTGATTTAAAGAAGCATTTGAAATTAAGAAACTCAAGAAACTTAAAAGCCGTAGAAATTGGGATTTTTGGAATTTTGGTATCAAGAACTCAAAGTAGAATATGAAAATGGCGCCAAACTTCATTCAAGGATGTGGCGAAAGAAAATTTCGACTTTTACGAACTCTTATCACACGCTGGAGGATAGTCTAATCATCCGTTACCAAAATAATTAGTACAGCGCATAAGCTTAGATCATCAGTGGCCATGGGAAGGCAATTTTCTGCTTGTTGGATTATCTGTCCGATGATAATGGGGATGGAGAGCTCATATGATCCCATCACCGCAGATGCCATTAAGACAAAACTTCTCCAGGACGTGGTGAAAGGAAGTGAGACTGAATCTCCTGTTTGTTTTTTTTTTGGATAGCTAATGCAAACGAACAAAATCTGAACACAAGAGTGCAACGCATGTAGGCACTTTGGATAAGCCGAAAACTTAAAAGACACAATTTGTATTGTGCTCTTGATGTTAGCTCTGGAAATAATGAAACGCATATTGACTTAGGGCCATTTGCTGGCAAGAAACTTAAGTTGCTTAAGTTCAACATAAGCTCTTATATGACAGTTTACGTAGAGGAAAACGTAGAACATAAGCGCTTAGCTTGAACACGGCGTGATTGTCTCACAAGTGTTACACAACCAGCTGGGAGTGTACGTGTTGCTTTCAAGAAGGAAGTTCGTAAGTTTCCATTAACGATGTGTTGGAACATTTGCGACTTTGTACAAGTTCATTTTCAGCCAGCTAGACTGGAAAAAGGGAAACTACGTGTACTTCAATTTTGTGTTGTAAAATCATTAGTTGCAATAATCAACTTATTGCCACCGCCTCGCATGTTGGTAATATCATGTTTAAATTGAATCGACTGAATACAAACGTGAGTATGATGACAAGTTTTAACGGCAAAGAAGCGAAAGCAGAGGATGTTGAACTATGGCATCTCGTATGAACCATCATAATTTCGAAAGTTTGTTGATGAAGGATATGGTGGCTAGAGTTCACTTCAAAAATCAACAACATTAGCTGTAAAGTTTGAGTCAAGTGCAAATATACCCAAATGCCATTCATGAAAAGGGCATTCGCACAACGTAAATTCTATAAATTGTACAGTCTGACAACAACGTATACGCCAGAAAAGAACGGCTTGGCAGAGGGATCATCGACACTGATGCAGTGTCCCCAAGCAAATCGTGCGAAACCTGAATCTTAGTCGACTTCGAGTGTTTGAGTTTAAGATAATGATGTGCCGAATATTGCCGAAGTCAGAATGGCAGACTTTTCTCGTTTACAGTGAGGATACAACAGGCTATTATTTATACAAACAAGGTCCGACTTGTCATTAAAGGATGTGTGCAAAGGAAGAAGCAGAAGTATTCATTTTTCAAATAGGCCAACCAGATTTGGAACCATAAGTTGGATGCGACTTTGCAGTGGTTCGACTATTAAGATCCTAAGTAGATTCCTGCAAGCAAAATAGATAAGCAGGCAAAATATTGTGCACAGCAGTTTTTGTAGATGATCTACTTATTTTGACAAACTATATAGGGCATACATATGTAAGTTAGAATTGAGAGTCAATTTACAAAATGCTTTCAAAATAAAAAACATCGCAGAAACCCGTTTTTTTTAGGCATTTAAATCGACAGACATCGTAAAAAAGTTATAATTTCAATAGAATAGTAGTTATATACTGTAACCTTTTAGATACCCCAAATGCTACTTTACTGCTTGAGGAAATGAAGTCACTGAATTTACGACCTATTAATACTTCTACCCCTATTCATTTTTCTCAAGGTTCTTGTTCACTTTTAGATGTCTTTTTTGTAAGTGATCCTGAAAAAAATCTGCTTTATAGTCAGCTATCGGCACCCGGTTTCTCAAAACACGATCTCCAGAGAAAGGTGGGCATCAACAACTTTTCCAAAGAGATTAAATCTTCCTTCAGAGACTTTCGAAATATTAATAACGAAGTCCTCTTACGTGATATTTCGCAAATTTTCTGGAACTATATCTATAGCATGACCTCTGTCAACGACCAAGTTTTGTTTCTGCAGGAAAACATCAATAGCCTGTATGAAAATCACGTTCCTTTGAAAACTGTACGTAAACATGTTGATACACCTCAATGGCTCAGTGAAGATATTATTTCCTTAATGCAGGAACGTGATGTCAACTACAGAAAGTGGAAGAAATATCATTTAGAAAATTTTCTTAATAAATACCGTACTCTGCGCAATAAGGTGACAATGAAAGTAAGATCTGCAAAATCTTCCTACTACAGAACTAAACTAGACCAGTCTGCCTCAGGAAAACAACTATGGAAACAACTTCAAAACTTCGGTATAGGTAAACAGAAAAACAATATTCCAGCTGATATTGATTGTAATAAACTCAATTCAGAATTTGTCGCATCCGCTGGTAGTGAAACTATTCAACCTGCTCTCTTTGAACAAATTTCCGAAAGTAATACTGAAACTCCTTTTTTCTTTCAAGGAGTTTGTGCAGAAGATGTTGTGGAGGCACTTTTATCGATTAAATCAAATGCTATTGGTCTGGATGACATCAACCCTAAATTTGTGAAGCTGATTCTACCATATATACTTCCACAGTTAATGTATGTCTTTAATAGAATCCTAACCACATCTGAGTTTCCATCAGAGTGGAAGAAAGCTAAAATTATCCCAGTGCCTAAAAAACAACGCGGCAATGTTACAGAATTCAGACCAATAGCTATTTTGCCATTTTTTTCGAAAGTTTTTGAGAAGCTCGTTTTTAATCAAATGCAAAAATACCTAAAAGCGGAAAACCTTTTTTTTCAAAAACAGTCGGGATTTCAGCCGAAAAAAAGTTGCAAAACACCTCTTATTGCAGTTGTTGAGGAAATAAGAAATGCTCTGGATAAAAACCATCCAGTTGTCTTAACGCTCCTCGACTTTTCAAAAGCTTTTGACACAGTTAATCATTCCACTTTGTGTAGGAAGCTAAAAACCGAGTTTAAGTTTTCAACAAGTGCAATCAAACTGATTTATTCATACCTACATGGAAGGGAGCAATGTGTCATAGCTGAAAATAAACGGTCACAGCTATTATCAATAAAAAATGGAGTCCCACAAGGATCTATACTTGGTCCTACGCTCTTCTCTCTTTACATTAATGAATTATATAGGATAGTAAAATACTCTTCGATCCACCTATACGCTGACGATGTTCAACTCTTCCAAGGCGGCCCACTGAGTACTTTTAGTAATACTATTCACCTTATAAATGAAGATCTCAAAAGCATTCACAATTGGGCCATTCAAAACAACTTGCAATTAAACCCAGAGAAATCAAAAGCCCTGGCTATTTATCGAAAGGCACTCGATATCTCAACTTTACCTCCCTTGCTGCTCGCACAAAGCCCAATAGAGTGGCTTGCATCTGCCAAAAACCTTGGCATAATCTTCAATAGCACCCTCTCATGGGATACTCATATAAATAGTACTATTGGCAAGGTTTATGGTGGACTACGTACTCTTTGGGCAACTCTGCACTTCATACCGGTTGAAACTAAAGTACTTCTAGCTAAGACACTTCTTTTCCCAATTCTACTTTATGGGTGTGAAATTTTTATGAGTCCCGACTTCAAAAGCAGGAAGAAATTAAATGTTGTTTTCAATAATATTGCTCGGTATGTCTTCAACCTGAGAAAACGGGATCATATCTCAGCATTTTCTAGACGATTAACTGGAATTTCTTTCGATTGTCTTTGAAAATATAAGGCTTTGTGTTTTTTGAGTGACATAATCTATACACACCAACCAGATTATTTATTTGAGTGCCTTAACTTCTTGCAATCTGGAAGATCTCAAATGCTAATCCAACCAAGATTTGCCTGTCTAACATCTAAGCGCCAGTTCTTCGCACAAGTTGTCAGACTTTGGAACTCTTTGCCTATTGGCCTAAGAAAAATTGGAAATATAAATTGCTTTAAGAAAACCCTTTATTCGCATTTGGCCCTTGAAACGAACTAATCATCATTATTCCTAATTATAATTTCTTTTATATTTTGTTCACATAGTTTAATAATTTAACTTTAAATATTAAAATTCTGAAACCTTTTTAAATATTTTAAGCCTTACAAACTTAAAAAGATTACTGTTATCTTACTTGTAAGTTGATTTGAGAAATAAATAAATTTGAAATTTGAAATATACAAATGTGCTAGTGATAACGATGAAAGAAGATACATTACTGGGGTGCCAGCACGTAACTTGATACAATCGAGTCTAGTCGATGTAATCGAGTATAAGGAGTTCCTTATTTGATTCAATCGAATCGAAAACAATCGGCTGATCATAAGAAAGAACTGCCTGTTCTCGATTGTATCGACCTAACTCGATCGTATCAAGTTACGTGCTAGGGCCCCTGATTACAATTTCTTGTAGCATAATGGAGCTATCTCATGGGATCAAAAAGACAGACAACTGTTGCCATACCAACAACTAGGGGTTAGGGGTGGCCGTGGCACGATGGTTGTGTGCTCGCCTGTCAACCTCATGATCACAGGTTCGATCCCTGCCGTCGTCTATTTCGTTTTAATTCCATTAAAAACCTTCTAAGAATTGTCATCAATGAGTTGCTGGTTTGCTCACTACATGTTGTTCAGGCATAACACTAACAACATGTAATTGAGTTAAACTAGTATGCCCATACAAGGATGAACACGAATAAAATAATGTGAATTATAAGCGACATGGAAATAAGACACGGCATTTCTCCGCTTTAGCTCAGCCGCCATCCCTGGAGATAAAAATATCTGAGACAACCACCAACAGTCTCAGAACATCGTGCCACACATCTTTCGTATCTTCTTTCTCTTCATTAACTTCACGCCCGCGCTGTGTTGAAACATTTAAAGGGTAATCATAATCCCTTGAGCGCGGGTAGATTATAAAAAAAAAAAAAAAAAAACTAAGGCAGACAAATATGACACTAATTGCAGCAACTCAAGAATCATCCTTGTTGATAAGATTAAAAAAGGAACTCATCTCAAATTCACCAGATTCGAGTTTTATTCGGTGTGTCTTCAAGTGCATGTAAATCGCCTTTGTGAAAGCAATAAATATAGAGCCGTCAAACAGAACTACACTTAACGAACTAAGAAACAGTTGCATACGAATACATAGGCAAACGAACGAAACACAAGAACGACACGACGAAACAAAAGATCAATTCACTAAGAGATCATTGTGAGAAGAAGTCCTCGGCTATCTTGATTGCGTTTTAATTTAAGTGAATATACAAATTTAACAACTTTCTTTATAAATATCTAACAAAATTCAGAAGTGAGATCCAAATTCAGCTTTTCATCCAGTTATTTTCATTAGAAATTAAAAAAAAAAACATAAAGAACAATTCGCGAGAAAAAAAATCTCCCTTGTGAAGTGCGAAGTAAAAGGCCAAATTCCTAAACGCAAGATTTGCAAAGCAAAATACCTGCAAAGCAGATATAGCAAATCAAAAAAAGCATATGTAAGAGAATTGCGCAAGAAATGTTTGACATTTGCACAAATGCCTCTGCATTTGCGCAAGAAAGTAGCATCGATTGCATTTTGGGACACTGTGCTTAGCAGAGATTTTTGTATTTGCATTTTGGAACTGTTTGCTTAGCAGAATTTGCGCAAGATATGCATTTAGGAATTTGCCCAAAGACAAGACAAATAAAAACAAATAAAAAAAATCGATAACCACCGTTTTAAATTCAAGAGACGCCACCCCAAAAATATGGATTTACAAGCAAAATTTGAGGATTTCGTAGACCAAATCTCAGGCGTTGATGATGAGATCTTGGGAAAAATTTATAATGCACTTTTTCTCAAAACTTCCAAAGGTTCACGTGAGTGCATCGTACAAAAAATTCTTAAATTTACAGGCTGGAACGATTTAGAAAAAGACAACGTTTTGTGCAGACAAATTCTTGGCACATTCTCCGACGTTGAGGTGCAGCAAATGGTGAATATTTTTAAAGTTGTCGATGCGAACATTGACGCATTGAAGTCAAAATTAATTGAATTAATAAGCACCATGACGCAACCAGAAGTATTTAAATCGACAGCAGCGCGGAAAAAATCAAAGTCATCAGAGTTCTAAACACTCCATCCGCAAGGAATTGTTGAAGCTGAAACTAAGAAGAAAACTCCTTGAACTAGAACTAAGCGAAGACGAAGAGGAGGAAGATGCGACCGAAATTTCTGAAGATTCAAAACAAAAGCAAGAAAGTGTATCCGCGTGGGTGGCACATGGTTCTATTAAGTCCCCTGATGTTCCTGACTTACAAACAACAATGTCACAACCAACTGTCGTACCTGGGCGAAGCGCATTAGGACTAGAGGTCAGAAAACGTTTTCAATTAACAATGTCACAACTTTTGGCCCGGCAGTCAGTGAGCACCGAACTGACACGATTTGGTGGAAATACCCTTGAGTGGCTAACTTTTATAAGTGATTTTAGGCAGTCTACTATGTTGTGCCCGATCATGAAATTTCTGACTCAACAAAATACGAACGAATTGATAGAAAAAGGAAATAGCCCACGATGCTCAAAATAACGCAGCTCCAACTACAATAAAACAAACAATAACAAATAGCAATTTAAATATACCAACCATCAACTTTACAATTATCTGCCAATACAAATACAATATATCAAGACAAAAATCCTTCCCAAGCCGATCGATCACCGTGGGAAGAGTAGATCAAAACCCCCCATACAAAAATAAGCAAACAGAGAACATAACAATCAAAATTCAACAAAATATACTAAGAATTTGTACTTTTAATGTCAGGACACTTTCTTCAGACGAAAAACAGGAAGAATTAAGACTAGCATTGAAAAACATAAATTGGGATATAATAGGACTAGCCGAAATAAGACTATTTGGACAAAGAATAATTAATAACGACAACGATATCTTATGTTACATAGGAGAAACTAAAGGACTCTATGGAGTAGGATTTCTGATCAAAAAAGAACTAAAAAACAAAATAATTAACATCCGATTCCATAATGAGAGAATATGCAGTATACAGCTTAACATCCAACACACAAAAATGACTATAATAGAAGTATATGCACAGACGGAAAAAGCTGATGACGAAGAAATAACAAAATTTTACGACATTCTAGAAGAAACATTTAATAACAACAAAACAGAGTTAATGTACGTAATAGGTGATTTTAATGCAAAACTAGGAAAAAGATTGATTGAACAAGAAAACTCAGCTATAGGACCTTATGAATATGGATTAAGAAATAAAAGAGGGGAGAGACTCATCAAGTGGCTAGGAGAAATGAATTTGAAATTCGGGAACTTATTCTTCAAAAAGAAAGATAGCAGGACATGGACGTGGATCTCACCGAATGGAAAGACTAAAAACGAAATAGACCTCATCCTCACGAACAAAATTGAAACCATCCAAGACATATCTGTCCTTAATAAGATACTTTTTGACTGCGATCACAGACTAGTAAGAATGAAGATAAAAGTTGACCACAAAACATTAAGAAGAAATCGACAAATCTATTTTATCCCTACAATAGTTCCCGATCAAAAAATAATTACCTATAACGAAAATATAAAGACAAAAATCAATCAGCTTTTAGAACAGTCAAACACGAATAATGACCTTCAAAATAAATATGACAATCTAGAAAATATTATAAAGATTACAGCAAAAATCTCAATAATGAACACAAAGACTTCCAAAGAAAAAATATCAGACGAAACCAAAGCTCTTATTTTTAGAAGAGAAACCTTAAGAATAAAACCACAACTACTTAACCAAGAAAAAAAAATAGAGCTAAGCGAACTCAGAAGAACTATAAGATATAAAATAACGAAAGATATTCGTGAATTTAATTAAAACATTATAAAGGATACAATTAGACAAACAAAATCAATAAAAAAATCAAAAACATATTTGAATAATAAACAAGAATGCATAACAAGTATGAAGGACCAAAACACAGCCGTTATAACAAACCGAAAAGACATCAATGAAAACGCAACTAATTTTTTTGAAAAACTGTTCACCTCGACCAAAATTATCACAGAAGAAGATACAATGGACAACATAGATTCAATACCGACACACACCTCTATGTTCAGCAAAGAAATTTTCAAACGGACCATAGATGATCTGAAGAAAGACAAATGCACCGGAAATGACGAAATATCATCAGAAAAAACTCACTTTCCAACATTTTAACGAACATATTTAACGAAATAATTCAAACAGAACAAATCCCTGAACAATGGAAAGAAACAACGATAACATTAATACACAAAAAAGGAAAGAATGACGATATCAATAACTATAGACCCATAAGTTACATCTCGACAATTTACAAGCTCTTTTCCAAAACACTTTACAGGACCATCAAAGAAGATTTTAATAACAAGCAACCAAGAGAACAAGCTGGATTTAGAGAAGGATTCTCAACAACAGACCACTTACAGACAATGAATCAGCTAATAGAAAAATGCAATGAATTTAGACTACCGGTTTATTTTCTATTTATTGACTTTAGTAAAGCTTTTGACTCCGTTGAACACGAAATGATATGGTCCTCCCTGAAAAATCAAAACATAAACCCAAATGTAGTAGAAACAATTAAAAACATATACAAAAATAACACAGCACGAATAAAAACAGAAAATAAAGGACGCAAATTTAATATAACAAGAGGAGTTAGACAAGGAGATCCGCTTTCACCACCTTTATTTAGTTCAGTTCTGGAAGACATTTATCAAAAAATAAACTGGAAGACAAAATATGGACTAAGGATATGCGGACAAGTTCTTAACAACTTAAGATTTGCAGACGATATAGTTCTTATTTCTACAAAAGCTACACACATTCAACAAATGTTGACGGAACTAACTACCTTGTGTAAAAATTATAGACTTTAAATAAACAAATCGAAAACTAAAGTCATGACAAATCACACAAAAGACGACATAACGTTGGACGAAGAAAAAATTTAGTACGTAGAAGATTACATATATTTGGGACAACTAAAATCATTTAAGGACCCAGAAAATAAAGAAATTAACAGACGCATCACAAATAGCTGGAAATCATAATCCCTTAAGCGCGGGTAGATTATAAAAAAAAAAAAAAATTTGGAGCCTTAAACATATTTTACAATTGGACCAAAGTGCAGACACAATGAAATATATCTTCGAATCTGCTATTCTACCGATTCTTACTTACGGACTACAAACAATGAGCTTGACTGCAAAAACACTTGACCAGCTAAGGATATGTCAGACCAAAATGGAAAGGAAAATACTGAACATACGACCAAGTCAAAGGGTACGAAATGAAGATATTCGTAATAGAACCGGAATTATTGACGTCATAAATAGAGCAAAAAGGCTGAAATGGAGCTGGGCAGGTCATGTATCTAGACTTCAGGACCAAAGATGGACAAAAGTGACAACGAAATTGAGACCAGAGAACAAGAGGCCAGCAGTACGACCCAATAAAAGATGGAGTGACTGAAGCAGACAGGCAGAAGACTGGCCTTATCCTTGGAAGTGATGCTAACGCCCATCATACAGTGTGGGGTAGCACGAATATAAACGACAGAGGTGAGTCTCTTTTCGATTATATATTAAACACTAACCTAACAATATGTAACGTTGGCAATGAACCCACATTTGTTTCTAAAAACAGACAGGAAGTACTTGAAATAACTCTTGTCTCAGATAAAATTTATCATAATATCTCGAATTGGAAAGTATCAAATGATCATTCCTTCTCTGATCATATATACATACAATTCGAAATTATGGACGAACCTCCTAGCCAATCTTCCTTTCGTAACCATCGAAAAACAAATTGGCTTCTATATAGGGCAACTCTACTAAGGTCAATCAGACCAGTTATATAGCATACCCTACAACACTGAGAATCTTGATATTAAAGTCAATGACCTCACAGCAGCCCTCAACAAATCTCTGGAAACTGCCTGCCCTCTTATACAAATAAGAGGTAAAAAGAAACCACACTGGTGGTACTCGGGGCTGGATCCACTAAGAAAAGATTGCAGGAAACTCTTTAATAGAGCGAAAACCTCCAGAGAAGCTTCTGATTGGGATTCATATAAAGACTCCCTCAAGTTATATAAAAAAGAACTGAGGAAAACCAAGCGTATGTCCCGGAGAACTTTCTGTAACAATATAGAAGGCAACTCAGAGGCATCAAGGTTAAGAAAAATCCTTTCCAAAAATCCAGTAATGCCAAGTTGCCTAAAAAACAATGACGGTTCCTGGACAAACTCAAGCGAAGAATCGCTCAATCTGCTCCTGGATGTACATTTTCCAGTAGCATAACTCCTCCACAAGGTCTGATTACAGAGGAAAAATTAAAATGGGCAATAAACAGCTTCAATCCATACAAATCTCCTGGGCCAGATGGAATAATTCCAGCGGAATTACAGGAAAATTCCGATATTCTAATACCCATTCTGGTAAACATCTTAAATGGTTGTATCGCTCTGGCTCACATTCCTTTGTCATGGAGAGAAGTAAATGTTATTTTCATCCCCAAAGCTGGCAAACCTAGCCATGTTAATCCTAAAGATCTAAGACCTATTAGCCTTTCATCATTCCTTCTTAAAACATTTGAACGTCTGATTGAAATCCATTTGAGGGCAAACATTGATAAGTCCTTACTATCTAATGCTCAACATGCTTATAACAAAGGGAAATCTGTAGAAACCGCTCTACATACGCTGGTTCGTACTATCGAACATTCCCTTCATCATAAGGAGTTCACCTTAGTTGCTTTCCTGGATATAGAAGGAGCTTTTAACAATGTCGACGCATCCGCAATCACATCTGCGCTGTCATCTCTGAAGGTGGAGAAGTCAATCAGTAATTTGATAAATCATATGCTGATAAGCAGGATTATAAATTCAAAACTGGGCGATTTTACTACTCGAAGGACTGTCAGTAGGGGTACGCCGCAAGGCGGCGTCCTCTCTCCTCTCCTTTGGAACCTAGTCGTAAATAAACTACTAGTGATTCTTGAAGGGGAGGGGCACAGGGTGATTGCCTATGCGGACGATGTTGCGATAGCGATATCTGGTAAGCATCCTAACACTCTGAAGGAACTCCTACAAAATGCTTTAAACAAGCTTACTACCTGGGCAGATCAATGTGGACTCGGTGTCAACCCCCACAAAAACTGAACTTGTCCTATTTACCAGGAAATATAAAATCCCACACATAGACCCTCCCTACATCAAAGGTATACCGCTTAAATTTTCAGACAAAGCAAAATATATGGGTTTTATTTTGGATAAGAAATTAAGCTGGAAGCCCAATATTCAAGAGAGAATCAACAAAGCCAACATAGCTCTTTTCTCTTGCAGAGCCGTAGGTAATAAATGGGGTCTACAAACTCATATTACACACTGGCTATACATCTCAGTCATTAGACCGATACTTACATATGGAGTGACAGTATGGTGGACTGCGCTGGAAACAGCAACAAACCGCGATAAGCTCAGCAAAGTCCAACGAACAGCCTGTTTAATCATGGGTGGAGCTCTCCGCTCAACTCCTTCTGCTGCACTTGATATTCTTTTTCATCTCATACCGCTAGATATTTTTAGCAGTGGATCAATAATGATATTGGTCACTCTACTATACTGAACTCGTTCAGTACTCTACCTTCAGTACTCTACCTACTCTACCTAGAGTACTCGTTCAGTACTCTACGTCGATTACACCATCCCTCATCCAAAGTTTGATAAAAATTTTCAAGTATCCATCCCTTCCAGGTCTTCTTGGGAAAATGAGTCGCTTTTGATGGACGAAGCAATTCATTTTTATACAGATGGATCTAAAACCGATGACGGGGTCGGTGGAGGCGTATACTCCGAAAGATTAAATCTTTGTCTATCTTTTCGTCTTCCCAACCACTGTAGCGTGTTCCAGGCAGAGCTTTTAGCAATAAAAGAAGTCCTCTCTTGGCTAAAAGAAAACGTTATATCGACTACTGATATACGTACGAGTATCTTCTCAGACAGTCAAGCTGCCTTAAAGTCACTGGACTCTGTCTCCATTAACTCACAAACAGCCCAAAATTGTCGATCATCTCTGGTGGAGATGTCAAAACAGTTTAACATTCACCTTACATGGGTGCCGGGGCTTAGAGACATTCCAGGAAATTGTAAAGCTGACGAACTTGCAAAAAACGGAACAATATTACCTTTGTTCTCCAGCAAATCTAACATCGGTATACCCCTAGCTACTTGTAAACTTATGCTAAAGCATGATATGTACCATAAAGAAAGCTAACCACAGGTAGACCAGCACCCCAACTTGCCGGTCTACTAAACTGATTTGGCCATTGTTTGATGCTAAACGCTCAAAACAACTAATTTCTATTGGTAGATTGCATATTAGCTCCGTTATAGGTGTCCTTACTGGACACTGCCTAATAGGAAGACATGCTTCTCGTCTTGGAGTTCCTGCAAATGATTTTTGCAGAAGCTGCATGGATGAAGAAGAAGAGGAGTCAGTTCCTCACCTTCTATGTTCTTGTCCTGCCCTAGCGCAAAGACGTAGACTCCACTTGGGAGACTACTACTATAACGATCCTAGTGATCTAAATAATTCCGACATTCACTGTCTCAAACGCTTCATTATTAGCTCAAAGTGGTTTAACGAGTAAGGGGGGTTTTTGAAATCCTTGTGGTATCACAACGGACCAAACATTGGTCTAAGTGTGCTGACCTTTTCCGGTCAGCAGCCACTTTAACCTAACCTAAACTATGGAGTGACGACCTATTCCAAATAAGTACAAATTGGTACAACGAAGCCAAAAATAGAGACATATGGGCAGCCTTGGGGGAGGCTTATGCCAGTAACCAATACTTTTAACTTTTATCCAATTATTTTCTTTCAAATACAATAAAATTTTTGATTTATAACCTTAATATTACAAATTTTGAATTTAAGAAAAAAAAATTATATCTGTCATTTTTAGGTAATAAGTGTTAAATTCTCAAGATCTTAATATCTAAAATTTCTTTTAAAAATTATAAATAAAATAAATTGTAAATATCAAATATTGTAACCCAAATACCTGAGGCAATAAAAGGCTTATAATAAATAATAATAGTATGTTGTGCGGATTCTCAGCTCAAGAAAATATAGCAAGGATACGAAAAGCACTCTTCGGACCAGCTTTTGAATCAGTACACATCATTTTAATGTCAAGTGAGTACCCTGAAGAAATTATCGAGTTATTGAAAGATAACTTTGGTCGACCTGAGATGTTAGCTCAATGTTTCCGTAATAAGGCATTGCGATTGCCATTAGTAAACGACTGGTCAGAGTTTAATAAATATACAAATGCTGTTCGAGGAATATATTCCAGTGTTATATGTGCAAGCATGGATGTCAATCAGTGCTCTGGATTATTGCCCATTTTCATTGACAAGTTACCACCTTTTATTGCATTACAGTGGGGATCTCACATTGTTCCACAACAAATCAATATACCGACTCTGACAGATTTTACTGAATGGATAAAAACGATGAAAACCACAGTGATGGAGTTGAGTTATTCGGCAAATGTAAATATCTTTGGCCGTAGTGAACAATATCAAGAAAAAGTAAACGTCAGTGGTGGAAGGCGCCAGTGGATGTCGGGACAAGATGGTTAATTTAAGGCGAGGAACAGAGTTGTACAACAAACTAATGAAGTAAGTGGAAGACAAAGTCAACGTCTTGCAGTTCGAAACAAGGATGGTCAACCACTTTGCTTTAAATGTCGAAGATACCGACAAGTCGCCAAATACTGTCGCAACACTGCTCTGGTAACTCAGCAGAATGAAACTTGCTCCTTAGGCGTTCCCTCTGACAATTATCGAAAGCCAATCGTTATTGATGGGAAAAGTATTAGCGCTTTGGTAGATACGGGAAGTTCCAAAAATCTCATTCGTGAGGATGTAGTAGCGGGCGTCGTGAACATCTTGTTCACTGGTAGGTCTAAACCAAACCAAAGTGGTATGCAATTCAGCATTCGAAACCAAAGTTCAAATTGACGGAAACCAATACAAACTGGAATTTGTAATTGTCCCAACATCAGCCATAACAGATGACGCCATCCTTGGACAAGACTTTTTGAACACAATTCGATGGAGTTTTAATGGAGAACGTTTAGTCTTCGAAAGTAACGAGCAGTCTAATGAAGGATTTGAGTCTGAGTTGATGCGAATAAAAGTCGAGCCGAGTGATGTGGAAATTAGAGTCAACCCTAAAGTTGGACCAGATCTTGTGAACAAAATGCAGAAGTTACTTTGAGACGAATATTTAGCCGACAATGTGAATGAATTTCTGGATTTACCTCACAAGATGAAGATCAACCTAAGAGACGACATTCCAATATCAAGAACACCCCGACGACTTTCCTATACTGAACGGGACGAGTTGGCGAAAGTCATTGATGAGCTGCAGCAGAAAGGAGTTATACGTCCTCTTATATCAGAATACACAAGTCCAGTGGTTACCGTTCGTAAGAAGATTGGAGATATCAGGGTTTGTGTCGACTATAGAGCCCTGAACGTAAAAACAGTAAGGGATCATTTCCCACTGCCACTCATAGACGACCTTATTGCGAATCTTCACGGCTGTACAGTTTTCACCTGTTTAGATCTGCGAAATGGCTTTCACCACGTTGACGTCGAAGAAAATTCCATAAAATACACTTTATTTGTCATTCCTGATGGGCAGTATGAGTATGTCAAGATGACCTTTGGCTTGACTAATAGCCCAGCTGTTTTTCAAAGGAATATCCATCATGTTTTCAGCGACCTCTGCAGATCCAGAAAAGTCCAAATTTATATAGATGATTTACTTATAGCTACGAGATCTGTCGACGAGAATATCGACATATTGAAAGAGGTTCTCAAACGAATGAAATTATACAAGCTGCAACTTCGTTTGGACAAATGCAGTTTTTTGTTTGACACTGTTGAATACCTAGGATTTGTCATCAAAAATGGAACTACGGGCATCAATAATGTAAAAACAAAAGCCATCGATAATTTTCCAGTGCCTAGAAATAAAAAGCAACTTCAATCGTTTCTCGGACTTTGTAGCTATTTTAGGCGTTTTATCCAAAATTTTGCGTTAGTTGCTGTGCCGCTATCTGACATGTTGCGGGGTAATGTTACATTTGAAATGGGAATTTCACAATTCAATGCATTTAAATTATTAAAGTCGTTGTTAGCTGACAAACCTGTTCTCAGAATCTATGATCCAGATAAGTTAACCGGAATACATACTGACGCAAGCTCACGTGGCTATGGTGCCGTTTTACTTCAACTCCAAGAAGACAAAAAGTTTCACCCGATTTATTACTTTAGCGCCAAGACCACTGGTCCTGAAAGCAAATATTTAAGTTTCGAGTTGGAAATGTTAGCAGTCATCAAGGCCCTTGAAAGGTTTCGTGTCTACGTATGGGGAAAACTATTCACTATTGTGACGGACTGCAAAGCTTTAAGACAGACGATGCAGAATAAAGAAATCAATACTCGCGTTTGTCACTGGGTACTTAAGTTAGAAGAGTTCAACTATAAAATAGAACACCGGAAATCCGAAACGATGCAACATGTTGATGCTCTCAGCAGGTGCTACTGTGATGAAGAGTCTTCTGAGCAAATAGTTGAATGCAACGTAGCAGTAGAGGTCGATGATTGGCTCTTTTTCGCGCAACAGCAAGACCCGAGAGTTCAACATATTTGCAGCGTCCTTAAGAAAAATGTTAAAGAATGCAGTGCTGATGACAAGCAGATTCGAAAGGAATTCGTTCTTCAGGACAGTAGAATTTTTAAAAAACAAGATGGGCAGTTAAAGTGGGTTGTTCCTGAAAAAGTAAGAAGTCGAATTTTAAAATATAATCATGACGATATCGGACACCCAGGTGTCGACAAGACTTTTAAAAGAATAAATATTTCATTTTGGTTCAAAAGAATGCGGAAATACGTTAAGGGTTATGTGAATTCCTGTCCTCAGTGCCAATATCATGCGTGCCCAGCAGGCAGAAAATCAGGTATGCTGAATTCCATCGACAAAATAGGGATTCCGCTTCTTACATTGCATATGGACCACCTAGGACCTTGTAGTGGCTACCTAGGGAAACAAATGGTTATCTATACGAAAACAGAGTACTGCTCTGCAGGAACTTTAACTCACATTTATCGAAACACAATCTCCGTTCGAGACTTTGGACAATGAGGAGAAGGCAATCCCTCAGAAAAATATTAAGTCTGCCATCGCTCTATCGTAACCTGGGATTCCTGGCTTCGAAATCGTGGTCATAGGCGACTGAGGAATGAAAAGGTTAAATCACTTTTGGGAAGCGGATAAGTAAACGTGACGAGGTAAAATATTTACTGGGTCTCAAGAGTACGAACTGCACCGCGTTACACGAGATCGAACTCCCCGACCAGGACACAAATTTTGTTGAGATCGCAGAGCGGTGTCGCAGCGTGAGTGCACGGCCGGTGGTGGAGTTTGCAACACTTCTTAGAGATGCATATTCCGTTCGAGAAGGATAAAAGACATTTCACCCTTCTTTTCTGGATAAGAATTTGTAAAAACACGACTGTTCGGGAAAATATAGGAACTGAAAACAATTTGTGAAAGCTGCCAAAGAATTTGACAGGAGCGTGAAATATGAGCTATGAGTTACTGCGGTTATTTTTAGGCTAGCCGCGCACTAGCAATTTTTAGTTGCGAAACTGTTTGGTTACTTATAGAAAACAGATGAACTGTTTGGTTGAATGTCCGTGAATTTGCAGATAATTATATGTTCAATAAAATGGCGAACTTATTTTAGGCAATCGTTTAGTTTGTGTCAAAACACAAACTTTTTAGTTGCTCGAACCAAGCAGTTTCGCAACTAAAAGTTGCTAGTGCGCGGCTAGCCTTAAACGTCGCAGCTGTGGGGATTTTGGTTAGTGTATAGGATAAAAAGGTATTGTAGTAGGATAAACAAGTTTAATTCAGTACCGCCTAAAAGTATGATAAGGCAATCATATAAATAGGGTTGTGGAAATAGACAATTAGAATGATGTAGTATACGATAAGGATGGTTTTATAACCATCCGAATGTAGGTCTAGGGTTGATGAACTATAATCCTAAGCAATAGATTTCCCTTAACGAGCGGTAGTTAGATAGCGTGATGAGCGGCGGTACTTCGTACAGTATTAGAGTAAAGCATTCTAAATCGAACCACCGCATTAAGAGGAAGTGTCTGCTTAGCATAATAGTGCAAGCAAAAAAATATAGTTCAAGCAAAAAAATATAGTGCATTCAAAATCGTAAACTAGGCACAGAAGAACTACGAGTAGTTTTATTTTGATTTATAGTGAAATTTATATCACTTCCTATTTTGTTCGGTGGAAAAATTAATTCCATTTTATATTCGAGTTCGCTGGTTTATAGGGTGTTAGGGGTAAGTAAACGATACCAAAAAAAAAAAAAGGTTTTTTTTTTCTTGTGAGGATGGTTACAAGTCAATTATATTTGAAGGTGAATTTCTGGAAGTCGTCTGCTAACGCATCCCGAGACGGGACGGTCGATTACTTTCTGTGCTTGGTTGGACAGCGTTTCGTTGGATTTTGGTTACTACCGTGAATGCTGTTGGATGAGACGTATTGCGAGTGATATTGCCCCAGTAAATTTGGAAAGTCTGTGAAGTTACCAGACCCCAAGTAACACACAGATTAGAAAGAAATTTGTATTGTAGAAAGAATATGTACCAATTGAAATTGAGATCTTCTTCGCATCGTTAAATTCATCCCGCGCCCATTGTTTTTCATAAACAAAAATAAATAATTCAGATGAAAAAAGCCCCAGAACGATAAAGAAAAAAACGTTTAAGCGACCCAGCTTACAGGAGGGCTCCTTCGGCCGGAGCTACAGGCATCCTTAATTAAATAGTTTATTTTATATTTATTGTTTTATGTATTTATTGGCGTGATATTTCGTAGTGTAAAAAAATTGTGATCCATTGTTAAGAAATCCAGAAAGGAAGGGAAAGCAAATTCTGAGGCTATTGATAAATTGGATGATAGATTTGTACTGTGTGTTTTTTTCCTAGCGGTAAATGTTCCTCGTGAAGTGCTATTTCGTTAACAGCAACATTTTGCCCCACCACCGTCTCAGATTCCACCAACACAAAGCTCTATGCAGGTAGGGTCCGGGGGATCAAAATTCGATCTTTTGGGTGACGTCGCAATAGAAGTCGTCGATTAGACATAAACGCGTGATTTGGCGGGAACCTGTGCCTTCGATAAATGTAATAAAAATCTCGCTCTCGCTCAATGGTTTGCGAGCTTTCGAATCCATTCCCGACCGGTTGGACAGAATAGCTACTATGTAGTTACCAAAGTTTTTTAATTTATAAAATTTTGTATTTCGTTCGTTTATTTTCATTTCATACCTAGATGTAAGCAGAATTTTGTTTGTTTTTTTTTTTGTCACAGCCTATTCAAAGAATCGGCCGTTGATTATAAAGATATCGATACCTTCCCGTAAGAATGTATTAAGCGATATTTTTAAAATTGTTCAGGAAAAGAAAAAAACGTCTCATTTAGTTATTTTTTGTGTATTTTATTGGAAGAAACAGATTTGGAGAGGGATTTTTACAATAAAAATTTGACATCATTGCAAAACCGAAATTTTAATCAGATAAGAAGTAGGTATTTGTCACTTAGTACATTTTCGTGGTCATAACATTGGCGCTTGATACAATGTTAAATGGCGCTTAAAACACTGTAATGGTCACAAAAATAAAGGTATGAAATAAATAATTGTGTCGTATATTCATTTTTTATTTTTTATTTTTTTTTCTCATTTAAAATAAAATAAATAAAAATCTATATAAAAAGTAACATAACATTTATTTCAAAACGAAAATTCAAAAAAGACACTTCAGGATTACGATGACAACAAAAAAAAAAAACAAAAAAATGGGAAAAAGTAGTAGCCTACTTGAAAGAAAAATATTTAAAAGCAAAGACAACCATATCTGGAGTATTATAAGCGACAAAAATGGATCAAGTTCTATTTGGATGAGTGTGCTAAGCGACAATTTCGGTTAAACTATGCGACACCCAACAAATTTTTTTGTGGACGTTTGGTTGCTTAAGACAATAATATTTTTAAAAATGTCGCTTAGCATAGTTTTAGTGGCGGATAATACAAATTTCAGGGAGCAACATTATTCCAGTGAGAAAACTTGGCGGTTTCTACAATTTTATTTTCTCTCTAGTTTCTTTTGCATACATGATAGGGCAGTGAAACCCAGGCCAAAATGTGGCGCTTAACTTCTAGTATAGTTCCACATCAAAAAGTCATTATCGAAAAAAAGTGTCCCTTAATACATTCTTACGGGAAGGTATCGATATTTAGAATAAAGTTAGGAAAAATCAAGACAAATTATAAGTCTAACGTACAATTTAATTGTTTCTTTATAAGTAGGTATTTAGATCAGTATCTCTAACGGAAAACCCCTTTAAATCTTCAATGTTTTTAGTTTCATAAATAAATATTGTTAATCACGTCAATGTGGAATAAAGTTGAGTGTTTTACTGAGCTTCTAGTGAGCTCAATGGAGGGATAGAGGATTTTTTAAGGGGTGCGGTAAGGCGACCGTAAAAGAATGGTGGCTCGATGACTTGACAGCGAAGATGGTAGTCCTTTAGGGGAATTCGCAATGCTGGCTGACCGAATTCAAGGAGGGATGGGACGCGGCCCAACTGCAATGACACCCGCAGACCTCCTCTTGAAGTGTGGTACCAAAAAAAGTGGTGGTAATTTTTTCTATATTTTGTTTTTGATAAAGGCATGATAAAATGTTAAATTATTTTGAAAGAGGTGAGATCTAGCTGTGAGGGGCAAGATACCCTCCCTTTTCCGATGAGCTCAGCCGTGCCTCGCGTGCATGCCTTTCCCCCTCGCAGCAGATATTCTTTGATTTACCCTCCCCTAATCCTGCGTCCTTTGCCCAGTCCCCCGTTCTTTTTTCCTCCGGTCTCTTAATCCTATTCCCAATCCACATTCAATATCCCTTTTACCCTTTTTTCTTAATGCTCACACTGTGTCTCTGGCATATTAAGGGTATACAAACCCCTTGAGCGTGCGCCGATTATAAAAAAAAAACCTCGTTTCAACCTTTCATAAAGTCAAAGAGACATAATTCTTACGTGATTGTAGCAGTAAATGGCTTTACAAAACTTGTTTTTCTCAAAGCTGTTCGAAACACCGCAGCAGAAGCCGCCTCGAAGTTCCTTCAAGAGATCATCAATATATTTGGACTACCGGTTCGAATAATCATAGATAGAGGAACATCATACACTGGCAAGATGTTTGAAAACTTCTGTAAGGTAAAGAACATTAAACACATCAAGAATGCGACTGGAACTCCGCGTGCCAACGGTCAAGTCGAAAGAATAAACAGAGCGCTTACACCTTCGATTGCTATGATGTCTACTGATCCGGATGGTACGGATTGGGATCTAAATCTAGGACGAGTACAATATGGTATAAATACTGCAATTCATCGCACAACTCGTAAAACTCCATTTCAACTTCTTTTTAACTTCCTGCCAAGAGGATATGATGGCGACATTTTAAACGACCAGGCTCGTGAATGGTTGATTGTAGAATCCAATGCCGCTAACCAACGTACAACGACACTAGAGAACATCAGTAAAGACCAAGAAATACAACAAAAACGGTACAACTCAAAACGATGTGTGAAAAAATACAATGTTGGTGACCTGGTACTTCTAACCCGTGAAATTCCTGCAATGGGACAATCGAGAAAATTAGAAGCAAAATATCGTAGCAGATATTGTTCGCACTCTTTCTCGATTACCTTGTAGAATGGCTTACATGTGGGGTTGGTATTGACAACACAAAGGTAAAGGTTCTCATGTACGCGGATGACATAGTTATTTTTGCCGAATCACCATCTTCACTGCAACTGATGATAAATAAGCTCTATCAGTATTGCTTAATATGAGGTCTGGAGGTAAATGTAGAAAAATGAAAGGTTATGATTTTCCAAAAAGGGTGCGGAAGAATTGCAAGTGGTGAAAATTGGAAATATGGCGAACGTAAGCTAGAAGTAGTAAAAAAATATACCTATCTCGGAATGGAATTGTCGTTCAATTTAAAAATTGAAAACCATCTAAAAAATAAAGTAGGTAAACTTGTTAAACTTGCCGAAAACTGAGGAATAACGATTAACTTGTCAGAAGCTAACTCAAACCAGTGGAAAAAGATCTTTTATGAAATAATCCAGCTGACTGATGAAAATGAAAGATATGCCTTTATCGAAAAAGCTCGCAGTTCAACAGAGCGAAAGTTTTATTCGTTAATCAATTACAATCTTTATAAACATAACTGCTTTAAAAGTTGTTTCATGTGCTACAACATAGGGACCATCTTCAAAATTAGAGGCGAACTTATCAAACTAAACTTTACCCCACATTGAACGGCGGGTAATTGTAGGATTTCACGTTTCTTTACACCAAAAAAATCGATTTTTTTTGACAGAGATCAAATCCCTCGAATCCGTATTTGGAGAGGGATTTACATGTATACGAAATACGCACACCAAATGAAAAAATTTGACAAGGGATCGAAATCCCTAGTGAGTAAAGGAAATCGACATAAGAGATCATTGTGAGAAGAAGTCCTCGGCTATCTTGATTTAACAACTTTCTTTATAAATATTTAACATTTGTAATCGGAATTTCATTTTGATCCTTGAACAAGAAAAATCGATTTCGATTCGGTGCGAGATCAAAAAGTTAAAACTGAAATTGATTTGTTTGGTGTAAAGGAAATCGTCACAAGTTATGAAATGGGGTCCCGAAACTTTTTCCAAATAGGCTGTATAATATACATACATACATAATACAAATATTTGTTCAGTTCTTATGATCTTCAAAAACTTAAGAAAGCAGAAAAATTACAAAGCTTTTTGTATCTAATCAAATCGTTGGCTCAACTTTCCAAAACGACAGCAGGAATTTTCACATGCGGTTTTTTTTATTCGATAGATAATCACTAAAAAACAATATTTATCGCAATCTTAGAGTGAGGAAAAAATTATTTCTATTTTTAATTAATTTTTAAAGTTTCACTTTTTCATACAAATTGAACACAATAATGGCTGCGATCCACATAAAAACTTTTTTTTTGCTTTATTTTGACGTTTCTCCTCTGTTTCTTTGGTTGAGTGATTTTATACGCGTTGTTTTTTTTTGGGATATTTACAATATTTTGGAAGTACAAAAGAAACTTTGCGGGCACCCAACCTCGCACCTACCCCAAATCCTATAGTGAGCCCAAGCAGGGGGGTTGCAGGGGGGCAGCATGCCCCCCCATACATATCTCACTGTTTATGCGCCATAATGCTGGATGCTAGCACTGATGCATTTATGTAAGTATGTAAGCAAAAAACCAAAAGTAGTCTTAGTAATTTTCAATTTTCTCAAGAACTAAAAGACTTAAAATCATACGGTTTTTTGTGTTCGATTCAGAATAGATAGTAACATTGAATATATAAACCAATTAAGCACTTTAATTTACAATTTCGTCAAAAAAATTGAGTCAAACAAAAAGTGAGGTTAAAACCGAAAAAGAAAATATTTTTTTTTAGGATTTAGGGGGGTTTCCTCACTCTAATATTTTAACCCTGTTCTATTGAGACCCATACCTAACTATAAAAAAAAAATCAAAGCTCAACTCCTGCTGTCGTTTTGGAAAGTCGCCCCAAATCGTTTCTACACTTTGAAGAGAATAGAGGAAACCAAAGTTTTTATATAAAATTGATTTTTTGCACACAACATACTCGTAAGTATGAATGTGTTATATTTAACGTTGTAAAATGCGTTTATTCTAATTAAAAGAACATTGATAAAAGAAAATTAAAATAAGTTTTTCATTCTCCGGTTTTTATTGAACATTCTTTTTTTCCTATATTATATATAAAACAAACTTACCTCTTTTCCTGATACTCGAAATCCAATCAAATCAACTTAAATTTGTTACACTAGTCTTTTTAAGTTTATCCTCAATTCTGTATTTTTATTGATAGAAATTAAAGTATTGATTTGCGATTTTTATTATGATTAGTTCTTAATACACAATTTTCTTATAAAGCTATTAGATATCAGAAAGATAACCCAAGGACAAAAGCAATTTTATTATTCTGCCCTCGAACAACGAACTAGATATTTTCCTGAATAGAATATGCGCTGCGCACAAAAGGAAATTGTACTTTTCCCGAAAATCCCAGAACAGAAACCAATTCGAATGTTGTTTTTGTTTACGATTTTAATGCGTCCGTCAAAAATGTATAGCGATTTGTCAACTCGACTTAATAAACCGAATCGAACCCAATTACATCTAAACCGAATTACTACTTTTATAAGGAAAATTGAATGGGAGTTGAATCCTTGTATCCCTGAATCCAATTGAAATTGGATTACTCGATCCGATCCCACTGGACGAGCTGGATGGAATTAGTATTGGACGCGTTCAGTTCGTAGACCGATAGGGTACTTAATGTCGATTTCCTTTTACACTAGGGATTTTAGGGATTGCGATCCCTTGTCAAATTTTGTCTTTTTAGTGTGCGTATTTCGTATACATGTAAATCCCTCTCCAAATACGGATTCGAAAAATTTGATCTCTGTCAAAAAAAAATCGATTTTTTTGGTGTGGTAAAAGTCAAAATTTGACAAGGGATCGCAATCCCTAAAATCCCTAGTGTAAAAGGAAATCGACATAAGATACTTTAGTATCCGATACGTTGGCGAACGACCAAAACCGGATAGGTAACATTTACTGTCAAATTCAAAAAAAGACGTGAATCGTCCAGGGTTGGCCGATTCAACTACATGCCTAATTTACTACAATTTGTTACGTCTGCTACATACGTAGTTAATTCATAAAAAAATAGAATAATGGAAACCAAACAATTTTGCACATTTATGATCTTATGAAGGTTTGTACAAAAACTGAAAATGTTTCATTTACCATAAGGATGAGGAATTGTAGGAATTATACATGATAGATGGGAAGTTTATTTTTGGAGACAAACAATTTTCTTTGGCATAATCAAAGGATTTGGATTATGAACACATGATTTAAAGATATTTTTTAATGCTGAAGTTATTGTACAAGGTATGTTGTGACGATTTAGTTGCAGCAGGAGACCATTTGCTAATCCGCAAAACAAACAATTAATATTATATGTATGTATACTGGATTACAAATCCTATGAATTTTTTTTTATTATAATAATTCATTAAATATTTAAGAATATAATATGAAATAGCCCTTATAAATATATACAACTGACAATGTCTATTAAGTTTTTAGTTCAATTTTTTGATAATTTAATCCTGTGGAAAGGTAAATTGAAAATGGCAGATTTTTTAACCACAAATTATCTCACGCCAACGAGGTTTCTTTTTTTTTTTTGTGATTTAAATTAGCGGTGAGCTTTAATCCGACAGAGTTAAGCTACGATTTCTTTTAGTGCTTGTGCGCATTTGGTGAGCAGACGCTGTCGTTTCAAGGTACGTACATATAAATATTACCAAAAAAACTTTTTAAAAATAATAAAAACCAAGAACTGTGTTATAACTTTAACAGATATGAAGTAAGTTATAATAAAGTTAAATGTATTTATTGTCATTTAAGAATATAAATGTATTTATAAAAGAAAAATTGAATTTAATTAAATGAGGTTGAAGTAGGTCCGCTCTGGTCACGACGTATGTTCCAACTCAACTCATCTCTTCATTACAAAATGTCGACGTCAAATTATCCTCGTTCTGGTTCATATCATTTTTCTCCAGGGGTGTCAAATCCTTAGGGTGGTAACACCTCCCCTTTTAGATGGTGGTGAGGGAGGAGAATACCTCTTTGGTGCTCTACGTTTACGACCGGATCTTCTCTGACTTTGTGGAGTCCTTATAACTTCTGGCAAAGTCGAAGGATTATAGTTAATCTCAGGTACCTCTGAGTCAAGACATCGTGATTGCGAACTTGCGGTGGAAGTGAGGTTGGACCTTGTGACTTCTGGACCAATTGAAGACTCTGAAACGATTGGAACCGGTTTTATGTTAAAGTCCTGTAAAAGGATTGAAATAGGCAATTGTGTTTCGGATGTTGATGATGTCTGTGTAGATGAACTTCGTGGACGAATTTGATTTGTATGTGTTCACTTGAACGTTGTAGTTGACTGCTCCTACTCTCTCAATTATCTCACCTGAAATCCAGTTGCTTTTATGATAGCGGTATACCTTGACGAAAACAGAATCTCCTACTGCAAATGCTCTATGTTTTGCTCCATGATGGCGATTGAAATTTTGGTTTTGTTTTACATTTTCGATTGGCTGCTTCATCTTTGGTTGCAATAGAAGATCCAACGATGTTCTAATTTTTCTCCTATATAATGCTTCTGCAGGTGAAGTTCTATTTGGTGTGTTGCAATTAGGAGTTGTCCTGTACATGAAAAGAAACTGTTGAAGAGCATCTTGCATGGTTACCTCCCCTTTGAGTTTTTGAAAAGATCGTTTTAGCGTGTCCACAAATCTTTCCGCTTGCCCATTTGATTGAGGGTGAAATGGTGCAGTTCGAACGTGACAAATACCAGCGGAATCACAGAAGCTTTTGAATTGATTACTGCAAAACTGTGTTCCATTGTCCGATACCAAGGTTTTGGGATAGCCGTGCCTTGAAAAAATTTCTTTTAAGATCTTAATTGTGGCAGTTGAGGTTGTAGATGAGGTTTCTACAATTTCAGGCCATTTGGAATGAGCGTCTATTACTAATAAGTAATAGGCTTTCTGGATTGGGCCTGCGTAGTCAATATGAATACGCTCCCAAGGCTCCGCTGCGAGAGGCCATGACTGAAGTGTTGTTTTCACTGGTGACTTAGATGCTGATTGACATTTTGAACATTGCTTTACAAAATTCTCGATGTCTTTGTCAATTTGCGGCCAGTAAATGTATCCTCTAGCTATCGCCTTCATGTTCTGGATGCCTGGATGTCCTCGATGTACTTGGCGAAGTATTTTGATTCGAAAACACTCAGGAATCACTAGTCTATCTCCAAACATGATGCAGCTGTTGACGAGTGACAACGCCTCACGTCTATTGAAGTACTGAAGTTCGTTTGAAGATAGATACGATTTTTTTGGCCACTTTGATTTAATGAACTCACTTATTCGACTCAGTTCTGGATTGTTCAATGTTGCATTGCGAACCATGTCAAATGTAAGTGGCAGTTGCTGAATCGTATGACTGAGATCCGCAAAAGCTTCTTCTTCCACAGTACTACTTGCTATGACTTACTCTTCAGATGTTGGCGAATCAACCGTGATAAAACGTCTGCGTTTCCGAAGTCACTAGTAGATATGTATTGTATTGAAAAATCGATCGTACCTGAGTAAAATAAGTGCCCAACGCTGCAACCTATTTGCTGTGTACACCGGAATTCCTTTCTTTGAACCAAAAATCGACAGAAGTGGTTTGTGATCTGTCTGAAGGATGAACTGACGCCCAAGCAGCATGCGGTGAAACTTTTTCACTGCAAATATGAGAGCCAGGCCCTCTTTTTCCACTTGGCTGTACTGCTGCTCCGTTGGAGTGAGAGTACGCGATGCATGTTGAATGGGTTTGATTGTACCGTCTTCAAATCGATGAGAAATGCATGCGCCAATGCCGATATTGGACGCATCTGCAGCAACTATGATTGGTAGTTGTGGATCATAGTGCGTTAGGCCTAGATCTGACGAAAGAATGCTCTTGAAATTGTTGAAAGCATCTTGACATGCCTTTGTCCATGACCATTTACTGTCTTTTTTCAGTAGAGCGTGTAAAGGACCACTTAATTTGCTGATATTTGGTATGAACTTGCCATAGTAATTTATGGCTCCCAAGAAGGACCTCAGCTGTGAAACATTTTGTGGTTCAGGCATCGAAATAATAGCGGCAGACTTTTCTGTATCTGGTTTGAGACCAGTGGACGTGATGATGTGACCCAAATATTTGAGCGAGGGCTGAAAAAATGAACATTTTTCTATTTTGATATGAAACCCATACTCACGTAGTCTTGTGAGAACTGCATTCAATCTCTGAAGGTGCTCTTCTAATGTTTTTCCTGATACCAAAAGGTCGTCAATAAACGCTGAAACGCCTTCAAGCTGCGTGAGCATTGTGTCCATCACTTGTTGGAAACTACCTGGTGCTGCTTTTACTCCAGGAGGAAGCCTGTTGAATTTGTATAGACCTCTGTGGGTGTTGATGGTGAGGAATTTCTTGCTTTCTTCTTCCACTTCCACTTGAAGATATGCGTCTGACAAGTCAATGTGTGTGAAGAACTTGCCATCAGCATGCTTTACGAAAATGTCCTCAGGTAGCGGGAGTGGGTGCTGATGTGGTTGAAGAGCGTCATTCAAACCTGTTGAGTAGTCTGGGCATATCCGTATATTTCCATTAGCTTTACGAACTGCTACTATGGGTGCTGCCCACTCAGAAAAATCTATTGGCGTTATGACACCCAGACATTCCAATCTGTCCAGTTCTTCTTCGACTTGCTGAATGGCTGCATACGGTACTGGTCGTTTGGCTCGGAAAATCGGTGTGGCATTCTCCTTCAGATATAACTTAGGCTAAAATTTGGTGCAATGGCCTAGAGTTGCGGTGAAAATGTCAGAAAAGTCTTTTTTGATTTTCTGTATATGATTTTCCACAGAAAGTTTTGATGTTAACCGGATTGTTTTGCTGATGGTGTTAAATGGCTGATCCCATAGATGAAACTCATCTATCCAATCTATTCCAAATAGATTCAGATTTGGAAGTTCAGCTACTCGACAAGCCAATTTCAGTGTTTTGCTTTCCAGTGTAACATCTGCAATAAACGAACCAAGCATGTTTATTAATTTGCCCTGTGCATCAATTACCGACTCCTGATTATTTGCTGATGATAGTTCTGGACTTCCCAGCTGCTCCCATACACTCTTCGACAAAATTGTGACGTCAGCCGCTGTGTCCAGTTGAAGTTTAGCTGCGATTCCATTTATAATGAGTTGAACGAATCTCCGATTTGATTTGCGAAGTGAGTTGACACAAACAACATTTGATTTTCGTTGCCTGTTGTTGAATTTGGCATTCCGTTTAGAAGGTTGATTGGTTCTAGTCTTGGGAAAACAAGAACAGTATCCCTCTTTGTGACCAGTACTTTTGCACGATGAGCATTGGCGGTTCTTGAAGGGGCAGTCTACTGCAAAATGCATACCACCACATCCCTAGCATGGTGTACGTGGGAATGACTTGACTGTAGTACTGCTTGATGCACGATGATTGGGTGGAACATTGTTGTTCTGCTGAGTTTTCATCACCTGTTGCTTGCTGCCATAAGAAAGTGCATGTGCTTTGAATGGTGTATTTTCTAGCAATTGAGTGTCTTGCTTCAGTGCTGCCATCCTCTGACATTCCATTAGTAAGTTGGCTATTGTTATTTTGGACTCATCGCCTGTTTGCAACAGTGCAAGCAATCTCGACCTTACATCTGAGTCACATGAAGCGTGTAACCCTTTCACAAAAATCAAACACTTAAACTGTTCACTTGTTAGCTTTCCAAGTTGAAATTGTTCACAGTTCTTGTTGACTCTGCTTGCGTAGATGGTATAGTCTTCACAACTGCTTTTTGTGGTTTGCAAACAGTGGAAGCGCAAGTTGAAAGTTGACTCCGACTGTCCAAATATACTGCTAAGCTTTTCGATTGTCGTATTAAAATCGAAACTAGCAGGTAAATTCGGTAAAATTAAATTTACATATCTGGAGTACTCTGCTGCACCCAACTTCCTAAGTAAAAGGCGTACTTTGGCGTCTTCCGTCAATGCCTTAGCATCCTCCTTAAATGTGGTGGAGTAACGCTGAAACCACTGAGAAAATGTGACGCCATTCTCTTCATCATAGTGAAATTCTTGAATATTTTTACCCAGCACTTCCATTGTGTATTCTGCGGATGCCCTTTCCGCTTTCAGTCCGAAAACATTTTCTGATAAGCGCTCCATAAGAGCAGATTGATTAGTCATCATCACTTGGAAAAATGAAATGAAATCCTGTGGAATCTGCGGTGGTGGTGAAGGCATTTGAAGGTTATGCTGAAGAGGATTTTGCTGTTGAGGTTGTTGCTGCGGAATTTGTTGCTGAGGTAGGGCTTGCTGTTGATGGACGCGTTGAGGAGGAAGTGGTTGAGCTGGAGGCTGAAGCAAAGGTATCTGTTGCGGAGGAGGCTGTTGCTGATGCCGATCTCTACTGTTCTCTGCCATGATGCGTGGTTATAGTTGATTTTTGATCGACTTTAATTCGAGTAATCCTCGTCGCCACTGTTATAACTTTAACAGATATGAAGTAAGTTATAATAAAGTTAAATGTATTTATTGTCATTTAAGAATATAAATGTATTTATAAAAGAAAAATTGAATTTAATTAAATGAGGTTGAAGTAGGTCCGCTCTGGTCACGACGTATGTTCTAACTCAACTCATCTCTTCATTACAAAATGTCGACGTCAAATTATCCTCGTTCTGGTTCATATCATTTTTCTCCAGGGGTGTCAAATCCTTAGGGTGGTAACAAACTGGTAATTATATTGAAACTGTTTATTTTTAAGGAGCGCAGCACACTTGTCGAAGAGAGCTCCAGTACGATCATTTTCCATTTTAATTGGAGTAAATCCACCTTCAGCCCAATAATTATGTAGCTTTTTGACCAGCCATTTTCACTTCGCTTATTAAAAATGAATAAGTCCAACTAACATACTCTCCAGAGCTAAACTCTTGAAATCTGACAAAAAAAAAACTCTCATAAATTTCTCTTATATCCCATTGTTATACCTAAGTATTAATATCTTGTTATGAAACTGAACTGGGTTTCATAACATTTTTATTTTAAGAGGTAAACACTTTTGCAGCTTAAAACTACTTAAATCTTATAGCTAAACTATTTTCTCTTCTTGCAATAAGATTATATAAGCTTATAGTCTTAAAAGAATCCTTTTCTGAAAACTCAGCTCTAAATAATATGTCCATATAATCCCATAACAAGTCATGTTTAAGAGTTAAGATCATTTCATATTTCTATGAAAATCCTAAAAGAATTTGAGTTTAATACCTCCTATATCAAGAAACAATCTGAAGTTCAAAGAATAAAAGCTTTGCAGTAGGATCCGAATGAGATCTTTAATGCAACCAACTTTACTTTTCTCAATTATTAAATTAGTACTAGACGTAATAAATGTTAAAAAGTTACAGTTTTGGATAGCTTTAGATTTCTGCTTGACATCAGCTGTTTCGTTAATCAGTTGTTTTTTCCTATTGGATTACAACGACACCAACAAATCCGGATACCTTTGGATAGGTACCCGAACGCGACCATTGATCTGTCACATTCACTTTGACATCACATTGACCGCGTTCACTTCGTAGACCGATAGGGTATCTAGGGCGGTATTCACCGAAGGCTCATAAATGGCTCTTAAGTTTAAGAGGCTCATAAATTGGAAATTATTTGTGCTATTCATCAACCTCTCATAAGTCTTTTCGAAGTTCGAAAATGAGAGCCTCTCTCAACCAGGAATGTTCAAACTGTGAATTCAAACAAGATTGACAGCCGAGAGCCCGAAAAGTCAAATGTGAGATATAAAGCTGCTTTAAGACTTTCGGTGTTGTGCTCTGTGTACGTTTTTCGTTGTTGGTCGTACGCGGAACAACGAGAATCTAATAAAGTCAGGCCCATGCTGGGCTCTACAAATTGATCGGCGACCTGTGAAAAGAGTCGATCGTCACGAAGCTTACCATCGACAAAATTCGTGGAGAACAGCCGCCAATCACAAGGGCAATGAAGCGGAATGAAAAATTGCAGGTAGTTTTGAGGAGGAGACCTGCAAAGTGGAAGTCTTGTCTTGCATTGCCCAAAATTCTACCATCGCTTAAGATCAGAAGCAAAATGATTGATTGAACCGTCAAAATAGTCAATCCGTCCTTTACAGGACGACAAAAAATGAAAAAAGAGATAGTAACAGTTTTCTTGGCAATCCCTAGATCACGAATATACAATTTTTAATCCTCTAAGATATGCCTAGTTTAGCCAGAAATCACATAAGAAGATGTCAACTTTGAGGGGTCTACGAAGCTCCGTTTAGTCGCAAATCGCGTTTAAAGATAAAAATTTGTTTTTCGTTTCATGCAATACGAGGATTGAAAGGTGGCTCTCCCTAGATCACGAATATGCAATTTTTAATCCTCTAAGATGCCTAGTTTAGCCAGAAATCACATAAGAAGATGTCAACTTTGAGGGGTCTACGAAGCTCTGTTTAGCCGCAAATCGCGTTTAAAGATAAAAATTTGTTTTTCGTTTCATGCGATACGTGGATTGAAAGGTGGCTCTTCCTAGATCACGAATATGCAATTTCCTCTAAGATGCCTAGTTTAGCGAGAAATCACATAAGAACATATGTCAACTTTGAGGGGTCTACGAAGCTCCGTTTAGCCGCAAATCGCGTTTAAAGATAAAAATTTGTTTTTCGTTTCATGCGATACGTGGATTGAAAGGTGGCTCTTCCTAGATCACGAATATGCAATTTTTAATCCTCTAAGATGCCTAGTTTAGCGAGAAATCACATAAGAAGATTTGAGGGGTCTGCGAAGCTCCGTTTAGCCGCAAATCGCGTTAAAAGATAAAAATTTGTTTTTCGTTCCATGCGATACGTAGATTGAAAGGTGGCTCTCCCTAGACCACGAATATGCAATTTTTAATGCTCTAAGATGCCTTTGTTAGCCAGAAATCACGTTAGATGTCAACTTTGTGGGTCTACGAAGCTCCGAAGCCACAAATCGCCTGTAGCAACAGTTTTCTTGGGCAACAGTACCTTGCAAGCACCAATCGAATGACATCTGTTGCAGAGGCCAAGCACTATTATGACGATTGTTACGACCGCCGAGTTGGATGTAGCCCAGCTGTTGAAGGCGCGCACATTCAATTTTTGGTTGTGCAACTGTTTGGTTACTTAGAGAAAAAAGATGAACTATTTGGTTGAATGTCCGCGTAAGTACATATAATTATATGTTACATAAAATAGCGAAGTCATTTTAGGCAATCGTTTAGTTTCTGTCAAACCACAAACTTTTTAGTTGCACGAACCAAGCAGAGGCTAAAAAAGAAAAAAAAAGGATTGTATGTGCGCGAATCATAATCAAATTTATCTCTTGAAAAATTTACAACGCCACCTGTCGACAAAATGGAAGAAACTTCTGGTGGGACAAAAGTCTTTGAACGTGCCCGTCGCAGAATTTCGAAGATAGATGTCAAATTTGTTGTGTTCACCCATACATATGCATGGTGTATTTTTGTTATTATTGTTTTTGTATACACTACAGTCCAGAGGTGTGGATCGGATGATGTTTTGCAGTTACTTTCATTCATTCGATGTTGTTTTTTTTGGTTTTACTGAAGGCTTGATGTTGATACTGGTCCATAAGAAGTTGAATGGTCATTCTTGTTTGTTTTTCGGCACTACCTGATGCATGACCTGACCCGCTTAAATTTTTGAAAAAAGAAAGTCTTCAAGGTGAAAAAAGTAAAATTGTGAAGAAACCGCGTATTATTTTAAAAATTCGGAGTTCAACAAATTAATAAAATTTGATAATTTAACTTTTTTTTTGGGCGCGTGATTGAAATATTAAACGTAGTAAAAAAGAATTGAATGTCAAGTAGTTTTTTTTCCATAGAATCTCCACACTCCACGGGAAGTGTTATATGTCCATATTGTCAAACTCCAGAGACTTTGATCATTCTTTGTTATTCCATAATATTAATAAATCATTTAAAGTGGTGAGTTTTTAGAAACAAATTTTTATTGAACAGTGAGTAAGGAGTTTTGAGATTTCAGGTAAATTCTCGGCGGCCCCTGATAAGTACCTACTACAGTACGGGCCGCCGCATAACTTTTTCTTCAGTCTTTTTGTGATCCCTCGATGTTTGCTTGCGAAGATTGCTCCGGTTATTATTGATGTTTAAAACCAACACTCTATTTGTTCCGGTTTTGGCTGATCCGGAGATTGGAGTACCACAGTACCTTATTGTTCCGGGGATATTATATTTCGCCTTGGCTTTCCTGTCGAGTACAGTGAGTCCCTTTATAAAAAAAAAAACAAACAAATCAACATTAGCACAGGTACGAAATTAAATATAAAAAAAAAATCAACAAATTACGTAAAACAATATACACGAAGAAAACAATAAATAAAGAAAACCAAAGAACGAGACAATTTACGACACTTTGATTAAAGTCCGCTTATACGTAAACATAAAATTCTTCGTCATCTTTACCGTGGTGTTCCAGCTGTTCCTGTTTTTTTTTGTTAATTTTTGTGATTTTTGCGGTTGAAGTCGAATATACATGCTTTGAAGTTTTTGATTTCATACTGTTTCTGTTTAATAACGTTATTTTTTTGATAAGTTTTCTTGATTATGTAATTTTTTTATCTAAATTTCTGCTTGTAAGTGGAACTCTGTTTTTTTTTCAATTTTTCTTTAATTTTTGGCCGCGTTTCGTGTACTGTAAGCCAATCATTTTATGGTTATTTTGTGTGTTTTTGTTACCACCCCCTCTAAAGAGCTCTATAGAGGTAGGAAAAAATCTCGAGGCGCCAATTAAGGTTATAGTGCACCAAAAAGGGTGTTTTATAAAGTTCTCGTTGGAAAGGGACCAGTTCCATATTTGTTATTGTTTTTCCTATTTTTTCCGAATTTGTAATTTTGAGTTCAAGTCTTTCCGTTTGCGTCAAGGCATTTATGTCTAAAAATAGAAATAAAATTAAACGTTTAGCTATAGGTTCTATATTCAAAATTTAAAGTTTTAAAAAAAATAAAAAGTGACTTCAAACCGCCTAATATGAAAAAAAAACGTCGTTTGTTGTTTTGTATGAGCAACACATGACATTTTGAAGAAACTTTTTCAGGGGTGCCAAGGGTAGCTGAGTTTTCGGTGAAGATGGTTTGACTCAAAACCGACTATCCGCCATTTTGGGGGAATTCAAAAATGGCCACGTGGGGTGGGTAATGGCCACACTGCGACAACATCTGCAGTGCCCTGATGTGGCAATAGTCCGTCCGTGGTGATAACTAGTTCGTTTCTTTTTTTTCCCTAGTTCCCTCAGGCCTGATTTAAGTTTTTGGCTGCAGGCGAGGTTGAGTTTCCGGGGGCAAGATCCCCCCCGTCCGACGAGCTGACGCCGTGCATGTGCAAGCAGGCCGCGTCCCCGGGACTTAACATTCCATCCTTTTTTCCAAACCTACCTTTTCCTAGTTTCCTACCCTTTCTCTTCTCCCATCCTACTTCCTTACCGACTCCGCACCTCCTCTTGCCTCGCAACACGATGAACACCATCATCGCCACCTGAGTAGCGTAGGTTGCAAGCGAAAAGAGCCTGCGCGCATAAGCCAACCCTTTGGTATACAGAGCATGTGATCATCACCACCTGATGAACGGTGGTTGCGACCGAAAAATACGAATTGCTTCGCATGGAATTTATGATCGCAGTACAGAGCAAGAGCTTCAACAACAACACATTACCGGACCCAGAGCAAGGCATCACTTAAAAAATAAATTATAAATCTTTGAGCGTAATTCTTTTTCTTCATTAAAAATTCTGAGCTTTTCGAACATTCCGCAATAAAAAATAATACAAATTAAATTCAGAAATCAAATTCCGACAGTGACAATTTAAAAAAAGTCAGTTTGTTTCGAATGTTTTCGAACAAGTTTTCGAAGAGAGCACTCGTAACTTATGAGTGATCGGGAGCACTCATAACTTTTACGAGCGCTCATAAATACTCAATATTATTGCTTGGTGAATGGATTTGTGAGCCTCTTAAGTTATGAGCGTTCGGTGAATACCGCCCTAAGTATTTATATTATATCTAGTAGTCGTAAAGAAGTATATTGTTATTATTATAATGTATTATCTGTTAGATGAAATAAATGAACTAAATAAATAAATAATAATTCAAAATGAACAAGAAAAATGTGTTTGGACTCGTTCCGAAATAATTATTCTACTAGAAATAAGTAAAGACAACAAAATAGTTGATTATTTCAAAACGTTTTTACAGTACATGGTCCAAAAATACATGTGTTTAGGTGGAAAGCGTTATGTACAGCTATGTAGAGATATTTTTGGATTTAAGTATAAGTGGAAGGGATAAATTGTGGAAAAATAGTGGCTTTCATTTGAATTATCTAAAGTCACAAACTAGTACGATTGCATTGTATGTTTATTGGGTACGTTCGATAACAAAAATTCGGCACTCGGACGAACGTTGATGTTTACACATCTTAACCGTGAGTCCTGGGACTCACACTTTTTTTTTTTTTGCTACAAGACTAATTATACAATTAAGAAATGCAAACGATATATGTTTAACTAACTCAACTAAAGCATGTAGTCAGAATTCACTTTTTTATAAAAGCATGAAATTGTTTAATTCTCTACCTAATAATATTAGAAATCAAGACCCTGTTTCAAAGTTTCAAAAACTATTGAAAATATTTGTTATAACAAATTTGTAATTGCTGTAATAATACATGGAAATATCTAAATAAAATAAACTATTACTATTACTATTACTAAACGTTTTCTTACAAATATTCGAAAAAATATTTTTTTTTTTAATATTCTAAGTTTTTTTTTGAAAAATTAAAATCTTCAAAACGTTTATTTCCTAAAATAAATACTACGAAGTACTTACAATTTAAAGAAATGTCTTATATAAAAAATTAATTTTATAATAAAACGGTTTTTAAGCTTTGTTCGCATAAATTCATACTTTTTTAGAAATCATACGGCAATTTTATGCATCTGAACGTTTTTATCACATTAAATTCATGTTTTATATGTATTTATACGAGTACATACATAATTTTTAAATTCCAAAGTATTTTTACATAAGAGCAAGTACGTGCGATCCAGTCGTGCATTTTATTTTTTTCGTTTTTGCAATGATTTCTTAGAGATATTCTACGTCTTCATGTTCGTATGTAACAGAAATATGCGTTTCCTGAACATTTCCATTTTATATTGGCGTAACGACCAATTAAAAAATAAATTGATAAAACTCATATAATACCGAATCGAATGTTTTACTAAACGCTGATGATTTAGCAAATTTCTCTTATAACGGTATTATGGTTAGCGAGCTTCCCCGTTCGCTTCAAATATCAATGCTCCCAAAAGAGAAATCACTTGTAATTCGATAAAGTACACAGCTTTCAAAGTTGCACGCACAATGTGTTCACTTGTAGTTTCTTCACTTATTCCGCAGATCACTATGTAAAGAAATGGACAATAAATAGTGGCAAACGAATTGGTTTATCAGAGAAAAGCAGAACCTCTGGCTTCTTGATTCCAATATGGAGCATACAATCCACTGAACGCCGGCACAAAATACACATCGCCACAATTATCTACCGAACTTGCCATTTCCTCTATCTCACCGAACTCGCCGACGACACCTAAGTTATCCTTCAGCCAATTGAAAGCCGCTTCCCGCTATTGCCACACTGCCCTCTAGAGCGTAAAATGGATGGGCGGTTTTACCTAACTGATAGCCTACGGTTGTGAGCAGCCCATGCCCATGGGCCGAACTTACAATTGAGTTACCGGTATTGTAGAGCAAGAAACAACCTGTGCCATATGTGGTTTTGGCTTGTCCTCTGTGCAAGCACTGTTGTCCCACTAAGGCAGCTTGCTGGTCTCCTAGGCAAACTGCTAGGGGTATTCCTTTGAGTGAAGGCAGTTCAATGTTGGCATAAATTTCAGCGCTGGATCGGATTTCGGGTAAAATGCTGCGCGGAAGGTCAAAGAACTTAAGTAATTGCGGATCCCATTTGAGAGTCTCAATGTTCATGAGAATCGTTCGGGTTGCGTTCGTAACGTCTGTTATGTGCAGACCGTTTCCAAATCAACCAGGAATCCACTGTTCCGAAGAGGCAAGTGCCGTCTTTCATGGCCTTGGTGACATGAGGTACGTTGTCCTTTAACCAACGCAGTTTCAAGCCAGAAAAGTATGGAGAGAGAGGTAGGCCACAGAGTGGTTTCAAATAATTTTTGTTGTACGATTTATTTGGGATTATTTCCATCAAATGATCAACAGTAGAAGAGGTTCTCATATCTAGCCAGATGATAGCATTGTGAAGGGGTTTTCCTGGTATTCTTGTCCCAGATAACTGTCGACTCTCTTTGATTAGTCACTCCTACTGCCACTATATCCTAAGATAGCTCAATGGAATATATGTAAACTTTTTTTTTTAAGAAAATAAAAGTGGGCATAAACTTACTTGCACTTGTCCTCCTAGTACTACGAGTTTTTCAGGGCTTCGTCAATACATGTACTTACAGTAGACAGGATGAGCATTGGATCCTGTTCTACCCATCCTTCTTGTGGGTAGATTTGGGGGACATTCATCTGGTGATAACAATTTCATCCTTTCCAGCTTTGAAAATCATAAAACGAGCAGAAGATGTGCCTTCATCTATGGCTCCAATAAGTTGCCCAAACTTCAATTTTTTAAACTTTAAATAATACGTAATTCAAAAATAATTGTTGAACTTTACACCACGATCGAATAAAGCTGCCAGTCATACGTTTGGTAACAATATTTGGATGAATGTATAAATCTTTAAGCTTGGGATTACCCTTGTTTTGGGACATTAGAAGTGTGTCCTGCTTTACAAGATCTTCTTTTTCGCGCTCTTCAGCTTCGCGTGTTTTAAAGCGTTTTTGGACCTCTTTGATGAGACGGAACGCATTATTAAGATTCGATTAGGGAGCTGAGATTTCACCAGGTTCTTTTGTGTTGGCACTGCGACAGGTTCTACAAATAAAAAAATAATCAATAAATTTTATATTTAATTAATTTTTTCAGAAAACTTACACTTCTTTGACGAATGTGGCTTTGGATTGTGGGTAAATTCCACCTTCATTGCGTCCTATTGTTGCACCAAGATGGAAAAAGTTGATACGCAGATACGTATACTCTCCTTCCACCGATTGTGAGATATTTTTGATCGGCGGAAACTAGATATTTGAAACTAGGGGCGGTATTCACCGAACGCTCATAACTTAAGAGGCTCACAAATCCATTCACCAAGCAATAATATTGAATATTTATGAGTGCTCGTAAAAGTTATGAGTGCTCCTGATCACTCATAAGTTACGAGAGCTCTCTCCGAAACTTGTTCGAAAACATTCGAAACAAACTGACTTTTTTTAAATTGTCACTGTCGCAATTTGATTTGTTAATTTACGAGTAATTCAATTCAAAGCTCAAATTAAACAGAAATTACTTTCTATCTTCTTTGTTAATTTAATTGTATTGAAAAAACTTCAATAATAAATTAAGAAAAAAAACATCAACAATTAAAAGTATCAACGCAATTTTATTAATCAATTTTACATGATCTACACAATCAACAAACTTGCAACGCAGGAGAGTCTGGACGGATGAAAAGGAGCGCGTTGGTGTTCCATAAGCCAGCCGCTGACGACCTTCTTAATTTCGATGGATTCTGTGAGAGGCCGCTTCCCGCTATTGCCACACTGCCCTCTAGAGCGTAAAATGGATGGGCGGTTTTACCTAACTGATAGCCTACGGTTGTGAGCAGCCCATGCCCATGGGCCGAACTTACAATTGAGTTACCGGTATTGTAGAGCAAGAAACAACCTGTGCCATATGTGGCTTTGGCTTGTCCTCTGTGCAAGCACTGTTGTCCCACTAAGGCAGCTTGCTGGTCTCCTAGGCAAGCTGCTAGGGGTATTCCTTTGAGTGAAGGCAGTTCAATGTTGGCATAAATTTCAGCGCTGGATCGGATTTCGGGTAAAATGCTGCGCGGAAGGTCAAAGAACTTAAGTAATTGCGGATCCCATTTGAGAGTCTCAATGTTCATGAGCATCGTTCGGGTTGCGTTCGTAACGTCTGTTATGTGCAGACCGTTTCCAAATCAACCAGGAATCCACTGTTCCGAAGAGGCAAGTGCCGTCTTTCATGGCCTTGGTGACATGAGGTACGTTGTCCTTTAACCAACGCAGTTTCAAGCTAGAAAAGTATGGAGAGAGAGGTAGGCCACAGAGTGGTTTCAAATAATTTTTGTTGTACGATTTATTTGGGATTATTTCCATCAAATGATCAACAGTAGAAGAGGTTCTCATATCTAGCCAGATGATAGCATTGTGAAGGGGTTTTCCTGGTGTTCTTGTCCCAGATAACAATAATATTGAATATTTATGAGTGCTCGTAAAAGTTATGAGTGCTCCTGATCACTCATAAGTTACGAGAGCTCTCTCCGAAACTTGTTCGAAAACATTCGAAACAAACTGACTTTTTTTAAATTGTCACTGTCGCAATTTGATTTGTTAATTTACGAGTAATTCAATTCAAAGCTCAAATTAAACAGAAATTACTTTCTATCTTCTTTGTTAATTTAATTGTATTGAAAAAACTTCAATAATAAATTAAGAAAAAAAACATCAACAATTAAAAGTATCAACGCAATTTTATTAATCAATTTTACATGATCTAGCTACACAATCAACAAACTTGCAACGCAGGAGAGTCTGGACGGATGAAAAGGAGCGCGTTGGTGTTCCATAAGCCAGCCGCTGACGAACTTCTTAATTTCGATGGATTCTGTGAGAGGCCTTGATCTGGGACTGGAGCAGATGAAGACTGAAATGAATCCGATGATTTGTTTTGAATTGCAATATGCTGTCTCTGGACGCATGTCGCTATGTTTCTTATCGGGTATACAATTGGTTTGAATGGCAGCAAAAGCCATTATTTGAGAATTTAAATAGAAGTTTTGGTTGGATTATAAAATAAATGAAAAATTTGGTGTGCAGAAAAGACTTTCGTTTTTTGTTCTTTAAATATGAGATGACAGTTCAAAGTTGATGCGTTTTGTTTTTATGACTTATATTTTGCATTTGACTTCTCGGCTGTCAGTCTTGTTTGAAAACAGATTGAATTCACAGTTTGAACATACCTGGTTGAGAGGGAGTGGCTCTCATTTTCGGACTTCGAAATATACTTATGAGGGGTTGGTGAATAGCACAAATAATTTCCAATTTATGAGCCTCTTAAATTTAAGAGCCGTTTATGAGCTTTCGGTGAATACTGCCCTAGATATTTGAAACTAGATATTGGAAACTAGATATTTTGTGCGCAGCTGTCAACGTCAACTGAATAAAAAAAAAAAAAAACAATTTTCTTCTTGTTTTCTTTTATCTGACGTTTGTATACAATTCATCGTTTGGTAGCACAGTTTTAAGCCTCGATAAAAATTATGCCCCGAAAATTCTCGGGGCATCGCTGATGCCCATATACGCTTAGTTGTTGTTGCATTTAACATGTGAATTGTTTACCCCAGGCATCGTTTTTTTATCTTCGCCTATTGAAAAGGTAAAAAAAACACACCTAATACTGTGATAATCGAAGTTCGCTTAATTATTCGCAACTTATCGAACGTTCGATTCGCTATTCATAATGAGGGCCTTATTCTCTATCATACTAACTTTTTTTTTAAGATGACTTAAGTTTAAGTTGTACTTGCACGTCATATCCATTTTGTGGTATTTATGTTGGGTGTTGGGTCCGATAACAAACTATATTCATATTCGTAATTTTCGATGAAACTAAATTGTACTAAGTACACACTTATCGGGACAGTATTGTCATCAGCAACTGAGTACCAAAATAATCTTAATTTTAATTTGCAAAATCTAATAATTCAGAAGGATCCAATCGAGCTAAAAGACTTAACCGAAATAATAAAGAACTCAACAAATGATCAGAGCGGTAGCTCAAAATTTAAGCCGAAGAATAAATGGTACAATTATGAGTGCGAAACAGCCAGAAAAAAAAGTTATAAATTACTCAATATTTTTCGGAAAACGGAAAGCCACGAAGATAAAGAGAACTATCTACGAGCTCAAAAAGAATATAAGACTATTTGCAAAAGGAGTAAGTCCACATACAACAATCAGCTTGACCTCAAAATAAGCAGTGTAAAAGACAGTAAAGAGTGGTGGAAGTTGGCAAAGGAAATACGTAACCAAGATCATCAAATCTTACCTCAAATTTCCGCTCCTGAGTTTAGAACATATTATAGTTCACTTCTTAACCCAAATCAAACGCCAAATCAGATTTTCTATGCACCTAATTTAATTCAGGATCGGGATCTGGATATGTCTATAACTGTAGATGAAATTATAAGTATTCTAAAAAAAGTTAAACTAAACAAAGCACCAGGAGAGGACAGGATTACCTATGAATTCTTCATAAATGCAACAGATGACTTCTTGGAGCAACTGGCAGCAGGATTTAATAGGATGTTGAACGACTGCAAAGTAGAAGAAGCCTTTGTGAAAACAATTATCTTTCCCATATTTAAAAAAGGGGATACAAATCAGCCGAGTAATTACAGGGGAATCTCCTTCATGAATTGTGTGGCCAAGATTATGATGGGAATTCTCAACGAGAGGCTGTACTCATGGGTGGAGGCAAATGATATACTTACAGAATTTCAAGCGGGCTTTAGGAAAAAATATTCGACGGTGGATAACATTTATAATCTGGCATCAATCGTTCATCTGAAGTTGGCACAAAAAAAGAAGGTGTATGCATTTTTTGTCGATCTGAAAGCTGCATTTGATAAAATCTCAAGAAAATTGCTTATCTACAAACTACATACAATAGGAGTTTCGACAAAATTTGTAAACTTGATAGAAGCCATATACTCCAACACACAATCAGCTGTTTGGACGGGAGAAGAGCTCTCCGAATATTTTGAGACACTTTTTGGAGTCAAACAGGGATGCTTGCTATCACCGTTGCTTTTCGCACTGTATATAAACGATTTGCATGAATCTTTAGGAGGAGGACTCTTTATTGACTTGTTCAACATAAGATTGCTGCTTTATGCAGACGATATGGTTATTCTGGCGGATGATGTCACGGTCTTGCAGCAGATGATAACGCAACTGGAATGTTACTGCATTAAATGGAGCCTAGAAGTAAATCTATCTAAATCCGAGATAATGGTGTTCAGAAATGGTGGAAGGTTATCTAGTCATGAAAATTGGACATTAAATGGGGAAAGAATTCGAATTGTCTCCAACTATACTTATTTAGGAGTTTTACTTTCACCAAAGATGTCGTTTTCAAAGCACGTAGAAAAGAGAAACACTGCAGCCAAGAACAGCATAAACTCGACGTGGCAATGCTTTCTAGCAAAAAGAAATGTCAATTTAAAAACCAAATGGAAACTATTTCAGGCGGTTTGTAGAGCTATTCAAACCTACGGTGCTCAGATCTGGGGCTTTGGAATGTTCGAAGAAGTGGATAAACTTCAACGCTATTTTTTGAAACGAATTTTAAAATTGCCTACATTTACTCCAAACTACTCTTTGGCAATGGAAACTGGGGCGGAGGACGGACATTACTATACCCTTGATCTTCACCTCAGATATATATCGAAAACAATATTTGAATACAGTGCAACAAGACTACCGCATCAGCTAACAAAAATACTTTTGAGGGAAAAATTGTTCTGGGTAAAGGAATTGAACAATCTTGGATATTGTTTTGGACTGTGTTGGGATGAGAGATCTATTTCTCAAATTGATTGGATCCAAAAAGGCAATGATCTATTGCGGCTGTTGAAATCAGAGGGTCAACAAGTAAACCTACGAAGGGCATCTGAGAGCGGTACGCGCATCTACAAACATCTGGATCATTTAAGAGGACAGATTTACATTAACGATGGTTTCGAACTGAACAAGATCACCTGGATTTTTAGGGCAAGATGTGATTTAATCAAGCTTAATGGAAACGGATTTGGCCAGAACGAATCAACATTATGTACTGTGTGCAACTTAAGGGAGGAAGAAAACATCCAGCATTTCTTGGGCAGATGTCCGGGTTTAAAGGAATTTAGGGTGGCCTTCCTTGGGAAAGTTTGGTTAACAGAAGCCGAAATAATCCAGGTGCTCAATGGAGAAAACAGCACCAGTTTTGAAGGACTTGCGAATTTTATCACTGTAGCCTTACCATACCGAAATGAACTAGTGAGAGAATATAACCAGTAAAAAAAAAAAAAAAAAATTTCTTAAAATTATCAGCAAATTTTGATTTAAAACTAATAATTGTTATAGTATTTATGTAAATTCAACTACCCGACAGACGACGTTGGTCAATGTCGTAAGTTTTGCATTTTTAACTTCAAAAGAAACTTAAAATCTTATTTGAAAATGTTAACTTCTAGATATTAAGTTGGAAATAAAAAACATTTTACTACTACTACTATTGTCATCAGCACTTATTCATGTATAATTCAATCTTTACTTAGCAATAATTGTAGGATTAGATTTATTTATCATATACATATACAGTGGCGGTCAAAATAAACGTAGTGTAAATAAAATAATTAGTAAGTCCCTGAATGTTCATGTTTTTGAGAAGGAATATTCTGTGGTCAGACGAGTCCAAGATTGTATTATATGGTGGAAAGGGATCTCGTTAATATGTAAGAAGGCCTCCAAATACAGCATATATAATACACGCTTCACAGCCAAGACAAGGAGGAGGATCCAGCATAATGGCTTGAGCATGTTTCTCCTTCCATGGTGTTGGTCCCATATACCGGGTTTCAGGAGGCATTATGGATCAGCATCTTTATATAAAGATCATGGAGGAAGTTATGTTGCCATAATGCTGAAGATGAAAATGCCACTGAAATGGGTCTTTCATCAAGACAACGACCCCAAGCATACAAATAAACTTGCAAAGCAGTGATTCCAAGAAAAGAGGGTTAATGTGATGGATTGGCCTGCGCAGTCCCCAGACCTCAACCCTATAGAAAATCTTTGGTGCGATGTCAAGAAGTATGTTGCTAGTTGTGAGCCAACTACAAACACAGCCCTTTGGGGAGCTATACTGTAGTCTTGGAATTCCATATCTATAGAAAGATGTGAAAATTTTATTAATTAGATGCAACGTCGATGCACTGCTATTATTTCTAGGAAACTAAATATTAATTTAAGGTTCAAACACTCAACTATCCCTTCTGGTAGAAATTGTCTGTTAACTTTCCTTTTTGTAATATTTAAAGGTGAATTTTGAATGCACTACTATTTTTTTGACCGCTGTTTTTCTATATGACTTGGATGGATTTGATATTACCAACTGATGTATTGAATTTGAAAATGATTTTTTCCTGAAATTAGAAGCCTAAAAAACATTAATTTGAAAATCAGATGACTATTTATCTCTTTAAAGCTAGTACATTAGGCGTGTTTTTTTTTGCAAGTCCATATAGAATTGTAAAAAAAAACGACATCGGGACTAAGCGCTTTACATGCAAATGCAACAACTACTTAAATCTATACAGAGTTAGCTAAGACCAGATAATTTTCGAGAGTAATGGTGGATTTACATGTTTCTGCATCTGCAAAATGCAGAAAAGTAGAGAGAGGCAGATATATGTCGAAACCTGAAAGTGGGAGAGAATACACAGGTGGTAACTCTTTTTTGCTTCCTATAAACTGCTATAACTTGTTAATCATATGTCATGATAAACACCATCATGGATGAACCCCATCTGTCATCTTCAATTCAAAAAAACTGTTATATAATCCAGTGCATTCAGTGATACTATCGAATAAGTCGATAGTTTTTATTCAATTGTTCCCATCACTCTGGTGTCTTCTGGTATTGTGAGTTGTGACAACTCAAAAACATTGCAATTTTTGTAAGCAAAGAAAATACCATAGCCACAGTCAAGGCACAGGTCCACGGGTATTAAATATTAATATACATATTTATAATCAATTGATGTTCTGTTGATAATCAATGCCTCCCTAGAGAAGGCCAGTGCTTTTTCCTTTAAGATTTAAGTTTAATTGTTAAAATACTGAATTGCAATAAGTCAAATCGATTTTCCATTTTGTAAATGAAAAAAATAGTAAACATAAATAGCTCAATATCAATAATGGTCGGTAAAACTGGAGGTGACGAAGATCCACTAAACGAAGAACGATTAGGAACAGTGCGAGAAGTTGGTTCACAAGCCGTTTGGAGTCTTTCCTCATGCAAACCCGGTACCTTCATACTTTTACAAATTTATTTAAATATAACAAATTTTTCGTGGTTCTTTTAAAGGATTTGGTGTTGAGAGACTACGTGATAACATAATGGACACATATTGGCAATCTGATGGCCAGCTCCCTCATCTTGTCAACATACAATTTCAAAGGAAAACGAGCATTAGCCAAATATACATATACACCGACTACAAGCTGGATGAAAGTTACACCCCCAGTAGAATATCAATACGTTCAGGAACTCATTTCAATGACTTACAAGAATTGGAAATTGTTGAATTGTCTGAACCAACTGGTATTTTTCTTATAAAAAGGTTTGTAAATAATACATAAATGGTTTTCTTTTTCGAAGGCTGGGTAGTTGTACCAATCAAGGATGGTCGAGGTAGACCTATTCGAACATTTATGGTACAAATTGCAGTTATCTCTAATCACCAAAACGGCAGGGATACACACATGCGTCAGATTCGAATTCATTCGCCAGTCGAGGGTAAGGATTACCCATTGGAATCATTTGGAAAATTCAACACTGTTGGATTTCAAAAATTTTCAACTCTTCGATAGCTTTTTTTAATTACTTTATTTTAGATTTAGGGTTATAGTAATCTATATAGTTAAAACCAGAAATTGCCAACAATAAAAAACTTCATAGAAAATCTGTTGAAAAATTAAATGTGTACTATTCAAATACTTCCAAATAAAATTATTCGAAAGTAATTTACGCCACGGTCATAAAACTATAAAGCAGCTTAACAGTTTACTGCAGAGACTTTAAAAGGGTTTTCACAGATCTTGAATATCTCGGTTTAATAATAAAAACTCAACATGTCAGAATGCCAGATTCCACTTTATGTATTGCAAATTTGTATTTTAATAGAAATCTCTTAATATAACAGTTTTTCCACCATTTCACGATTTTCTTACATAAAATGCAGATGCACGCTTAAAGGATGAGCTTGAAAACTAAAGCAGACTTATCCAATGAATTTTTGAAATTACTGCCGTACAAAACTACGCACCTCCCGGGAAATTATTTTTTTTTTTTAAATTAAACATTTATTTAGACAATAGTTATAGTCCCTCATTATGAATGAATCGATAAGTTGCGAATAATTAAGGTCCTCATTATGAAAAGCGAATCGAACTAAAATCTTTGCGAATTCGATAAATTCTTATTATGAATAGCGATTCGCTTTATTTAAGTTCGCTAAAAATGTCAAAACCTTAGCGAATTTATTTAGCGAGGAATTACAAATAGCGAATGTTCGCTAATCATACCGCTTGAAATGTGAAATCTAGTCGAATCAAATTATTAGTGATAACGCAAGCGAATGAAAAATTGAAGTACCTTTCTATCAATATTTATTTTGGAAGTAATGAGTTAAATATGAAAATGGTAGTTACAAATAATTGTTTTTTGTTTTGACCCAAAATTTAAGGTTAAATTAAAAAAAAAAAAATTAATAATCAGTTCGATCATCGAAGCTAGACACAATAAAATAAACTTCTAAAGAAGCTATTTCATTCTTTCTTTAATCGTTCTGTTTTAGGCTTGAGTTGCAAGATTCGTTAGGTAATGGCTCAATTGCTACATATATATGTATGTACATAATATCGCTCATTTGCTACAAGAACTTCATAACTCAAATATTCAAAATTTTGAGTTAGCTGCAAGAATGTTAAAAAAAATTGTTTGTCCTTTACCTTTTTAGAGGATCATACTTTGATATAAGTAAACTACTCAAAACAAAATAGGGCCCACCCAAGATTTAATTTGAATTTTGTCTAAAAAATACTTTATTGGTAAACATTGTCGAAGCAAAGCATTAAACCGCAGAGTTTGTGTGTCTATAAGCCCTTATCAATGCTTTGAACAACAATTTTACCGTTACCTATAAGTGAGTAGACAAAAAAAGTCCATCGCTCGAGAAAAAAATCAATGCAAAAATTGCTGTGCTGTTTTCATAGTCCGACTCTAAGCGTTAGTGGTTATTGTTACTTTCTTTAATCGTTTTTTTTTCGTCGTGATTAAAAGTGATTACCATGCCGAGTTCTCGGCATCATTTGGGTACGGAAAATGCAATAAGAGCGGTAATTATGCTTCAGCAAGGAGAGTCTCAAAGGGCTGTTGCAAGTCATATAGGTGTGTCGAGACGAGCTATCCAAAACGTGTGGGAACGCTTCCAGGAGAACGAAAGTGTTACAAGAAGACCTGGATCAGGAAGAATCAGAGTCACAACTGCGCAAGAAGACCGGTACATTAGAATTACAGCACGTCGGGAGCGCACCGTAAGCGCTCGGGCCTTACAAACTCAACTGTGGCAATCAACTGGCACTCAAGTAAGTGATCAAACCATACGCAATCGACTCCACGAAGATGGTTAACGTTCCAGAGTGCGTGCTATTCGGCCGAAACTTACAGCGGCCCATCGGGCAGCACGCTTAAGGTACGCCCGTGAGCATTTGGAGTGGACTATGGATAACTGGAGGTCTGTACTCTTTACAGACGAATGCAGAATCAAATTTTTTAGTGATGACAAACGCGTACGCGTGTGGAGAAGACAAGGTGAACGTTTTACCGACCCGTGCATTCATGGAAGTGACCGTTTTGGGGGCCCAAGTGTTATGGTATGGGCTGGAATAAGTTTACTAGGTAAAACAGAGCTTATAATCTTGGATGAGGGTACTGTAACCGCCGCCAGTTACGTTGAAATGGTACTAAGACCTGTTGTAATCCCATTTTCACAAAGAGTTGGCGATCGGTTTGTTCTTATGCAAGATAATGCTCGCCCACATACAGCCCGTAGTACCCTAGGAGCACTTTCTGACGCCAATATAACACTTTTGCCATGGCCAGCAAGAAGCCCAGACCTCAATCCCATTGAGCATTTATGGGACCAGTTAAAAAGAAGCCTCAAAGAGAATTACAGCCATGTCAACACTAAACGTGAGCTCATAAACGCGTTGAACGTTGAACAAATTGTACCGTTATTTTGCTTAACAGCAGTAATGTGTATGACAAGACACTTGTGCCATATGCAGAGAATAGAAATGGATTTGATATTAACGGTATTTTTTGGTCTATTTACGTATTAGCTTGGTTGTATACTTACTTTTGTGACTGTGTGTATGTACTCGAAGAAATGAACGATTGATTCAAATCAACATTTAACCGTGCGATCTCATGTACAACTTAGTTGGATATACCAGATAAACCATTACATAATGAATCTCGCAATACAAGCCTTGAACCAGAGCCATTATTTTGGAATGAATTATTAGCTTCTTTATAATATTTGTATTGTGTCTAGCTTTAAAAAAATTGCAATCAAAATAAATTAACAATATAAGCATAACAAAACAAGAATTAATTTAGGAATGAAAACAAAATACAAATTCATTTAAAAGGAACGTATATTACATGACAAAAAACTAAATTGAACCATAACCATAAACATGAATGGATACAGATATACATATCGATCATTTGCTACAAGAACGTCATAACTCAAAATTGATTATTTTGGAATGAATGCTATTAAAACTTTTTTTTTTCTCATAACAGTTATGGAAAAAGGAATTCGGTGCACAAAAACAAAACTGTTGTGTGAAATTAAAGAGATATATCAAATATGATGCTCTAGAAAGGTAAAGGAGAAGCAATTTTATTAACATTCTTGCAGCTAACTCAAAATTTTGAATATTTGAGTTATGACCGTCTTGTAGCAAAAGAGCGATATATGTACATACAGTAGATCAAAAAAGAAATCGTACACACAAGTTTTTTCTCTTTAAATCACAAAATAAAATTGATGAAGGTTAGAAAATTGCGTATTTCTGCATTTATACATAGTTTTTACTATAAACTCTGGATATTAAGCAAAAATTACAGTTTTATTGACAAATTGTCATCGAAATTTAATTTAAAAGAAAATAATCGCAAATTTAATATCAAAAAAGAAATCGGACACTCTGTGGTATACTCATTTTTTTGTTTTTAACGGGACAAATATAACACTTTTAGGTTCTTAAAATTCCGTTACATATGTCAGATGTTTATTCGATTTGAATTTTATGTGTTATTATTAATAAGGTCAAAATGAAAGAGCAATGTTGATATACAACGATAGAAGTGCGAAAAATAGTGATAAAACATTTTTAAAAAGGTAACTCTGTACGTGCTATTGCAGAAATTGTAGAAAGAAGCAAGTCTACGGTAGGAGACATCATAAAAAGATTCAAAACAACAAAATCTGTTGAAAATTTACAAAAATCTTGAAAACCAAAAAAGTTTACTGCAGGCGATGAAGGTTGGATATTGTAATTAGTTAAAAAATAAATTCCAAATAGGTGCACCAAAGTTGACGGTGGAGGTAAGGAAATACTTGCAATTAGATGTTAACCCTGAAACCGTAAAAACAGTGCTGCGAAAAAGTAATTTTCATGGGAAGAGTGGCAAGCAAAAAACTTTTATCAACAAGAAAAACCGAATCAAGAGAAATAGTTTTTAAGAAGCTACCACAAGACGGATTTGTCGTTCTGGAATCGTGTTTTGTCTCTGACGAGAGTAAATTTAATAAAAAGAGAGAACAAACACGATTCCAGAATGACAAATCCGTCTTTTGGTAGCTTCTTATAAACTTTTTCTCTTGATTCGGTTTTTCTTGTTGATAAAAGGTTTTTTTCTTGCCACTCTTCCATGAAAATTACTTTTTCGCAGCACTGTTTTTACGGTTTCAGGGTTAACATCTTATTGCAAGTATTTCCTTACCTCCACCGTCAACTTTGGTGCACCTATTTGGAATTTATTTTTTAACTAATTACAATATCCAACCTTCATCGCCTGCAGTAAACTTTTTTGGTCTTCAAGATTTTTGTAAATTTTCAACAGATTTTGTTGTTTTGAATCTTTTTATGATGTCTCCTACCGTAGACTTGCTTCTTTCTACAATTTCTGCAATAGCACGTACAGAGTTACCTTTTTAAAAATGTTTTATCACTATTTTTCGCACTTCTATCGTTGTATATCAACATTGCTCTTTCATTTTGACCTTATTAATAATGACACATAAAATTCAAATCGAATAAACATCTGACATATGTAACGGAATTTTAAGAACCTAAAAGTGTTATATTTGTCCCGTTAAAAACAAAAAAATGAGTATACCACAGAGTGTCCGATTTCTTTTTTGATATTAAATTTGCGATTATTTTCTTTTAAATTAAATTTCGATGACAATTTGTCAATAAAACTGTAATTTTTGCTTAATATCCAGAATTTATAGTAAAAACTATGTATAAATGCAGGATTCGTAACAAGTTTCCGATTACGATGGAATTCGTGATAGGGCTGAATAAGAATTTATCGAATTCGCAAAGATTTTAGTTCGATTCGCTATTCATAATCAGGCCCTAAATGGAATAAAAAAAAGTAGAATTCTGTTACTGTTAAGCGAATTATTCGCCAACCATGATGTTTTTCGCTTTTATTGGCCATTTTTATAAAACTTCCTTTATTTTGGGGTCTACTAATCTCATCGAAAGTGAACAATACTGTCATTTCAGTGAAACACTATTCCAATTATTCGCTCTAATTGTAATCTTCGTTGCCATATACTACCTAAGCCCCATTGTTTACAGCTTTGTCTCCATAGAAAAAATGATGCACTAGGGCTAAGCTTTCAAACGATATAAAATGCCCATTCTCCTTTATTAAAACAATTACACTAAAACACTTAAGAATTTCTGTAGGTTGAATAGGTATTCTTAAATTATAATAAAGAAGTTGCATGGGCTGATTATAATGGGCTAAGGCGTTGCACCCATTGGAGAACTTAGTTGCCTGCAACTTTAATTTGCCACAATTGCTCCAAGCGAGTAACCAAGTTGCTCTTATTAAGGAAAAATTAAAAAATTATGAGATTTTCAGTAAATTCATGATTTCATGAGAAGAGGTCAAAAATTATGAGAATCATGATAAATCATGAGATTCGGCAACACTGAACAGAAGTTAACGCAAATAAAGTTAATTTCTTTATTACTTACATTTTAATTAACTATTTCTTTAAAAAGAAAACACTTTCCGCAACAAGAACTTGTCCGAGGATTTCGGAGAAAATAAAATAAGACTATTAGGAGTGCTTCATCGCACACAAATGGCATGCGTTGAATTTCGTCGGACAGAATTTCCGATCTATTGACTTATTATCAACTGATCGGAGAAATACCATGAAGCAAAATGCCTCCGATTCGTAGGAAATCGGAGAATTCCGCTCCGACAGTTACCTCGATAGGGCCCTATATCTTTAAAGTTAGGCAAAAAGGTCTTGTCAGAAATTTCAATTTTCCGTGAAATGGAATTTAATTTTTAATATTCTCTAATTATTTGCAAATCAGAATAAAAATTGTTCGATAAGTAATAATAGAATTTATTTTCCAGTTATTCTTTTTCCCCGACGTCAAAGATAAGTAAAAAATGTATATTGCCTTTTCTCAACCCCAAATAAAGCTAAATAAATGATTAAAATAAATTCTATTTTTTCTCCTTGGATGATATTTTTTTTAAATTATATCACAAAAAGTTATGAAGAGCTAGCTACAGCTTAATAACTTTTTTTTTTATTTTGCAGCAGCAAATCTATTTGAAATGTCCTTCCAATTTGCAATTTCGAAGATTGCCTCAACATAAGATGGTCGTACGTTTTTATACTGAAGATAGTAGGCATGCTCCCAGACGTCAATACCGAACAGTGGAATAAGTCCTATAAATAAAAAAATTATAATTTTCGTTCCTCTGCAATAAAATTCTTAAATACCAGTACTAGCTTCAAGAGGATCTTGGTTTGGCAAAGCAGCAAGTTGAAGCTTTCCACTTTTCTTGTTATAAGCCAACCATCCCCAGCCAGATCCCTGAATGGCAACAGTTAAAGTGGTTAATTCTTTTTTAAAATTATCGAAACTGCAAAACTGTTCCTCCAAAGCCGATTTGAGCTCTTTCGATGGCTCAGTGCGATCTGGAGTGAGGTTTTGCCAGAAAATTGAGTGATTAATGTGACCACCACCATTGAAGCGCAAAGCACCACTCAGAGAAATGATTTTCGAGACATCGTTCCTTGACTGAGCATCTCTTAGTTGTTCCTCGGCTGCATTTAGATTAGTGACATAAGTCTGGTGGTGTTTTGTGTGATGAATCTAAGAACAAAAAAAAATTAATTGTGATATAAGTGAACGTTTTTTTTATACAGCTTACTTCCATTATTTCTTTACAGATAACTGGCTCAAGAGCTCCATAATCGTATGATAACGATGGTAAAGTATGTTTACCTCTAATAATCAACCTAATGAATAAAACATAAATAATTTGCAAGTGAATTGATTTTATGTAATCACAAGTTCACGGTCATTTAAAAAAAAGGGTACTTTTACAAACTCACTTAGTTGTATTAGACAAGTTTCTCACTAAGGAAAACATTGTTGGTATTCAAGAGCTGAGAAAACATTTACCTATTAGACTTATTTAGATTTAATGATTAATTTAATGAATTACCGATTCGATTGCAAGTGAAATTACTTATCTTCTAATTAAATGCTCCGACAAACTTGACGACCGGCTCTTAGAAAATTATATTACATATGCCTATATAAAGTATGTATATGTATTTATATTTTAATTCTATTTTATGTATATTATATATAAGCAACTCCAATTTAACTATGTGTATATAAGGTGTTGAAACGAGCTTGAAGCTCGCTTCGACCCTTTGTATACCTGTAATGTGTTGAAATGAGCTTCGTTCGACTAGATCCCACTCGTTCAGCGGTGTCGACTTTGTATATAAACTCTATAGTACTCTCATGGAACAGAATTAAATGTTTGTTGTATCTGCCTTGTGAGGCGCTGATATCGTTATATTTATTAGAGTCATTGACTTATTATACATGGACTGCCAGAGTCCAACTTCACGATGGTTCAACTAGCGCTCTTGGTGCAAACTCGGAAAACATAGTGTAACTTTTGGTATCTGATATATCAGTTTTTGACATAATTGAGTTTGTAAAGGGTGTTGAGCGGGAATTGTTTAAGTTTGTTATTAAATAAGAACTTGAGGGCTATTTTCATGCTTTATTTGCCGATTTAAGAGTCATATAAGCATTTATCATAGACAGGAGAAGAGCATTACTTATATCAATTTGTAAACACCTTATTGTTTAACACAAATCAAAATTTCAACTTTTCATTTCAATTTATTGTTAACATTGTGTTCAAATCATGATGAAAACTATCTAGTAAAAAATGGATGCGATTCAACATGAAAAGATAAATTAAAAAGTTCATATTGTTCTACTTACATTTACGTAGATAGGAGATTTTTTTGAAATAATAGCAAATTCACTTATAGTTTGATAAATATAATGACAAAAATGCCGTTTCCATTTTAAAATATAAATATAAATTTACGAAGAACCGGTTCTACCTTTTTATTAAGCTACCTGTCAAAACCTTACAGCAACAATCGCCAAGCAATTCAGGCCCTAAAAGACAATATCCGCCGTAAAGCAGTGTTCATTAAACTAAATGCTTTGCTCTCGCGTGTTCACAAATTTCGCTGAACACCCTTTATATTATTGTTATTATTTTGTCTTGGATAACGTTAAAATGTAAAGTTCAAATTGAGATAGATGGCTATAGTTTCTATGGCAAAAATCGTAGTTCAGGCCAGGAGCCATGAGATGGCCTCTGGAATTAATATTTATTTTTACCACTTTTGTACCAACAGCTCTAATGTTGGTAGTGAGAAGTTGAACCATATTCACCATTGACATACTAGATAATAATTCAATGATATTCACAGAGCGTTTGTATGGAAATTTCATACGACTAGCAGTCCATATATAATATGTCAATGATTAGAGTAGTAATAATAATAATAATAATAATAATAATAATAATAATAATAATAATAATAATAATAATAATAATAATAATAATAATAATAATAATAATAATAAAAGAAAAATATGAGCAAAAAAAGAGATGCGGTAGTGATATATTTGTTTTGACAACAATAAAGAGAATAAGAGAGAAAACGTAATCTGGTTTTGTTTTTGCTGTCAGAATCAATTGTAGCTGTAGGTAGGGATCTAGGTATATAAAGAATTATATGCAAGGTGCGAGAGAAATACAAGCAAATAGTATTGAGAGTGTATGAGAGCTTTGTGAATTTTGTTTCATTACTCATGCAATCTGGTTTGTTTACATTTTGATACGAAACAAATTCAAAATTCGGTTTTGTTTCGTTTTTGAAAACAAAATAATTTCATATTGGCTTTATTTCGTTACGGTAACCGAAATAGTGCCAAACAAAATTTGGAAATAAAACCGAATTCTAATCATTTTGCACGAATATTTTTCAAAGCATATTTCTTATGTATTTTTTTGGTTAAGTTGAAAATTAATTTCATATTAATTTTAACTGTTTGTTTTTCAATCTAGCAAATCAAAACGAAAACAATTTCTACTGAAATAATTAACATTAAGTTTGTAATACGTAATTCTTATTAAATAATTCTTTAAAATTGGCCTTTTAGTCCAGTCAAAGGATCATGAAAAAGGGCCTGACCTTGTGCGCAGAGGCATGGTCTATTATTTTTCATAGATCGATAGGGATTAATGAGAAAGGCTTAAAATAAAATTCGCACTGCCTGACAACTTTTTTTACCAAAGTTATTAGTAAAAATGTGTTTTGTGTCATTTTTTGATCTTTCGCGAATATCTCGGCTCCAGCATCTCGTACAGAAAAAAAATAAAACATATATTTATTCATAATAACATTAACTATTATGTTATAGAACAACAAATTTGTCTAAACAAATGAAAAAGAAGTTATACTTTAATATACTTTTAATCAAAATAACATTGGCGCCTGCCAGGTGACTTAACATACCCTAAGCGAAGCGACGGAGTCGCGTTAGCGGATGTGTCCCCGAAAAAGGGATTCAAAATCCTTAAGTCCCACCGAATGTACTTTTAAACGTGATTTCAGGCTAAATTAGACATCTCAGCGAGTTAAAAATTGCATATTCGTGATCTAGGGAGTGCCATCTTTCAATCGACGTATCGCATGAAACGAAAAACGAATTTTTATCTTTAAACGTGATTTGCGGCTAAACTAGGCATCTTAGCGAGTTAAAAATTGCATATTTATAAAGATAGATATCTTCGTCCCAGATGATTCTGTTAACGTCATTTCCTCGGCCAGAAAGAGAAATCCATTATAGAAATTGTGAAAAAGACTTCATCTGATTTTTTTTTTCAAAGAAAATATCACAAATATAAAATTGTCCAAAAATAAAAATTGCATCGTTTAATGAGTTTTTTTTCTTAATAATCATGAAAAAGTAATTTTCAAACATCAAAAAATTATTTTAACTTACTATAACTTCTTTTTTATTTGTTTAGACAAATTTGTTGTTCTATAACATAATAGTTAATGTTATTATGAATAAATGAAGCGTTGAGAATGAGAAGGGGTTAAGTCACATTTTTGAAGTTTTGAGTTATAAGCGAGTTTTACGTTTATAACTTTTTTCTGAAATCGAGAGAAACTTATAAAAAAGCCATAAAAAAAAAAAAAAGGAAAACAAATGTAGGGGAGATTGGGGCACATTTGAACACGGGGCACATTTGAACAATGCTTATAAAATTTTACTTTATGACTTTTTTTTAAATTAATTTAAAACTTTAACCTGTCAATACCATGTCCATAAACGTCATTGACTTTCCTTGAATCTCTCAGTTGTCTCTCGGACTTAGAGGTGAAAGGTCCTATTGCTAGTGGAAATTTGGTCTTAGGCTTCCTTTTGCTATCTGGAATTTCAGATAATGCCTTTTCATAAAACCAACGGTGTTCTTGGGGTACAAATTTCATCTGGTCATCGAGATTTTTAATTTTTTCAATAGAAAGTTTTTTGGTTTTCTTCTCTCTTGGCAAGAAATCTTGATCTGTGGCAGGAATTTTGTTGCTTTTTCTTAAAAGCACTCTGCTGAATGCGACGTCTTCATTGTAACATTCCTTGTACAGGTAGGATCCATATTCTTGAACCCGTATTCATTTTATTCCATCGCGGAATAGAACCTTTTCACCCTCTTCATTTTGCGTGCTGTTTTTGATGTTGAGTTTAAGTTGTATGCCAGTCAGGGATCGAAAATGGTTTTCCATGTCCACTGCAATGGTGGTACGGGAGCTTGCACCTCTTATGATTTCTCGGTATTGTTCTGCTGTGTAGATGTTTTCATTTTTCTGCAAAATTTTTTCGATTCTCCCGAAGTCACGATCACTGACATCAAAATATCCTGATATAAACAACAGATGGATCTTGTTGAATGAAAGTCAAATGACCTCTGTGCTACCTCGGTCTGCAACGTCCTCCGTACATGTAAACATAGGGCTTATCACTATCCGACGTAACGGAATGAATACCTAAGTTGTAAAACCACGTCTGGCGTAGGTATAGAAAGCCTTGGAAGTTGTTAGCCTAGGTAATGGTATAGTTTGTTGCAAATCAACTGTCAAATAGCAGATATTTGAATCCAGTCGAGATTTTTTGCGATCCTGTTCTTGATGCTCAAAGGCGGCTTTATATCTCAATCGATGTTTGTGTTATTCTGTCCAGCATCACATGTGCTACAAGTATCGCTCTTGGACGTCGGAACGATGGATTGAATTTTGTATCAAAAAATTGTAGACCATATTATTTTCAAAATTGTGAAATGTAATGAAAAAGCACGTTGGTTATTCTGCACAGACTTCTTTATTACAAGTAAGATATAAAAAGGTTAAGTATTCATATATATATATAATAGTGTAGATTATAGGTATACATTCTGTTTAATCTATTAGTTGGTAATACTGACTGTATGTAGTTACATATTTGTTAGACAGATGGCAATAATAATTAGGGTATTATGGGGTAATTTTGATATTAAATAACAAAATGGACTGCTAAATTTGCCACATATATATATTTTTAGAAAACAGCTGTTGACATTGGATGTATAGGATAATTTCAAAGTTTCTTTAAATCCAGAGGCGCAAAATTTTAAAAAGTTCTCGTTTAAGCAATAAAACCGGCTCTGTTCTTTTGCAAATCGCTTTTAAAATTCCTATCTCTCAAATATGTAAATCGCACAAAAAAAACCTCGAAAAAAAACTCAAGAAATAAAATCAACCAAAACCTTCTGTATTAAAACTTCCAGTGAAGAACTTTATTTTTTGATGCCCTCCATATAACCTTCAGGGTAAGTACATGATTGGTATAATTTATTAGGGGTTGTTTGGAAATTGTGGGGGTGGCTGCGTTCGGCTCCCTGTGGTATTGATTCATCATTGGCGACATTCAACATTCTCCCCCGCCAGTGAACGTAGTTTACGATCATTGTTGTGTCATCTCTGTCCGCACAAGTTCTTCAACAAATTAATTTAATAAATTCCTTATTATTGGCTCACATGTAAAGAAAAATGTTATTAATATATATAAACAATATATTTTAAACATTAATTCAAAAGGGATTATATTTTATTGAATTTTAACTGTTATACAAATTTGCCATGGCGACGTGTAAACCTGCAGAGCAAATTTACTATAGTGTTAATAGAGCCCAATTCGAACTTCCATTAAACTGGAAAATTGACTGGAAAATATGTTGGCAGCTCTGTTTTCTATTCCTCCGTGTTGTGTTAAATCGTCGCCAACTTCAAGTTGTTTTTTTTTTGTAATTAATTTATTTTCGCGCGTCGTTTCGGTGTCGGTGGTAAATTGTATGTAATTAATGTTGTATTGTACTTTTGTTTTAATTGTGTTGTTCATTTTATTTAAATTTTCTCCCAGGTTTGTTATTTTAATTACATAGACGAAGACGGTATAATGTTCCCAAACCAAATTTTAAGAAATTGTACCTATTTTGTGTATACCCTTTTTCCACCATTAATTTTTCATTTTCTGTGTAGGTTCTAGTTTTATTAATGTTTTCGTGTGTTAATATTGGTTATAAGAATACCAACTGGTAAGTTTCAAATTTAAAATTATTATTTTGGTTAATTTTGTTTTATATCAAAATGATAATTTATGATTGTTCCATTGTATGTGTGTATATGTATATGCGAAAAACTTTATTGCGAATATTAAAATTTCATGGTTGCCAACATGGTTAAATAAGTTGTGTTGTATTTTAAATGAAATATAATCTGAATTTTTTTTTGATTATCATATTTTTTTTTTTGTATATTGTTTTGATTTTAACCTTTCCTTTTCCTTATTGTGTATCTGACATTAGTGGACTGTATTTCGAATTTGTTAGAATTAATGACTGATTGATTTGTTGATTGATTGACTGATTGAGTGTTTGAATGATTGATGGATTGATTGATTGAGTGAGTGAGGGAGTATTTGCAACTAAATTTATGAGTGAGTAAGTGATTGATTGAATGAATGATTATTTCATGAGTGTGCTATATATTATTTTGATTTCAATTTCTTGCTTAGATTTAGAGTTTTTACTATTTTTGATTAGATTTTGTGATGTAATTTGTTTCGATTAAGTTTTCTGTTTAAGTTGGTTGAGGGTTTTTTTTTTTTTTTTTTTGGATTTGGATTTAGATTATTGTATTCTCAGTGTTGTGGTTGTTAGATGGAAGAGGACAAATTTTAGTGATGGGCCTTTTAAACTCTCCATTTTGGGTTTTCACTTTAACTACTCGGATGAGTCCATCTTCTCCTGGGTACGTTACGATGATTCGTGCCATAAGCCATTTTGAGGGTGGAAGCCTCTCATCCTTTAGTAAGACCAGGTCTCCGATTTTAGGCTGCTCCTTAATTTTCAGCCATTTAGGTCGATTCTGAAGCCTGTTTAAATATTCGCTGCTCCACTGTTTCCAAAATGTTTGCAGAGATGACTGAAGACGTTTCCAACGGTCAAGGTATCCAATTTTTTCTGCTACCAGATCTGTTTCTGGAACGACATGACTTGAAGTGCCTATCAAAAAATGCGCTGGTGTTAATGCGGTAAAATCTTCGATGTTGTCTGTTAACGGACAAAGGGGTCTCGAATTAAGGCATGCTTCTATTTGAGCTAGAAGTGTGCTGAGCTCCTCAAATGTTAACGATTCGTTTCTTGCAACACGTTTCAGATGGTATTTCACCGATTTCACTCCTGCTTCCCATAAACCACCAAAATGTGGAGAAGCAGGAGGAATAAAATTCCAATTCGTGCCTGATTTGCTTAAAGAATCAGCTATCTTCTTGTAGTCATATTTGGCAGCGTTCAACATTTTTTGCAATTCTGTATTAGCTCCCTTGAAGTTGGTTCCGCAGTCGCTATAAACATTTGAACAAATTCCTCGTCGTGCTGTAAACCTCCTGAATGCTGCAATAAAGGTTTGAGTTGTCATATCCGTAACCGCTTCCAGATGAATTGCCTTGGTTGCAAGACACACAAATATAGCGAAATAACCCTTAAACTTTTTTGAACACCTTCCTTTCCAGGCTTTCACTTCCATGGGTCCAGCGTAGTCGATACCAGTATGTGTGAAAGGCCTTGATATGTTGACCCTTGGAGCTGGTAAATTACCCATCAACTGTTCCATCGACTTGGGTTTGGTTTTGTAACACGTAACGCATTTACTTAAAATTTTCTTAACTGTATTTTTAATATTGAAAATCCAAAACCGATTTCTTATGTACAGTATAACCTGTTGCAACCCACCATGAAGGGTTTTCTCATGAGCATCTTCTATAATTAGCTTAGAAAATGTATGATCCGATTTCAAAATAATCGGATGTTTTTCGTCATAGGTGAGAGCTGAATTTTGAAGTCTGCCTCCGATTCTAATAATGCTATTTTTGTCAATAAAAAGATTGAGTAACTTGTAGGTTTTCGTAGTTTTGTTTTTCCTCAATTCATTAATAACATCGGGAAACATGTCTTGCTGCACAATCCTTACAACTGTATGGAATGCTTTGTGGAGTTCTATGGATGATAAAACTGAAGTCATTCGTAACTCTTTTGGTTTCCTAACGTTGTACACGAATCTATTCACAAACGCTAGGATTCTTAAAACTTTACTAAGTGTTGAATATTTATAAATCAGGTTTATTAATACATTTTCATCACAAAGTGCTAAATGCATTTTGATTTCTCTTTTCTCTTCTTCCGTTTCCAATTGAGTGGGTTGTGTTGGGATACAGAAATCCCATTTGTCTAAAAGAAATCCTGGTCCTTTCCACCAAAGCAAACTATCTGATAGTTTCGATGGCAGAACTCCGCGGGACGCAATGTCTGCTGGGTTCAATTTTGTTGGAATGTGTCGCCATATGTTCAAATTAGTCAGCCGCTGAACTTCGGTAACACGATTTGCGATGAAGGTTTTCCATCGTGATGGTTGAGCAGTTATCCAACATAGAGTAATAGTTGAGTCTGTCCAAGCATATGTTTTTACCTGTTTAAATGGCAACACTGAAGTTGTGTAGTTCAGAAGCTTGGCCAGCATGACTGAACCGCAAAGCTCTAATCTTGGTAACGAAACTGTGTTGACTGGAGCGACTCTGGTCTTTGCGACGAGTAGATGAGTGTGAATGCAATTCTCGCTATCCAAAACTCGAATGTAAACAGCCGCTCCATACGCCTTGATTGAAGCATCGCTGAATCCATGGAGTTCGACTGCCTTAACATCACTTTGGGTATTAATCCATCTAGGAACCCGAATGTCTTCTAAAATGGCTAATTCTTCTTGAAAGGATAACCACTCCTGTTGCAGTTCTATTGGAATGACTTCATCCCATGAAAGTCCTTGCAGCCATAATTGCTGCATAATTATCTTTGCCTTAATAATGCAGGGTGAAATCCACCCTAACGGATCAAAGAGGCGTGCTATCGTTGAAAGAATTGTCCGTTTTGAAACTGTTTCCTCAATGGCAATTTTTTGAAACGAAAATGAATCGGAAGAAGGGTACCAACTGATTCCCAACGTTTTTGTGTGATCCAGCGCTCCAAAGGTAAGTGATATCTTTGTTTCTCGGTCCTTTTCTGGTATAATTTTATAAAAATCTTCATTATTACTCATCCACTTTCGAAGATGAAATCCTGCCGATAGCAATAATGTGGAAATTTGATTATATTTGTTACTTGCTTCTTCTAGCGAATCTGCACCTGATACCAAGTCATCGACGTACATATCCTCCCGAATCATTTGGGCTGCTAGCGGATATGTGTCTTCTTCATCACTAGCGAGTTTTTTGAGAGTCCGATTCGCAAGAAAAGGTGCAGGAGCCGTACCAAACATCAGCACTTTAACCTTGAAAATTTTTATAGGTGTTGTTGGATTTTCGCGCCAATAAAGGAGTTGGTAGTAAGCATCATCTGGATGAATCTGGATTTGCCTATACATCTTCTCAATGTCAGCTGTGAAGGTAATTCTTTTTGTCCTCCATCTTAGAACGATTGATATTATATCCGTTTGAGTTTTAGGTCCCGTCATCAGATGATCATTCAAGGAACTTCCATCCGATGTCTTGAATGATGCGTTGAATACTACTCTAAGCTTGGTTGTCGTGCTGGATTCTTTGATTACTGCGTGATGTGGTACAATATAATGAAAAGGTGAATTTAATGTGATGTCCTGGTATTTGTCAACTTCTTCCATTTGATTGAGTTCAAGATACTCACTTATACATCTATTATACTCATTATAAAGTGTAGGGTTGTTCAGTAGTTTCCGTTCCTGTTTATAGAACATGGATAAAACATTTTTGTGCGTGGCTTGAAGTGCTGGCCTATGACTATCTTTGAAAGGAAGTGCGACTTCAAAGCGCCCTCCCGGCAACCTTTTGGTGTTGCGTAAAAAGTGTTGTTCACACACCAAGTCTTCTTCTTTTTCGGCTTCCTCGAATGGGCATTCCTCAATTTCCCAAAATCGTCTCAGTTGTGTATCAATACCAGAAAATTGAGTATACACTTGTATTGAGTGGCGTGTTTCTAATGGAACTTTTCCTAAAATGATCCATCCAAATCGGGTTTTTTGGGCAATTGGCTCAATAGTTTCTTTACCTCTAATTATATCAGGTAAAATAGCTTCGCAAAATACTTCATTACCTAGTAATAGGTCAACTTTAGCAGGTCTATGGAACTCAGGATCGGCTAATTTCAATCCTTGAAAGTGTTTCCATTTGGTTGAGTTCACTTCTTGATTTGGTAGAAGTCCTGTAAGGGTTTTATAAACGTATCCTCTTGTGCACGTCTGAAAGTCTGAATAATTGGAACTTAGATCCAGTTCAACGTAATTTTGACAGGAACCGCTTTTGTTTTGGCCTATTACTGAAATATCAAAAAAGGTACGATGTTTCTTCAAACCTAAAAGCTGAGCCGCGGACTCGGTTATAAATGAAGCTTGTGATCCAGGGTCAATCAGGGCTCTCAGTTTTATAAAATCACCTTTTGCTGACTTCACTTTTATAATCGCAGTTGCTAGTAAAATTTGACTAGTTTTAACTTCATTTAAATAGAAGCAATTTGCAGATGTTGACTGTTGTTGTATGTCTGAAGGATTAAAGGATGTTGCATTTGGGTTAATTTGAGTGGATATGTGATGTGTTTGAGCTTGATTCTGATTATTTGTATTAATGTTAGAGCGATGGAACGAGTTTTGATTAGTGCTTGATTGTGTATGAGTGTATGAATTTGACGGAGTATAAGATCGAGTGAAAGAGTTAGGATTATTTGAGTTGTGTGTTGATTGGTTGTTTTGAGTGAAAGCTTGTTGTGTGTTGTATTGTGAAGAGTTTGAGTTAAAACTTGGCTGTTGATAATTTGACTTGTTAAAGTTTGTGTTATTGCCAAAATGAAGTAATGAGTTGTGTGGTCTTTGGCAAAAATGACACATCTTACTACTTGGGCAGCTATTTGTGCGATGGCTATACGCTAAACAATTAAAACAGTTTCCGAATTGTTTTACAACTCGCTGCCTTGCATTAACATCCATTTTTAAAAATTTACTGCAGGTTCGTAGTGAATGAACACCTGCATGACAAACTTTACAAGTGAACTTTTCGGTCGGTTCACTATTTACGTGAAAAACGTTCTTCGTCTGCCTTTTGTGACCTGCTGGTGGTTTGACATTGAACTGTTCGTCTACCATCTCTAAAGTTCTAAACTTTGTTTCTAAAAATTCAGAAAATTCTTTAAACGTTGGAATATCTTTTCTTGTCCCAAGTGAAGTTTCCCATAGGGTCTGTGTTTTCGATGGCAGTTTTTTCACAAGCAAAAATATAATAATTGCGTCCCAATGATTGACGGGCAACTCCAAATTTTTCAAAGCATGCAAAATTTTTGTTGCGTTATCCAATAACTCACGAATTTCTTTAGCACTTTCCTCATGAACGTTTGGTAGTTCGTAAAACAACTTAAGCTCATGATTTACTAAAATCCTTTTAAAATCATAGCGAGATTTTAAAAGCTCCCAAGCTTGGTCGTAACTTGCGTCATCTACATTGACGTGATCAAGTAAAGTGCCTGCACTCTCTTTACAGCATGATTTCAAATAATGCAACTTTTCTATTTTAGTTAGAGACGAATTACTATGTACCAAAGATACAAATTGGTCATGGAATGATCGCCAATTATAATATTCACCTGTAAATGTCGGCGGGTGTATTTTTGGAAGCCGAACATCATGAGACCTTTGAGTTGCCACCTGCTGCAAAGAATCTTGTTCATTTGTCTGAATGGCCGCAGGAAATTTCTCTAATTCATCCAAAAGCAAAGATTTGTAAAGAGTGTATGTTTCTTTTGCATCATTGTACACTTCTTCAAGAGATGTCAATACATCTTCTTTAAGTAAATCGTCGCAAAGAACTTCTTCATATCTCTTTTCAAGAGATGCCAGATTGCTTTCCAACAAATCAAGACGTGTGGTGATGTAATTTCTTGTCCGACGACCGGGACTCACCGTCTTTTTGAAATTCTCAAAGTCTTTTGAAATTTGCTTGCATGTATTTTTTAACATTTTTGTTGAGTTCATCTTGTACTCGAATAATTCTTACTATTTTATGTATATATAAATTTAAATTGTAAGTAAGATGTACTCACTTTTTCTTTTTAGTGTAGACAGCCGCCGCCGCCGCTCTTCAACTTGGGATGGTTTATGGACTTCCTTCACTATTTTGTACTATTTGACTTTAATTGAATGTTATTTACTTAATTTGTTAAAATATTAAAGATCTATATTTTTTTTAATGTCTTGATAAAATTTAATTTAAATTTAACAATAAATGTATCGATTGCGACAAAATGGTCGCCACTGTTTTTTTTGTTTAATATTTTGTTTGCAAACTTCTTCGTTCGCTTTTTACTTTTGTGTTCGCTGTTCACTTTTGCTCGAAGGACCAAATGTTCTTTTGCAAATCGCTTTTAAAATTCCTATCTCTCAAATATGTAAATCGCACAAAAAAAACCTCGAAAAAAAACTCAAGAAATAAAATCAACCAAAACCTTCTGTATTAAAACTTCCAGTGAAGAACTTTATTTTTTGATGCCCTCCATATAACCTTCAGGGTAAGTACATGATTGGTATAATTTATTAGGGGTTGTTTGGAAATTGTGGGGGTGGCTGCGTTCGGCTCCCTGTGGTATTGATTCATCATTGGCGACATTCAACAGGCTCTACTCTACGTAGTTAGACTTTGTATAACTTTTTCATAATTTTATACACGTTCATCAACCCTTCTAACAAATTAGGGTTTTACAACATAACTTAAGCGAATCTATGTAGAACAACCCTTAATTTGACAAATCGCATGCTTAATGGAATACTGACCTAACTCGAAAAGAAAAAGACGGTTCTTGGAAAATTGCAAAAAAGATCTTGCTATGAGGATTTGTGCTACTTGTTGACGGATAAAATTAAAACTAATTCATGAATTAATCATGAATACTGGTATTCTTAAAGTATGATAAACTATTCTGAGGCTTCCAAAAGCCTGTATCTGTATGTAACTCAATTTTGACCTATCTGCTAATGGGTCAGTATTCCATTAAGCATGCGAAATGCATAACTAAAACACAACTAAACAAACAAAATAAAAAGCAAAAATAACTTCAAAGTAAATCATTTTTCGCCGAAAAAAGTACATTTTATATACTACCGCAATATAGATTTTAATTGTGTTTAAGTTATTTTATATTATTTTAGGTGGAAATGAAGTATATATCGCTAATTCATAGCATAAAAACTCAATTTTATTGTTGCAAGGTGTAAATTCATTTGGCTATAGGTACTCGTTTCGGCATGCAAACATAACATAATTGTTGGAATGAAGGTTTGATTTTTTTCGTTTGCTGTGTTGTATGTATGTATGTTGGAGCAAATAAATATATGTATATGATTTTTATTCAAATACACGATTACCACTCAGAACAATTTTTTTGTATACATATGTAGTTAGATAATTATTTTTGTAAGCAGATTTTTCAAATGCAGAATTTTGAGAATTAGAGTTTTGAGTATTAGAGTTCTGAAATAGATACAGAAAAATTATATTGTAAGCTAAAATTTTGAAGAGTAGAATTTTGAGATGCAGAATTTTGCGAAATGAAATTTTGAAATGCATAAAACTTAATAAGTAAAATTTTGTAAAGCAGAAGTTTGAAAAAGGAATTTTGAAATACAGAAAACTTAATAAATAAAATTTTGAAAAGCAAAATTTCGAAATGCAGAATTTTAGGAAATAAAATTTTGAAATTCAGAAAACTTAAAAAGTAAAATGTTGAAAAAGGTATTTTGAGAAGCAGAATTCTGAAATGCAGAAAACTTAATAGGTACAATTTTGAAAAGCAGAATTTTGAGAAATATTTTGAAATGCAAAATTTTGGGAAACACAATTTTGAAAAAGGTATTTTGAGAAGAAGAATTCTGAAATGCAGAAAACTTAATAAGTAAAATTTTGAAAAAGGTATTTTGAGAAGTAGAATTTTGAAATGCAGAAAACTTAATATAAGCAAAATTTTGAAAAGTAGAATTTTGAAAAAGGAATTTTGAAAAGTACAAATTTGAAATGCAAAATTTTGGGAAATAATATTTTGAAATGTAGAAAACTTAATAAGCAAAATTTTGAAAAGCAGAATTTTGAAAAAGAAATTTTGAGAAGTAGAATTTTGAAATGCAAAATTTTGGGAAATAATATTTTGAAATGCAGAAAACTTAGTGAGTCAAATTTTGAAATGCAGAATTTTGAGAAGTAGAATTTCGAAATGCAGAATTTTGAGAAGTAAAATTTTACAATTCAGAATTTTGATAAGTAGAATTTCGAAATGCGAAATAAGGATAAAAAGAACCAACCAATATGAAATCCATTTCCACTCAAATAAATATATGCGACCCGGCCTATGACTCAAAAAAATTATTTTTCACTTTTTTTTGTTTAGGATAGTTTTTGAGACGCTCTTTCACATGGAGAAAACCAGAAAGTCCTAAGTTGACTAACAGAAACAATTACACCAACGAGATAACGAAAAATAACGAAAAAAAGCCGGCTCGATAGTGATGATAGCTGATAACATTCTCAAACTCACTTCAGTATTACCGATACGAAAATCCGAAAGTAGCAACGTGAAGCAATTAACTAACATAATATTTGGAGCAAAAGCAACACTGCATCTTACTTGGTCCCCTTGAACAACGAGAGACACTGGGCAATGGGAAGGAAGGAGAACAACTACCGAGAAACTGACGAAATGCATTGTTTATCCTAAACAGCCGATTTATCGAAATTTTGTTTTTGAGTCATAAGCCACCTTTTCATAGACCTGGTCACATATTTCAAATCATAGTAGATATGTATGTATTTTAATTAAATAGCTAAGTAGGTATCTCATGTTGATAAATAAATTCCTATAGATTTTTCAAAACAACTTCTTTCAAAAATAAATGTTTGTTAGTAAAATCTACAAATTGCAACTGTTTTTTATATATGGGGTTTCTTTTATCTTCTTCAACATGCAAATTAAAAAAATTCCATATTAACCCAAAAATAAAAATTCATTGTGGTTTCAAACAAAAAAATCAAAAAAAGGGTTTTTTAGTCTACGACTAACTACTCTCAGAGGCAGTCGACAAATTTTCTATTGTAATGTCTAAAACTTGTGCTACTTGCGATCTTGCAATAAGCAAACGGTCGAAGACCACAGAAGTTATCGAGTGCGGTTTGTTCTGTGGTCGTGCATTTCATAAAAGCTGCGCCGGTATTTCTGACAGTGATTTTAAATCTTTATCAAATCAAAACTTTTATTGGAAATGCAATTCGTGCGCAAATTTAAACTTTTCATCTTTTCTCAATAATTTTCGTGATCTCTCTAGTACTGTTCTTGATATAAAAAATGAACTTTCCTCTCTTAAATCACTTCTCATTAGCTCTTCGCCTCCCCGGAAAACGGCAAAAAAATCAGATATAAGTGTTATAAGTGCAACAATTGAAAACAATGAGCTTCCATTTACACAATTAACTAGCTCTCAATTAACTGATGCTAACTCACTACCACCTTTATCGTCATTGCCTCTCTCATTTGCTGCTGCTGCCGCTGCAACAACTTCTGTTTTTTCATCAACATCTTCATCATCAACATCATCAATATCTTCATTATCACCGTCAACTTCATCATCTTCGTTAGTTTCAACAAAATCATTACCTGTATTTCTTCCCCCTCTTCAACAGATCAAAGAGAATTCTCCATCCGTTAACTCTAATTCCCAAATTGTGCATTCAAAAATAAAAAATGTTTCAAAAATAAAAAAAATTATTGGTTCTGATTCGTCGTCCTCTCTTTGTGCGCTACCAAATATAAAGTGGCTTCATCTATCAAGATTCGATAAAAATACTAAATCTAGTGACATAATTAAGAGCATTTCCCAAAAGACTAATATTCCGTCTGATCAGTTAAATTGTTATGCACTCATTAAAAAAGATGCCGACTTATCTACTCTTAAATTCTTAACATTTAAACTCAGTGTACCTGCAGACAAACTTTCTTTAGTTCTTAACCCGTCTGTATGGGGTTCCTATGTACAAGTGAAAGAATTCATCACACATAATAAAAAAGAGAACCCAACACCAGTAACAACAATAGTAAAAGAACCTACACCAACGACCAATTCAACCGCACCATCATTACAACCGAAGGAACTAGAGTCACTTCAACTGCAAACTAAACCACCTCCTCTACCTTCTCAGTGACAATCATCTCAAACAAAAATAACAACAACATCAGAACTTCATCCTTCTCTTTCTGATTCTTCTCATTCGCTCAATAAGTTTTTTGGTTACTATCAAAACATAGGTGGAATGCGCACCAAATTACAACAAATGTTTTTGGCTTCATCTACACAGCTTTATGATTTCATTGCAATTACCGAGACCTGGCTGACTGATGCTCATCATAACTCAGAAGTTTTCAACACAAATCATTACAATGTATTCCGTAAAGATCGTTGTTCACGCACTACTGGATTATCAAAAGGGGGGGGTGTGCTGCTAGCGATTCGATCTACGTTTTCTTGCATTCAGCTTTTTTCGCATCTCTCCAGTTCTTCAAATTCTTATGATATAGATCAAATAATTGTCAAAGTAAATTTTAATCATCGATGTGAGATTATATTAATTATGAGTTACATTCCTCCGAAAAGTTCTTTAGAATTATATAGTGTTCATGTTAATAATTGTTTATTTTATTTATCTAAAATCAAAGACAATCAGAATGTAATAATTGTTGGTGATTTTAATTTGCCTAACATTGAATGGGTTTATGATTCAGATGACCAAAATTTAGTTCCATTTAATGTAAAATTAGACTATGAAAAGGAGGTAATTGATTCTTTATTGTGTAATGACTTAATTCAAGTCAATCATTGTAATAACGATTTGAATCGTTTGCTAGATTTAGTTTTTGTCGATAGAGAGTTAAAAATTTCAGTAACTAATTCAATTTCTCCTATTGCTCCAAATTCAATACATCATAAAGCTCTTTCAATTTGTTTCGAATATATTGAATATTTTAAGAATAATGTTTGTAATAAATTTAAATTAATGTACCACCAGGCTAATTTTCAAGACATAGTGAGTTATATGTCTCAATTCAATTGGATTTCTCATCTTAATTTTCCCGAATTATCTGCTTCATACAGGTTTTTCACTGACTCGTTGAAAAGTGCAATTGATACGTTCGTGCCAAAAAGGCCTATGAAATGTAATTCTAAACCTCCATGGTATAATAAAAGGCTTTGTAATCTAAGCAATAAAAAGATAAAAGCTTACAAGCTATATCGAATTTCATTAGATAATTCTTTTCTTAGATTTAATTATCTACAAGTTGATAGAGAATTCAATGTTCTAAATAAGTTTCTATATAATAAATATATATATTCAATAGAAAGGGATTTGAAAACAAATAGCAGAAGTTTTTGGTCTTTTATAAATAATAAAAGGAAAACTAGTGGAATTCCTAAGACTATGCAATATTTAGGTGACACATACTCTGACATTCCAGATATTTGTAATGCTTTTTCTGTCTTTTTTAAATCGAATTACACATCTACTCAACGTCTTCCTTTACAAGCAGCAGCTAATTTTGAAACTGCATTAAGTATTGGATGTTTACATATAAGTGTAAATGAAGTTGAAAATGCTTTACGAGGCCTAAATTGCGATACAAATGCTGGTCCAGATGAAATTCCCCCAATTATATTAAAAAAATGTGCATTGGCTCTCTCTCTGAGCCTTTAGCAATCATCTTTAATAGTTCTCTGTCTAAAGGAGAATTTCTCTCAGAGTGGAAACACTCCTTCATTACACCAATTCACAAATCAGGTTCAAAGCAAGAAATATCGAACTATCGCCCGATCTGCAAACTCTCAGCAATTCCTAAGCTTTTTGAAAAAATTGTTTATGATAAGCTTTCATTTATGTTCAAAGAAATAATATCGCCTTACCAACATGGTTTCGTTGCTGGAAGATCCACATCTACTAACCTTGCTCTTTTTTCTAATTATGTCCTGAATAAGCTTGAAGAAGGTTATCAAATAGATGTAATTTATACTGATTTTGCAAAGGCGTTTGATAGAGTTAATCATTCGATTTTATTATTTAAACTGAAAAGTATAGGCATTCATTCTAGATTGTTGTTGTGGCTTTCTTCCTACCTAACGAAACGTACGCAACTCGTGTCTATAGAGAATATTCATTCTTCTCCCATTTTAGTTACCTCTGGCGTACCGCAAGGTAGTCATCTTGGACCACTCTTGTTTTTAATTTTCATTAATGATATGCCCACCGTTTTCAAAAACTCATATCGTCTTCTATTTGCGGACGATTTAAAGTTTTTTAGATGTATTAAATCTTCACGCGACTGCCATCTTCTTCAAGACGATCTTGATCATTTGACTGATTGGTGTTCGCTAAATGACTTGTTTTTGAACGTTTCCAAATGTCAGTGTTTTACTTTTTCTCGAAGTGCTTACCCAATATATTTTGATTACAAAATAGATTTCAATATTTTAGAAAGGGTTTTTGATAAAAAAGACTTAGGAATAGTATTCGATCAAAAATTAAATTTCATTAAACATAATGAATACATCGTCGCAAAATCCAACTCTATGCTTGGATTTATAAAACGCAATTCCTCCGATTTTACCGATCCCTATACACTTAGGTCTCTGTATAATGCATATGTCAGATCTATTTTAGAATATGGCTGTATCATATGGAATCCATATTACAACATCCATTCTCAGAGAATTGAAAATGTTCAGAAAAAGTTCACTAGGTTTGTTATATGGAAACTTGGCTGGAACATTGATATGCCCTCTTATTCAACTAGATGTCAACTTATTGGTATTCAGTCACTTGAAAACCGTCGAAAAATGTACTCTATAATGTTTATAAGTGATATTCTGTCTTATCGTATTAATTGTTCTTCTCTTCTATCTTTAATTAATTTGTATGCTCCAAGTCGTCATCTGAGAAATAGAATTTTATTTTTTGAAAACGAGCATAGAACTAATTATGCTCTTAATGAGCCATTAACTCGCTGTGTCCGGGAAATTAATCGTATTTCTTTTGATATTGACTTTAACTTCCATATCAGTCGCACTATTCTTAAATCTATTCTACAGCTTCATTTTTTAATTAATTTTTAGTTTGAATATGTACATATGTATATACCGTATTTTTTACCAATGTTTTATTTCTAGTAGTCTATAAGATATTTTTGTCTGATTGATGAATAAATAAATAAATAAATAAATAAATAGAACCTTTATTGTTAAATACTTAAAATTGGCATCCCAAATTTTTTTCTAGACAGATTTTAAAGAAATTTCTTGTACACAAAATTAGTTTAATAATAAAACGTTGTTTAAACTTTGTTCGTATAAATTCGAAGTTTTCGTATTTATGATAATAAAATGTATAGTTTAAGAATTTTTATTTTATTTTTATAAGTTACAAAAAATCTAGGTGAAAAACCTTATAACTTTTTAAAATTGATATTTCGTCGGCTGAATACTCAAGTGCCTCAAGTTCTTCAGAAAACGAATTTTAAGTTTTGAAAAATAATTCCGTTGTTTTTTACTTTACAATTACGACTTGTGAATTTTAATATACTATTGAAAGTTTGAAAAAAAACTCAGAAATAGATATAGAATCCTCTTCCATACGAATGAAAACTAAACTTCAAATTTCCTATGGATATAGGACACTTATGCACTGGACATTCGGAAATCAACGAAAGCAAAAATAGTAAAAAACTCTAAATTTCTAGCATTATTAATTTTTGTAATTTTACTTTGAGTGATAAAAACGTAAAACAAAAAGTAATATTAATTTAGTGACTATTGGATTATTCTTAAGTCTATAAGAAACGTATGAAAATGATAAAGTATTTTAACATTTAATTATAAAAATACTGAACATGAACCTTGGTCCATAAAATTTTCTTAAAAAATACATTCAATTTTATTCGGAATTAGTTTTAAAAATACTTCAACATTCGTAAGAGTAAGTTTTGGTATTTTTTCACACATTTTTTATTAAATTAGTTTTTTTTACCTTTTTTGTGTTATCCATTTTAGTAAAAAAATGCAGTGGGGCATTTAAGCATTAAGCGTGTGTTTTTCAAACTTTTATACAAAAATTGCCCCACCTAGTACACATTTTGGAGATACGGCATATAAGCATCATAAAAACCCAAAAATGTATGTTTCATAGAGCAAAAGTGCTTTCTGTAACTTCGTTAATAATGAAGATAGAGCAACGGGGATAGTGCCAAACGATAGAGAATATTCGAATAAGTATAACTGCATCTTTAACTCAGTTTACTAAAAAATGGTCTGTTGGGCACTTAAGTATTCGGTCGGCGATTTGACCTGAATTTAGAACAAACATCAATTTTATATTTTAGTGAATTAATGAATTTTAATGAATTAATGAAATTTAATGAATTAATAATTTCCAAATTTGACTAAAATTCGTAGACAAACATGAAAAGAAATATTTGTTTGTTCAAAATTGGCACTCCAAATATCTTATTATTTACAAATATATGGATAAAAACTATTTTTTGTGAAAAAAGTTTATTTTTATTAAAAAAAAATTTCTTGTGGGGTGCATCAATAAATTTTTAAAATTGATTAACTAAATTTCCTTTTTTTTATTTTTCTAAAATTCTTTATAAGCAGGTACATATATATGTATGTATGTATATTTTTCCAAAAAAAGGTATCTGATTTTTTTTTTCAAATATTATGTCAACAATAATTTTATTCTATTTATTCTAATTTTTTTTAATTAATTTGAATTTTCTAAGCGAGTGAAAATTATTTTTTCTCGAAAAACTATTAAAGTATTAAAAATGTTCTATATTTTCTTGCAAACAAAGTTTATATGAATAAATTTTAAAAACTGGTCTATGCCTATATCAAATTTATTTTTTTTTATTTTTAATTATAGGTATAAATACCTATATATAAATACCTATCAACGCATACAAATATTTTTTTTTTTGTAATCAAAATTATTTTCTACCATACCAAATTTCTTCTATTTTATTTTATATACATATGTAACGGGTGATTTTTTAAGAGCTTGAGAACTTTTTTAAAAAAAAAAAACGCATAAAATTTGCAAAATCTCAACGATTCTTTATTTAAAACGTTAGATTGGTCCATGACATTTACTTTTTGAAGATAATTTCATTTAAATGTTGACCGCGGCTGCGTCTTAGGTGGTCCATTCGGAAAGTCCAATTTTGGGTAACTTTTTCGAGCATTTCGGCCGGAATAGCCCGAATTTCTTCGGAAATGTTGTCTTCCAAAGCTGGAATAGTTGCTGGCTTATTTTTGTAGACTTTAGACTTGACGTAGCCCCACAAAAAATAGTCTAAAGGCGTCAAATCGCATGATCTTGGTGGCCAACTTACCGGTCCATTCCTTGAGATGAATTGTTCTCCGAAGTTTTCCCTCAAAATGGCCATAGAATCGCGAGCTGTGTGGCATGTAGCGCCATCTTGTTGAAACCACATGTCAACCAAGTTCAGTTCTTCCATTTTTGGCAACAAAAAGTTTGTTAGCATTGAACGATAGCGATCGCCATTCACCGTAACGTTGCGTCCAACAGCATCTTTGAAAAAATACGGTCCAATGATTCCACCAGCGTACAAACCACACCAAACAGTGCATTTTTCGGGATGCATGGGCAGTTCTTGAACGGCTTCTGGTTGTTCTTCACTCCAAATGCGGCAATTTTGCTTATTTACGTAGCCATTCAACCAGAAATGAGCCTCATCGCTGAACAAAATTTGTCGAAAAAAAAGCGGATTTTCTGCCAACTTTTCTAATTTAAAATTCAATGATTTGCAAGCGTTGCTCGTTAGTAAGTCTATTCATGATGAAATGTCAAAGCATACTGAGCATCTTTCTCTTTGACACCATGTCTGAAATCCCGCGTGATCTGTCAAATACTAATGCATGAAAATCCTAACCTCAAAAAAATCACCCGTTACATAGGTAGGTATGTACAAATGTAAAAGCTATTTTCTTTAATAAAAATATAGATACATATACGTAGGTACCTATTTGATTTTCTTAAAGAAATAGTTTTATACCTATATATGTACCTACGTACATAATTATATTAATTGCAAAATAAACAATTTCCAATACCTAACCACCCACTGCATCTAATGTAGGCATTTTACCTAGTTGATTGCAATTATTATTTTTTTTCTCCAAATTACACCAATTATTATACTTTTGAATAACAAAAATAATAATAATTGCAATCAACATAGGTAAGTTACCTAATATATTAAGATAAGGTACCTATGTAGATAAACTAAAATTCAAAAATGCCTAATCCATTGACGTATTATATATGGACTGCTAGTCGTATGAAATTTCTATACAAACATTTCAATGAAATGGTTCAACCTCTCCCTACCGACATTAGAGCTCTTGGTGCAAAAGTGGTAAAAATAAATATTAATTCCAGAAGCCATCTCTTGGTTCCTGGCCTGAACTACTATTTTTGCCATAGAAACTATAGCCATCTATCTCAATTTGAACTTTACATTTTAACGTTATCCAAGACAATATAATAACAATAAATTAAAGGGTGTTCAGGGAAATTTGTGAACACGCGAGAGCAAAGCATTTAGTTTAATGAAAACTGCTTTACGGCGGATATTGTCTTCTAGGGCCTGAATTGCTTGGCGATTGTTGCTGTAAGGTTTTGACAGGTAACCTTATAAAAAGGTAGAACCAGTTCTTTGTAAATTTATATTTATATTTTAAAATGGAAATGGCATTTTGTCGTTATACTTATCTAACTATAAGTGAATTTGCTATTATTTCAAAAAAATCTCCTATCTACATAAATGTAAGTAGAACTATATGAACTTTTTAATTTATCTTTTCATGTTAAATCGCATCCATTTTTTACTAGATAGTTTTCATCATGATTTGAACACAATGTTCACAATAAATTAAAATGAAAAGTTGAAAGTTTTATTTGTGTTAAACAATAAGGTGTTTACAAATTGATATAAGTCTATGATAAATGCTATTATGACTCTTAAATCGGCAAATAAAGCATGAAAATAGCCCTCAAGTTTTTATTTAATAATAAACTTAAACAATTCTCGCTCAACACCCTTTACAAACTCAATTATGTCAAAAATTGATATATCAAATACCAAAACCAAAAATTCCACTATGTTTTCCGAGTTTGCACCAAGAGCGCTAGTTCCGTATAGTTTTAGGTTGAACCATCGTGAAGTTGGGCTCTGGCAGTCCATGTATAATAAGTCAATGATTTCAATGAAATGGTTCCACCTCTCCCTACCGACATTAGAGCTCTTGGTGCAAAAGTGGTAAAAATAAATATTAATTCCAGAGGCCATCTCTTGGCTCCTGGCCTGAACTACTATTTTTGCCATAGAAACTATAGTCATCTATCTCAATTTGAACTTTACATTTTAACGTTATCCAAGACAAAATAATAACAATAATATAAAGGGTGTTCAGCGAAATTTGTGAACACGCGAGAGCAAAGCATTTAGTTTAATGAAAACTGCTTTACGGCGGATATTGTCTTCTAGGGCCTGAATTGCTTGGCGATTGTTGCTGTAAGGTTTTGACAGGTAACCTTATAAAAAGGTAGAACCAGTTCTTCGTAAATTTATATTTATATTTTAAAATGGAAATGGCATTTTTGTCATTATATTTATCTAACTATAAGTGAATTTGCTATTATTTCAAAAAAATCTCCTATCTACATAAATGTAAGTAGAACAATATGAACTTTTTAATTTATCTTTTCATGTTGAATCGCATCCATTTTTTTGTAGATACTCGTAGTTTTCATCATGATTTGAACACAATGTTCACAATAAATTGAAATGAAAAGTTGAAAGTTTTAATTGTGTTAAACAATAAGGTGTTTACTCGTACAAATTGATATAAGTCTATGATAAATGCTATTATGACTCTTAAATCGGCAAATAAAGCATGAAAATAGCCCTCAAGTTTTTATTTAATAATAAACTTAAACAATTCCCGCTCAACACCCTTTACAAACTCAATTATGTCAAAAATTGATATATCAAATACCAAAACCAAAAGTTACACTATGTTTTCCGAGTTTGCACCAAGAGCGCTAGTTCCGTATAGTTTTAAGTTGAACCATCGTGAAGTTGGGCTCTGGCAGTCCATGTATAATAAGTCAATGGCCTAATCCTATCAAGAATCAAATTTTAAAATTATTCCTACTTAAATCTATTCAAATAGGTACATATGTATGTGTTCATACAAATGCAATGCAACGTTGTAATTTGGTTAGATAATATCGAATTTGAACAACGTTGCTTTATTGCGTATGAAATAGACAAAATAAAACAAATATTCTTGACAAAAAAATATAACAACAAAACACAGAAGGTCCTTCAAAAGAAAAATGCTACAAAACAAATTTGATTTTCTCATTCTCGTCTTTCTCATTGCCAGAGCTGATAAAATTTTGTCGCTCTATCCTCAATTAACATCCCGCCAAATTAAAAGTCTCCACATCAATTTTTTCCGCCGACAGCGCCCTCAGTAGAATGTATTTCCCAACTTTTTTTTCTATTCCATGCTTTGAGTATATATAATAAGGGTATTCATGTAACGAGATAATTTTCCGCTTTGTAGAAAGATATAACTTTCCGCAGCATGTTTTCATGAACACCCCCTAAGAAATACTTGCGTAAATGTGGGAAATATTTTGTGAAATGTCAAATTAAAAGTCAGAATCCATACTTCTTTAGTTTACGAGGTTTATTTCTGCACTTTCCGCAGCAAATTTGTGGGATAATTTTATGCGATTTGCAGAAACTTTTTCCCATACAAATTTTGACAGCTCGTTTCTGCGGAGATAAAATTATCTGGTTTACGAGGTTTACGAGGGTTTTCCGCGCTTACATGAATACCCCTAATATGGAGGGCTCGTTTCTATTCCAAATGCGTGACTACTCGTATCATAGGGGGCGCTACTCAAATGTGTGTAAGACAAAGTTATTTGACAGCGGCAACCGAAAAAAAAGTTTTTGGCACGAGTGATTGCCCTGCGGGAAGATACTAAGTTAAAACAAAAGAATAGCATACAAATTAACAAACAAAAAAACATTTTATTATTCAATATTTTTGTATCATTAAACAACCAAATAAACACAAACTTTGGGGCGACTTTCTTTTAATGTTTTATTTTTCAGTTTTAACCTCACTTTTTGTTTCTTTTTTTAGTGTTTTCTTGACTAAGAGTACTGAAAGTGGCTAGATTTCGATATTAATCAACAGTTTTTTAGCTTAACAGTACTGTGGTTGGCCCGCTTCGCGGGTTCTCAGGATTTTAACTCCCTTTTTCGGGGACACACCCGCTCACGCGACTCCGTCGCTCCACTTAGACTAGCCGCGCACTAGCAATTTTTAGTTGCGAAACTGTTTGGTTACTTATAGAAAACAGATGAACTGTTTGGTTGAATGTCCGTGAATTTGCAGATAATTATATGTTCAATAAAATGGCGAACTTATTTTAGGCAATCGTTTAGTTTGTGTCAAAACACAAACTTTTTAGTTGCTCGAACCAAGCAGTTTCGCAACTAAAAATTGCTAGTGCGCGGCTAGCCTTAGGGTATGTAAAGTCGCCAGGCAGGCGCCAATGTCAACAGTGTTTTAACTTAAAAGTAATGTGGGTTCAGAAACTTCCTTTTAATCAACAAATAATTCCCTTACAAAATTAACAAAAAAGGAAAAAATCCCAATAATATCCCAAAAATAACCCAACTCTGATAATACATACACAAAGAGAATTGTCAAAATAAACAAAAAAAAAGTGCATTTTGTATGGAAATTGAGGAACTTTAAAAATTAATTAAAAATAGTTATAAATGTTTCCTCACTTTAAAATTGTGATATTTGTTATTTAAAAGTGCTAATCTACGGAATAAAACTATCCGCGTGTGGAAATTCGTGCTACCTTAAAGAAAAGTTGAGCCCAAACTTTTTCAAGCTAAATATTTCTACAAATTTATTTTTTAAAATCCAACTAAAACTCATTACACCTTAAGTTCGTCTTCGAATTTGGACTCGGTTTTCGGTTCGAATTGTGCCAGTTTCTCAATCTTTACCTCATTACAAAACACAAACCACTTGCAGGGAATGGATCGCTGATGTCGGAAAAATTATTCTGCTGATCATCTCTCTTAGTCGAGGCTAAATTACTGCAGTCCAGCTGTTGATAGATCTCCCGATTGCAGTCACCATCCTTGGTAAATCCATTGTATTGGTCACATTGTGGGGAAGCTATTCGCCTCCAGGAAGGGAACTCTAATATTTTGATTACAAAACCAGCAATTAACACTCACTTTAAAGTTTGATCTTATTTTTACGTATAATTTGTAAAGAATTAAAACAGTCATAAATCTTATTGATATGCGGTTTTTTTCGGTTTTTTGCAAACAAGACTGAAAATTTACCGAGTGCTTCATATCACATGCGACAGAGAACGATGTGCGAGAAAAAGGTAAACACAAATTGACAGCATACAGCCTGTATCCTTAACTTAGAGAAAGTGAGACAGCGACCCCTATCACAACTGCAAGTACTACAATGGATTAGGGATAGGAACGAGCCCTCCATATTAGACGTGTTTTTTTTTTGCAAGTACATATAGAATTGTAAAAAAAAACGACATCGGGACTAAGCGCTTTACATGCAAATGCAACAACTACTTAAATCTATACAGAGTTAGCTAAGACCAGATAATTTTCGAGAGTTAATCTAACATGCGGTCTCCACTAGCGATGAATACAGAGCACGCTTTAAAGCATGCGTTCATTATCGCTAGTAGAGACCGCCATCGCAGCTTTATTTTCATCGCTTGCGATAGAAAGTATGCTCTCATCGCATACCATCCATCGCTTGCTTTATCGCAAGGAGAACTGTCATATTGTTCTGGCGTACCCAAATTTAATTTAACTGAGTTTGAATTTTGCGTGCGAAGAAAGCTTTTGCTTGGGGTTTACGTTTTTCTAACAAAATTTTAAAAAAATCTGATTTGAAATTGTCCATAGAACTCATTTATATCCATTAAAATTATTCATTATACTAAAAAAGTATGCGATGAAATGCCCAGCCACAAAAATCTGACAGTTCTTCTGCTCTCTGCTTTCTGCTTTGGCTATTGCGATTGCGATGGATTTATCGCTAGTGGAGACGGCGTGTAAGACCCGATAAAAATGGTGATGCCAAAATAGTATCATCTATAACAATTCTATATGGACTAGCAAAAAAAACACACCTATTATATATACTCAAAGGTTCCATGAGAGTACTATAGATTTTATATACAAGGGTTAAGCTTTGAGTATATATAATATGGAGGGCTCGTTCCTATCCCTAATGCATTGTAGTACTTGAAGTTGTGATAGGGGTCGCTGTCTCACTTCCTGTAAGTTAAGGATATAGCCGTACAAGGTACATGTATAAAGGTAATATACTCCGCGCCGAATTTCTGGTTTCGTTCTGCGCATCTGTCAAAAATCTAAAAATGGCGGCTTATTGTAACTGCTGAACATCGGTATTCTCAGTAGTTTATAAACCGGTGAATTGTTGTTTGTTAAAAAGTTAATAAAAATATAAAAATGCGTTGTGCTATCTTCGGGTGTTGTATAAATAATTTAAAAAAAAAAACTAATAATGGAGAAATTTCTTTTCATTCCTTTCCAAAAACACAGAAAATGTGCAAACAGTGGGTGTTTTTATGCTATCGGAAAGATATTATTAATGTAAAAACTGCTCGAATTTGTTCGAAACATTTTAAGGAAAATGATTTTGTCCCTGTGAACCCTTTGTATGAACCACATGGAATAATTGTGAAATCAAGGCGCTTAAAGGAAAATGTGCTTCCATCACTTTTGTTGCCTTTAAAAAAACAGGAACAACCTTCAAGTGCACGGTGTTTAAGAATTCAGAATAGATCTTTGATATCATGGTATAGTAAATATGAAATATTCATAGAAATTACATTAATTACGGCTTATTTAATATTTATATATTTATATAGTACTAATTCATTGGATCTCAATATTGAAAATGAATGTTCTTCTTATAATTTGTGTACTTTGGCAAAGCACACAGACACTGGGCTACACATGACTTCCGAATCAGATATCGTATCCAAAATTGATGAAAGTACACAAACTGAAACGTTTAAAGGTGATTGCAGTACACAAACAGATGAACAAATTTTAAAATATTCCCAGTGAGTAGACGATATTAAAAAAAAACTATTCAATGTGAAAATTTTCATTTTTGGAATCGTTTCTAGATTGCAAGAAACACACAAAATCTCAGCAGCAACCTATTCGGAACCAGTGGCGGCTGGTGGGTTGTTGAACAGGTGGTGCACTTTACTTGCTCACTAAGTAGGTATTAAGATTAAAAATCGCAAAAACACAACAATTTACATGTATATGTCGATTTTTTATTATTTTGTATAATTGCTCGAAGAATTTCGACCATGTATAAAACTGACACATTTATTACATTTAGCAAGGAATCATGTTTTTTTATTTTTTCACTTAAATGCGTCAAATCGTGAATTCAGGTAACTTTATCTTAAAAAGATTTATTACTGTTTTTAATATACCTAATCACTGTTAATTTTATCCCACACCACACACTGTACACAGTACAGAATCGAACCAAAACCAAAATAAAAAAGAATTACTAACCTAACTCCTACAAACCTACACTATTTAACCAGTCACGGATAGAGCGAAACAACATTACATATTCGCAGGCGCAGCGCATTCTAGTCAAACATCGGTTGCTGTAGTTAATCTGTGGTTCTCGTGCGCCGCACGAGAGCAGGCTAATTTCCCGATACATTTCAATGAAATATCTTTTGTCTCACGCGTCAGGGATACTTGCTTGTAACTCATACAAGTTATATTAGCAGTCCTCGTGCGCTCGCCGAAGCGCACGAGAATTTTTACTTGCAGGGAAAGTAAGTCTTAATAGTAAAGCAAAGCGCTTACATTGTTTCGTCATAATAGGAAATATTACTTGTTTGTGTTCTTGTACGAGTATAATAAATATTAATATGGGAATCTAAAAATAAAGATGCAGTAATATTTTGTAATTTTTAAATCTTTTGAATTGGTGGTTCAGCGCACGAGCGCACTTAAGGTACAGCCGCCACTGTTCGGAACACTGGCTCTTGAGGTTAGTGTTGATGATGAACCACCCGCAGATGAACTCGAAACCCTGCAGTATGATGGCCTCGAACATTTGGCAGGGTATATTTGCTATAGGATTAAAAACAACCCGGATCTCGTTGTTCAGATGAATCAACAAGAAACTTCGTTTACTTGGACAAATCAACTAAGTGAAGGATTTCTTCAAAAGCCAAAGACAGAATGATAACAGATATGGAAAAGATGGAGTTAATTTTTAAGCAATTTAACAAAGATGATATTATTTATTGCTCCAATTATCAAAAAACATTGATAAGCTTATCAAATAATATTTCTTTGGACACGAAAGTTAAGGAAATTTTCTTCCGTTCAAGAATGTACTTCCGAATCAAACACCTTAACAGCGTACTAGAAGAAAATTCAAGAAAAAGAAAGAGAAAAATAAATAAAACTATTTCATAAAACAAGATTATAAAAAGTTTTTTTTTATTCATTTGGCAAATAAATAAATTAAAATTAAATTTCTGTCTAGATATCGTTCACACAACATTCAAACTAATGGGTCGTAAGTATTAGAAATTACTTTTAGTCACAGTGAGCCACCATTTTCATTTTTTGTGTTTTGACAGATGCGCAATATATTACCTTAGATTTGTGTACTGTGATAGCCGTATCCTCCGATTTGTGCTTACCTTCTCCTCGCATATAGTTCTCCGTCACATGTGATATGAAGCACTCGGCAATAACTTTGAGCCTGTTTAGATTGGGAAGATTGAGTACGGACTGGTGAGTACCATCGTGTTTACATTAAGAAAACTTTGAGGCGCCTCACGATGGGTTTTACGTGGAATTATTTGAATCGAAACATTTTTTTATCGTCATTAATAAATATTTATCAGGAAACTGGTTTGCTCTTTTGTCCAATTCTTCATTTTTTTCCTTAAAAAATTCACGTGAACAAAATTAAATACTTTTATAGACAGACAGCTGTTGTTTTCTTGAAAATTGACAAATTGAAATGGACAAAATGAAATAAAACGAAACGTTTCGGTTATGAAACAGTACTCACGAGTCCAGTTTTTATGTTTTCTTCATGCCTCACGAGACCTCTCACCCCGCACTTTGATTGAGTACGGACTCACGGCAATTTGATGGCAAGAAAAGTGCGGGGTGAGAGGTCTCGTGAGGCATGAAGAAAACATTAAAACTGGACTCGTGAGTACTGTTTCATAACCGAAACGTTTCGTTTTATTTCTATTTGTCCATTTCAATTTGTCAATTTTCAAGAAAACAACAGCTGTCTGTCTATAAAAGTATTTAATTTTATTCGTGTAAATTTTTTAAGGAAAAAAATGACGAATTGGACAAAAGAGCAAACAAGTTTCCTGATAAATATTTATTAATGACGATAAAAAAATGTTTCGATTCAAATAATTCCACGTAAAACCCATCGTGAGGCTCCTCAAAGTTTTTTCAATGTAAACACGATGGTACTCACCAGTCCGTACTCAATCTTCCCAATCTAAACAGGCTCTTTGTCTTACACAAATTGAGCAGCGCCCCCTATGATAGTCACGCTTTTGGAATAGAAACGAGCCCTCCATATTATATATACTCAAAGGGGTTAAGCCATTGTATATATAAACTATAGTATTCTCATGAAGAGGAACGAACGATGCGGCACCATACGAGCGTATTCCATAACTTTTTACGTAGAGTTGTGGAGAGTAAGGACAGACGATAATCAGGAAGGGGTGATAATATTTTCGGTAAAAGCAAACCGAAGGTGCAGAACAAAGCGACGACAATAAAGCTATTTTCTGTTTTCTTTTTATCAATTTTCTATACAAATAAGTATGAAATGGCATTTTTTTCTTCACGCATAGAGAAAAAACGGTATATTTTTGGTTTGATTTTTTTCGTTCGCTGTTTGACTATATATTGGAGCAAATGTAGGATTTATATTCAAATAGACGAATTTTTAAACGGTTACCACTCAGAACAATTATTTTGTATAGATAGATAATTATTTTTGTATGCAGAATTTTGAGAATTGGAGTCTTGAGTATTATTCTGAAATACAGAAAAATTTTGAAGAGTAGAATTTTGGAATGCAGAATTTTGGGAAATAAAATTTTGAAATGCATAAAAATTAATAAGTAAAATTTTGAAAAGCAGAAGTTTGAAAAAGGGATTTTGAAATGTAGAAAGCTTAGTAAGTAAAATTTTGAAAAGCAAAATTTTGAAATGCAGAATTTTAGGAAATAAAATTTTGAAATGCAGAGAACTTAGTTTAATAAAATTTTGAAAAGCAAAATTTTGAAATGCAGAATTTTGAAATCCAGAATTTTAGGAAAGAAAATTTTGAAATGCCAAAAACTTAGTAAGTAAAATTCTGAAAAAGGTATTTTGACAAGTAGAATTCTGAAATGCCGAAAACTTAATAGGTACAATTTGAAAAGCAGAATTTTGAGAAGTAGAATTTTGAAATGCCAAATTTTGGGAAATAATATTTTAAAATGCAGAAAACTTAGTAAGTAAAATTTGGAAATGCAGAATTTTGAGAAGTAGAATTTCGAAATGCAGAATTTTGAAAACTTTAATTTTGACAAGTAGTATATTGAAAACTAAAATTTTATCAATTAGAATCTTGAAATTCAAAATTTTGAGAAGTAGAATTTCAAAATGTAGAATTTTGAAATACAAAATAACAAAAAAAAATCATGTGATACATCACTCCCTACATCACGAGTATGCAATTTTTAACTCGCTAAAATGCCTAATTTAGCCAGAAATCACGTTTGAAAATGTCATTTTTGGGGGGTCTACGGAGCTCCGTTTAGCCGCAAAGCGCATTTAAAGATAAAAATTTGTTTTTCGAAAAAAAAATTATTTTCACATTTTTTACTTTTAATGGAAGAAAAATATATGTATTAAATGTATTTGTTCTGGTTAATTTGTAATAAACTTCAACTACTAAATCAGAAAAAAACAATTTCTGCTAAAATAATTAACATAGCGATTTTTAAATGTGGCAACCATGTCTTATTTTTCCATATTTCAACCGTTTTTTTTAGAGGCATATACATATGTATAGGTGTTTGAGCATTATACATTCATTGCCAATAAATTTTCGCGTTTTTTCTCATAATCATTGTCTGTGCGATTGGCAGTGGTTATTTATTTTGATATTGATTCTGATTTTCCCATTTATATTTGAAAATATTCGAATTATTGTTAAGTAATAAGTAATAATAATAATAAGATAACTAAAATAGTTAATTTATAATTTTTAAGTTTTTTAAAATTGTGAAAACATTTTACTATTATTTACTATTATTTTACCAAAAAGTTTAAAAAACATTCCATCTCAAAACTTTGAAAAAAATATTTTTTTTCTTGGAAAATTCGATATCTCAAAAACGGCTCAATATTTTATTTCGAAACCTAATTTCCATTCGTACAATAATAAAAACTTAAGGTTGGCGTACCAAATTTTTTAAATTTTATTTTCACTTACAAAATTATGTAATTGCAAGTTTTGCATGTGGAAAAATTTTAACTCGAGATTTTGATCAAAGTTGACTTTACGATGATAGAGAACACGAAAAAATATTTTTTTATCTAAGAAAATTATTGTTTTTGAAAAATCAATGGCCCTGAGTAATAGATCCGAATCTAGCCTAAGTTCGATTTTAACCAAACATTCGTAGAAATAAAACAAATTTCAATTATAAATACTTAAAAGCTGCTTTCCTGTAACTAAGTTAAATTTAAAATGATAGAATCACAATAGAACTTTACGAATCTGGTTAGTAGAAATCTGTTTGTGTATCAGTTCACAATAACGAAATTATGAAAATGAGTCACAATTATTGGTATAAATAAGACTTTTGTAAATTTGATCTGTTACTACGAAATTTTAAAAGCAACTTTTCTACATCTAACAAAAAGTGACTTTAAAACCGATTCTATGAATATCTATTACTAAGGGCCAATGTCTTGAAAAAGTTTGAGCGACTAATTTTTGAAAATATTTCCTAGAATCTTTATTTTTAAATACCTACTTAAATTAATATCCCAATTTTTTTTTTCTAGAACAATTTTAAAGAAATTTCTTATATTCAAAATTAGTTAAATAATAAAAGGTTTTTTAAACTTTGTTTGCATAAATTCGTACTTTTTATATTTATATTAACAAAATACAAAAAAAAATTATTTTAATAAATTAATAATTTCCAAATTTGATAACTTATGATTTTTTTTCACAATTGCTTTATGTGAATATTTATACATTTCTGAATTTGTTTATATACACATAAAAGTATTAAAAATTTTCTATATTTTTTACAAACAAAGTTTATATGAATAAATTTTAAAAACTGTTCTATACCTTTTTTATATTTTTAATTATATAAATACGTATTAATGAATACAAATATTTTTTTTGTAATCAAAATTATTTTCTACCATACCATATTTTATACAGTTATGTACATATGTAAAAGCTATTTTCTTTAATAAAATTATAGGTATACGTACCTATTAGATTTGCTTAATGGGCCTTACCAATAATCAAATTTAGCGACGACTTAAATATTTGAGTGAAATGAACCAATGTGTAAGGAGCTCTATATAGTTATCCATATATGTTATGAACTTAATATTTAAGTGGACTCTAAGTTATGAACCATTTATTGCACGGAACTTAAAAAATGAAATGTAACATGTACCGTCAGTTATATAGAGTCCATTAAATAATGGTTAATTTTGCGCAAATATTAAAGTCGTCTCTAAGTTTGTTTATTGGTAAGGCCCATAGTTTTATACCTATATATGTACATAATTATATTAATTGCAAAAAAAAAAACAATTTCCACTACCTAACCACCCACTGCATCTAATGTAGGCAGTTAAAATAGTTGATTGCAATTATTATTTTTGTTTTTCAAAATTACACCAATTATTATACTTTTGAATAACAAAAATAATAATAATTGCAATCAACATAGGTAAGTTACCTAATATATTAAGATAAAGTTCCTATGTAGATATACTAAAATTCAAAAAAGCCTAATCCTATCAAGAATCAATTTTCAAAATTATTCCTACTTAAATCTATTTAAATAGGTATGTGTGTCCATACAAAAAAAAAAGCAACGTTGTATTTTGGTTAGATATGCCGAAATTGAACAACGTTGCTTTGTTGCGTATGAAAGAGCAAAAACAAAACAAATATTCTTGACAAAAAAATATAACAACAAAACACACAGAAGATCCCTCAAAAGGAAAATGCTACAAAACAAATTTCATTTTCTCATTCTCGTCTTTCTCATTGCCAGAACTGATAAAATTTTCTCGCTCTTCCTCAATTACTACCCCACCCTAAATCAAAAGTCTCCACGACAATATTTTCCTACGACAGCGCCCTCGGTAGAGTGTATTCCATACCACTTTTTTCTGTTCCATGAGAGTACTATAGTTTATATATACAATGGCCCTTAGTAATAGACATTCATAGAATCGGTTTTAAAGTCACTTTTTGTTAGGTGTAGAAAAGTTGCTTTTAAAATTTCGTAGTAACAGATCAAATTTACAAAAGTCTTATTTATACCAATAATTGTGACTCATTTTCATAATTTCGTTATTGTGAACTGATACACAAACAGATTTCTATTAACCAGATTCGTAAAGTTCTATTGTGATTCTATCATTTTAAATTTAACTTAGTTACAGGAAAGCAGCTTTTAAGTACTTATAATTGAAATTTGTTTTATTTCTACGAATGTTTGGTTAAAATCGAACTTAGGCTAGATTCGGATCTATTACTCAGGGCCAATGGTTTTTCGTCTCACATTTCGACTCGACATCGCTGAGCGAGTGGGATCGAGTCGAACGAAGCTCATTTCAACTCAATACAGGTATACAAAGGGTCGAAGCGAGGTTCAAGCTCCCTTCAACACTTCATATAAACGTAGTTATTTATTCACGTTGCGGCAACACTGACGACAATCGATAGTCGATTCTCGTTCTATTTTGACACATTTTTTTTAAAACAAGAATTTACAAGCAATTAAAGTTTAATTCTTCTACTTCTAGAATGGATTCAGAAATTATTGGTGACTTTGTTATTGAAGTTCTTGATAGTTCAGAAATTCCTGCAAATGAGCTTTCTGAGTTTGAAGAAACTCGTCCTCTTGAGTTTATCGACATTGTCGCAGATTCCCCTAAAAAAAATATCGCAGAAGAATCCACCGAAGAGTCGGAAGAAACACTGATTCAAAAATTTGTAAGCGGTGAAGTTGATTTTCCCGATGTTTACACCCGTCTCGATGCTGAAGAGGATGATGACACACTACCTCCTGAACCAAATTCTATGTCGTGCAGCCAACAAACAGAAAGAAGTTTTGCTAATTTTGCTAATCGCCCCCAAACAACTGAAGTAGACACTTCACTGGACGGTGATTTTGCACAATCTTCGCTCCATAATAATGGCAGAAAAACACGCAGCACTTTTCGCAAGCGGCCAGTTTTGAATGCAACACTCCTGGGTTTAATGGGGGAAGCAAATCTGAGTTTTGCTCGCGGAAATACAGAAATGGCAGAGAAGATTTGCTTAGAAATCATCAGACAGAACCCACTTGCACCTGAACCATTCTTCACATTGGCCGAGATAAATGAAACGAGAGACAAAGAAAAGTATTTGAACTTTTTGACCATCGCTGCTCATCTAGATCCGCACAACAAAGACCAATGGATACGTATAGCTGAGCTCTATATCGAACAAAAAAACTATTCTAGGGCCCGAATTTATTACTCAAAGGCCATCAAATGTCTAACTAAGGACTACGATTTGAGACTTAGAAAAGCTAAACTTCTAGAGATGATGAATGAGCGCAATAACGCAATGTATACATATTTAAAGATGATACCATTAGTTCCGGCAGAACGCGGGGAACTTTGTTTGGTTACTGCCAAAAATGTAGCCACCTATTTTTACGCTCACAAAAAAATGGGTTTCGCCTTGGAAGCTCTGGAAGGAGCGTACAGAGTTGCTCGGAATTTGTTTTCTGCAGAAGAAACAAATCTTTATTTGGAGCTGTTGTTGATAAATGAAAACTACAAGCGATCCCTTCAAGTTCTTCAAGAGCAGATTGACTTGGAACTTGTCACAGAGAAGCAGACCGATAACGAAGAATTGTTTATTTTTTGCGTTATCCCTGACGAAATGGTAGCAGACCTGCGTGCTAAACTTTGCATTAGTTTAATTCATCTTAAAGCATTCCATTTGCTAGAATACCTGATATCGAATGTCCATCAGTTCATACCCATGGACCAAAGAGTCGATTTATACATAGATATCGCTGAAGCTATGATGAAGGAATCCAAATTTGAAGAAACAGCAAACTTATTAGAGCCAATAGTGAATGGTGAGCAAATTGATCCCCCAGCTTTCGTTTGGTTAAAATTCGCCGAATGTCTGAGAGAACTCCAACGTTACGAATATGCTATAGAATGTTATTCCAAAGTGGTTGAACTGGCTCCATATTGCTATGAGGCAAAGTTTATCCTGTCGGCACTTCTAAAACAACAAGGTCGTCCGAGGGAAGCATTAAAAGCCCTCGAACAGGATCTCGATGGGGAGAAGATAAATCCAAGATTGTTATACGAACGGTGCCTGATGCTTAAAGGGGTTGGGGAAATCGATCAGTATGTGGATGTTGGGTATGTACTGTTGGCACGAAACTCCCTCAAACTAAACAGTCGCGAGGAAATGCTAGCGGCGTCAAATGGGTCTAGTTTTGTTAACATAGGAGGAGTTAAGACGATTCTGGAGACAAGACTTATAAAACAAGATGACAAGAGTGAAGTGCCAGATTTCAAGAAATCTACAGATTCTAATTCTGACCTTACCATCATGGACGAATATGAACTGTTTTTGGATCTTGTTAACACCTGTTATCAAATAAAAAAATATGCGGTAATGGAGAAACTGTGTTTTGCGATGGTGACTACAAAGAGATTTATGCAATACACAGCTGAGTTGGAGTGTATTGGTATTCTGGCTTGCTATTACAATAATGATACGGTTTTTTCATTCGCTTACTTTCGAGATATGTTCTCTAAAAATTTGGACAAAATGACTGTTTGGAACTTCTATACTGCTCTTGTGCAAAAAGGCGAAGATCTTCGCTACCACCGTTTTTTAAGGCGTGCCTTGGCTCGTCCAGGAAGTCCATCATTTATGCGAATTTTTTTAGCCCATTATCATCTGTACTGTTGCTCTTATAAGTATGCACTTAATATATATGTGCCAATGATAAAAGAACATCCCGAACCGATTGTCTATTTGTGTATTGCAGTGGTCTTTAGTCAGATTGCACTGCAAAAAAAAGTTCTTCGAAAAACGGCTGCAATTGGGCAGGCGGTGGCTTTTATGAAAAAATATTCTGAAACCCGAACGTGTGGTGGTGCTACTCAACAAGAAATTTTTTATAATCTTGGACGACTATATCATCAATCTTGTATGACACACTTGGCTATGAAATATTATGAAAAGGCTATGGCTATTGAAGATGAGCATGTTAAAAAACATGAAAATCTTTTGAGTTTGAAAAATCAGATCGCTTATAATATACACTTAATTTATAAAGCAAGTGGAAATAAAGAAATAGCCAGAGAATATTTGTATAAATATATAGTTATTTGATTCCAAAAAATATAATAAATGTATGAATTTAATTGTTTTTAACTTAAATTTTAGAAATTTGAATTTGTTAAAGCGAAAAGAAAAATAATCTTCACGTAATAAAACCATAAAATTATATTAAAACCTATTTTTTTGTATTCAATTAGCCACTACACTTACAGAGGTCGCACAAATGGGGAAGCTTATATAAAATTGTTTCCTCGGCATAAATAAGCTAAACTGATTAATTTTGCTTACGAAGTTCCATATTGGCATTTTTTGAACAGTTGACTTTTGCAGTTTTGTCTTAAGACCTCAATGGTAATACGAGAACATAGTCACATCACATGTAAGAAGAGGTGTTGCGGTCGTGGATTAACTATTATGCTCAATCGAGGCTTGGAATATGAGTTGCTGACTTTAGCAGTTCTTATCGTGGGAATATTTAGTATTCTATGGACTAAACTTTTGCGCGTATTTCTACTTACGACAGTTTATGTTAAATATGGTTTGAGTATACAATTGCACTTGCCCTTTGTATCTTATAGGGTGTTTTCATAAATGCACTTGAATTTAATTTAATTTCCCACCATATGTTGTGCTGCCGTGCGTAGAAAGTCGTGTTTTATGTTTATTGACACATTCCTCCCCCTTTTTGAGAAGAAAGCCTCCAATTTTATTTAAATATAGATTTTTTTATATTTATGTATGTATGTACAGATTTTTGGCTTTTCTAAATGTAATTTTGTAAATCTTTTTGATATATTAATAACTGTAAATTGGAATCAATTATTTTGTAATTGCAATATTGATGATATGTGTAATAATTTTTATAGAACTCTTTTTAACTGCTTTTACGAAACTATTCCTTTAAAAAGAACACGTTTTGCTTCAAATGCACCACCAGGTTTGATACGCGTATTAAAAAATTAAAAAAATAAAAGGAACAAAGCTTGGGTAAATTATAGTATAACTATAACTGACGATGATTATAGAACTTTCTTAATTCTAAAACAACTTTTCACTGATTATTTTAACACTCTATATGACGATTACATTTGTAAAATAGAACATAGTATTAAATCTAATCCAGATAGTTTCTGGAATTTCGTTAATAATAAAAGGAAAACGTGTGGCTATCCGAATTCGATGTCAAATAATTCATCAACTAGTCATGATCCAAAGGTTATTGCAAACATGTTTGCTGACCAATTAAAAGAAGCATTTGAACAATCAGAATTTAATCATTTCTCTTCTTTTTCTTCTTCTTTTGACAGTTTTACTCATTTAAACGCAATTAATTTTGAAATAAGTGAAGATACAGTCGCTCAACAAATATTAAATCTCGATGAGTGCTTTACTCCAGGCCCCGATGGTGTTCCATCTTATATATTTAAAAAATGTGCTTCTTATTTGTCGTATCCGTTATATATTCTCTTCAATTCATCCTTAAAAAGTTCAATTTTTCCTATTATCTGGAAAAGTTCATTTATTATTCCTGTACATTAAAAAGGTCCAAAGAATGAAATAATGAACTATAGACCCATTGCTAAACTATCTGTGATACCTAAACTGTTTGAGTCAATTGTGAGTAATGTTCTTTCTTTTCATTGTAGTTCTATTATTTGTGATAGCCAGCATGGCTTTGTCAAAAAGAGATCCACTGTTACTAATTTATTTAACTTCGTTTCCTTTTGTCTAGATGTTTTTGAAAAACGCGGGCAAGTTGATTGTGTATTTACTGACTTTAGTAAAGCCTTTGACAAGTTATGTCACAATACACTAATTTTAAAACTAAACCATCTAGGATTTAACAACAATTTTATAAATTGGATTTCTTCATACTTAAAAAATCGTCGTTATTCTGTCTTGTTTCGTAATGAAAGTTCAAGTCAATTTGTTGTCAATTCTGACGTCCCTCAGGGCAGCCACTTAGGTCCTATTTTATTTGTTTTATTTATTAATGACTTGGTTTCAAACTTAAAAAACTCGTCTGTCCTTGTTTATGCTGATGACATTAAGCTTTTCAAAAGTATAAAATCCTCCTCTGACTGTTTATTACTACAAGAAGACTTAACAATATTTAGGGAATGGTGCAATAAAAACCGCCTTGTTTTAAATGTTGACAAATGTAAAACCATGAGTTTTACACGTAAAAAAATTCCGTTTTTGTACAACTATACGTTTGATTCTTGTCCGTTATGTAAGGTTTCTATGTTTTCTGATTAAGGTATTATTCTAGATCCCAAATTAGCATTTAATGATCATTTAAATTATATAATTAAAAAAGCCAATAGGGTTCTTGGATTCATTAAAAGATTCGGTCGTGATTTTCACGACCCTTATGTTCTTAAACTTCTATTTATTTCGTTTGTTAGACCAATTCTAGAATACGGCTGTGTGGTATGGTCACCTTATTACTCAACACATGTTGCAAGAATTGTAGCGATCCAAAAAGGTTTCTGCGTTTCTGTCTTCGGTCTCTTCCATGGTCAAGAGAAAATCTACTTCCCCCTTATTCTCAAAGACTAGCTTTGATCAGCCTTCCTTCTTTGACTAACCACAGAAAGTTTATACAATTTTGTTTTATTGTTGGGATTATTAATGGTTCGATATCATTGCCATCAGTTCTAAGTAAATTAAACTTCAGTTTCCGCCGTTCATGTTTAAGGCGACAGCAACCTATTATTCATTATTCAAATATTTACAAAGGGTCGAAGTGAGCTTCAAGCTCGCTTCAATACCTCATATAAACGTAGTATTGGATTCTGGACCTCATCGCGCCCACTCATCTTATTTCATCTCATCTTCCTATTATTTCTTTGAATTTATTAGTAATTAGTATAATTTGTATGATTAATAAATTGAAGTACAATAAAGTTGTTGAATATTTTATAATTAAACCCCGCGAAGACACATCACTATCAAAAGCTCGAAAAAGCTTAAATCCTGAAAGTTACATACCACAAACCAAAGAAAATGCCATATGAATTTCCATCAACTTAGCAACTGAACCAATTCAGTTGGCCAACGGAACGGTCGGTTGCGCAGAGAGAGGATTTAAGAGAACAAAAATGGTGCACACGACATTTAATGAGTAAAGATTTTTCCTTAAATCTTACAGTGCCTAACTCAACTTTGCTTTGACAAATAGTTTAGGGATTATTGTTCATTTCTATGTTTTATGATTTGTGGCTTAGCAACAGAAAGGTTCCGAGGGCGTTATGTTTATATTTATTTTATGGTGTTAGTGTTTATTTGATGCATTTATTATTTTTTGACCTGTGGGGTTTTGGGATTTATTGTAGATTAGTGTTAATTAGTTTGGTTAGTGTTTACAAGTTTGAATAATTTTTACCTACGAGTTCTTAAGAATTTATTTTACCTTAAAATAATTATTTGTACTTCAGAAATAAATATAAAACATAATAATAAAATAAAAACAATATATAGGGTTTTCCAATAAGAGGTGTTATTTTGATATTCAAAGAAAAATGGCATTTTTGGAGATAAATGATCGGATGTTTATTTCATTATAAAGAGGAAGGTATGCCGTTAATAATGAAACACAACATCAGCCAAATGGCCGCCAAGACCACGCTTACAGGACCATATCCTTTTCATGAAATTTTCCATAACCAAATCGCAAAGTGGCTGCCCTATGTCCTCGATAGCCTCACGAATTTCATCTTTGAGGTCTTGAATCGACGCTGGGCTGTTGGCGTAGACCTTATCTTTCACGTGGCCCCAAAGGAAGAAGTCGCAAGGTGCTAAATCACAAGATCTCGGTGGCCAATTGTGATCACCTCTTCGAGAGATAACACGGTCCGGAAACTTTTCCCGTAAAAGATCGATGGTTTCATCGCTTGTGTGGCACGTAGCGCCGTCTTGTTGAAAGTAAACGTTGTCCAGATCAATACCATCCAATTCAGGCCATAAAAAATCATTAATCATCCCTCGATAGCGCAATCCATTGACCGTAACTGTTGCTCCAGCCTCATTTTCGAAAAAGTAAGGTCCAATGACCCCGCGGGACCATAAACCGCAACAAACAGTCACGCGTTGAGGATGGAGAGGCTTTTCAACAATAACTCTTGGGTTTTCCGAGCCCCAGATGCGACAGTTTTGCTTGTTGACGTAGCCTCCGAGGTGGAAATGGGCCTCATCAGTCAAGATGATTTTTCGATGAAATTCCGGTTCATTCATTCACCATTTTTATAGTGAATTTTAATAATTTCAATGCGTTGTTGAAGCGTGTATCGTTCCATTTTTATTAATAGCGTAGTTTCTACTTGTCAAATGTCAAAAAATGACAGCTTCAAAAGTGACAGCTACCGAAATAGCGGGCTATTCAAAATAACACCTCTTATTGGAAAACCCTTTAAATAAGAATAATATAATTTAAATAATAAATCTTCATTTACATATACTTAGTTTTAAGAACTAATGTCGTTTTCATAGTCGGTTAAAGAATCGTCACCTAGATTAATTATAATTGAATCTGAAATTGTGTCCCACTTCAGGTTGTGAGAAAAGTATTCTTCCTCAGTTCTTATGGATTTTTCACACACTTTTTAGCCGTTATTTTTTAAAATTCTTCCTCTGCTAATTTTTGAACATCCAATAAATTGAAATTCACCACCTGCATGCGCCATTATCAGCCTCTTTCCCTTTGAAATTGGCGTCTTCAACCCACTGCTACTGTCATCAGTCCAAGCCCGTGGCCTTGTATGTGAGCTATGAATTGAATATAGCTTTCGTCCAAATAAATGATATCATATCCTTTTGTTCTGTATTCCCAGATTTTTTTCAGATGCTTCACTCGCATGAGTTTAATATCATTTCTTTCACAGTTTCTGGTTGTTTTTAAGGATATCATCATTTTTTCCCCCTGGTGGAAGTTGTGCATTTTTTTATTTTTTTTATTTGGTGACTGCACAACTCCTGTCTCTTCGTATTCCTTAATAATCCTTCTGTATGAACGTTCAGAAATACCAGTAGTTTCCACTATTTGCGATGTTGCGTAACTCACAGGATTTTCAAGAAACGAATTCTTTGCTTCTTCCAGTTTGTCATTATATATCTTAACAACTATCTTACGCGCCTGGCTTCCAATAGGTTTTCCTTTTCTAAATGGATCCATTAAAATTTCTTTTAAATGTATTTCAATGTATTATTCTTGGTTGTTTTTTTTTTTAAACTGAATTGCAAACCAAAGCAAATATCATTTAAATACGTTAATTTCCTCAGATGCAAAAATTCATTCTTAAAAACTCGTAGGCAAAAATTGTTCAAGCTCGTACACACTAATCTAACTAATTAACACTAATCTACAATTAATCCCAACCCCACAGGTCAAAAAAAAAATATCAAATATACACTAACGCCATAAAATAAATATAAACACAACGCCCCCGGAACCTTTCTGTTACTAAGCCACAAATCATAAAACATAGAAATAAACAATAATCCCTAAACTTTTTGTCATTAATCCTATGTCGCAGCTCGCAGGTAGTTTTTTTTGTCTAACCCAATTGCATTTTGCAAAAGACTTATTTTTTTATTATAGGTGCACTGAAATTTGTCCCAATAATAAAAACAAAAATTATTAATTTTATTTTTTCGAAGTAAAGTTTACACTTAAAAATCTTTTCTTTTTATAGGGGTGTTCACATGGAAGAACATCTTGTACAACATGGTTCGATAACCATCAATGTTCTATCATATGAACGCAAAACCGAACAATGTTGCATGGTTTTCAAAATATTTTGAAAACCTGGGTGGTTCGTGCAACCAACCAACCTGTGTGAACAGATGTTGACAACTTTGATATTTTTTTTCATTCTGTAAATTGTCTCGGCCATAAAACATTCAACGGAAAAATGGCATCTATACCAAATAATGAGTTTTAAAAAGATTTTTTGAACTTTATAATAAGAAATTTACCAGAATTGTGGAAAATAAAAAGTGAAATTTATAAAGAATAAATTTTATAAGAATAAAACTCCTAACAAAATATAAAGAAGTGGAAGAAAATGCAAGTTTCGTGTTTTCTTCCTCTTCAAGAATATCGTTCATAATTACGGCTGCCAAAATTTGTATCGCCATACTGCTTCCGTTCACTTCTAAGATATAAAAATAATGATGTTCGACAGCATTAGTATCCTATGTGAACGCAAAGTAGTGTGTACAGTTATTTTCCCATGGAACAATGTTGTACAACCATGTTCTTCCATGTGAACCCCCCTTATCTCACCAGAGATGAAATAGTTTTTTAGACATCAAGCTATAGCTTGTTACGGATTGTACGTCGTTGAGTGCAGACGTGTTCTGCGTCTGCACTCTCCATAACAAAAAAAAAATAGTAATCATAAACTAAAGTAAAAACGTGGCGCGGTTTAAATTAAAATTATTCCGTTTTTAACATGTCTTTTGACGAAATAGTACTCTCTTCCTTAACACCCTAAAATTAATTTCATCGCCGGATGGTGCAGTGATTACTCTGAAAAAATTGGATCACTTTAACATAAAGTGCACACTAGTTTCATGTGGTGTAAATCTGACTAGGGGAGGAAAACCCGAAAATGGGAAGCTTGATCCAACCAACCAACGCCAAGCTTCAAGCAACAGTGGTTTATACAAACACAGAAACCGATGACGCCGACACATGGCTCATTTACAGCAGGAAGCGAACCTGCTCAAATAAAATAAATCCGCAACTACAGTTCTGCGGGCATCAGTCCGCCGAACAGCAACCAAATCTCAATCCTGGACCTGGGATTGAAGATACCATCTAACCGAGTGACCTACACATGTCATCAAAAACTGAAAATCAAGCCTCTAAAAATAACTGGATGAATTCCCGATAAACGGAAACGGACCGCTGCTAACCAACATATGGCGTGCAAAACCAAGTATCTAATAACATATAAGTTTTAACATTCAAAACTAAGTGACATCATTGTAACTGATATGTGATAATTTTTTTATATAACTGTTGTTTCGTATATCAACTTCATTCAACTGTTGTAAAGTATCTAATAATGTATATGTTAAAATAATATAACTATCTCTCTAAATATTCTTACTTAAATGTAACTTCAATGATAATAATGTATAACAGCGCTCTCGCGTTCAGATCTAAAAAAGAAACCTCTTCTTTATATAAGAATATCTAATGTTATAAGATACAAATTTATTTTTTTTAAAATAATATATTCATCTCACTCTTTACTCTCACTTAAATGATATTTTCTATGAGAATTAATGAATTAGAGCATTCTCGCTCTCAGAACTGAAAAAAAAAGAGACCTCCATATCATCATTATTATTATTATTTTTTTTTTTTTTGTTATTTAGTTTTTAAGCTAGTGTTAGTCTTTTGTATATATGTATAAATGTAAATTTTCATATTTTGACGCCATGCCATCTTAGTAAAAGTATATATAAACACTCTCCTGAGTAAGAGCAGTCAAACTACATAACAAAAGACAGCCACGAGGCATTCTATTCAAGCAATTTTAAAGCAGGCAATACATTATAGCCGCAGTATTACTTACTTAAGATATTGACAATTATACACCTTTGTAAACTATTTTCAAGACTCAATAAAGAATTCAATTCAATTCGACATCAAGCTATAAATAAACCATGATCATATTCATATCATATCTTTGCCAAACTACGTCCGATTCGTAAGATTTTTTTTATAACCAATTAAGAATTTATTACAGTTTTAGTTTGTATCAGAACTTTTTTTTCTGTGAGCAACCGTTTCTCCGCAATTTTGCATCAAACCCAATTTTTTTCGTTTTTTAAGTTGTTTTTTTTCACTTCGATATCATTTTTTTCAAAAAAACACGTTAATGAGTATTTGCTCTCTCTAAAGTACTGGAGGGCGCTAGGAAATGCCACCTAGGTGGTCCTAGGCTCGTAGACAGGAAAACCCCTATATGCACCTCCTCGCGGTAGAGAGCGGGTAACGCTAACGCACAAGGGGACCGAATGGCTGCCGGTATAAGTAAACAACCCAGCTTAGCTGGTCAGGGCACGATCTTGTCCTTGGGTAGTACAAAAAGCTCCCTAAAAGCGGAGGAACTGCATATGGCAGTCAACGGTATGAAAGTCTGGTGGCGGAGGAGCCTATCCTAAAAGGCCAACGGCAACAGCAAGTAGCGTCTGTATCCATAGTGGGCGGCTGCAAAAGGCGTCTGTTTCCCATAGTGGGCGGCCTCTATATGTATGTGTTCGACCATCCAAAAAGGCGTAGTGTGCCTGTCGAATCGAAGGCTTGTGTGTATAATGTAGGTTTTATGTTATACAGGTACGTGTTATTAACCGCAACCGGGAAAACACGATAGTGGAGCGTGAAGATATTTTTCTATGAAATATGACAACGAAAGGAAATATTTCCCCAAGAGGTACCCAAACTTTGGTTAATCCTTCTACAGTCCCACCGTCTGTAGTAAACCGCACATCGGATTTGGGGGTGCGGCATCTTTCATATAACAATAGCAATCGTGATGCTATCAATAATGAATCGTCAACAACCAGAAGAAACTCTGGAAATCTCTCAAATAATGTAGGCAATACTTTCGGCTATCGAATACGTACAAAAGTCGGAGCATGGAACGTACGTTCTCTGTATGCACAGGGAAGCTATGAACAGGTGGAACGTGAAATGATTCGACAAAACATCAGTATTCTTGGGCTGAGTGAAACGAAGTGGAGGGGAAAAGCTGAATACAGCGCAACCTCAGGACTGACTAAGATGTTGTATTCCGGGGAGGAGGATACAGGAAGTGGTCAAAGACTAAATGGTGTTGGCTTAATGCTAAATAAGAAGGCTAGAAAAAGCTTAATTTCCTGGGAAGCAGTTTCGGCGAGGATAATGACTGCAAGGTTTAACTCAAAAATTCGCAAAATCACCATCATCCAGTGTTATGCCCCGACGAACAATGCAGCGGAGGATGACAAAACCACGTTCTATGTTCAGCTGAACTCGGTCTACAACAGCGTTCCAAAAGGAGACATAACTATCATCATGGGGGATTTCAATGCCAAAGTTGGCCCGGACAACGTAGGCCTTGAACGCGTTATGGGTAGACATGGCTTGGGTCAGCGAAATAACAATGGTGATTTGTTGGTCGATTTTTGTAACGCTCGTCAGTTGGTGGTTGGTGGAACCCTGTTTCCACACAAGACCTGCCATAAAGTCACCTGGGTCTCCCCTGACGGTCAAACACAAAATCAAATCGACCATTTTATAATTCAACAACGATGGAGAAAATCACTTTGCGATGTGAGAAATGAGAGAAGTGCGGATGTAGGTAGCGATCATCACCTGCTACTAGCAACAATTCAGCTACGAACAGCTGCTATCCGGCCACGTTCAGAAAATACATCAACCAGACCCAAATTCAATACAACCGCTCTTAGTGACCCAAATATTTGTCGTGATTTTGCCACCACCCTTAACGACAAGGCGTCAAATGTGGGCTTAAATGTAAATGTTCCCATTGAGACGATGTGGGACACAGTTAAAAGGGTTTTTATGGAAGCTGGATCTGAAACGGTACCGAGGCAATCTAGAGATAGAGACACTTGGATATCCCAAGACACCTGAGACAAAATTACACACCGCAGAGCACTTAAAATAAATTTAAATAAGGAAACTGATGCTCATCGGAAATTGGTTCTGCGGAACGAGTACAGAGCAGCCCACAAGGTAGTGCAGAGGTGTGTGAGACGAGATAGGAGGGTCAGATTGGACGAATTGGCTGAGAGCGCGGAAGACGCTGCAAGAAGAGGTAACGCAAACAATATCAAACAGTGAATTGTGGCTTAGGACTGGACAAACAAAAGTGGATGATGACATCAAGCAAAGAAAGTGGCGCTGGATCGGCCACACACTGAGGAAGCCTGATGATAACATAGCAAAGCAGTGCTTTCAATGGAATCCTCAAGGTGCGAGGCGGCTTGGAAAACCAAAGGGAACATGAAGATCAACAGTCATGAAGGAAGCTCGGTCCCTAAATTTGCAGTCGTGGGCACAGCTGAGGTATCGTGCTGGAAATAGAGAGAGATGGAAGGATATGGTTGACGCCCTATGCTCCAGAAGGAGTTAAAGTGTTGCTGCCAATAGTAACCGGAAACTAAGAAGAAGAATTATTAAAGCCCAGTTCATTTTCTTAAAAAAAAATATTTTTTTTTCCTTAAAAAGAATACTAAATGTAATTAACAACAAATAAACAAACTGAGTGAATTTAAAAAAAAAAAATAATTTTTAAATACAAAATTAACTTTTTCTGAGCTATTGTGGTTAAGAAAAGGACAAATAGATAAAGTTGTCCCATTTCAGCGTATATTAATAACATTTCCAGATATTCTTGATTAGTGTAATCCATTGTTCGCAAATAATTGAAAAAAACTACAACTTGAATAACAAATCCAAAATGGAGTATCAAGTGAAAGAACACGACGCGGACACTAGTTCACGCGAGAAAGACATTTACAACCATCAAATCATAATGCAAATTTTTACTGTTTACATTAGTTAACGGTCTTACTAATTAACTTTATCTATTTGTGCTTTTCTTAACCACAATAGCTCAGAAAAAGTTAATTTTGTATTTAAAAATTATTTTTTTTTTAAATTCACTCAGTTTGTTTATTTTTTGTTAATTACATTTAATATTCTTTTTAAGGAAAAAAAAAAATATTTAATTTTAGAAAATGAACTGGGTTTTAATAATAAGTGAAAAAAATTAATACTCATTAACGTGTTTTTTTGAATAAATTGATATCAAAGTGAAAAAACTACTTAAAAAACGAAAAAATTGGGTTTGATGCAAAATTGCGGAGAAACGGTTGTCCGCAGAAAAAAAAGTTCTGAGACAAACTAAAACTGTAATAAATTCTTAATTGGTTACAAAAAAAATCTTACGAATCGGACGCAGTTTGGCAAAGATAAAGCCAGTTAAGGGAAAAATAATAAAAACCGTTATAACTCGAAAACGGGACGAAAACGAGAAAATGAACTCTTAAGTTTTTCGACTTAAAATGACCTCAGGAATCCATGGTTTTCATTTGGGGCGGTGACTGTGGGACACCCTGTATACATATGTTAGAGAATCAAATAAAATGTTGTGTTCTCAGCGTGCTTCCTTCTGCACGGGCGAACAATCTAGAATAGAATCGTTTTCTCATTTCAAAACTTTCTGTTCTTCGAAATTCGCACTGCTGACAACGTGACAATAAAAACGAATATGAAATAAAAGTAATCACTTTCAGAACATAGAGGGCGTTATGAATAGTAGAAACATAAGGGTAAATACACAATTTCCATAAACAATTTCTAAGGGTGTTGTCACAGGTATTTATGATTTTCTTGTTGGTATAATGAACTTCAAATTGTGTGTTGACCCTTAAGGTATATTTGTTTCCTTTTGTATCTGAACTCATTCATTATCTTTATAACTTTAGATCATTCTAGAACGTTTCCTTTTCTCTTAATAAAAAGCATTTATATAGAACGGAAGTCTTTTTTGTACGATTAACTTTATTTGTTATTTTTGTGGATTAATTGTAATCCCATCAGGTTATGGGCCCAGGAATACTTTATCTGGATTAGAAATATTTTATCTAAAAAGAAATATTAATATCCGATTCCTCTGATTGCATCAGCCGAATCATGTCGTCAAACACAATACCTTCGATCGAGAAACTCACCGGCAGAGATAACTACAGCACGTGGAAATTTGCCATGCAGGCATACTTAGAGCATGAGGATCTTTGGGAGTGCATCGTAGGTACCGAAGAAGATACTAAGAAGATTACCAAGGCCAAATCAAAAATAATCCTTGCCGTTGATTCCATGAATTATATGCATATTCAGGATGCACATTCTGCAAAGGATGCATGGGACAAGTTGCAACAAGCATTCGAGGATTCCGGATTGACTAGGAGAGTAAGTCTTCTTAGAGCGTTGATAACAACTCGTTTCGTTGATTTTGCTTCAGTCAACGAGTACGTCAACAAAATTATGACGACTGCACACAAACTGAATGCGCTGAATTTCCAAGTTGGAGATGAATGGGTTGGTACGTTGTTACTTGCTGGTTTGCCGGACGAGTACAAACCGATGATAATGGGTCTTGAGAGCTCGGGTGTCGCAATAACTGGCGACTCAATTAAGACAAAGCTTCTTCAAGAGATTTCTGACAAAAATTCTGTAACACCTGAATCTGAAACCGCGCTACTGATGAAACCTTGGAACAGACAACGGAGTCGTCAACAGAATTCAATGACTATGGATAAAACTCGCTGTTTCAATTGCAACGCCTATGGACACATCAGTAAAAACTGCAAAAATAAAGTTAAAAAATCATCGCAACATTGTGTTCAAACGAAAAAGACTTTTCTTGCTTGCTGTGCCGTTAATGCCTCCGACCCCCAGGCATGGTACTTGGATTCTTGCGCATCGTCTCATATTACTTCTCATGCAGATTGGCTTGATGAGAAGGCGCGTCCATGTAGCTCTGAGATTTACGCAGCAAATAATGAAAAAATGAAAGGCACTGCGATCGGAAACGCAATGATTCCTGTTTCTATCAATAATAAAACTGACAGTATTAGAGCAAGTGAAGTGATTTATGTTCCAGATATCTCGGCCAACTTATTATCTGTAAGTAAAATAGTAAATAAAGGCCACAAAGTAGAATTTACTTCTGATGGATGTAAAATCACAAGTTCTGATGGAGAGCTTTTGGCAACGGCCAGCGATGACAATGGAATCTTCAAAATAGATCGACCATGTCAGAATGCATTTATTGCTTGCACACAAAATGAAGCTATGTTGTGGCATCGACGTTTAGGTCATATGAGTCGTAAGAATATGAACCTTCTCCGGAATGGTCTGGTGACTGGATGCAATTTTGAGAAAAGCAGTAATGAGCAGTGTAAAAATTGTATTAAAGGAAAACAACATCGAGAATCTTTCAAACATAGAGCAAAGCGAGCTGATAACGTACTTGACCTTATACATACCGACTTATGTGGGCCAATGGAGACGACTTCCATCGGAGGGGCAAAGTACTTTCTTACAATGATTGATGATTGCTCTAAGAAAGTTTTTGTTTATTTTTTAAAGGCAAAATACGAGGTATTCGAGGCAATTAAAGATTTTAAGCATATGGTAGAAAATCAAAGTGATCGAAAAATTAAAATCCTTCGATGAGATAATGGTGGCGAGTACGTGAGTTCGCGACTCAAACAATTTTTGAAGAATTCAGGAATCCGACATCAACTTACAGTTGCGTACACTCCACAACAAAACGGGGTTGCGGAACGGATGAACCGCACGATTGTAGAAAAAGGCCGAAGTATGTTGTTCGATGCTGGTTTGTCTAAGGAGTATTGGGCCGAAGCCGTGGCAACAGCCGTTTATCTGATTAACCGGACACCGACAAATAATGCCCGGAATGTCACACCCGAAGAAGTTTGGACGGATAAAAAGCCTGATGTTAGCCATCTCCGAATTTTTGGTTGCAAAGCTATGTCACACATCCCAAAAGAGAAGAGATTGAAATGGGATCCGAAGTCTCGAGAGCTTATTTTCACTGGTTACTGTGATGAAACTAAAGGATTCCGCCTTGTTGATCCGAAGACGAGACAATTGGTGATAAGTCGAGATGTGATTTTTTTTGAAGATGGAAAAATCGAACAAAATGATTTATTTCAAAAGAGAAAAGGTAAGACTTCACATCAGTCGATTGTCACTCCAATTCTTTCGGAGAAATCAGAGGATATTTGTGACGATTCTTTGGTTGAAAGCAGTGATGATGAAGGAGATGAGACAATTGTTGACAATAGCGGCGAGATGATAGTTCCAGAAGAAATAAGAGAACCACTTGAGCTTACGGAGATACCGAAACAAGAAAGGGACGACGCAGACGATAGCATTCACATGGAGTCAAGCAGAGTTGAATCATCTGAAACAAACGATGCAGAGAATTCACAAAGGCGTTCAAATAGAACACCTAAGCCGAGGAAATTTCAGGATTATATCACTTATTTAACTGTGAAAAATGATCCTGCCGATCCTATCTCAGTTGAAGATGCTTTAAGTGGTCCGAATGCATCATGCTGGAAGGCAGCTATGCAAGACGAGTATGACGCAATTATGGAAAATAATACATGGTGTTTAGTAGATCCTCCGCCGAACAGAAAAATACTTAACGCTAAATGGGTATTTAAAACCAAACCGGGGACTGGTACTGGAGACAAGCAATTTAAGGCTAGGCTGGTAGCAAAAGGCAGTGGACAAATCGAAGGCATAGATTTTCAAGAAACCTATGCACCAGTGGTAAGAACAAATACAATTAGATTATTATTTGCACTCTCTGTTAGGTATAATCTTCACCTTCACCACATGGATGTGAAGAATGCATTTCTGCATGGGGATCTAGATGAAGATCTCTATATTAAGCAACCTGAGCCGTTCGTAGTAGAATCTCAGAAATATAAAGTTTGTAAGCTTAATAAGGCAATATATGGTCTTAAGCAAGGTAGCAGATCCTGGAACAAGAAGATGGACTCCGTTCTCAAGTCCATGGGTTATTTGCAGACACGCACAGACCAGTGTGTTTATATACAAAAATCAAGTACTTTCATTCAGATACTTGCAGTCTACGTTGATGACTTGATAATTCTATCAAATGACTTTGATGAAATGAAGAAGACAAAGAATAAGCTTAAGACAATATTCAAGATGAAGGATCTTGGCGAAATTTCTGTTTGCTTGGGTATGAGGATTACGAGGGATCGAACACGAGGAAAACTTTGGGTGGATCAATGCGATTACTTGAAAGAAGTAATCACCAAGTTTAAAATGGCAGACTGCAATCCTGTGACGACCCCTTTAGACCCAAATCAAAAACTGACTTCAGATATGTCTCCGAAAAATGAAAAAGACCGTATTGCAATGGAGAATATTCCATACAGAGAAGCCGTTGGAAGTCTTCTATATGCAGCGCAAGGGACAAGACCAGACATAGCTCATGCTGTTGGTGTTGTAAGTAAATATTTGTCGAATCCAGGTCAGGCACATTGGAAAGCCGTGAAAAGAATTATGCGTTATTTAAAGGGCACAATCAACGATAAAATTGAATTCTGCAGACATGGTTGCTCTGAGTTATTGGCGTATAGCGATGCGGATTGGGCAAACGAAATTGATGAACGTCGTTCAGTAAGCGGCTACATTCTCAAGATGCACGGAGGTCCTATTTCGTGGGCAAGTAAGCGGCAAAGAACAGTGGCCTTGTCGACCACAGAGGCCGAGTACATGGCACTGTCAGCGACTTGTCAAGAGGTACTATGGGTTCAAAGCTTGGCTGCAGAAATTGATAGTTCCATCATATCAAAGCCGACTGTTATATTTTGTGACAACAAAGGTGCAGTGGATCTGGCTTCGACGGCTGGATTTCGTCCACGCACAAAGCACATCGATATTCGTCATCATTTTCTTCGAGGACACATTGAAGATAAGAACATCGATGTACAGTATACTCCAACTGAACGAATGGTGGCAGATTCATTAACAAAACCATTGTGTGGAAACAAATTTAATTTTTGTAAAAATAATTTTGGAATATGTACTTAAGGTTAAGATGTAATTTTTGTTCAAGAAAGGGTGTTGGTATAATGAACTTCAAATTGTGTGTTGACCCTTAAGGTATATTTGTTTCCTTTTGTATCTGAACTCATTCATTATCTTTATAACTTTAGATCATTCTAGAACGTTTCCTTTTCTCTTAATAAAAAGCATTTATATAGAACGGAAGTCTTTTTTGTACGATTAACTTTATTTGTTATTTTTGTGGATTAATTGTAATCCCATCATTTCTCTCACACGACCATTCTGACAAACAATGTGCTCTCGCGTTGAGTTAACATAATATTTACATGTTTCTAGAAGCCAATATAAAATATTCAATTTTTCAACAAAAATTTCATTTATATAAAATCTAAAAGCTTCTCAAATCATAATCAAGAAATGTTTAAATCCAATGCTTAAAAACTTTCAGAATATATCATCACAGTAATTTAGAGCTATCACCATTACAAATAAGTCCAAATGTAAAGCGTAAAAGCTTTCAATATTTCCAAATGCAAAGCGTAAAGGCTTTCAACATTATATCTCAATATCAATACAAAGCGTAAAAGCTTTCAATATTTCCAAATGCAAAGCGTAAAGGCTTTCAACATTATCCTTAAACAACGTTCATACATACATAAATAAGTTTTTTTTTTATAACGTGTTTATTATAATGTTATTATTATAAGTATTTTTCTTTTACAGTTTCATAAACAAATAAAATAGTTAATTAATTTAAGTTTAGTAGGATAATGATTATCTTTAAATTGAAAACAAATCATACAATGATTAAAAGTAATAATTTAACAAAATGTCTTATCCTTCATTACCCTCATTATTACTCAAAACTAAAGGACTATCTAAACAATCAGACAAATTTGACAAGCTGGATGGATATTTTCGAAGTCTCTCATGGCACACGTATTGCGCACGTTCTCCTGATAATGACTCTATTCTATACCTCTCGTTTGGACACACTTCTACAACTTTGAAAGGCCCCGAGTATTTCTCACCAAGTTTCGTATTAACTCGTGGGTTTTTCTGAACTAGGACAAGATCGTTCGCCAAAAATGGACGTATCTTTGCTTTATTTGCATCATAACGTTTTTTATTGACAACAGCTTGTTTGTCCATTTTAGATTTAGCATCCTTTCTTATTTCTGAAAGATTAAGTTTTTCACACTCTTGTATAAAGGCATTAATACGAGGTGGACATTTGTTACAACCTATCAGTAACTGTAGAGGGCTTTTACCGGTACTTTTTGAAACTGTGCAATTTAAAGCAAGTTGAACTTGACCTATAACTGATTTCCAAGACTTTCGTTCGTGATTTTCAACGATGGAGAGACAGTTAGTAATAACTGACATGAACCGCTCTACTTGTCCATTTGCACGGCTCATACCACTAGCAATCTCATGAAATTCTATTCCCCAATCATTGCAAAGTTCCTGAAATTCTTGTCCCATGAATGCTGTTCCTTGGTCAGAAATAATACGTTTAGGTGTACCGAACAGGCTTACCAAATTGTTAAGAGCAAAACATGCCGACTTCGAAGTTAAATCTTTGACGGGGGTTAGATAGCAGTATTTTGTAAATGAATCGACAATTACTATCAAGTACTCTTTGGTAGACTTACATCCAGTCAATTTACCACTAGTGTCTATGTGCACCGTATGAAATGGTTCCATCACTTTGTTAATTGGATGCAAAGCCGATTGTTTTTTACCAGAAGGGTTTTTATTTAGTTTACAAGGTAAGCATCGATTAACGTAAGCCCTCACGCAAGCGGTCATTTTAGGGAACCAAAAATGTTCTCTAATTTTGGTAAGTGTTTTATCCCAACCAAGATGCTTTAGTTCGTCATGAAAACGTTGAATTATTTTCCATCGGAAATTTTTAGGCACTACAAGACGACTGTAGGTTTTTTCATTAACTTGAAAGTTTTTATATAACAAATTATTTTTAATTGAGAATGAGGATCTCAGGTTGGGATCTAAGGTGTCATTCTCAAATGATTCTATTGTTCGGTTTATATCAGGGTCCAATCTTTGTTCTGCAACTAACCAATCATCACTAATGCACACAACATTTACTTCCATGTTATTACTGTCAGAAGGATTACGGCTTAAAAAATCCACATGAGGTATTCGTTCACCTTTTCGATATTCAATCTCAAAGTCGAAAGACTGCATAAAGCCCCACAATCTATGAACATGAGGCAAGAGCTCTTTTTTGTGACGTGATGCCTTAAAGGCATTACAATCAGTAACAACTTTAAAATGATTTCCAAAAAGATAATGTCTGAAATGTTTGAATGCTTTGAAAACCGCGAGAGTTTCAAGCTCATAGCTGTGGAATTTACTCTCTGAATCAGTTGTTCTTTGACTATAATAAGCAACGCCTTTCAATTGAATATCGTTTTTTTGGAAAAGTATTGCACCATAACCAATGGAACTAGCGTCGGTGTGAAGTTCGATAGGTTTTGAGGGGTCGAATATTGTTAGTACAGGTTCAGTGGTTAGATAATCGATAATAATTTTATGAGCTTTAGTTTGCTCATCTTTCCACTCCCATTTCAGATTTTTCTTTGTTAATTTATAAAGTGGAGCCATAATAGATGAAAAATTTGGAACGAATTTTCTAAAATATCCCGCTAACCCATTGAACTGCCGTAACTCCTTGATATTGGTTGGTAAAGGTGCATTAATTAATGCCTCAATCTTTTTAGGATTTGGTCTGATTGAGCCATTGCTGATTACATAACCTAAGTATTCTACTGAACTCTTAACAAATACTCATTTCTTCCAATTTAACATAAATCCAGCCTCAGTTAATGCACTTAAAGTCAATTCAAGATGTTGAAATGCTTCATCCAGGCTTTTTGAAAAAATTAATACGTCATCCAACTATTTTGTCCTTTAAATGTTTTAGTGCCTTGTTAATAGCCCTTTGATACACTGCAGGGGCATTACAAAGCCCAAATGGCATCTTTAAATATTCCCATACACCATCGGGAGTAATAAATGCAGTCTTTTCAATTGAATTACTTGCCATTGGTATCTGATGAAAACCAGATGCCATATCCAAGCATGTAAAATACCGAGATTGACCTAAAATATCAATCTGTTCTGATATAAGAGGCAAAGGGTAACTATCGCGCACAGTATTCGCATTCAACTCTCTAAAATCAACACATAAGCGATCAGAATCATCTTTCTTTTTTACTAATAAAGCTGGACTCGAAAAGGGCGACGAACTTTCCCATACAATATTTTTTGATTCTAAATCGGCTATAATTTCTCTGAGTGCCTGACGTTCTACTGGAGCTAAACGGTAAGGGTGGCGTTGAACAATTTTGTCAGAATTCTTCAGAATTATTTCCATTTCTCCAGTTGTAACAGTAGATTGAGAATTTCCAGTGACAAAACTTTCCTTAAAACGGTCTATAATAGACATAAGTTTGGTTTTGTCTTTATCCTCACTCAGATCCGTGTTAAGATCACTTAAAGAGAAACCCAAATATTGTGACATACAAACATTAATACTGGAATAACGAGTTATTCTTGCACCATCACTATTTATTACTAGTTCCAAACCCGGAGTTTTAAAAATCTCTCTACCTATGATCACATCATGAGGCAACAGGCCCGATTCTACAACTACAAAAGTGACTTCAACGCATATGTTACACATTTCTACGTAAGTGGTGAATGTTCCAAACGAGTAACAGGGTACAGAGCCAATACCTGTAAGTCGTGTAAATGAAAATGTCTTTCTAACTGGAAGACTATCAGCAATTTCTTTTTTTATTAGAGAACATTCTGAACCACTATCAATCAAAGCTTGTAAATTAAAATTACATATTTTCATTGCAACTAGTGCAGTATTTGAAGTCGAACAAACATTTACGGACTTTGAGGATAATTCTGGATTTCTAAAGTCTTTATATTGTTCTTTTCTTTGTTTTGAAAAACATGTTTTCTCTGTATGACCTGTTTTCTTACAAAAAGAGCATTGAATAAATTTTTCATTACTATTTGAATGTGGCAACTTTGAGTGCTGCTCGTTATCAACTTTATTTTTATTGTGAAACATCAAACAATTTCGTTTAATGTGACCTGATTGGCCACAATAATGACACTGTCGAGTAATTGATGACAGTTCAATAATTTTTTGGCGTTTGAAATAATTAATACCTGAACTAGATTGACTATCAAAAGATCTTTTCAATTTTGATTTAGAATAAGTGTTTAAATGTCTATCCAGTCCAACAAAATCTGTAGGTGTTGTTTTAAGTAATTCCGACCGTACCTGTACATCAGCAATACCAGAAATGACCACCTCAATTTTATTCGTCTCACTCCAATTTGTCTCCAGCTTATCGATCATCACAAGTTTGTTGGTAGAATACTCCAAATATGAAGTCGCCTGTTCACTAGTATAATCCACCATGTCACGAAAAAGATCATGAAAACGTTTAGTTGCTGCAAATTGTCTTGTCATCCTTTCTTTGAGATCTTCCCAGGTTCGGCATAAAGGATATGAGCGGGAGGCCCATTTTTTAGCACGGCCTTGTAAATGTGTGAACGCAGCGTTTCTTGTTTCATAATCTGTCCACAAATTATGTTTTCGATGATAATCAATTTCCTCGCACCATTGGGCTGCTGTGAATTGGCAATCATCCGGGTCGAATGCTGGAACGAAAATCTCACTGGATTTCATTTTCTTTATTTCGGTTCTTGATGTCGATGGATCTTGAGGTTTTGTTTTAAGTGTATCCATCATTCCTTGAAAAAACGTTGTCCACATATCTTGAGATACATCTTGTGGGCATGATGTACTCGACTGTTGCTGTATAAGACCATCATCGATGACTGTAGAATTTTCTTTTTCCATATTTGATGTAGTTTCTTTGATAACTGCAGAATTTTCGTTTTCCATATTTAATGCAGTTTCTTTATAAATATTGTCGGATTGTTGATTTTATCCCACCGCTGCTGTTAGAGAACCAAATAAAATGTTGTGTTCTCAGCGTGCTTCCTTCTGCACGGGCGAACAATCTAGAATAGATACTACGTTTATATGCAGTATCGAAAGATCGAGTTGGATTAGGGTCGGATTTTCGACCCAGGTTTTTCGTCATTGGAGTTGAGAGCTCGATTTGGAGTTGAGTTGAAATGGTGTTGAGCGATTCTGAAACATTTTGTTAAGCCAACTCCTCGACCCAGGTTTTTCGTCTCATATTTCGACTCGACACCGCTGAGCGAGTGAGATCGAGTCGAACGAAGCTCATTTCAACTCAATACCCGTTTACAAAGGGTCGAAGCGAGCTTCAAGCTCGCTTCAATACCTCATGTAAACGTAGTAAGAATCGTTTTCTCATTTCAAAACTTTCTGTTCTTCGAAATTCGCACTGCTGACAACGTGACAATAAAAACGAATATGAAATAAAAGTAAACACTTTCAGAACATAGAGGGCGTTATGAATAGTAGAAACATAAGGGTAAATACACAATTTCCATAAACAATTTCTAAGGGTGTTGTCACAGGTATTTATGATTTTCTCTCACATATATATTTTATATTTGTTTTTTAAACTTATATCTAATATCACAGAGTTATTAGGTTCTAAAAATGCAAAAAACAAAAGAAGTAAACAACACAAAATTAATAACATAAGCGTTAGTTTCCAAGATAATATCGTTAAAATTTGTCGTATGTGCAAGGTCGCCGCCATTTAAGTATTTCTTTGTCGTATGTGTATACAAAATGCTACACATACGACAAAATAAAAACATACGACATTTTTTTCATACAAAATCTGGTCAGCGAAAGTTTGGTAAATAATATTGTCGTATGTGTCATTTTTGATGCACATACGACAATATTTTACTGAAAATTCAGTAAACATTTGTCGTATGTCTCATAAGACAAAACAAAGGCTGGTATAATTTCAGTAGTGATCAAGATGTCGCAGAGGTCGGACGAGTCCCCTGCACCAAGTGTGTCTGAAGAAATCTATGCGTAATGATAATGCATGATAAGGCAAAAGAGAGATTTGAGTAAATCTTTTTAATTTTGTTTAGCATGCGCAACGAAATACTGGGGGATGATTATTGTGATACAGGTGCGAGTGTTCATTCCAGCATTAATGATTTTTCAGCTGATGATGAGGAAGAAGATCCAACATATGAATTGCCAACTAACACAGAAAACAGGACCTCAACCTTGAGAAATTTTTATGAGGCTGCAGATAAAATGATTTTATCCACTCCCTCCACTAATCCAGTCGAAGACCGTAGGCTACCATCTAATTATAGCAGTTCTTGTAAGTTTCTGAATATAACAATATATCACAAGTTAAATTTCATTTGTTATTGTTTTCTACAGCGTGTGGTACAACGCCAACAAACACAAGAAAAAGAAACAAAAATTCTTCACTGTGGAAACAAAACATTAGAAAAAATCTTCGAGATCAAGGTCTTCCATATGAGGGAAAAGGCGGTGTTTCAAAGCCTGGCAAAACGTTGGGTGTCACTTGCATACAAAACTGTTTTTATGGTTGTACCCGGAATATTACCGAAGCGCAGAGGGAAGTCATTCATACGAATTTCTAGAGTCTATCATCAGAGGACAAAAAATTATTTTATGTAACTTATATAAAAAAAGATGAAGTTAAACGTAGACGAAAAAATACCAGACATGACGAAAATCCACAAAAAAAGGCAAGTTTTCATTACTATTTTAAAGTAACGCATGAGATCATACAAGTTTGCAAGAAGTATTTTTTAAGCACATTAAGTATATCAGAGAGAACGGTATACTATTTCTTCGCAAAATATAGAAATGATGAGTCTACTAAATCTCAGAATAAGCGGGGTAGAAAGGCTACAGAAGTCGACCGTGTAGATGAGGTGAAGGACCATATTTCGAGCTTCGCGGCTGTAGACTCTCATTATTGCCGTTCAACGAGCTCTAGAAAATACTTAGAAGCACATCTAAACTTACAAAGGATGTGTGATTTGTACAAAGTTAAAGTTAACCATCCGGTTTCCATTGATGTTTATCGCAAGATATTTAACACAAAATTTAACCTTTCGTTCCATGTCCCAAAAAAAGACTTATGCGACAAGTGTAGTCTTTACAAGGCTAATAAAGAAACATATACGGATGCTGAAACTCAGATTTATGAAAAACATTTGGAAGAAAAGAGATTTACGAAGGCAGAAAGAGAAAAAGACTTGCAAAACCTTGATAAAAACACCTCCGTTTTGATGTATGACCTCGAAAACGTTTTTACTTTGCCGAAAATGTATACATCCAATTTTTATTATAAAAGAAAACTGTGTGTTTATAATCTTACTGGTACACTAATCATCCCCGGCTCAGTAAAAGTGACATATTGCGTTATTTGGAATGAAACGTTAAACGGGCGTTCTGGCAATGATATAGCCAGTGGATTAATTAAAATCTTACACAAAGTTGTAGACGACCACCCGCATTTGAACAAAATTATTTTGTGATGTGGAAATAGAAATCGAATAACATCGACTGCCATCCTACAATTCCTTCATGACCATCAAGATTCAATGATCAAAGAAATAACGCAAAAGTTTTGTGAGCCAGGACATTCTTGCTTGCAAGAAGTTGACTGTGTCCATAGCGTCATTGAAAAATATTTACGAAACATAGAAATACCCAGCCAAATTACTTTGATTCGCCTTTTAAATAAAATGAATTTTCCAAATGTAAGCTTGAAAATTTTACAAATGAACCAAAAGGATTTCAAAAACTATGCTTTCAAGTCTGAAAACTTGGCTTACAAGCAGATCCAGTTCTTTAAAGTCAAAACACTAATCTACAACAAAGAAAATGCTTACAAAATAGGATGTAAGACTTCATTTAAGGATGCGTTTTACACTTATTACGATTTGACCAAAATCACCGGACGTTTTCAAAACCGAACCGATGCTAATTTATGGCAAAAAGAGCTTCGTATAGCTCAATCCAAGGCCATCGACTCAAACAAAAAAAACGATATAAAAAGTATGATTCCATATCTTGAAAAAAAATGAAGATAAAACATTTTATCGTGCCATTTTAAAAATTAATTAAAACTTTGATCTTTTTAAAGCGTATTTTTGTTCCTATTCTTAAATGTTAAGTTAATATTTAAAATCAACTGCACTGTGAA